>CM062816.1:1173696769-1174358466 GCA_031772625.1 Pinus tabuliformis
CTTCCTTCATCTTTGAACAAATCCACCCATATTCATCACTCCTGAACTTCATTTACCAGGTCCTAGAACCCTTAACATCCCTATCCATCCTTCATTTCCACTTTCCCACCATTTTTCCACCATCAACCCTCTAAAAACCACTTTCGGCCTATTCCTGTAGAACTTCCTGTAGAATTTCCTGTAGATCCCCTGCAGCCTCCTATAGAAGTTCACGCGAGCGATTTTTAGAGATCTGAGCGTGGTGGAAATATCTAGAAGGGTGATAGGGACCCCTTAGGTCCTCTTCACACCTTCCCAAATCTCCTGCAAACATCCACTCCATTTCCTTTCACCAATAAACCTTTGCACAGTCAAAAATAGTTAAAATACATGCATAATAATTCTGCATAAAATTGCTCAAAAATACAAAAAGATGATCTTTCCATGTTTTTCTTTAGAAGTAGCTTAAACACATGCATTTTACCTTTTCAATAGTCAATGGCATCCATTTCAATAGCTTACATCTCTTTTCTTGCACAAGTAGGGTTAGTCGATAAAGCTAGGGTTTGTGTTTCCTTTCAGCTTTCATCTTCTTTCTGCAAGTAGACTAGCCTCTTTTGAATTAGCTTTCATCTATCATAGTTAAAAGCTTCTTCTAAGAACTCATAGAATTGTCTTAAGCTCCTAGCAAACTTGTGCCAGCTGATCAAGTGATAGCTTGCAATAAGAGCTAGTACTTGTGCATATAGCACCGTCGTTTCCAAGTTTGTTACGAACTACCGGGTTGATAAAAGTAAAGTAGGGAGTCCCAAGAGTTGCAGCATCATTGCTGCAATACTGGATCTCACCACATAGTTTCTTAGAATTTAATTAGGAAATCATGTGATTTAGCATTACATGTCGACCTTCTCCATTATTGCAGTAGAGTAAGTCTCTCTTAGAGTAGATTTACCTTTCTTCCATCAAAGAATCAAGCTTATTCTGAGTCCATAGAAGTTTGGCTTGGAACCCAATGGTCTCTCACCAGCTGAACAATGACAACAGGTAGAACCATCATTTTTACTTGTGTATACAACACTATCACCTCCAAGTTTGTACGAACCTCGGGTTGATAAAGTAAAGCTGGTATCCCAGGAGTTGCAGCATCCTTGCTGTAATACTAGTGCTCATCAAACATCGTTGACTACCATCTATAGGATGGGTTAATCTACAAACTGGATAAATTATGTGTACCTAAAGGTGAGTGTTTGCAATTAATTAGAGAGGCTTACACCTCCAAGGTTGCAGGGCACTTTGGTGTAGGGAATATCGTGGCTAACTTGCAGAGGTATGTTTATTGGCCCAAGATGAACAGGTAGCTAGGTTCATAAGAGGATGCATGCTTTGTTGTACCAGTAAGCCTAGCAATAGGAAACAGGGTCTATATCGTCCCTTAGTTGTACCTACTCATCCTTGCCAAAGTATTTCCATGGACTTTGAGGGAGGTTTACCGACAACCGAGAAGGGACATGACTACCTATTCATGGTAGTTGACAAGTTCAGCAATATGTGTGTTCTTATGCCCTATAAAAAGACCATCCACTGACAAGAAGCAACAAAAATTGTTCTTTGGACAGGGCTAGGTGCACCTTGGATACCAAGGAGCATAATTTCAGATAGGGATACAATATTTATTAGTGCATTTTAGACTACATTTTGGTAGAAGAGGGACACAAAGTTGAAGAGATATACGACATTCCATCCACAGACAGATGGGTAGACAGAAGTAGCCAATAGGACTTTGGTGCAGCTTATGAGGGGATACAACTAGAAGCATCCGAAGACCTGGGATGAAAATATAATATATATACACCACTCTTATAACAAATTAGTCCACACTTCAATAGGAAAGTCCCCATTTGAGACTTGTTTTGGATATTTTCCACCTTCACCTTTGCATATTGCATATGGACAGCAAGGAGGAGTGAGGGAAGATCTTACAAGAGATGCTTTGAGGACTGAAAATTTTATAGAGAAGATAGGGCATATCCATCTATAGGTATAGGAAACATTGTAGAAGTCACAGGAGAAGTATAAGGCCAAGCATGATCAACACAGAACAGAGGAATCATTGAAGGTGGGAGATAGAGTATGGCTAAAGTTGAACAAGCAGAGGTTGCAGGGGCCTGGTAAGAAAATCAAGGCTGTAAGGTATGGTCCCTTTGAGATACTGGAAAATGTGGGTGATAATTCCTATTAACTTAGTTTACCACCATATACGTGCATGTATTCAGTTGTGAATGTAGAGAATTTGAAACTCTATGACCCTTCCATGCTAGATCAAGAAGAGGAACAAGTCCTACATTCTGTGGAGGATTTGGCACTAGACACTCAGGTAGAGTTGACCAAGGATACAGTTTTACAGAAGATTTCCAGAAGTACAAGACATGGGCAGCATGACCTTTGGAAGATTATTTTGAAGGGACAACTTCTAGGCAAAGCTAAATGGTACACCAAAGAGAAGGTGGAGGAAATTTTTCCTCACCTCATTTGGTAAAATATTTTGGGGACCAAAAGCCTCCCAAAATGGGGAGGTGTGATATGCCTTGGGTCATTATATTTTTTTCATCTATATTAATGCATTTGGAATGGAAAAAGTGAAGGAAACGGCTCATGGGACCGTTTTTACCAGCGAAACCCAGTTTGGTGAAACGGGGTCTGAAACCTGTTGGGAGCGTTTTGAGGAATCAAACAAAAATTTTTGGGTGTAAACCATTGTTTCTTTAGCACATAATCTTTTCATGTTATTCTATACATAGATAATTTTCTAATGGCACAATAAGCACGTCAATTGGAGTTTGTATGCAAAAGTTATGTCACTCGGAAGTTGACCTTCCTATTTTCACACCTATAGTTTGGGAGGATGCCGCATCAGCCCCCATTATTTATGGAAAAGGGACTAGCCACGTGTTTTTGATGTAAAATATTCTATAAGATTCTATATTGTAACTCTAGTTAAAAGTTGATATAATCAAAATTAATCATTAGTAGGTTATCGGGTTGTGTTATAATCGGGCCACTAGGAGGAAGAGGCATTCCGTTCTTTCGAGAGAATTTTGTTCCATAGCTGAGAAAAGATAACCAAGAGAGATAGGAGGTAGATCACATAGAGAAGATTTGTGCACTGTAGTAGCCCATAGGCCACAGAAATTACTTCTTTGTACCTGCAGCCATATTTCTAGACAGATAAAGAGAGCAAAGCGACCTCACCTTCAAGTTGGGTTTTCTCCCAAAATGTTTTCCTAGAGAGCATATCTTTTGTCTTGTGTGTGTCTATGCTTATTTTTTCATTCTCTACTTTTCTTCATAATTTCCATTCATATGCATGCACTAATTACAATTAAATCCACATATATTAAAGTTTAATAAACTACAGTAATAGTGTATACGTTTCAGAGTTTTAATATAATATTATCAGATATGTTGTGACAAACTTTGTAGTGAGCTATCCATATCAGTTTACAGATTAGGTGCTCCCCTACGGGGCCTCCCTTTGAAACTTGTCTCTTCAAAGCTTGGGAAACTCATATTTCACATTATTGTTTCTGCCTCAGAGAACTTTGGATATTTAAGAACTTTACTTTCCTTACAAAACTCGGATGTGTACTTTAGGAATCTATGCCACTGACTTGAACCAATCTGCCACTAAAGACCACCAAAAATGTTTCCAAAAGGTAGGCTCCTGATGCTTTTTTCTTTATCACTTGAAGGACAAGCGAGAGAATGGTACCTTAGTCTTCCCCAAGCATGCATAGAATATTCTGATGACTTTGAGGACCTATTCATGAAAAGATGGTCATGCAATGACCAAGGAACCTTTAACATTGAAAAATATTATCAAATAACTAGGGGAAGGGAAGACATATGGGAATTCATTCAAAAGTTTGATAGGGTATTCAAGGACATCCATGATCATTTAAAACCCCTTGATGCCAACATCCTTAAGAAATTCATAAAATTTATGGGTGTCCACCTAACTTATGCATTAAGAGACAAGAAACCTTCCACATTGGTGGAAGCAAAAGAAATAGCAATGGACCACCCTAGAGCCAATGACCACCCTAGAGCCAAAGTCAAGCTCAAGAAGGAAAAATCCAAAGATCAACATTAAGAAACCCTTTTAGCCATCCTTAATAAAATGGAAAATCTTAGTGAAGAATTCAACTCACGTGACAAGGTCATCATGAACAAAATCACTACCTTGAAAAGGGCCCAAAAATCTAGTTACATACCAAAAGGAAAACCTTTTCTTAAGAATAAAAATGAAGAAGATAAGTGAAGCTCATCCCGAGTCCCAAACAATTTGGCTCCAACTAATGCAATGGAGCATTCTTCATCTTCTGAAGATGAGCAAAGTGAAAAAGAACAAGAGTGATGATGAAGAAGTAGATGAGAAAGCTAACCTCGTAGAATCTGATGTCTTCAACATTTTGTTGGGAGGTTCATACACATATCCTCCCATTAGCGAGCTCTCCATTAAAAAAGAAAAGGAGGAACTAATTCTTAATGTTGATGATAATGGAAGATTCAAAGGGGTTCAATATTCACGAAAAGACAATAATAAGGACCCCACAATCTCTAAGGAACCTAATAAAGATGACTCATTTCCCAGGCAAGCCCCTCCTAAAGAAACTCTCCCTAAAATTCCTCATAAAAAGGATCCCAAAACTAAAGCCAATCTAAAAAAAGATCCCCCAAGGAAAGAGAGCCTCAAGAAGAAAGAGAAGGGAAAAGAATTTTGACTTAACATTGACATAGAGACTACTATAGGGAAAATAACTATACCCGTACATTTGAAAGAGATTAGGAAACTTATTTAACAACAATAGAAAATTAAGAAATCCCTAGGTTTTGAAGAGGAATAATTGCCCGAAGACTTGCAAAACATTCGTATTCATGATCGAAACCCTGGATGTGAGTCATTTATTCTCACTTTGGCTATCAACGAACTTCTATTACATAATTGTATGTTAAACTCAAGGGCTTCTACAAACATCATGCCTTTGAAAGTCATGAAGTAATTGGGTCTCAACATCATGCGGGCATATAGAAAGGTGTGTGGTTTTAACTCTAAGCCCGTGGAAGTGGAAGGTATCATAAAATACCTTAAGGTCTCTTTGGCTAGGAATCACAATATATCACTTCTCATGGATGTTGTGTTCATGTACATTCTTGATGTATGGGGTATTCTCTTATCTAGGAAATGGGGACCACTGTGGAGGTCATGTCCAAATGGACTTGTCATATGCTACTATCCCACAAACTGATGGAACCCCTTTTGTCCTCTATAGGGAACCTACCTACCCTTCTCATGTGATTGAACCTGGGCCAATCCCATACTATGAGACACATGAGATTGAGAACCCTTCTCCTATTCTCGCTTCACAAGAATTTTTCATTCTCAAATGACCAAATCACGAAACAAGAAAAAGGTGGAATCCTAAAAAGAAGTATAAGTTCGAACACCTGGTCTTGGTTAGTATAGAACCAATGCCTATCAATATTCATGGGAAATTTGGGGAGGACTTTTATTACATTGTTAAACTCAATGACGAACTATGGCCATAATCAGTCAAGTCATGTCACCCCTTTCCTTGATACTTGACATTGTATTATATGCATGGTAGAGTAGGATGCATTGCATGCTTATTTTCACATTAGAGCTAACATCATATGACATTTCTCATGGTAGATTAACTGCATTTAGATTAAAATTTGTGTCCTTTATTTTTCTGTTAATTTTACGGCCTAACATTAAGCATGGGTGATCATAAGAAACCATAGAAACATGCTTCCCCATGGGTTAAGTATTTCATATGTGCAGGTAACAAGTCTACAATAACCAAGAGATTGTTGGTGTTCTCATGACCTCCTGTTCGAGTAGCTTTGCCCACTTTTCTGAGAGATCATGTCCCAATTGGAGCCAAATGTTACCCACCACTTTGTGGGCGATATCCCTAGGAGAAAAAAAATTCTCCATGATGGTCCTCAGCCAACAACCAGCAACCTCTTGCAGCCGCCAATTAGCTCATTATGCCATTTCTCCGCCACCTAAGCCATCTATGTTGTCCCTCACCCATCTCTCATGATCATATGTTTGATGATGGGCCTCCCAAGCCTAAATGTATGCCTTTTCATTTGGTAATTGAGTATTTTAGTTTATGTATCATGGAAACTCTTAAGCATGGAATAATGGGGGGATTCGGCGGAAAGAGTGGACTATGTCTATGCTCTTGTCCCCTAGGTCTCTTTGGGATGTTAACCTTGAACCCTAGTCCCATGGGATCTCTTTTACTACACTTTGGGTTTTTGGGATGGTGTTACATGGGAAACCTTATTTTTGAATGTGTAGTCCCACTCCCCAATTCACATATATCACCCCCCTTGCACTCATTATAACTGTTTTACATCACTTCTCTCACCTAGGTCCACATTCCTCTCCTAGGCCCACATAGGGTCAGCCACACCCTCCCTTGCCCTCATCTTAGGTCAGGCCTGGAACGATTCATTGGAGGGGTATGCAGCTAAAAAGAAAATAAAAAGCATAATTGGCCACATTCAACAGGAAATTGTACCACAAAATGCAAAATATGGTCAGGACAAACACATTTAGCCCATGGGAAAAATCCATTACATGATATCTACCCCTTCCATGGCCATCACCCTGGTTCCTAGAGGCCCTAGATGAGTCTCCTTTATCATTTAGGAACCCATGATTGTCCCAACCCCTGGTGGGTGATGAATTGCCCCACCTTGAAAAGGGGTAGCCACTACTATACTTTACTAATCTTGCTCTCGTTCCTTTGATCCCCTAGCAGTTAACCAAATAAAATCATAAAAATGAAAAAAACATACAAAGAAGGGTGGGAAAATCAAGGTCGGGGTAACTCATGTACCACGATTTCTCCCTCCTACACATCATTTACCCAAGTTTGGGCTTCCCTTTTTATTAGCTATCCTTGTATCATGGCATGTGACCCACGTTTTTCTCCTTCATACCCTACTCTATTCCATCCTTGTATCACATACCATAACCATTTGAAGGATGTACCATGGACATATCAAGTAGAAACCACCTAATAGGCTTATTGGTTAAGACCCCTTGGATCTTGGAAACATTAGCACATGCCAAATCCCATTATGGAAGGGCATGCCATTATTAAGTGCCCACTTTTTTCCATGGTTTGTAAATTATTTTACTTGATTTCTTTAATGACTTGATATGCTATAAGGTATGAGGACACATTAGATCTTATGCAAGATTGTCGATGGTCTTCATTTTGGGTTTGGTCTACCTATACGGGGTCACAATCCTCTAGAGGACTACATTGGCACATGCAGGGTGTGTGTAGAGAGTCATGAGCCTCCAAAACATTAGGTACCATTCCATGGATCCAAAAAATCATTCAGAGAACTCTTATGGTTCACCTATTGGACGAAGAAAATGCACGTGGTTGATCATGCACATCTGACCCCACATTTACATTATGCACTTGATAGATGACCCAGGACTTCTATGATGATGTGTCATCATTTATATTATCATTTGAGCCCTTGCAGATGGTCTGCAGGCATCTTCGATTTGTTTGGAGACCCATGAGGAGCTTATTCTCCCCCATGACAACTTGAGAGCACCACAAGTTTACTACTTGGAGAACAAGGGGCCACCCCCTTTTCCACTGCTTTTAGGAGTTGTTTTTCACATTATGGCACCTATGGACTTCATTGTGCCTCCTCCAAGGCCCAACGACATGCATTATTGATTATTCGACCTCTTGAGAGGCTTATTCTTTTGATTTGAGCTAGTTTGGTGGGCTTATCACCAAAAGTTAGTTATCTTGTACATTTTTTATTTTAGGGACTCAATTACACCTCATTAGGAAAATTGAATTCATCTGTACATGTATAAATACAAGTGATGTGATTTCATTTTAGCATCATCACTTGGTTTGGACTTGTATCTCTTAAGATATTTTAGTTATCCTTCTTGGTGGACGAAATTTTGGAGCATGGAATGAATTTTGATGTTTAGATCATTTTCTCTTGTCTTGGAGCTCCTTTATTGGAATTATTTTGATGATTCTATATGCTCTTATACATGTATGTGCAGTTTAATGCTATTCTTTATTTCAATTTTGTCACATACATTGTTGTTGGTATTTCGCTATACTAGGGCTAATTTATTGCCTCTATTTATGTGAAATTGTGGAAATTTGTTTCTAGATAGTGATGCTTCATGTATGGGACATTTATAATTAATGAATGTTCCTAGGGATGTTTCATGGTTGAAATCCATCTTGACAAGTCATCTATTTTTCCAAACGAACTATAAAGTCTTTGAAGCTACTTTTCTTCTGCCATAATGCTCAGTGAAGTTGTCTTTAAGGCCTCCTTGACATAGAAAATCAAATTTGATTTCATAATCATTCTTGACTCAAATCCCCCCAAAGTATTAGGCACTGGTCTACCATAGATGATCACCCTAAACCCTAAACCCTAAAATTTTCCCTTACTTCTGTCTTTTCTAGGTCTATCCCCATTAGGTCTTCTAGGGCATCAAATTTATTGAAAACCACCCATAAAAAAAATTTGATCTCTTGGCTCCTACTATGTTGGTGTGTCTCCTAGATTCCCTCAAATTTGAAGAGATTCTGATGGTGAGATTTTGAGATATCTCAAGCCCTAGCCTCGAGATTGAATATTTCCCTTGGTTTCCTTAGGCTACTAACCTCATTGTGATCATCATATTTCCTTTATTTAAAATTCTTTCTTTGATGCCTTTCTCTTCCTCAGTTTGGTCAAGTACATCATTGGTTTCCAAATGCCATTACCTTGACCTATCCAAGGGTCCACTTGGTCTCGTCTAATCCAATTCCCTATCAAAATTAATTCTTCAAAAACCACTTGGGAAACCAAGTTCCATAAGGATTTTAGGGATTAGGAATCTCCTTTCAAGTCATATTCCTTAATCCTAGCCCTCAAATCCTCATCGACCCCTCCTAGAGAACCCTGCGCATTTCTTAAAAATCAATCAAGCCCTAATTTTGAGTTTCTCCTGGGGAAGGGTTATTGGAATTACCTCCCATACATTTCATTGATCTATCCTGCATAGGTGATTCTCTATATATAGGGTCTCCTCCCCATGGTGAAAGTCTGTAAAGAGTAGGGAGCTTTAGTTGTGGTGATAGTGGGCTATAGATCCATTGTTGATATTAACTTAGCAAGTGCCCCTCTAGGACCCATGTTGGTTTGATTAGTAACATTTTAGCATCGTTTTCATGGAGGAAGAAAGTCTTCCTCCCTAGTGAACCATTGAGGAGACAATTGATTAACGGCATTTATAAATATTCCTCTGGTGACCCCATTCATTGTCCAAACCCCTAGTTTACTTTAAGTTGACAATATTCCTCCTCTAATGAGGGCCGCTACAAAAAGTGTAGAACGAACTCCATCACTTGTTAGAACTATTCCTCTTCAGGAGTTCAAAAAGGTCAATGATCCCACCCCAAAGATGGCATCTAGTTCCACCACTGACTGTACAAAAATGACCAAGAGTGAAATATATTTGGTTAGTGTCTTTGCCCCTTTGAAGTTGAGTGGTCATCCTAAACCATTACCTAAAAAGTATAGTCGATGGTTACCCAAATTCAAGGGTGATGCTACCATGTGTGCTCGTGAATTTGTTGAAGAATTCTATTGGCACATGTCCCCTAGAATGATTTTTGATGATGATATCCTCATGATTATTTTTTCTTTATCACTTGAAGGAAAAGCGAGAGAATGGTACCTTAGTATCCCCACTACATGCATAGAATATTATGATGAATTTGAGGACTTACTCATGAAAATATGGTCATGCAATTACCAAGGAACCTTTAACATTGAAGTTTTTTATAAAATAACTAGGGGAAGGGGAGAATTCATTCAAAAGTTTGATAGGGTATTCAGGGACATGCCTAGTCCTTTAAAACCCCTTGATGCCAACTGTTATCACAAAATCACTACTGAGGGCTGCAACCAAGCGAGATTTCATGTAACTATTTCAACCTATCTTTAGACGAAAGATTAGCCTCTTTGATCAGAGAGGGCTCTCTCATAAACTCTTGATAAAATCCTTCAAACAATGGATGGCTAACTCCTTATTTAATCATGAAAGCAAAGCTGGTTGGAAACACATCAAACTGGTTCTCATTGGGCTATGGAGTCTATTATATTAAGTAAACAAGGAAAACATGGTCATCTCATGGAAATCAAGGCTCTTTGCATTACATGTCAAACATACTCCACCAAAACATAGCTTGCTGAATACACAGGAAGTCAGAGCATATGATTATGAATTCTGAGTGATTGCATTACAACAAGACTATAAAATAACATAAAGTATAAAACACCATCATTATATTTGAACATGACAATCCATCGAGAATCTTGAGAAGAGAATAACACTGTTTTACTATTACTGTCAAAAAAGTCTTACAATGGCCCAAAACAACTCTGTTTTTCTATAAAATATCCAACCTTTTTTACATATGAGTTATTTCTATATATAGCCCATCGAAAACTACTACCTGAGACTCCTCAACAAGCATGAAGGGAGCTCGGAATTCTGTCATTAATGACCTTAACTATAACATAAACAAGCTAATTAATTACAAGAGATAGGATGCTACGAAAACAGAGGACTCCATCACATTGGCACTTTAAGTCTATCTCCTCGTATACTTTGCTGCATTCTTGGAGCTTGCCACCTGTAGCATTACAATAATAACCAATCCAAACTGAAAGCATATTCAATGGATGAACAGCCTCGGATGCCTGATGCACAGATGATTCATCAACCAATAAGAATATGAACCCTATATTCACGGTTTTTGCCTCCCATTGATGTTCATGCATTAATGATCCAATTTCAAGCCATTTAATCCCATGATAGTCCCGTGTGACTGAAGAAAACTAATGATCTGGTCATCCCATAACTGGACAGGTGTACCATTTAACATCTCGGCAGCTCTATCATAACCCTAAAAATTCGGACATAAAGTGAAACTTTCAACAAAAGATAAAACTTCACCTTTTCTTCGAATACTTACACCTGGCATCCTTTTTTAAACATCTGACTGACTTTCTATAGTCTCCATGCTGGCATTAAGTCATCTCTTTAAACATTTGCTGACCTCAGCATTCAAACTCAAGTTTTCAATATAAACAGTCATCTACAGCAGTTTCGTAGCGCGCTACGAAACTGCTGTAGGTCATCAAAATTAAACACATGAACCTTACAGCAACAATAACTCAAGTCTGTGATTTCTTCAGTCATTCTATACAGGTGCAAGGACATCAAAAAGTCTCAAAAAGCTTTAAAAAGATGATAACCAAAATATATCAAAATTTGGGAAGCACATTCCTCCTTGGATCATTTAGCTAGTTTGTCTAGCTTCCCTTTCAGGCTGATGACTTCTTCTTTTAACATCTTGTTCTCTGCTCTTAAACTTGCATTCATTTGTTTCATAATCTTTGCCTGCTTTAGAGCTGGCACTGTCCATACATATGCATCAGATACCGAGCTAGCCTGACTGATCAAACTTGTTTTACCCTTCATTACAGCTTTCTTGTAACTTGTATATCTTACTGCCTTTTCTTTAAAAACATTTTGAACCTGAGGTATTACTTCCTTTGATGCTCCAGCTTGTTTCTTAATGGCAATCACATTTCCACTTTGACTGATAACAACCTTATTATCCTTGTTCTTGCTTTTAGCTGCTTGGACTGTTTCAGAGAAGATTTCAAGTGCCTCTGTCCTAGGCATTTCCGAAGGTGCTTTCTCTTTCTGAGCTCTCTCCACTTCTTTAATTTGCCTTCTAGTCACTGGTCTGCGTGGTTTAAAGGCATATTCTTCACTTGGTTCTTCAAACTTTAACCTTTTAGAAGCCCTTGACCTTTTAGAACTTTCAGGTGAGGATTGTGTTAAATCAATATGCATTGGTGGTACCAATTGATCTTGCTCAAGTTCAAGTGGTTCAATTTGGATTGGATGATCTTGTTCCAATTCAATGGCTTCAAGTAAGTCATTTAAACTACCCTTTGAAATAGGACTTTCTTCCACAGGGACTAACTTTCCTTTTTCTTTGCTTAGTTGGCCTCTAGTTCTCACCCTTGAAACCCTTTCAACTTCACTGGATTTAGCTTCATCTTTTCTTTTGTGAGTCTTCTGTTTTGATGACTGAGGTGTTTCCTTAGGAGATGACTTAGGGGTTTCCTTTTCAGATACTCTAGATGATTTTGGAGTTTTATCTACTGATGCTTCAAGTATCTCTTTAACTGCTGGCTTAGGAGTTTTCTTCATTGATGCTTCAGGTGTTTCTTTAACTGCTACAGACCTCTCTGATTTCTTTATTTTAGCTTTGGGCTTCTTATGGTCTGTTACTTCTCTCCTAATTTCAGCCAAAGTAGTTTCCTCACTCCTTTCTTCTCTTTGTCTTACAGGTAATGGAGTGAGGCCTGTTTTACTTGGGAAACCGGCCATAAACACAAATGAATCCCAGTCTTTACCAATTTTTTGTAAACTATCCAACACCAACAATTTTACTAAACCATGATGAAAAAGGGATGTTTCATAAGCATCTTTCTTTAACTGAATCTTATCACACATTTTGCTAATACTCCTGAACAAGTAAAAAGGTATGTCTATTGAACTCTTACCAGTGAAGTGTAGCAGAAGCTTGAAGTGGTAGGAGTAAACTTTATTGTACCTACCCTCACATGTCAGATACTTCTGGATACATGTCAATAGCATAGCATAATTCTCCTTTAGATAGCTCCTTGGGACAGCTTTAGTGAGATCTTCATCTGCATAAGGTGCCTTCAAAAACTCCTTGCATGGACCCATGTCAAACTTGAAATTCTTGAACCATTCTTGGCCACCCCTTGGGATTTTTGTGACAGTGGAAATAACCTCAGGGGACACCGGAAACTCCAACATGGCCACCTTCGAATTCAGTCCAGTGAAGTTCAATGCGAAAGCCTTGGTCACTTCTGCATGTCCTCCCTTCAATTTTTCGCAAAATCGCCAGCAGCCAGCACTTCGAAATGCCTTTGCTACCTCCTCATCCCCGAGAGTAACATCTAACCCCTCCGGCTCTGTTCTCACACATTTACCAGAACGGTGTTCCTTTCTTTCCATGCTTCTTTGAATATTTTTACACAAGGGACTGATGGTAGCTTGTAGCACGAAAACAATCTTCAGCTTTGGAGAGCAGGCTCGCTTGCAGTAGTCTGTTTAAATATAGACTTGAGATTTTCATATAGCAAACACGTTCATATGATATGAAGAACCCATTATGAAATGACCACCTCTTATAACATCCCCTAAACTGACACACAACTACATGACTTCGGACCTTATGGCGAAATAATGGCTTATCATGACATGGAGAGGGTGTGAAATGACAATCATAAACGGACTTGTGACTCACTACTCTTGGATTTGACATTCAGAGAAAAACGCTGCAAAAAACCCTGAAACCCCGATTTCGTAGCGCGGGCAATTCAAATTTAACAGGATGCGCTACGAAATCGCTGACAAACAGAGCGCTGCGAAAACACGAAAACATTATTTCGCAGCTAAACTGACCAATCACACCCGCGCTACGAAACTGTGCAAGTACCAAAGACATCATACCCGCGCTGCGAAACTGCGCAAAGTACCAATGACATGACATGCTTTAACTAACAATGATGGAGGGTGTCAAATGATTTTTCCTTTACACGAATTCACACCAATAACTCTTGAATTTCAAATTTGAAATTGACATATACTAACAAACCTATTTTACAAGACTTCAAGACTTTATAAAAACTTATGGACAACCTTATATACATGAACTATAGTTCCTAGTGATAACACCAACATCCTTGACAAATTCATAAAAGTTGTGGGTGGCCACCTATCCCATGCATTAAGAAACAAGAAACCTTCAACATTGGTTGAAGCTAAAGAGATAGCAATAGAAGTTGAAGAAAACTTACGAATCTCGAAATTGGATGCCAATGAATACCCTAGAGCCAAAGTCAAGGACAAGAAGGAAAAATCCAAAGGTCAACATGAGGAAACCCTTCTGGCCATCCTTAATAAAATGGAAAGGCTTAGTGAAGAAGTCAACTCACATGATAGGGTCATATTAAACAAAACCACTGCCTCAAAAAGGGCCTAAAAATATAGTTACATACCAGAAGGAAAACCCTTTCCTAAGAAGAAAAATGAAGAAGATAAGCGAAGTTGATCCCGAAGCATTCTTCATCTTCTTAAGATGAGAAAAGTAAAAAATAATGAGAGTGATTATGAAGAATTAGATGAGAAGGATACCCTCGTAGAGTCTGATGTCTTCAACATTTTGTTGGGAGGTTCATGCATGCATCCTCCCATTATCGAGGTCACCATTAAATAAGAAAAGGAGGAGCCCATTCTTAATTTTGATGATAATGGAAGATTCAAATGGGTTCAATATTCATGAAAAGACAATAATAATGACCCCGCAACCTCTAAGGAACCCAATAAATATGACTCATTTCCAAAGAAAACCCCTCCTAAAGAAACTCTCCCTAAAATTACTCCTAAAAGGGATCCCAAAACTAAAGACAATCCAAAAAAGGATCCCCCAAGGAAAGAGAGCCTCAAGAAGAAAGAGAAGGGAAAAAACTTGGACTTAACATTGACATAAATACTACTATAGGGAAAATACCTATACCCATTCCTCTGAAATAAATTGTGAAACTTCCTTAACAACAATAGAAAATTAAGAAATCCCTAGGTTTTGAAGAGGAATAATTACCTGAAGACTTGCAAAACATTCATATTCCTAATCGAAAACCTAGGTGTGAGCCATTTATGCTAACTTTGGCTATCAAAAACCTCCTATTACATAAGTTTATGTTAGACTCGGTGGATTCTGCAAATATCACGCTTATGAAATTCATGAAGCAGTTGAGTCTCAACATCACATGGCCATATAGAAAGGTGTGTGGTTTTACCTCTAAGCCCACGGAGGTGGAAGGTCTCATAAAATACCTTAAGAACTCTTTGGCTAGGAATCTAGTATATCACTTCTCATGGATTTTGTGGTCATATACATTCCTGATTTATGGGAGATGCTCTTATCTAGGAAATGGGGAGCCACTGTTGGAGGTCATGTCCAAATGTACTTGCCATATGCTATATCCTGAAAACTAATGGAACCCATTTTTTCCTCTATAGGGAGCCTACCTACCCTTCCATGTGATTGAGCCTTGACTAATCCCATAATATGAGACACGTGAGATTGAGAACCCTTCTCCTATTCTCCCTTCAAAGGAAGTCTGCATTCTCAAACAACCAAATCACAAAACAAGCAAAAGGTGGAAACTAAAAAGGAGTATAAGGTCGGGGACTTGGTCTTGGTCGATAAAGACCCGATGTCTATCAAGATTCATGGGAAATTTGGGGAGGACTATTATTATATTGTTAAACTCAACGACGAACTATGGCCATAACCAATCAAGTTAAGTCATATCACCCCTTTCCTTGATACTTGAAATTGTACTATATGAATGGTAGAGTAGGATGCACTACATGTTGATTTTTGTGTTAGAGCTAACATCATATGACATTTCTCATGGTATATTAACTGCATTTAGATTAAAATTTACATATTTTATTTTTCTGTTAATTTTACGACTTAACATTAAGCATGGATGATCATAAGACACCATAGAAACATGTTTCCACATAGGCTTAGTCTTTGATATGTATAGGTAACAGGTCTATAGTAACCAAGATATTGCAGGTGTTCTCATGACCTCTCGTTCAAGTATCTTTTCCCACTTTTCTGAGAGATCATGTCCATGTTAGAGCTAGAAGTTACCGACCACTTTATGGGTGATATCCCTAGGAGAAAAAATATCTCCATGATGGTCCTTAGTTGGCAGCCAACAACCCCTTATAGCCACCAACTAGCTCGTTGTGCCATTTCTCCACCACTTGAGCCAACCATGTGGTCCCTCACCCATCTCTCATGATCATATGTTTGAAGGTGGGCCTCCCAAGCCTAAAGGTATGCCTTGTCATTTGGTAATTGAGTATTTTAGTTTACTTGTGATGGAAACTTTTGGGCATGGATTAATGGGGGGATTCAGCAGAAAGAGTGGGACAAGTATGTGCTCTTTTCCCCCTGGTCTCTTTTCGGAGGTTAACCTTGAACTCTAGTCCTGTGGGATCTCTTTTAATGGCCTTTGGTTTTTTGGGATGGTATTACATGGGAAACCTTAATTTTGGATGTGTGGTCCCACTCCCCAATTCACATATATTGCCCCCCTTCCACTCATTATAACCCTTTTCCATTACTTCTCCCACCTGGGTCCACATCCCTCTCTTGGATCCACATAAGGTCAACCACCCCCTCCCCTTTCCCTCATCTTGGGTCAAGCTTGCAATGATGCCCCAAAGGTTGATGCAGCTAAAAATAAAAGAAAAAGCATAATTAACCACATTCAACAGGAAATTGTACCACAAAATGAAAAATATGGTCAGTACAAACACATTTATCCTGTGGGAAAAATCCATTACATGAGCGCTACCCCTTCGATGGCCATCACCCCAGTTTGTAGAGGCCCTACATGAGTCTCGTTTAGCATTTAGAAACCCATGATTGTCCCAACCCCTGGTGGGAGATGAATTTCCCCACCTTGAAAAGGGGTAGCCACTATTATACTTTACACATTATGCTCTCGTTCCTTTGGGCCCCGAGTAGTTAACTAAATAAAATCATAAAAAGTCAAAAGGAATACAAAGAAGGGTGGAAAAACCAAGGCTAGGGTAACTCATGTACCATGATTGATCCCTTCTACACATCGTTTACCCAAGTGTGGGCTTCCCTTTTTATTGGAAACTCTTGTACCATGGAATGTGACCCAAGTATTTCCCCTTCATCCCCTACTTTTTTCCATCATTGTATCACATACCATCACAATTTGAAGGATGTACAATGGACATATCACCCCCATTGGAAGCAGAAACCACCTAACAGGATGATTGGCTAAAACCCCTTGGAGCTTGGAGACATTAGCACTTGCAAAAGCCCATTATAGAAGGGCATGCCATTATGAAATTCCCACTTTTTTTCCATGGTTTGTAAATTATTTTACACGATTTCTTTAATGAATTGATATGCTGGAAGGTACGGGATGCATTGGATCTTATGCAAGATTGCAGATGGTCTCCATTTTGGGTTTGGTCTCCCTATACAAGGTCCTACCCCTCCATAGGGCTACATTGGCACATGTAGGCCATGTGTAGAGAGCCATGGGCCTCCACAACATCAAGTACCATTCCATGAATCCCCATATTCATTTAGAGATCGCTTATGGTTCACCTATTGGACGAAAGAGATGCATCTAGTTCATCATGCCCAGTCAGCCCCACTATTACATTATGTACTTGATAGATGACCCAAGACTTGTATGATTATGTAGCATCATTTATACTATAATATGAGCCCTTGTAGATGGTCTACAAGCATATTCAATTTGTTTGGAGTCCCATGAGGACACTTGTGTGCCCCCATGCCCACTTGGGAGAACCATAAGCTTACTACTTGGAGAACAAGGGGCCACCTCCTTGTCCACTCATTTTGGGAGTCCTATTTCACATTATGGATCCTATGGAATTCATTAGGCCTCCTCCAAGTCCCAATGACATGCATTATTTATTATTTGGCCTCTTGAGAGGCTTATTCTTTTCATTTGAACTAGTTTGGTGGGCTTGTCACCAAAAGTTAGTTGTCTTGTACATTATTTTATTTTAAAGGCTCAATTAGAACTCATTAGGAAAATCGAATTCATTTGGACATGTATAAATACAAGTGATTTCATTTAATTTTTTCATCATGACTTGGTTTGGACTTGTATCTCTTAAGAGAATTTTTCTATCCTTCTTAGTGGACAAAATTTTGGAGCATGGAATGAATTTTGATGTTTGGATCATTTTCTCTTGTCTTGGAGGTTCTTGATTGGAAAAATTTTGATGGTCGGAAATACTCTTATACATTTAAGTGAAATTTAATGTTATTATTTATTTCAATTTTGTCACATACATTGTTGCTGGGATTTCGCTATACTAGGGCTAATTTACTACATTCATTTATGCGAAATTGTGGAAATTTGTTTCTAGATAGTAATGTTTGATGTATGGGCCATGTCTAATGAATTAATGTTCCTAGGGATTTTTCATGGTTGAAATCCATCTTGACAAGTCATCTATTTTGCAAAACGAAGTGTAAAGTCTTTGAAGTTACTTTTCTTCTGTCATAATGCTAAGTGAAGTTGTCTTTAAGGCCTCCTTGACCTAGAAAATCAAATCTGATTTCATAATCATTCTTGACTCCATTCTCCCCAAAGGATTCGGAACTGGTATACCATAGATGATCACCCTAAACCCTAAAATATTCCCTTACTTCTCTCTTTTCTAGGTCTAGCCCCATTGGGTCTCCTATGGCATCAAATTTCTTTGCAAGCCACCCATTAAAAATTTTTGATCTCTTGGCACCTACTGCGTTGGTGTCTCTCCTTAGTTCCCTCCGATTTTGAAGAGATTCTGATAGTGGGATTTTGAGATATCTCAAGCCTTAACCTCGAGATTTAATATTTCTCTTCGTTTCCTTAGGCTAGTAACCTAATTGGGATCATCATATTGCCTTTATTCAAAATTCTTTCTTTGATCCCTTTATCTTCCCCAGTTGGATCAAGTACATCATTAGTTGTCAAATCCCATTACCTTTACCAATCCAGGGGTCCACTTGGTCCTATGTGATCCCATTCCCTATAAAAATTGATTCTTCAAAAACCACTTGGGAAACCAAGTTTCGTGAGGATTTTAGGGATTAGGAAGCTCCTTTATAATTCATATTCCTTAATCCTAGCCCTCAAATCCTCATCAACCCCTCCTATAGAACCCTACACCTTTCTTAAAAAGCAAGCAAGACCTAAATTTGAGTTTCTCTTAGTGAAGGGTTATTGGAATCACCTCCCATCCATTTCATTGATTTATCATTCATAGGTGATTCTCTATATGTACTGGGTCTCCTCCCATTAGTGAAAGTCTATAAAGAGTAGGGAGATTTAGTTGTGATGACAGTGGGATATAGCTCCATTATTGCTCTTAACCTAGCAAGTGCCCCTCTAGAAACCCTACTGGTTGAGCGGTAACAATTCCCATATGCTTATTGAAACCACCATTATCCCTACCAATGTTCATGTACTATGCTTAAAGTTATTAGTCCTAGCCATAGTACATAACAAACAGAGAACACAGTGTCCACCCTCACTCCCTCTTAACTAGGGAGGAGATAACCACAAGCCAAAGCTTGTCTCAAAAATACACATCCTTCTGCATGAAAAGGATCTTCATCAATGCATCGACTACTTATTTGTCCTGTGGAGATCCATTATAGCTTCTCGTCTCCTATCTGCATCACATCCTCTCGAATCATAAAGTGCTTCAACCTTCCTTGTTCTCTGACAATCTTCATGCAACTTTGATCAATATCATAACCGAATCCAACATGTCATCAAGTAGTTTATCAAACACATTATGGATCCAAACTTCTTCCCAAGCCTTCACATCTTCTTCCTTCACATTGTGGCAAAAATTTGTTTGATGTTATGTCAACTTTTGCTTCCAACTCCCTTTGAAGTCAATATTTCTTCATGAGTCCTTCCTTTTCAAAGTTTGAGGTCTTCTTTAACCATGAAGCGTCTTCAAAATATTAAGTAACTCCGAGGAAATCATTGTCACTTAATCCTTTCCCTCTTACTGGGAGAACCTTCAAACTACTCTCTTTTTGCAATCTTCCTCTTCATGATTTTCTATGTTCTTTCCATTCTTTCACCTATTGTCAATTCTTGAATAGTTTTCATTGTTAACCTACAAACTTTATTAGGTGTCTATAAAGGAACAAATATAATTAAGCAAAGCATAAAGATAGTAGAAATAGTAGTAATCAAGAAGAGTACTTATCTTTTGAGGAAAGTCAACTCCCTCTAAATCCTGGACCTTTTCAACCTTATCCTTACATTAACATGATGTCATTTTTTTCATTATCAAGAGCTAGGGTTTCTGCTAATAGGGGAAATGATTATTCCTATGGTTTTATTAGGGTTTCTCTTATTTGTACGTTCACTAGGGTTTACAAAACCCTAGATCCCTTTTAAAAACTGTCATAACCCATATTTGCAAATTCTACTACAAAACCTTAGAACTTTATTTGGGAAGCCTTCTATATGGAGTTCATTTTATTTCTCAATCATAGAAACCTAGCCTTTATATGCAAGAAAAATAACTCGAATGCTAACATATCAATGGTCTCTAATATATACACATAAACACTTTACTGCCTTTTAAGAAAGCATAAGATTATTAGCTTTATTATTCATGTAATTTCATCAATACCTAGAAGACTTAGAAACATATTAAATATAGTTAACATAGGTCAATAGTTACAAATGAAAAAAAAGCATATGTACCTCTTTATTACCTGTCCAACTTTACAGAGATCTGCTCCTTTGATTTTTCTTCATTTGATATGTATCATCTTCCTTTAACAAAGATACTAATACTTTCAATCCTCGAACTAGGATGTTAACCATTGTTCTACATACATAGTCTAGTGAAAAAGGCTTTAGTCTTTCCATAGTATTTAGAGATCATATCACAGTCCTTCATTGTATGAGAATGGTTGGTTTTGTATTTAGTCCTTCTTTTATGTATAGCATGGTTTCCTTATACATTCGTGTCACAGAGATGATTTTATATATCTTCTTATCGTAATCCTTCTATTGATGGTGTTGGATACCACCAACATATAGGGGATCTCCCCGATATAAGGTTCCAATTAGAACTCACATCATTTGGTGTAGAATTCCCATCCATAATACAACCCAACTTCCATTTACTTAAAGATATGCCTTGGCTTTAGCTATCAACATGAGAGAGAAGTGTGTATGTACTTTTGAATGAACAAGCGAGTGTGCCTTTTGAATTCTCAAATGCAAATGTATCAAGGTTCTTTCACTGTAGAGGGAAAAGGAAGTGATTCCCTAAAATAGAAGTAATAGTATTTCCCTATGGATACTCATACAGATGAGAAATATTCATCTAATATCAAGCAAAATAGTTCACATAGATGTGACGATCGTTATAAACATTACAACACATTTCCAATAAGTTGAGCACCAAAGTCACTGAACTAGTTTAATTACTCCAGTACGGGTGAAAGAAAACATGAACCATGAAAATTCAAATAATAGTCTTACAAACATTCATAGTCCATGCATGAAAATATGCTGGCCTGAAAGGCTTCAATATTAAGCAAAATTTCCAAGGTACATAGATACAATGAGCATCACTAGCTCCAATAGTGGAGTGTTAGAGCCACTACTTTCTACCCAAAAGTAGTAACTTTGTCTCTCTAACGCCTTATGGTAGAAGCCAAGGTTAAAAGTCCTTTACATGAGAAATGAGGATCCTTTTATAATTTGAGGCATGTCCTTTCACAGCCCCATGACTCTTGAATTTCCAACTCCTAATGACCTTTGAACTTCTACCACCTTTGGACTTCCAAATGACTTTTGGAATTACATATGACTTTGGTATTCAATGTCTTTTGGAATTCCATGACTCTTTTGTCCATACATGACTCTTCGACTTCCACTTATTTGTCTATACAATGATTACAAAATTACATCATAACTTACACATCATCATGTGATGTAGAGATGACATGTCACTGTTTTTAATGACTGGGACTAATAGTGACTGATGACATGGACTTTCTTCAGTTGTGACAGGGTTTCCACTTGTGTCTTCATTCTTCATGTAGCTTCTGATCATTGATAGCTTCACCCTCCAAAGTCTCTTTGATCTTGGAGTCTTTAGGGTGATTTGATCATCAATCTTTCAAAGTATTCTTTGTTCTTCAATGCTTCCTTTGTTTTTCTTCTTTGCCCGACCTTCCTCATGCGTACTTGTCATGTTGTTCCTAAGATGCATTTGGCTCCAATCACTAATGAAAAGCAACCATCAACCTGAAAATATCCTAGTTTAACATGTTTTATGTAGATTTTATGTTAATGCCTTTTAGTTTTCCTAAGGAGAGCTTCTGGGCACAAGGGTGCATTGTGAAAGACTAAACAGTTGAAGTGGGAGGCTTCACGGCTTCGACATGCGCTCATTGGGAAGAGAGAAATCAAGGTAGGGTGCATGGCACAAGTTTGAAGGATGAAGTGGAAGGATTAGGGATTCTCAATTGTGGTGTGATCTCAAGGGAGAGAGGGATGGCATAGGGTGCACTCCTCAAGGTTGAAGGAGGAAGGCTTCAGGCCTTCGAGGTGTGCTCATGTGCTCAAGAGGCCTAGGAGGGCGGATGGAAAAAATATGAAGGTTAAACGGTGAAGCTTCATGCCTTCGGAGTGCGCTCATGCACTAAAAGGGTCGGGAGGGAACATGGCACAATGTATAAGGTTGAAGGGTTGAGCTTAAGGCCTTCAGGGTGCACTCATGCGCTCAAGGAGGGCACACTTCTTCGAGTTGAAGGAGTGCACTTAATGTAAGACTTGGTTTCTTGAAGGGCACAGTTTGGAACAAGGGGAAAGGGCTTAGGGAGTGCACTTTGCGCTCTTGGAGGGCGCATGGTACACTTCCAAAAAACAAAGGATTCTCGATCAAAGCTTTAGAGTGCGATCTTGTGCTCTTGGCCTTAATGGGTTTATTTTGAAACCAAAATTTGTTTAAGTCTGGAAGATAGGAAATGGGGCAGACATGATGAGTTTTAGACATAAAACCATGTGTGACATATACCAAGTCATCGATAAAACTTAGACAAGCTTGAAAAATGACAAGTATACATCAAAACACCAATTTATGCATTCCTCGGGTACAATAGGTGAAGTGTCTGCAATTATGGCCAAAAATTGTTGTTTTTCAAAAACAAAGATGTACGACCATGAAATACACCAAATATGTTATGCTCAATGCGACGACACTTAAGAACTGTTACACAATGCTTTTTCACACTTCTTTTTCACTTCCTGTTCCACATCCTGAAGTGCCAAAATGTTGACAATTGTGAAGTGTACTCACCATGAAGCACATACTAAAACATCCCTGAAGAATGGAAGACAAATTTCCCTGAGTCAATTCTAGAGAAGGTTGACCGAAACCCTAAATTTCAGGACCAGTGCTTTTTTCTCCACTGCTTGCCCGTGCTGATAGTAGGTTGTAGTTCTTTTACCTAGCACTGCCAACATGAGTTTTTATATGAAATCCTGCGTTGAACCTCTTCTAGCAGGTTTTCTCAAAATGGAGGAGAAGCTTTGCATGCTAGAAACTTCGAGAACAGCAAGCTGGATGTTGTTGGGTAGAGATATGGTCAATTTCTCCCATTTGGAGCTCTTGATACTACCTTTAAGGGCCTTCCCCTTGAGATGTGGACCTTCCTCCCTCTTTTGTGGATCCCTAGCTCCCTCTCCCTTCCTATAAATAAAATCCCCTCCATCCCCAAATGGTTGGTCATTGATTGCCTGCATTCCTATGTTGAGATTATGCCCAAATGTTTCCCATCTAACTTGGAGAAGGAGTGCTTGAATATTCTTGGCTTGGACTTGGACATCCACCAAAAGGAAGTCTCCAAGATTAAGGCAATGGTTGTATGCTTCCGCTTTTTATTCATTAAGATATACATCTAACATTCACTTTCCATAAATGTCTAAATATTTATGCATTTAGCTTGATACTCCTTGATTTGTCAAGTAGTTTATGTTTTATATATACTATGTATGCTCTTGTATCTCTTTTTGTATTTTGATCTCTCTTACAGGTATTTAGGTGCAAGGAATAGCGAGGAGCGATCCTGAAAGCTAAGGGATCGAAGTAGGCTTCTCTCTCTCTCTCCATTTTTAAACATAAGCTAGGAAAGTATGCATTAGTTTGTTCAGTTTGTTTCTAGACCCATTCATTGGGTTAGAGAGATCGCCTATGTCTGCAGAGGGGATTTATCTTCACAAAAAAATGGCGACTCAGTTGGGTAAGTTATAGCCTCTTCAATCTCTTTTTTTAATCTCGTCTTTTGATCAGTTTGACCAACCATTGAACTATCAGTTAGTTTGAGCATGTATAGGTATTCACATTGAATGATCACTTCTTTAGAATGTTAGGTCTAGATTGTTTGTTGAAATTCCTTTTAATTTTTGCTAACTTTATCTCCCAACGCGTTTTTTCCCTGAACAATCGCACTGCCAACGTGCTTTTCCTTAAAACATTCACGCTTAAACCACTTTCAGCATGGGTTTGGCTATGACAGCCACACTGATCTTAGATATTTGAGAAAAAATAGGGTTTCTGCTCTAGAATCCAATGTGTCCTGGCCTCTTAAGGTCATTTCCTTTCCTTTGTGTCTGGATTTGCAAGTGTTTTCTCTAGTTACTTTCATTAATAAGAAAAATTTGTCTCTTTGGCTTTGAAGTGCTTGAAGTGAAAAGTTTATTGAGTTCTAGGGTTTCTAGGTCAATTAGTCATCACTTTCTCTTTGTTTGTGTCGCTGAGATACTGGTTTGTTGATTGATTGAGTCTTGTTTTCTATGGAAATCATTGAAAACATCAGTTTGCATTTGTTTTAGCTTGTCTTTCACAAAGTTGTTTTTCAAGTTGCTTTAGGTCATTTTCATTTGGAAACCATATTTATTTTTAATCAAGCATATATTAGATTGTTTGATCTTCAACTTGAAAAGAGTGCATTGTTTATTTGTTCAAAAATAAAAAGTGAAAGATATTTTCATTTAGGTGCTTTTGAATTGGATTTGGTGTTGCTTTGGTTGATGCATTAGTTGCATTAGAGCATTTGAATCAAATTTTCATTTTTCTTTAGTTGATGCTTTAGTTGCATTAGAGCATTCAAAAATCAAAGAAAAAACATCATTTATATAAGTGCATCTTAGTAAAAGTGAAAATCATTTTTCTTTCGAAAAGTTGCATTTAGGATAGTGAAAAGTGAAGATCATTTTTACTTTTGAGCATTGCATTTGGAAAGTGAAAGTGAAAGTTAGTGGAAGGCATGTTGTTTGATGCATTTTGTTTGATGCATTATTGATTGAAATTTCTTCCCTTGATTAGTCTAGCTTTCATCGAAGTGGAAAGTTTTCCTTTTCTCATATAGCTACATCTTAGGGATTCAGGTGACATCATTTTGAGTCGAAAATTGAAACATAATTCAAGATAAGCATTCAAATTTACTCAATTAACCTAAGGAGCATTTGGAACTTAACACAAACATTTAGAGGTCTAGGCTAGATACGTGTTCCAACATCTATAAACCTAGCAGTTGTAATTATTTACCAGCATTATATCCCGGGGGTGAAACCCTGTTCCACATACGGAAGTATATAGGATCGTTCTCCAGTAATCTTGAGTATATCGAAGGCATCCGACATATGGCAAGTATATGGGAATGCTCTCATTGAATGGTTATGCATTAGACAGTGCTAACACAAACTTGTGCTCCCCGTACCATCATGTATATATTGGGAGACCCCACTAGGTTGTTATCCTTTAGCCATAGGTAATTGAGTCAGTCACCTTGTAAACATGATATGTCGAACACAACATTCAGCGAGATTGGTCATAGTACATTAAATCCTTGGTTTCAGCTAAGGTGTATATAGTGATTCATGGATACTTGGTCCTCTTGCCTAGATTACCCTTTTTTGATTTATTTTTTGTTTTTAAGCTCTAAAATTTATTTCCCTTGATAACATGTCTTACCCATACAGTTATCCTTGGCCTCATTATGCCTTATTAATGGTAAATTTTCATTAAAGGTCAAATAAATCACCTCTTGTCCTTTTGATTTTGAGATAAGGTCATTGTGGTAGAACCATCGAGTTCAACTTACATATCCCCTTCACCATCTGATATTGAAGGGTCACCATAAGGAGTCCACCTTGAGATTATAGAGTCACTTAAAAATCAAGGTTCTAAACTTGGAATTTTCCTAAGCATTCAACCCCTTGGTTCTCGTCCTCCACCTCGAGAGTCGTTGTCATCATCTCAGGAATCTGACCCAGAAAATCATGAGGTCCCTCAAAAGTTCTTATTGTTTCCCCCGAATCCGCTTTACAATCCTTTGGTGATATCTCCTCAATTCCCCTATAGTTCATTTGATAATCTCGACGTACCTTTGGAACTTTCTCCTCATTCATCGTGGATTCGTCCTTGCCAGTTATTTCCACCCATGGCATCATAAGGTGAGATTCCATCTATGTCAGCGTCTCCTCGAGACCCTCCTCCGAAAGTCTCAGCCACCCATACTCATGGTATTGGTGATGGATATTAATATCACTTTCCTCCTGAAGCCTTTCCATATGTATCCTCTCCGCATAAGGGGAGTGGGCCAACTCCACCACCTGAAAGTAGTGAACCTTTATTCCCTCCAAGTTATACCTCTCTTGGTCATTTGGTTTCAGGTAATCCAAGCACATATTCACTTTATCATCATCTGATATGGTAATCTGGTGTACATCTACCATTGACCCATTCTTTGCGAGTGTGGATTCCCAAATTCCTGTTCAAGCTACGGTTTCTTTGATTCTTGTTCAACCTACAATCACGGTTGGGACATTTAATGTCCCTATAATTTCTTCAACTCCTCTTTCGACCTCTACAGTGGTTACACCTCCTCCATTGAGTGGGAAATATGTACCAACCTCTATTTGACTAGATGGGGTGGAACCACCTCCTCCATATGTACCTCCTGTCTCTGGTGGAACCATTGTGAGCGGATCCCAAACTCACATTATGGGAGCAATTCAAACTGTTGGTAGTATTCCTTATCCTGGTGGAAACTTAATTCCATCTGGATCTGGTCAAATTCCTTATCAACAACCTCTTTCAGCTCAAATACCTTACCAACATCCATACCCTCCTTATGCTTCATAGCAACCTTAAAATCCACCTTCCAATCAACAGGCAAGATCCCAAATGCAGTCTGGTCCTAATCCCTCATTTGGGTCATCTGGTTAGTTTCAGTCTGTTTTTGGAACTTATCCTTTAGGAGTTTGTAATTCTTTGCAGCAAGGAACCTATCAAAGTCCACAAGGAACCTATCAGCAACAAGGACCTTACGTACAGCAAGGAACCTATCAAATTCCACAAGGAACCTATCAGCAACAAGGACCTTACGTACAACAAGCACCCTACGTGCAGTAAGGGTCTTATTAACAACCATTGCAGCAGCAAGGGTAACCATTGTAGTAGCAAGGTAAACCATTGCAGCAGCAAGGTAAACTCTTGTATCAACAAGGTCAACCATTGTAGCAGCAAGCTGAACCATTACGGCAGCAAGTCAACCATTGCAGCATCAAGGTCAACCATTGCAACAGCAAGGTCAACCATTGCAGCAGCAAGGTCAACCATTGTATCAACAAGGTCAACCATTGCATCAACAACCCTATACTCAATACTCCTCACAGGTTGTCTATCCCCCTTATGGTTCTCAATGGCCTGTGTCGGGTCAATATCAAACTTTTCCTGGTCAGAACCAACCTCAGTGAGGACAAACTCAACATTTTCATGGTCAAAATTCCTCCCAGTGGGGGCAGTATCAAAATCCCTATGGTCAAAATCTGCCACTATGGGGGCAAAATCAGTACCAACAAAGTTGGAATCCTCAATCTGGACCTTATCAAAGGCCTTTCATGCCTTTTAATCCTCAATTTCCGTTTTTAGCTACATTGGAGTTACTGGATGTGTCGAGGCTCACAAACGACCCAATACTTCATTCACCATATTAGCCTCTGGTTCCTACCAAAATTCCTGGCGATTGTCCAAAATTTAAAGGGAAGTCTGGAGAAGACCCCCAAGCTCATGTCATGACCTACCATTTATGGTGTTCGTCCAACTCTTGGGTCGACGATTCCATTCGATTGCGTCTTTTCCAGCGAACCCTAACAGGTGTTGCACCAAATGGTACATCGAGTTACCTCGAGGTGCCTTTCAATATTTCAACACTTTGGCTATGGATTTTTTTACTCACTTCTAGCTACCAGTTCAATATGAAACTGGTACCCATCTCCTAACATATTTGAAACAGTCAATTAATACCCACATCTCTGATCACATTCATGAATGGAAGCATCGGCGTCACCTTACTAAGTTCGAAATCCCTTATGAGCTTTTAACCAAATGGTTTACTAAGTCATTCATTAATCAAATTTCCAAAGACATAGCTATGGGTGGCTGTGTGACTAAGAACAAGCCATCTCCCATGCTCAGTATCTAGATTTGGTATACTCGCAATACAAGACACTTTATGATCTCTTACCTGATGCTCTGTGACCTTCAACTGATCCGGCATCTTCTAAAACTATGGAGACACCAGTCGTTGGTGGTATTATTGGGTTAGTGGCTCAAACTTCTAGTAATGCTTCTTCTGCTTCAATGAAGCAAAATCTATTTTGGCTACTGCACCTTCTCCTCCTTCAAATACTCCTAAGAATCCTAGTAAAGATTCCGAGGTGAATGGTATCCAATCTACCACAACAGACAAAGCCTCGAAAGAAAAAAAGAAGGGTAAAGGTAAGTCTAAATCTAATACCCCTAAACAAGATTCTCCTAAACCGTCTGCTGATGATACATCCACATGCAAGCCGAAATATCCTTGTCTTATATGTCACGAAGATCATTATAACAAGGATTGTCCCCGTCGTTCTAAGGTTAGTCTTCTATCAAAAGGCACCCCAGGGACATTGACTGTGTTGAAAGAACCCTTTCGATCACAACAGACTCAATTGGTAGATCAACCTCAATCCTCTACATCTTCTAGCTCTCAAGTTTTTATGAGTGGTATGACACATGTTTCTGTTTCTACTCGATCAAAAGGTTATTAGACTCCTACCAAACCGGTTGTGGAAAAGGATGTCACTGATACACCCTCTACTTCCACTCCACCCAATTCTGGTCTTCTTCATATTAAATTACCTAGAAATGATTCCATTATCTGACCACCTCCCAAAGGTGTTCTCCCGAATTCATCGTATAATCTGAATGTGTGAGCTTCTCGGCATTATAATATTGTGGAAGATTTATCTCAAACGCCTTCAGCGATGTTAGCTTTGGAAGTCCTCCAGACTTTTCCATCGAAAATAAAATCATTACTATTCACCATAGGAGGGATTGATCCTAAAAATTTGAATCTCATAATGTTTTACCTTGAAAACCATGTTCCTCATCTCTTGCATCAAATTCCCTTTTTGATACAAGTTATTATCAAATGGGAGACTATTCATCTGATTGTTACTGATGAGAGTGATTCTACTTGCATCATGTCCCTTTCATGTTCGAAAGCTATTGGCTCTCCACCTCTCAACCAGTGCCCTAATGCATTGGAAGCTTTCGATGGTAGAGGTTCTCGTCCATATGGTATTCTCAAGGACTTGCCAATTCAATTGGAAGGAAAAATTGTTAACTTGGAACTAGAAGTTGTTGATGCTAATATGAATTACAATCTTCTACTTGGTCATAGTTGGACCTATGCAATGTTTTGTGTGGTTTCTACTCTATTTCATGTCCTCTCTTTTCCTTATCATGAGAAAATAGTCACTATCTATCAGCTCACCTTTATCTTTTCCAACTCCTCAAATTGAAATGTGCCATATGTTGGGAATATCGATATCACTTACGAGGGTGTTGGGGCGGATATTTTCAAAGAATCTTCCCTTATGGGAACTTTTTCCCTTCCACATCCGAACATCACTTCAATTAACATGATCTCAACTCATCACGACCCTTGGATCGTTCCCCATCCAGATCATATTGAAATTTTTGGCGATGTTATGATGTTTAGCCCCATAGAGCAAGCATATCAAGTTGTAGTTTCAGATTCTATAGCAACTTCTGAAATTCATGATCATTTCAGTATGAGTCTAGATGCATATTTGCAATCTCCCTCGCTTGGTTCTTTGGATTCTCCAGATCCTTTGAATGAGACATTTCCAACTAATGATTATATCATAGAAGTTATTTCTCTCAAGGAAATGCCATGGAATGATGCCCATCATCGTTCCTCATTTCTCCCAAGCCTTGGTGAGATTTATTCTTGTCTAGAAGCCCTTATTTCCGATGTACCGACTCATCCACTTCAGACACCTATTTTGGTTCATGAACTATTGTCTAAAGGAAACATGAGAAACATTTCAGCTACAATGCCCATTGACATCTCTGTCAAACCAGGATTGTCGAAAATATCCATATTGGGGTTTCTTATTCTCCGGATGAGATCAATATTTATACCACCCTCTTCAAATAATTTCGTGATGTCTTTTCTTGGTCATATGAAGAGATGCCTGGAATAGATCCAAGTATAGTAGTGCACGAGATACCTACTTATCTAAATGTGAAGCCTGTTCGTCAGCGTCTTCATCCTGTGCACCCTAGAAAGGCAGTTTCCATAAAGGGAGAAGTTGAAAAACTTCTTAAAGTTGGTTTCATTTATCCTATTCCATTGATAGATTGGGTCTTGAAAATTGTTCCTATGACTAATAAACAAGGAACTCTCCACGTTTGTGTTGACTATCATGATATCAATCAGGCATGTGTCTTTTCCATCAAATCTAGTCATCTCTTAGGGTTTTCCATATCTAAGGAAGGCATATGGATTGATACCCTTAAGGTGGAGGCCATTGTGAATTTACCCCCTCCATCTTCTTTACATCAATTTCATAGTTTACAAGGGAAAGTGAATTTCCTTTGTCGTTTGTCCCAAATTACGCTGAACTTGCCAAGGGATTTACTCGCTTGTTAAAGAAAGGGATCCCATTCATTTGGGATGAATTTGCTCAAAAATCCTTTGATGCATTGAATAATGCCATAATTAGTGCTCCTTTACTGCATCCCCCAAATTATCACCATGATTATTTGTTGTACTTGGTCCTCGCTGATAGTACTATTGCTATGGTACTTTTTTAGGATGATGATGATGGAGACAAACATGTGATTTAGTACTTGATTCGAACTATTTTTTACGTTGAAACTTGATATGCCCATGTCAAGAAATTGGCTTTGGCAGTCGTTCACGTTGTTCAATGCTTTCACCACTATATTTTCTTATGTAAGACCATTGTGATTTCTAATTGCAACCCCATGACATACATTCTGACTCGTCAGTTGCTGGGGGGTAAGTATTCTAAATGGATTGTTATCCTACAAGAATTCGATTTGGAATTTTCTAAAGCTAAATCGAAGAAATCATTGGTTTTCACCGAGTTGATTTGTGACCTTCCTTCTGTTAGCACTCTTTAGTTTTCCCAAGGCTGAAAAAGGAAACCAAAGAGGTAACGTCAAACCAACTTTTTATTTGGTATCTAGCCTTACCAAATCAGAGAGTATATCTCTAAAAAAACCTCACAGTCAATGGAAGTGACCGGAGAACATGTGGATTTCAGGCTAGGTATCAACTCAATAGGGTTTAATTAGGGTTTGCTGGATAGAGATCACTACGTCTAAGAACTAGGTCAAGTATTCCTAAAGGTCAGTTGCAGTCATAAGATGGGACAAGGTAGGTGCAATCAATGACTCAAAATTATTTTCATTGTAGTATGGTGAGGATGATATAGTAGGAGTTAAGTGAGCAAAGCATGAATTCACTTATCTAGAAGGAAAACATTGAAATGGTAATCCCAAACAAAATAGAGCATTTAGATGATGATTTCTATTTAAAAATTATGAGATAAAGTATAAGATGAAATGTATATGGCTACTAGATAGGTATAATAATAAAATATAAAATAAAACATAATAAAAACATATCCACTAACCACAGCACAAGAATCCCATAAAAATAGCTGCAATTGTCTGTCATATTTATGCAAATATTCAAGTGCACTAGTTCAAGAGTCTGAGCTTCAAGTATCCAACCCTTCTCCCTAACTTGTTTCTGAATAAATATAGATGATCAACAAGATTCCCCATCTAAGGGGTTGAATTCTACTACATACGAACTTATTCATGAACCTATAATCACTATCAAATCCTAGGAGAGTTAGAAACAACTTTCCCCTTTTTAGCTAACTAATTGAGCTTATCTCTCAAAGAATTAATTACAAGATTATTTACTATAGCAACCACTAAAAAAACCGTTTACATTAGATAAAATCATGTAACAATTATTTACATCAACCTAATTGACATTTAACCCTTTACATGTAGTGAAAAAGCTTCATAACCAGAAACGCAGCAAATTACCCAGAAATGCAGCGAAAAGAGTAGCAAGGAAGACAAACTAATATCTCTTTAACAATAATAATTGTTATAAAAATGGGAGATTTTTTTGTAGAGAAGGTTGTTTTGGAGAAAAACATATCTAATGTTTTTGAAATTCATTCCCATATTCTCGGAATCCATGCCACAAAAGAATGACTAAAACAAGCAATTAAATATTTTTGAAAACTAGGCATAAAATCCAGATGCATATCTCCCAAATCATAATGTATATTAAAAAAATGAGAGAGGTTATTTTTCCGGGTATGTTATGAACAAAACCTCCTCCGGTTTTCAAAAATACTTTCCCATTTTTGCAAAATCCAATCTTTAAGTTGGTCAAACAGAAATGAGGCAAATTACCCATAAACACAGCAAATTACACAGAAGCGCAACAAATTCAACAGAAGCACAGCAAATGTTTAGGTTTATATTTTGATGACTTTTAAGAGGTTATAATATTTTCTGAAGACATGTGAAGAGAGTTTGGGATGTCTACTACACCCTGGAACCCTTAAGTCATCCAAAAACATGATTTCGACCTCCTCAAACTTGATCTCAAAACTAAGTGTCCATAAACGCATCAGTAGTCCTAAAAAGGTGGTAGCAAGGTGTAACCTACCCTCACAAGTGAAATAATTCTTGATAATCTTCATCAAAGGGATGTACTTGTCCAACAATTTCATGTTAGGAAAAATGTGAGAAGGAGACTCCTTGTACTATGGTTTCAAAAACATCTTATAGTGCTCTAGGTCTAAATCCATTCCCTTGAACCAAATTTCACCTTGATTAGGGATAGTAGTTGTTGAAGCTATGACCTCTTATGATACTAGAAATTTCACCCCTTCTATAATGGCCTGATCCTTCTTGAAATTAGTAGCAAAGAGGCTTGTTAAATCATGATGGTAACCTACCTCTTGTACATTTAGACAAAACCCTAGGAAGCTTGCCTGCTCAAGTGATTTTCTAATGAATTCTGATGCACTGACCTCTTTCATATGAGTTGGCTCATATCTTGAGATTTATCCTCCCTTATACCTCCTCCTTTCACTGGTCTTCACCATGTTTTTTCCTTCACTTTCAAGAGAAAAACCCTAATTTCAAACAAGAAAGGGCAAGGGATCTGAGCTGCAAAATAGGGCTAGAAGCACAACAAAAGTGTAATTGCAATTAGGGTTTATGGGAAAGGAGTGGAATGATGACCTCATGTGTACTTTAAAGTAGTGGCTAATGATGTGATTTGTACTACAATAATGTTTCTTCAATAGGAAAGTTACATCTCCATGTGACATAGATGTACTTGGATTCTTTTTTAAGAACTATATTCCCTAATTGCTAACTCCCATTATGATGACCATAATGGATGACATGACTCCCTAAATTGATATTGATGACTGAGATAATCATGACATCAAATGAATATCCTTGACCATGACATATAATTTTAACTCTCAAAGTATGCATTTTATGATTCTATGACTAGTATGATGACCAACTAACTCATTTCATGACTTATAACAGGAAATGATGACATGACTATGATGGCTATTTATGACCTTGAATAAGTGGAGCGAGTAGAAATGACACCTAAACAATGACTTGGAACCACTTGACAATCAAGAGATATGTCAATTTTAATTTTAAAATACTATAATTTGACCTAAGACTCCAACAACATGAAAAGATTAAATTTGATCACTGTGACTATTGGACAATAACAAGTTGTGCAACCACATCTACTGCATCTGACAAGCTGATTCCTGACAAAAATCTCTTCCTCGTCAGTATTGTTGATCCATGGTATGGAGATACCATTACCTATCTCCAGACCCAAACTTTTCGACCGAATTTATCCAACTCTGAACATTGACTCATCCAACATTAGTCCCAAACTTATTGAATTATTGGGGATAATTTTTACCATGTTGGTGTCGATTCAATCCTTCTTCGACGTTTAATGCTTGAATAAGATGAGAGAGTCTTAAATGATTGTCACTCTAGGGCCTATGTTGGTCACATGTCGGCATATGCTACGGCTCAAAAAATCCTTCGCGTCGGTTATTTATGGCCTCCAATATTCAAAGATTGCATTTTAGCAGTCCAAAAATGTCATGCCTACCATATTTATAATCGCAAACAGAATGCCCCACCCATACCCTTGCACCCACTTGTTACCATTAGACCCTTTGCAAAATGGGGTATTGACTTCATGACATGTAACCCTCGCTCAACCAGGGGGCATGGTTATATTATCATCGTCGTCGATTATTTCACTAAATGGGCCAAGGCGATGCCCACATATGTTGTTGACAATAAAAATGCGGCTCAATTCCTTTTTAATCACATCATATCTTTATTTGGTGTCCATCAATCCATCGTTACCAATCATGGCTCTCATTTTTGACATTATATGATGAAATAACTTACTGCTCAGTTGGGTCTGCATCATGACAACTCAACTCCTTACTATCCACAGGCCAACAGCCAAGTTGAGGAAGTCAACAAAGTCTTGATTACAATGGTTTAACGTACTGTTGGGATGCATAAATGAAATTGGAACCTTATGTTATTTTCAGCTTTGTGGGCGTACCAAATTGTAGCTAAGACAACAACTAGATTCACACCCTTTGAGTTGGTGTATGGTCTAGAGGCAACACTTCCGATTTAATGTGAGATTACTTCATTAAAACTAGTTGTTGAATTACTCCCTAGCACTTCACAGGAGGAGGAATGATTACTTTACCTCGAAAGGCTTGATGAAACTCATCGTATTGTTGCATTGGTAATTTAATCTCAAAGGAACGAGTTAAAGCACAATACAATAAAACAGTTACTCCCCATGTTTTTGCTGAAGGTGACTTGGTCTTGTTATATGATCAAGCCAATGATAAATTGGGAGTTGGGGAATTCGAACCAATGCAGCATGGGCCTTACATTGTTAAACGAGTATTATAGAAGTTTCCTATGAGTTGGTTGACTATGAAGGAAATCAGTTGGCTAATACCCGAAATAGGCTTTACCTCAAGAATTATTATGCATGATTTCATGTAAATACTTTGTACATTAGTGTGATTCATTAGTGTGCAGCTATTTTGGTGTGTTTGTTTGCTTTTGCAAATGTGTTTTCCTCTACTTACCGCATGTTCTACTTGGTTTGCAGGTGTCATCGAACCTTTATGTCGGTTTCACTGATGGTGCATGTCGTAGTACACTGAATCTATCTTTCTCCACATGGGAAACCTATGACCCTAATGGTGAGTTAGTGAATTTACAAGGCATATGTTTAGGACATACTACTAATAACATTGTCAAATATAATGCGGTTATCGAGCTTTTTTCAGAAGCCATTTATCTTGGCATTATAGAGTTAGTCGTTAATCTTGATTCACAGCTCATTGTACTACAACTTAGCAGACAATATTCAGTTAGAAACCCTCAAATTTTGAGAATGTATTTGCAAGTTCGTCTCTTGGAACGAGACTTTGATTATATCACCTATCAACATATTATGAGACGTTTGAACACATTAACAAATACATTGTCTAATGCTGTATTAGATAAACATATGTGACATATGTAAAACAAAAACCATCACATAGTGAACATAATAGGAAAACGTGTATATATATATAGTGTTTGCAAGAATTTTATTACATCAAAATGTCAAAAACTATGTTCTGAGGGACATGGTTTCTCGAGCCTACGTAAGTGCATAAAAATGAAAACTAGAGATGGCTATCCGCCAACATGGTGCTCATGGTAACACGAAACATCTATAATGACTCAGTTCAACAACTGAAGCAATCTAGCGGGAACCCCTAGAGTATGCCTTTGATATCGTAGTGGCACCTCATCAATAGACGTGTATTCTGGAATGAATATTGTTAAGACTTCCAGGTTACGTTCCACCTCTACGGTCAGGTAAGCTCCCTGTTAATAAGGATAATCCTCTATCTATCATGCCACTCACTTAGCTATCGGAGAAACCCCTGGAGGTCTCTTTGGTCCAACATCTGCAAAAATCACAAGTGTCAAATCTCAGTATCTCAGTACACATATATATAAAAAATCAAAAAATTCAAAAACTTTAAAAATAATTTTTATATGCATCAGCCCACTGTGTACTAGGTGGAAGTGGAAGGTCAGGATCTCCCTGGAAATTTATGACTAATTACACCCAATCATCTACCATGATTAGTTGTTGTCACAACCATCAAAAAAATGTTGGAGCAAATGGCATTTGTTGACCACCTCGTTTTCGAGGCATCAACTCACCCCACCTTAGCAACCATGAATCTCTGGGCATTGGTGCATCCACTTTTATCCACTGATATCACAAAAATGGTACACATTCCAAGAAAAGCGTCACCAGAATGGATCCATAGTCGAACTATTTCAGCTTTCCTGACTTGCATTGCGTGAGTTGGCTCTTCATGTTGACCAACAATCCTTCAAACCAGTTAAAAACTATGGGGCTTAAACAATCAATGGAATACTAGAAATGAGACTTTATTGCTTCATGCAAAGCCTGAGCCCCAACTATTCGGGCCAATAATATGGAGAGTTATTCTTAGCGGGATATTGGTGATGGTATTTATGTCTGTCTTCCCCTTCTGAGTTTTCTGAGTACCTGACCAATGTCTCGCAATCAGCATATCCGTACTTTCCCCTCCAATATGAGAATTGGACAACTGAATCCGTTGTCCGATTCTGGATAAACCCATAATCAAATAGATGAATGTGACATGTATCTCAAGTTCATGGTCCCCAATCATAAATAGTTGGAGATCCACATCCCACCAACAAATCAAATTCTGCAGTAAATCAACTTGGATCCTAATCCTAGGAATCTGAAAGAATTTTAGTAATCCACATTCTTAAAGTCCAGCTATGCAATTTGGGTCTTGGGCTACCTGATGACCTTCTGCCTCATTCCCTCTCTCCTTCCATTCAATCACCATTTTTGGTTGATTAACCTGTGGAACATCCATCAAATAAGTTTTCATGAGAATCTATGGAAAGAAATCTAATTAAAAAAAACATTAAACGAGGAGGATTTTCCAAAAATTTCGCAACTTTGTGCCAGCAGATCTGTCAGTATATTTTTCCACCCTTCCAACGCGCTGAGGCAGTTGACCACAGGGTGAGCAATGCAGGTCCAACGGGTAAAACCCACATTGATCACCCTCAACATAAATTTTTTTAATCCCTCCTTACAGCCTAACCTATGGATGAAAATTCATGAAATTAAAACAAAATTGAAGGGAAGGGATAAATCTCTTACCTGCAGCAAATGGCCTGATGAATGGTGTCTGGGATTGACCATACTCCTCGCTTGAAGATCGAGGTAAAATAGGGTAAAAATTATCTCTAATTTACAAAATGTTAAAATGGTAAAAATGATTTTTTTTAGTTTTTATAAGTTTTTTAAATATATTTTTACCAAATTAGGGAATATTTCACTTATATTTTAATATTTTTCCTCGAAATGGGTAATTTATGTTTCAATTTTGCAGCAACAGGTCATGGTAGATGGTGACGGTGATTAATTTTGACTTATTCAACAAGTTTTATTTTATCACTTTTTCGGGATCATCAAAAATAAATGAAAAAGGAACCCCCTGGAGTCATCTTTCAGCTCTTTTCTAACTCTCGGAAAATGAAAATATCATCGAGTACTTGTTGTTTCAAACTCGTTAAAGTAAATGAAATGATGTCTACTCAGTATAAGTTTAACCCTTTTCCAAACTGAGATAGACTATTGTAGGAAGAAGGAATACCTTAGTCGAACATGGATAAGTGGTTCTCCTTGATATTGTTTTCTACCTTTTCGGGTTCAAGAGACGATTTACGAAAAGGGACCTTTGGATTTTTCTTTTTCACCTCTTTTTCCAACTCTATAAAAATGAAAAATATTTTGAGTTACCCCTCCGAAAAACTTGTAAAACTTAAATGACGCAAGACTTGTCGCCATGACAGACCAAGTTTATCCTTCCTAGGGATTGTTAAACTTACTAGGATGGATTCATATGAAGGATGAACTTATATGGCAATCATATGTTATCTCGTTCAAGCTTGCGATCAAAAATAATGGGGTATTCAATAGAAATATTAGGGGAAAAATGAAAGTGAACATCTCTTGTATTTTTTGTAAAGGAAGCATGTCGTTGTTGAACATGACACTCATTTGTTACTCGTGTTGGGTTTTGGATATCCTCACTTAGTCACTTGCCTTCCTGGGTTTGGGAAATAAATTTTGCCTCTCATCTGATTATACTACATTTTCATTATGATCTTTGATCCTATGTTGAGTCAAATGCTTCCAAACTCCAGAGTCGTGTTGTAGATATTTGGAAGTCCCATATGCAGTCTTTTACCCCTTGTACAGTGTCTGACCTTTCTACCACAATCCTAAATCAAACTTATCTACTCTACTACATGTTTTGTTTCGTTTCGATGATGTGGGATACATTATGTCCCTCCTTCAATGGATCACTTCCCATTGACTTCATCTCATTATCTAGGAAGATGATCTAGAAACTCCCTTCCAGTGCCTTGGAGCTTGCATGCCTCAATGGAAGTTTCTTCGCATTCGATGACAGGTTTACATCATTGGTCTTTGATCGAATGATTCTGTGGGTGTTCAACTTCAACTTCATTATTCACACTCGTGGATTGTGTTGTTGTACCTTGAGAACCATTGGAATTAATGGTGGTTTCTCTTATGTCTGTTAACGGTTTACATCATTGATCAGTAATCAGGTGGCTTTCTATCATGTTCGACTTCGACATATATATTCACATGCTATAATTAGTACATTGATCGGATCGGGATCGAGCTTAAGACCCTGGATTCCATCTAATAAAATCCAAGTTGCATAGAGTTATGAGTTATTCATGATTGTACACATGTTTCCCTCTATACGGATGGGGTTGACCATACCATGCATCCATATCCATCATCCTTTTTATTCGGAAGGCTATGTCCATGTCGTGGATCCATGCACATGATCCCTCCTATTCAGATGGTTGCGTCCATGTCGTGGATTCATGTATTATTAGATGCCTATCTAGGGATGTATCATTAGGCATTTTTATATCATAGATGCCAGATATGTGTATGTAAATTCTTGATTTGCATATCTCCTGGCGGTGTTTTTCTGGTCCTTGCCTTAACTTGTAAAGAATTTCACCCATCACTCCATGTTCTACCTTCATACTTTAGGGGGCATCTATTACACAATATTTTGTCACACTTCCTGTTCCACATCCCGAAGTGCCAAAATGTTGACATCTGTAAAGTGTACTCACCATGAAGAACATAATAAAACATCCCTAAAGAATGGAAGAAAAACTTCCCTTAGTCAATTTTGGAGAAGGTTGACTGAAACCCAAAATTTCAGGACTAGAACTCTATGCTCCACTGCTGGCCTACTCTAATAGCAGGTTTCAGTTCTTTCACCTAGCGCTTCCATCGCGGGTTTTGATATGAAGTCTCTCATTGAACCTCTTCTGGCATGTTTTCTCAAAATGGATGAGAATCTTCACATGCTAGAAACTTCAAGAACAACAAGATGGATGTTGTTGGGTAGAGATATGTTCAAGCTCTCCCATTTGGAGCTCTTGGTCTTACCTTTAAGGGCCTTCCCTTTGATATGTGGATATTCCTCCCTCTTTTTTGGATCCCTAACTCCCTCTCCCTTCCTATAAATCAAACCCCCTCTATCCCCAAATGGTTGGTCATTGATTTCCTACATTCCTATGCTAATATTATGCCCAAATGTTGCCCTTCTAACTTGGAGAAGGAGTGTTTGAAGAGTCTTGTCTTGGACTTGGACGTCCACCAAAAGGAAGTCTCCAACATCAAGGCAATGGTTGTATGCTTCCCTTTTTTATTCATTAATATATACATATGATGTTCACTTTCCATAAATGTCTAAATATTTATGGATCTAGCTTGATACTCCTTGATCTGTCAAGCAGTTTATGTTTAATATATACTATGTATGCTCTTGTATCTCTTGTTGTCTTTTGATCTCTCTTATAGGTATTCAGACACAAGGAATAGCGAGGAGCGATCCTGGAAGCTAAGGGATCGAGGTCATCATCAAAGGATTGATATCTTAGCATCAAAGTGAGGTAGGTTTCTCTCTCTCTCTACATTTTTAAACATAAGCTACGAAATTCTGCATTATTTTGTTCAGTTTGTTGCTAGACCCACTCATTGGGCTAGAGAGTTTGCTTCTTTCCGCAAAGGGGATTTATCTTATATTCACAACACGAAAACTTGAAGCACATAATATGACATGAAACGACACTTGACAATTAAGGCAATATGACATGAAACGACACTTGACAATTAAGGCAATATGACTTGAAAATAAATTAGGCTCCAAAATTTTAATGTAGCAAAATTTTGGAGGGTGTTGTAGCATCAACAACACCTTCCTACAAGGATATTGTTCCTTTCCATAGAGATGTTGCTTTCATATTTCACTGTCAATCATCATACTATGATACAAATCACATAGATGGATACTAGAAGAATTTGATCTTCAAGATAGATGTCTTATGTACATTTTGGTCACAATATGTCATATTTCTATCCTTTTAGATGCCACATCAGCTCAGATATACCAGAGGTTTTTCTGCCATAATAAGATCGAATTTCACAAAATTATGTTTCTATAGTAAGTTCTAATGCCACGGAAAGATGTTGCCACAAATATTTGAATTGTTCTTTTTTTCTTTCTTTCTTACTTGAGTGAGGGAACATGGATTTCTTCTTATTTTTCTTCATTTCGGCCTTTTATTCTCCTTGCATGAATGGATTGTATGTTTTGTTCTTTAATGGATATGAATAAGATATGTATACATTCATTTTCATAAGATTTGAATTCTTGTCTCAAAAATGTCGTCTTACTCAAAAAAATTGAGCACTTTTTATAGTTCAAGCCTTGAAGATTATATTGTTATGGGGTAATTTTTATTTCTCCACATGATTCCATGGGAATATATTTATTTGTATATGGTTTGGATGGATTTTTTCATAGGAGTAAATTACAATCTTCGGCCTCCTTGTTTAGGTTATGATCCATAATTTTCGTACATTTGTTACCATAGTCTATCATAGAATTTGGCTCTTTGTACAGGGTGTGAATTACAAACGTCCTTCTCATATATTGGATCATAAGCTTCTTCCACAGTCGTCATAGATTCCTTGAATCTATTAATATGTTAGATCACAAAATTCCATGTTTTTGTGCTTTCACATTCCTCTGAAGTATATTTCCTTAGATATATATTGCTTTGGAATAGAAATACAGATTTCTCTTTTAGGTTTCAACTTAGGCTTTTCTAGGACTCAACCTACCAATCACTCTCACAAACCCCTTAACTTCGAACTTCAAAGAAAAAATTATAAATGTTTCATGCATATTTACATACTTTAAATGCTACAGACTTCAGACTACTGTCTCAAACTCATATTCATGCAACAAATTCTTGGATTAACTCACTTACTAAGTTCCGATATGTGCTAGAGACTTGAATCAAGTCACCTAAGGAATCAAATTTGTGTCTTGGACCTAGATCAGGCCATAAAACTTTGAAATGATGCTTCAGAACTTCACATCAAGCTCAAGTGTCATTGTTTCATGTTGATTTTATTTCTTCTTAAATCTTCCTTAGCTCTCATGCCATGTTGAAATTCGAATACAATATAGAATTTCTTATCATGGTAATTTATTGCAACATAGTTTGCTTAGAATTTACTTTTATTAGTTATGTCATCAAGCAATTACACATTAACAAAATAGAGATCATAATGCCAAAAAGAAAAAAGACACGAGAGATTAGGCCAGAGGCCAAGGAAAAACCCAAAAGGGAAAAACTCATCAATCCTTTCCTTATAGATCATTCATAAACAGAAGAAATCCAAGTCACATATAGAAAATCCAATTGTCAAGTCGGCCCTCCACCAAATTTGAACATGAAATCTGTCATAAGTCCATTGTTCAAAGGATGTCACTTTGTTTGTCTTCAAACCATCCTCAAAATCTTGCATCGTTACATAGATAATCATCATGGAATCTCTTACTAATACCATAGAGAATTCGCATTATCTTTCCAGGAATCTCATATTATTATCTCAAGAAACTCACATCATTATTACAGGAATTTCCTCTCTGAAATTCACTTAGCATATACCTCTGAAACTTTTCTCTTCAAACCTCAGGAAACTCAGATTCCATAGTATTGTTTCTACCTTGGATAAATTCAAATATTTCATAACTTTATTTTCCTTAGAAAACTGAGATATGTTAGAAAATCAGAAAGGCGGAAATATTTTCTCTTCTTTCTAATTACTTGTGATTCTTTGAGTTATTATTATATATCTTATGTTCTTCTTTTATCTTAGTTCATTAAGAAATTACCAAAACCAAAACATGAAGATCAAGGACACCAGATGTAGGTGTACAACCAAGGGAAAACCCCTATATATGGAAAACCCAGTCAAGAACTCTTTCTTCAGTAATCCAAATGAGATAGACAAAGACCCTAGACCAACAAACATTCCTCCTCCACCAAGTTAACCTTCCAATATGTTTTAGCTCACTTCAATAGTCTCTTCTTGTCCAACATCTTCAACCTAGCATCAACCCATAAATCTCGACCCCATCTTCACTAGCAACTTCATAATTTTGGTCTTCCCAACAACCTCACAGCTTCACATGTGTGGAAAAAACAGAGAGAATTTTGACTTATTATGCTTGTGAGAGATCTCCTTCTGCTTCACTACTCTTCTTCTTCTTCCTTGAAATTCTCACTTTTTCTAGCCTCAGAAGTTACAGATCGAACTTGTTGTAAGTGAGTGACAAATGAGGTTTAGTTTCTTCCTTTATATAGTGATTATGATGCCTATTTTAATCCAACTTGTCCAGTTTGAGACCGACTTGGTGGAGGAGGCCTAATTGACCTATTTTACAATAAAATAAATTTCTTCTTTGACAAATAAATCCCAAGAAGAGTTCTTTACAATATGACATGGACAATGACACTTGACATAAACCCTAGAATCCTTCAATGGAGGCTTTGACCTAAACAATTGACCCAAGCATGAAACCCATGCTTTAATAAGTCAATTTATTTAATAATAATTTTTATTTTTCTTTCTTTTGATAAATACATTTCATTATGACTCAAGTACAATTATGAAGACCGACACTATCTACATTCTTCAACACTCCCTTTTAACTAGGGAGGAATTCATAATTACCTATATCTATAGAGGTACATGGAAAATATTCAAAATGAACTACGAAGAGTTCTAACACACTTAGTTCTACGGACTAGATTCTTGACTAGGGTAATCTATCCGGGTGAGACTAAGATGGACGAAAGATTTCAGCCAATCAAGGTACCATCAAGCTTACTAACTAACCATCAAGCCAAGGATCTAGGTGTGTATCCAAGGTCAAAGCTCCAAGACCAATGCCACCCTCCCTTTTTGGGATTTAGACATCAACACATAGTTTGGCCCGATTTCCTCCCAAGCATCTGCCATTAGATGCTTCATCTCTCCCTAATAAACTAGATATATCAATTTTTCCAAGCATTCTTCTTGAGTGTTTCATCCTTTTTTATGGGGATTTTTACTTGTTAAAACACAGCCCAATCAACAGTAAACTTTAAAATATACATATATAAGTAAACACAAACCTTTGAGGTCCTCAATCATCTTTATGCCACTTATATCAAGTTATTCATATACAAATAGTCGGAAGCCTTTCTTCTTTCATTTCTTCAGCAGCATCAAGACATCCTCAATAAATTGCAGTAATTTCATTCATTCTCCAATTTCTTCTTCAAGGTATCATGACCATCATAATATTCCCTCCCTCTTAATTTTGGAGTTGTACCCTTTTCTATTAACCATTATCCCTCTTAAATTGGGAGGAACAACATTGGAGAACATGTCATGGCTTCATTCATTTTTACAATATCAAGGTTATCTTAATCATCTTCATGCTCATAATTATCATCTTCAACTTATGAATATATTTGAAAATTATGTACCTGCAAATCTCCAACAGCAAGTACAACCAAATACATATAATGAGGAATGAAGTTAACTATATCAAAGTTATGTCAATATAATGGAAGTATCAAAATAATCAAATACTTTAGAAAGAAAATACCTAAAATTATTTAGGTTTATAATCAAAAAAAGTTTCATATTCAACATCTAGACTACATCATCAAAACTTAAAGAAATTCGCTCAATATATCAGTCTCATTATATCTAGGGCCCCAATATTATTTTCAGAGATAATCGACAGACTCTACCATAATTTATTGCAAACCCTAGATACCATCTTCGAGACAGAAAGCCTTAGATATCAATAGTTAATAACAATCCTACCATGCATCTAAGGTTTCAACAGTGTTAGAATCTACTAGGGTTTGTTTCAAACCATAGATTTTATTATCAAAACTAAATCATATTTGAAAAAAAAAATATCATCATATCCTACAATATGAATCTTCTACTAGGGCTTTGTTACAAATCCTATAATTCACAAACTATGAGCATTAACAATTAGGTTAACATACTCACATATATATCTAGGATTTCATTCAATAACATTTCTTGTCAATAAACCCAAGACACAAACATCAAAGTTAGAAATACAACAAATTTTCTCTACGCTAGGGTTTTGATCAAACATACAAACATACACCTAGGGTTTCATTCCTAGGATCTTGATATTGATATTAAACAGGTTTAGTTCATAAACCCTAAATTACCAAACCCTATATGTCTAGGGTTTCAATATATGACTTAGATATTAACAGCAAACCTAAAGGGATAGGGTTTCCATCATAACAATATCAAAACCCTAAACATCAAAAGAATAGGAATTTTATATTTCATAAACAACCCTAAGTAGATTAGAGTTTCATAATCAATATTGACACACCCTTAGGTTAAGGTTTTACAATGAACCCTTTTAGGGTTCTACAAGAATAATAATATAATGAGATTAGGTTCAATATAATGATTAATCACCTAACAATAATATTTGTGATTCAAAACCCTAGACATAACGATGTTGGTAATGTAAAGAAATGTTAAAAGAGAATGAACATACCTTTATTATGAAGAGAACAAAGTTTATAGTCTAACACACACCACGAAGTGTTCCTTACAAAACTTGTAGAACATTAATTCTTGAAGGGCTTCCTTTGAAACCCAAAATTATATCCTTTGAAATCTCCTCCATAACCTTAGAGTATTAGCGGGATTTCCTAACCAAGGAAAATATAATGGTAATTAGCACATAATACAAACAAAACCTTGACGTGAGAAGGAAACCAAAATGAAACTATAAAAACAAAGAACATAATACTTATCTTTTGGTAAATTGGTGGAGGCTCCCTCTTAATCTAACCTTGAGGGATACTTACAACTTATAAAAATAGTTCAAAAATTTTCTTATCACAACATGTTAGACCTACAAATTATAGAAATCAAAACATAAAGAAGAACATTGTAAAAATTAAACTAGATGGATATGTAAGGGACAATATCCCTAAAAGTCTCTAGAAAATAAGTCTTTGACTTCGGATTCCTCTATCTTGTTCTTCTTTGGTGGACCTTCATCAACAAAATTTTCATATTCTCTTTCTCGCTTCTTATTCCGTGGATTCTCTGGACAATGGATTTTGTAGTGACCCATCTTGTGACAATTGTAACATTCAATCTTTGATAGGTCTACTTTATTCTTTCGTCCTTTTTACTTCTTAAAGGTTCCCTTTTTCTTGTGGTGAGAGGAATAGGCATTGTTATCTAGGTAAATCCTCTTTGCAGATAGAGACGAACCCTCTAGTCCTATGAGTGGGTCTAGTAACCAATGAGACAATCTACTAGACACTTTCCTAAATTACAATCGAAATGAGAGAAGAGGAAGGAGACCTACCTCACTCTGATGCTATAATGCACTCCTTCGTTGAAGATCTTGATCACTTTCTCCTCAGGCTCAGTCCTTACTTCTCACAGCGTTTGAATACATGCACAAGCGGCTAAAGACACAACAAAACATAAAAGTGCAACAAGCATAATCGAATGTGATCCACTCAACAGATCAAGGAGCATTAAGATAAATGAAGCATTGACACAAGCATTTATGGAAAGTGAACCATCAGTTGTATATATTAATAAATAAAAGAGGAAGCATACAACCTAGGCCTTGATGTTAGTAGCCTTCCTTGAGTGAATGTCCAAGTCCAAACTCAATCTCTCCAAGAACACCTTCTCCAAGCCAAAGCTAATAGCATGTGGGCACTATCTCAGCATAAGGGAGCAAATAATCAGAGACCAAGCATTTGCGAATGGAGGGAGATGAATTTATAGGTAGGGAGAGGGAGTTAGGATCTCACCAATGATAGGGGAAGGTCCTCATCTCAAGGAGGAAGTTCATAGGGATAAGATCAAAGGGTAATATTGGGATAATTCAACCACATCCACAATGAACATCATCCAGCTCGTTGTTCTGGAAGCCTCTAGATCACGAAGCTTCTCCTTCACTTTGGGAGAACTTTCCTTTTAGGGTTCAGCGTGAGAATCCAGGAAAAATTCGTGATGGCAGCACGAGGCTCATATGGTGCAACCTGCCATCAGCACGAGAGGGAAATGTCACAGTCGCGTTGACTCGGAAATTAGGTTTTTGAGCTCATTTTTCTCAGGAAAGGCTCAAGGCAACTTTTCATTAGTTCTTTAGGGAGGATATATACTACATATCAGGATGGGTACACTGCATAGTTTTCAAGGTTTTGGCACTCTGGGGTATGACACAGGGAAGTTTAGGAGGTGTGACAAAATATTGTGTAGCATATGCCCCCTAAAGCATGAAGGAAGAATAGGGAGTGATTACTGAGATGCATTACAAGCTAGTGCAAGGACTAGAAAAAACATCGTCAGGAGACGTACGAATCAAGGACGCATATACATATACATGTCTGATACCTCTATCATATATATCTAAACATGAATCCATGGTATGGACACAGCCATCTAGATAGAAAGTACCATGTGAAAAGATCCATGGTATGGGCGCAACCATCTGAATGAAAAAGGATCGTCTAGAAATCTAAGATCCACGGTATGGACGCAACCACACAATATAGAAGGGTCATCATCATCATAGATATAATGTCCCACGGTATGGTCATGGCCATTCACATAGAGGAAACATGTATACAATCATGAATAATACATACTCCACGTAGCCTGAGACATATCAGACAAAACTCAAGGTCTTGTGCTCCATCCCAACCCAATCAAAGTAAGAATTCTAACATGCAAATGAATGTGTCAAAGTCGAACATGCTAGAAAACCACCTGATTACCGGTCAATGATGTGAATCATTAACAGGCATGAGAGAAACCACAAATAATGACAATGGCTATCAAGGTTTGATAGTACAATCCGTTAATGTGAAAATGAAGTTGAATGCAAACAGTCATGGAATCATCCGATCGAAGCCCAATGATGAAAACTTATCATCGGATGCGAAGAACTTTACATTAAGGCATGCAAGCTCTAAGGTACTGAAAGGTAGTTTCTAGGTCATCTTCCTAGATAATGGCCTGAAGTCGACAGGAAATGACCCATCAAAGGAGGGCTATAATGATTCCCTCATCATCGACAAGAAACAAGGAATAAAGTGGAATAAATAAGTATGATCCAGGATTGTGGAAAAAGGTCAGGCAATGTATAGGTAGTAAAAATTGCAGATATGACTTCTCTTGAACATATCGGCGACACGACTCTAGAGTGTGATAGCATTTGACACAACATAGTACCAAGGGTCATGATGACAAAGTGGAATAGCCAAATGAGAGGCAAAATGGATTACCCAAACCTAGAAGTGTTATAGTGTTTTTTTCTCAATGATGTACGAAAAGAACCCACTAAAGATTGTGGATGACAAACAATATCAATAATATGAATGGCTGCTAAATATTGTAGATTTGTAGCTATTGATAGAAACAAAACCTGCCAAAATTCTAATATATGCTACGATCATAGTTAAACAGCGAAATAAAGAGTAATAACCCCAATCATCCAATGGAAACCAGATATGTAAATAATAATTTAATAATAGTTTAATAATAACACATGTGAAGAGAACAGATAAATGTTACCTATCCCCCTCTATGGGATGGGTTCTTGGCTATCCTAAAACGTCTTCAGCTTATGTAGAGTCTCTCTCCTCTATAATGCATAAACCCAACAAAAATATGGTGTGCGACAATGAAAATAATCAAAAGTGAATAATGAATGGAAAACCCTTCTATTTATAACAAAATATTGAGTTATCCTCGATTAATGAGCAATAATAAAATATTATTGGTCCCGTTCTTGGAATAACCACCTGGAATATTTTATTATATTTGTTTAGGAGGGAAAAAGTATTTAAACTTTTATTTAGAAATAATAAATAAATAAATGATTTATTTATCATTTCAAGGAATTAATTAAGAAATAATAAACAAATAATGATTTATTTAATTATTCCTAAGGAATTTAGTCAAATTTAACAAAGAATAATAATTAATTAATGATTAATTAGTTATTCTTATAGATAAATAAGATAAATAATGATTTATCTGTTTATTTTTCATGATTGGGTTAAATTGGACAAGGAATAATAATAAAAAAATGGTTTAATTAATTATTCCTAGAATAAAATCAAATAAATATTGATTTATTTTATTATTCTTCATGGGTTTAACTATAAATTACTTAATAAAGGTGGTTTATTAGGTAATTTCTCACAGTGAAAGCAATTTTACTATGGTAAAATTGGCTTTACATGGTGTACTTCGATCCATCTAGTGAATTAGGCTAGATGATCAATTTTTTGGTGATAACAGGAAGGACAAGTTACTGAGTGAGGATATCGCAAACCCAACACGAGAAACAAATGAGTGTCATGTTCAAGAGTGACATGTTGCCTATACAAGAGATGTTTCACTTTCACCTTTTCCCCACTATTTCTAGTGAGTGCCCCAATTATTTTTAATCACAAGCTTGAAGGGGATAACATATGCTTGCCATATAAGTTCATTATTAGAATGAATCCATCCTAGTAAGTTTTACGAGTCCTAGGAGGGAGAAACTCGGTCTCGTCATGGTGACAAGTCTTTCGTCGTTTAATTTTTTACGAGTCTGACAGAAGAGTAACTTGGTGTATTTTTCATATTTAGAGAGTTTGAAAAAGAGACAAAAAATAAAACTCCATCAGGTCCCTTTTCATAAGTTGTCTCTTGAACCCGAAAAGGTAGAAAACAATATTCGAGAGAACCTCTTGACCAAGTTTGACTAAGGTGTTCCTTTTTCATACAGTAGTCTATATCAGTCTGGAAAAGGGTTAAACTTATACTGAGTAGACGCCATTTCACTTACTTTTACGAGTTCGAAACGACAAGTGCTCGGCAATATTTTCATATTTCGAGAGTCAGAAAAGAGTTGGAAGATGACTCCTCCTAGAGGAACGAGTGCTATAAAAGGACAGCAATTGGTTCTAGTGATGATGGAACTACTCAAAAGATTTAAGGGTCAATAGGTTGGCTGATAAGACCACTCATCACAAATGTTCCTCGGGAAAGGGTAAAACAACCAAGTGAAAGCGAATGATCAGCCAAACATATGGTGTCAATGGAATGGACAAACCAAGGCTCACCTGGCAAAAATTGGCTGATAAAAATGACAATCACGAGATGTAAAGTGGGAATGGTTTCATTTTTACACAAGATTGAAACATGGGAAACTATGGTTGAGTATACTTGAAGATCGTTTCATTTTTTCACAACCTTGAAACGTGAGAAAAAACTATGCTTGGGTCTTGGTTTCATTCTTACACAAGATTGAAACAAAGATAAACTATGTTTGAGATCAATTGGAATTCCCACAGCATAATGAATCAATTCGAGTTACATGCCCCCCAAGCCTAATTTCATTCACCTAAGTAGACTACTAGTTACTAACAGGTGGATGGAATGAAGTTTCACTTACGAGATCAAGTGAAAGACTCGACTAGGATTTTACGAGATCTAATCAAAGAATCAAATTGGAAGGGGACTTGTTTCATTTTCTAACGAGCTTGACACAGGAAAAGAACCATGCTCATGACACCTTGTTTCATTTTTAACAAACTTGACACAAGTAAAAGAAGTCTTCTCATGACACCTATTTAATTTTTTAAGAAGGTTAACATGGTAAAAGAACTGTCCTCATGGTCCTTATTTCATATTTTAATGAGCTTGACACAAGACAAGGAACTTTGTTCCAAATACCTTGATCATAGACCAAAAGAGGCCATGGATTCCAAGAGGTTCACATCAGATGGGAGAACAACACTCTAGAAGGGATACATATCCAAGGATTCAAATGAAAAATCGGGCTCTAATGCCCCCAATGCTTGATGTACTACATCACCTACTAGATCATCAGTAGATGTGGGCATGGAACAAGTGGCCACATAATTAACCTATGGCGGGGGTGATACCTCTTGCACATAAGAACCATTTAGGGATGATGGTTGATTGGGAGTTGATTCAGGACCAATGAATGTAAGCTGATCAATGATCACAATTCTTCCTTCATGCAGGAAACACATCACTTGAAAGAGGGAAGAGACAAGAGCTCCCATGACATAGACATAGTCACGACCAAGGAGTAAATTAAAATCCAACAGGCCTTGGACAATCATCACATCTATATAGATAGTCTTTCCTCCCGAAGTAATAGGTAACTTAGGAACGATCCCTAATGGTTGATTGGTTCCTCTATTAAAAGCTAACAGATTTTGGGTGACGGGGACAAGCTGAGGAGAACCTAAATCTTACCAAGCAGTTGAAGATAGAATATTAATAGATGTGCACTCGTCTATGATTGTTCTAGGTACCACCACATTATAAGCATGTATTGTGATTTGGAAAGGCACAGAAGACAGAAGGCGATATCCTTCCAATCGACTCCAATCAAAATAACTGACTAAAATACTCGGAGGGGGTGTTGTAGGGATGTGAGAGCTTCCCTCTTGCATTATGGGAATAGGAGAACTTCTCTCATGCACCTCAGGGATAGGAGGATTTCCCTCCATTTCATTCGAAACTGAAGAAACCAGAAAAACCTAAGCAGTATGAGGTTCACTCTCTACCAGAAAGGTACAGTTAACTGAAGGTGGAGCCAAGTCTATCATTTTCTCAACCAATGGTTGGTCAAGAATGGACTCACAAGACTCACTTTCAGAGAGAGTGGGGTTGACCAAAGATGGATTTTGATCAATCACTTGATCAACTAGCAAAGGTTCAAGGGAAATATTTTGATACCCAACTGGAAGACAAGGTTGAGAAGCTATAAGGTTTTCCAACTCTTTAGAAGCCTCATCTAGAAGAGGATAAAGGTGAATGGGATGATCACCTTCACACAGCTTACAGGGAAATTTGACTTTTCCCTTTTTCCCATGGACCTTATTATTAGTAGTTGAAGGTTTATCACCAGCATGGTCTCCATAGATTGATGACAAAGGTTGATGTGAACCTGTAGACCACACTCCTAAGACCTTAGGAATACCAGGACAATTTCGAAGAAGGTGGTCACCCTTACATAACATGCAAGGGAATTTTACTTTCCGGGGCTGATTGGTAGATTGTTCTACATCAGTTTCATCCATAGAAATGGTTGCTTGGTTGCCCCTTTTCTTAGTTTTCTTCTTCTTATTCGTCCTCTTCTTCTTCTTCTTAGCTTCCTGGTTACTAGAATCCAGAATTTCACCAAGCAAAGAGGAAGAATGGGGGGAGAAATAGGTGAAGAAGGTGAGGGGCCAACTTTAGGATCAACATGAGGTTGATGTTGTTCAGGTGGAGACAAACTTGGTTGAAAATAATTTTGGACACTCGGAATCATCGAGGTGAAAAATAATCAAACTGGCAAACCAATGGTCAATCGAGGAAGGGACAATGTTTCCATATAGGGAGCACCAACATTTCCAAAAGAAGGAAAATCACTAGGATTCCCATCAAGGGGGTTTCCTTGGTTGGTAGACTCAGGAAATGTTGCCATTGGTATCAACTTGAGATCTACTAAGGAGTATTTCCATAGGAAGGATGTTTTTTCCGCGGTCAATTAATTGATTTTAGGAATTAAAAACACAAAATAAAAGAGGGGTAAGATGGGCAAGAAGGTTTACCAAGTATTCATGAACCACAATATACACCTTAGCCGAAACCAAGGACTTAATATATGGTAGCCAATCTCCCCGAATGTTCTGTTCAGTATATCATGTCTACAAGGTGGTTGACTCAATTACTTGTGGCTAAAATATAGCAACCTAGTGGGCTCTCCTAATATATACTCAACAGTACGGGGAGCACAAGTCCGTTTTAGCATTGTCTAATGCATAACCATTTTGTGAGAGCGTTCCCATATACTTTCCATACTGAAGTGCCTCTGATATACCCAAAAGTGTTGGAGAACCTTGGATATACTTCCGTACTTGAACAGGATTTCACCCCCAGGATACAATGCAAGAAGTTAACGACAACTACTATGTTTATAGACATTAGAACATGTCTCTAGCCTAGACCTCTAAATATTTGTGTTAAGTTTCAAATGCTTCTTAGGTTGATTGACATAAATTTTAAATTTATCTTCATTTAAGATTTGCTTTTAAGGCTCAAAACGATGTCATTTGAATCCCTAAGATGCAACTATATGAGAAAAGGAAACCTTCCACATCGATGAAAGCTAGACTAATCAAGGGAAGAAATTCAAATCAATAATGCATCAAAAAAAATTCATCAAACAACATGCCTTCCACTAACTTTCACTTTCATCTTCCAAATGCAATGCCAAAAGTAAAAATAAAAAAATAAAAAACACTTTTCACTATCCTAAATGCAACTCTTCGAAAGAAAATTGATTTTAACTTTACTAAGATGCACTCATGCGAGTTATGCTTTTCTTTTTGTTTTGAATGATTTGATGCACCTAATATCGTTTTTAGCTTTCAACCACCGAAAAATGTGATCTATTTTCAATGATGAATCTCAAAAAATAATTTTTCAATGCAACTAATCTAATGCATTTTCATGAAAAGTAAATTTTGAAAGACAAGCTAAAACAAATGCAAAATGATGTTTTCAATTATTTCCACGGAAAACAACACTCAGTCAATCTGCAAAACTAGCATCTCAATGACACCAACAAGCAGCAAATAATGACCAATTGACTAGAAACCCTAGAACTCAATCAAATTTCACTTCAAAGCCAATGATACAAATTTTGTAAATTAATCAAGAAAATCAATCAAAAAACTGATAAATCCAAGCATACAAGATGGGAAAATACCTAAGGGGCCAAGACACACTAGATTCTAAGGCAGGAACCATAAAAATTCTCACATTTAAAGATCAGCGCTACTTTATAAATCAAAACCCGTGTTGATTGGGTCATTGGCACTACTTTTCATAGCAAAACCCATGTTGGTCAGGGTCATCAGCGCTACTTTATATAGCAAAAACCATGTTGATTTTCAGCGTGATTGTACAGGTAAAAACTAGTGTTGCCAGCGCGACTGTCACTGATGAAACTCACGCTGAGTGAGGAATATGGGAGAAAACAAAAAAGATTCCAAAAAAAATCCAGAATTAACACTCTAATGGAGTAATCAGTGATTTTGCAGACCTATTGTTTAGTCAATTTAGTGTTATCTAAATTGCTAGTATTTATTGTCAACCCGGGGCTCGTAAGCTGATGAAGTGAGGGTGTACTATATGTACTTAAGTAACCTCTTAGAGTTTTTCTTATCGTTGGGGGGTGTTGTTGTGGTTAATTATGTTCCTAAGATGGAGTGAGAATTTATAAACAAGTGAGTGATGGTGTGTGTGTAGAGTGAATTCTAAATGAGTGGAAGTGTGTGTGGAGTGATCTCTAACTAATTGCTTGAAAGGAAATGCTTGGAAAGAATAAATGAATTGAAATGACTTGAAATAAACTTGAAAGCAAATGACCACTACCAATGGCACTAGACACCGTTCAAGTTGCTGCTAATAAAAGAAAAGAGAATCACTTTTAAAACCCAAGAATAAAGATTATCTCTCTCTAACTCGATGCCTCAAAGCACATGTACTGTGTAAAGCACGGAAAGAAAGTAGCTTAAGTGGAATTATAAAAGTGAGAAAAATATGCTTGAAAGACTAATGATAATAATTTGCTATTTCTAATTCTCTACTTCAGCCATATGTACTATGGAAAGCATGATTAGAAAGTAGTGAGGAAATAGTCTAGGAAGCACTTTAAAATCAAAACTTCTACTTTAAAGACTAGTGGTAATGATTTACTCTTTCTAACTCGATACTTCAAAGCACATGTACTGTGTAAAGTACGGAAAGAAAGTAGCTTAAGAACAGTCCAAAAAGCACCCAAACAAGCTGCAAGTTAGTGATATTTTGATCTTAAAAGATAACAGTTTATGATGAAGATCATTCATGTATTTTAACAGCTCTTTGAGAAATAAGATTAAAAACTAACTATAAAGACAAAAGGCAGCACTTGAATTGTCAACTTCAAATACCATTAGCTGTAAAGCAAACACAACACATATAAAAATAAATCCCGGGCTAAAAGAAACCTGCAAAGAAATAACACTGATCAGCTGAAAAGAAAGGAAAACAAGTAAATGAAACTATACATGCTTAAGGAAATAAATAAGAAAATAATGAAATGCTGCACATGAAATACTTTACAAAGGCTGAAATGAGCAGGGGCCCTCTGTTCATTCAGCCACAAGAGAACTCAAAGATCTGGAAGCTTCAAAACAGTGCTATATTGATTTCTCCATTTGCAAAAAGTTTACAAAACAGAGTGCTGGAATAGCACTAGAAAACAGAGTTCACAAAAGCTTCTAAGTTCAACACAAGTGCAGCAAATTACAACTAATCCAAAAGTTCTTTGAGCGTACGCAGACGCATCAATTTATAGGAGCTTCCAAGATAGCCTACGCGTACAGCTAGTTAACAGAAAAAAAATAAAACAGTATGCGTATTAAAGGTCCTTTGACACATCACGGCTGCGTGGACGAGTTTAGTGGTTCTGTCGACATGGATAATAAATCCTATGTTAGATTGCGTCCTCTGCCATCTGTAGAACATAGACAGATCACCATTTAAGGTGACGTGACCAAACAGCTCTCAAACACCGTTTAAACCACCTTGAGTTGACCGTGGCTAAACCAGCTTTGACCATGGGTGAAAGTGACGTGGATGGCTGGAACAATGGGACAGGAACCTCGAGCACACTGATACCTGAGTGCCCATGTGGCCCGTCTAGCAAACCGACACGTGGATCATAGTGTTTAACAAAAAGGCTGCAGGATCTTCAGATAGCTGCGGGATCATCAGATAGCTGCGGGATTCCTGCAAGTAAGTCAAAAACTAAACAAATAGTCATCCATTAGCAAAACTTGCTTGATCATGCTTATTGACACTGAATGTAATGATCTGAGAGGTTTTATGGTGAGAATGAGGCAAAAGTGAAGAAAAGATAAGGAAAAGTGGAGGAAAATGGTAGACAAATAGGTGTAAAATAGAGGTTCTACATACCCCCACTCCGAGGGTATTGCATGTCCTCATGCAATGAAAACACAATTCAGTCCATCTGCTGGGATGCCTCAGCTAGGACATCCAACCTCCTTCTCTTCCTTTGTGTAGAAACATTAACCTTTGGCCTCTTGAACATGCATCTGAATTTCAAATTAATTAAGGCTCTGTTCAGCCTTCTGCATCTCTTCTTGAGTCTGCTGTGTTTCTTCTGCCACATGCTCATGTGAAGATAGGTATTATCTTGGATTGCCTTGGCAATATCAGCTTGCTGCTTCATTTCTTCATTTCTCTGTTTAATGTGACGATTCAGCACTTCAAGTTCATAGATTTCTTGTTTAAGTAAATCTATTTGCTGCTCATGAGGTATGACATTACTTGGGCCAGCAGTGTTTTGCTCCAATGTCTCATAATAGTTGTACACCTCTTGTTGAATTGGGTCAACAATTGGTGACTTCCTTGGACTGTATTCATGTTCAATTTCAATTTCAAACTCCGGCTGAAATGGACTGTCTTCTCTTGGAGGAGTAGCTGCCTCACGTGATGATGGACTATCCTCAAGGTCTGCTTGTGTAGCACCCTTCTCAGGTGTGCTAAGATCAACGAAGAGTGTCCTCGTGGCTTTCCTTTTATTCTGCAGTCTACTACTCCTTCTTACAGTGGCAGCACTCTGTGTTTCTTTTTGTGCCTTTTCCTTTGGTTTTTGAACTTTTATTTTCTCAGAGAGGGCAGTTTTCTCATGGAGTTTAGCTACCCTTTGTGCTAAAGGCTGGTTATCTCTTTCTTCACCACTAGAATGCTCTGGGGTCTGGTCAGTTTCTCGGATTATGGATTTCCCCTTATCTTGTTTTTGTTTCTTTTTGTCCTCTCTTTTCTTTTTGGCAGCTTCCTTGGCAAGTTCAGCGAGGGTTTCTGAGATGACCTCTTGAGCACTGTCTTCAGTGGGTTCAATCTCAGGTTCAGGATGATGGACTTCTATTTCTTCTACAGTTTGTCCTTCTAAGACATCAGTCTCAGAGATACTTTCCTTTCTCTTCCTTCTGCTTTTTCTAGGTATAGAAGACTCTCCAGGCTCTGCAAAATGATTCCTTACAAGGAATTTTTCCCATGTGTCTTGTTTTTCTTTTAACTGTTCTTCTATCAATAATTTTACAAGACCATGGTGACAGAGGTAAGCTTCTACATTTCGTGGATTTCGTTGAGCCATGGAACACATTTTCCTAAGGCTTTGAAATAGGAAATAAGGAAGATTTATATCATGTTCTCCTTGAAACTGCAGCATAATTTTACCATGATAGACATACAACACTCCAAATCTCCCTTCACAGGTGAAAAACTTTTGTACTAATAACAATAGAATTTTCCATTCTTCTTTAACATGGGAAATTGGAATTCCTTTGGTGAAAACACTTGTGTCCATACCTGGGTTTTTAAAAATCCGCTTCCATTGTTGATCCTGGACTGCCCGGTTTTTGAACCAACGTTCACCGGTTTGTGGAAGAGAGGTAGCCCTTGCTATGCTTCCTTCGCTGACTGTAATTGTTAAATCACCCACAATTGCCTGACTGTCTTTATCCTCAAATGATCTTGCAAAGGCTTTGGTTACTTCTTTATGGTAGCCCTTAAACTTTCTGATACATTGTAACCAATTGGCTCTTTGTAGTGCCTCCTCAACCTGAGGATATGCCTCCAAGAATTTCGAACCTTCGGGTTCAGCCCTCAAAAGCTTTCCCATCGACTCCTCAGCTCTGTTTAAACACAAATTTGATGGTGACCTTACACAGTAACTCCGTAATTTCACACAGTAACTTCTCGGTCTCTGTTCAGACTCTGTGGAACAGAGGGTATACGGTGCATAAACAGCCTCAGACACCGGGAATTCACGGCTTGAATTTAGAGTTAAGCGGTGGAATTAGCGTGGACACGGTAAAAACGGTGACTAACAGTCGTAATACGACTGTATCACAGGTTTACGGGCTATACGGCAGAGGGAAAACAGAGGATGGTTTATGAAGGTAATCGTAGTGAGTGAAAACGAAACAAGGGAGATAATGGCGAGGAATAGGGTGTTATGAGCATAGAGGGTTTTGAAATGATGAACGGAACGGCTACATCCTCCAATTTCGGCTGTGGAATGACACATGGCTGCGGAACGAGAACTGAGAGACGTAATGCGGTAGGTTACGTCATTAGGGTACAGGACCTTAATGACCGAAACAGCCATATGTAATTTCAAAAATCGTGGTTATTATGAGCTGGTAGACGTGGAGGATTCGGAGATTTGTAGTCGCATGGGAAAAAGAAAATGGGTAATCATTACGTTTAGTGGCCAACAAGACATAACCCAGAAAATTCCGCATAATGAAATAACCATAGGTTTAGAGTTTTGAACATACCTCGGATTACTTTTGATTTGGCTTCTGATGATTTACTAACCTTTTGTAAACTTTATTGCTAGCACATGATCTTTTCTCCTTGTCTTTGATGATTTTAAACTGTAAATATTTTCTTCAGACAAACTGTGTTTCTTGTGCAGGTACAGAAGGCTGCAGGAAAGCTAATCGGCTGCAGGATTGTCAAATGGCTGCAGAAACTGTAATGAAGTCTTCCAGCTGCATAAAATACTTTAGTTGCCTAAAAAAAACTTTATTAATGAAGTGAAATGGAATGAAGGAATGAATGAATGAATGAATGAAAAGCGGTGAGGTGAAGTGAAGATGGTAAGATGGAAGAAAATGGTGAGATGAAATAAATGAAATGGAAATGAAAGAGAGAGAGATTTTTTTTTTTTGGAAAACATTAGGTGTCAGGTGACCCTGATTTTCACCTTATGTTTTCTGCATGAGACTGCCAATCAGAGATTGGTTTTCAGGCTCATACATTTATTCATTTTTTCTCTTTTTTTTTTTTTCTTTTTTTTTTTTTTTTTTTTTTTTTTTTCTTTTCTTCTTTTTTTTTTTTTATTGAAATTGAAAGAAACAGAGATTAGGCTGATGGAGGAGAAGAATTCTTCTCCACCAGCCTCATTTCAGAATCGCCTTGGAATAACTTAACAAACTCCTCTTTTGAGAGTGGCTTGTGGTAGACTTTTAACCGGTGGCCATTCACAATAAAGGGAGTTTGAAGTTCATCAATAGTCTTCACTCTAACTGCTCCATTATTAAAGACTTCATCAATCTCATATGGCCCAAGCCAATGAGTTTGAAATTTTCCTTTGAAGTCCTTAAATTTTGAATCAAACAAGAGTGTCCAATCACCCTTTTGAAACTTCTTCTCTTTGATATGTCGATCATGCCATTTGCTTCTTTGGTGCTGAACTAGATCGGTTCTTAGAATTGCATCTTGTCTCATTTCATCTAGTTCATTTAATTGGTCCATTCTGTGCTTCTGGGCTTCTGATAAGCTCATCCCCAATTGAACTGCTGTCTTGAAGGTCTTGATTTGGAACTCAATGGGGAACAGGACTTCCTTCCCATAAACAAGTTCATAGGGAGAATGTCCTGTAGTGTTCCTCCATGTAGTTCTATAGGCCCATAAGGCTTCAGGAAGCCTTTCTGCCCAATCTCTTCTATGAAGATGAACAGTCTTTGTGATGATGCTTTCAAGAACTTTATTTGTAGATTCTACTTGACCATTCGCTTGCGGATGGTATGGAGTAGATGTTCTATGCTTAATTTTATATTCCTCCATCAGCTTTTCTACCATCCTTGATGTAAACTGGCTTCCCTGATCTGTTACAATTTCTCTTGGGACACCAAAACGAGTGAAAATATCCTTGAAAAGAAATTGAACAACTGAATTTTCAGTAGCAGAAGTTAATGCTATAGCTTCTACCCACTTGGTAACATAATCAGTACAAACCAGTATATATCTATTTTGCTTGGATGGCGGATTAATTGGTCCAACAAAATCTAGAGCCCATTTCTCGAAAGGTTCGATGCATACCTGTGGCTGTAGTGGCATTTCATTTGAAAGAGTTGGTCTCCCAGTTCTTTGACAACTGTCACACCTTTTAACATATTGCTTTGCATCCTTAAAGAGAGAAGGCCAATAATATCCTGATGAAAGGATTTTATAGGCAGTCCTCTTATCAGAAAAATGTCCGCCACAAGGTTCGTCATGACATGCCTTAAGGATGTCAGGCATCTCATCCTCTCGTACACATCTTCTGATCATCAAATCTGGCCCTGTTCTGAACAATTCATTAGAAATCCAAGAATAAAGTGAACTATCCTGAATGATTTTCCTTTTCTCATTAGGAAATAAATGTAAAGGTAATTTTCCAGAAACTAAATAATTAGCAATATCAGCATACCAAGGGGTTTTGGTAGTTACTGCAAACAAATACTCATCTGGAAATTTATCCTCTACCGGAGAGTCCTCATTAGTGTTTTGGATTCTAGACAAGAAGTCAGCTACTGTGTTCTGTTTACCTGGTCGATCTAACACAGTTATGTTGAATTCTTGTAAAAGCAAAAGCCATCTTGTAACTCTACCATTAGTGACGGGTTTGTTCATGAGGTATCTAATGGCAGAGTGATCAGTGTGGACAAAGGTTTCATAGCCGGTTATATAGTGTCTAAACTTGTTTATAGCATGAACAACGGCTAGAAACTCCTTTTCAGTAACAGTATAATTTAACTCAGTAGGAGTCAAATTCTTACTCGTGTAATAAATGGCATAAGGGATAAAATCCTTTTGTCCCAAAACAGCTCCTAAAGCTGTATCTGAAGCATCAGTAGAAATGTGGAAAGGGAGTTTCCAATTTGGACCCCTTAAAATGGGTGCTTCAGATATTCTAGTCTTTAAAGCTTCAAAGGCAGATTGACATTCAGGATCCCACTTAAATTCACAATCTTTAGTGAGTAATTTGAAAAGAGGGGATGCTATCTTAGTGAAGTTCTCAATAAATCTTCTGTAATAACCAGTAAACCCAAGAAAACTTCTAACATCTCTTTGGCAATTTGGAACAGGTAACTTAGAGATGACTTCTACTTTAGATCTATCAACTTTGATTCCATCTCCTGAAATATGATGTCCTAAAACAATCCCTTCAGTAAACATCATAAAACACTTTTCATGACTTAAAGAAAGATTTGTTTCCTTACATCTTACCAGTACTTTTTCCAAATTTGCCAAAGCTTCTTCAAATGTATTACCATAGACTGTGAAATCGTCCATGTATACCTCTACACAATCATGAATCAGATCTGAAAAGATTCCTAGTACAGCCCTTTGAAATGTAGCAGGTGCATTGCACAAACCAAAAGGGAGTACTCGATAGGCAAAAGTCCCCCAAGGACAAGTAAAGGTGGTTTTGTCTTGATCTTCAGGTGCTACCTGAATCTGATTGTAACCACTAAAACCATCCAAGAATGAGAAATACTTTTTACCTGCTAAAGTGTCTAATACCTGATCAATAAAAGGTAGAGGAAAATGATCCTTTAAGGTTGCTTTGTTCAATTCTCGATAGTCAATGCAAACTCTCCATTTACCATTCTTTTTGGGCACTATAACCAAGGGAGAAACCCATTGGCTATCTGAAATGGGGTAAATGAAGTTTACCTTGAGCAATTTCTGAAGTTCTTCTTTCACAATTTCCCTAAGATTTGGATTCATCCGTCTTTGTGGCTGCCTAATAGGTCTGCTGTTTTCTTCAATGTAAATATGATGAATACAAGTCTTAGGGTCGATTCCTTTCATGTCAGTATATTCCCATGCAAAGGCAGTGGAATGTTTTTGCAACAGTTTAGTTAATTCTTCTTGTTGTAGTCTTTCCAAGTTCTTGTTAATATTTAATGTTTTTCCTGGAAAGACTTCAACTGTAGAACTACCAAACTCTTCCATTGAGAAGAGAGACATCTGTCTAGAGGAAAGATATTCAATATCTGCATCTAACTGGAATTGTGAAGAGTCATATCCTAAAGGTGCCTCAAAATTTTCTAATGTATTTAGAATTTGACTGTCCTCACTGATTTCAGAGATGGTTAGAACAGGTTGAAGAGTATCCTCATCATCAATCCACTCATCTTCTCCTATTTCTGTTATTGCTTTTGCGGGAGGATACAAGTTGAATTTCTTGGTAGAATTACCATCTGATATATACATGTCTCCCGACCTACAACTTATGAAAGCATCAGCTGTGGCCAGCCAAGGTCTTCCTAGAATAAGAGGATGTCCTCCTAGATTGTTCTTGGGAGTTAAAATCATAAAATCAACTGGATATTCCCAAGAGTCTAGTGAGACTGGAATGTCTTCCAATACACCATCAGGTTTAATGATTGATCTGTCTGCAAGTTGCAGCAAAGTAGGTGTAAAGAGAAGGTTAGGAAGTTTTAACTGATCCATGGTCTGTCTACTCATAATGTTGATAGCGGCTCCTAAGTCAATCAAGGTATTTGGGATTTCAACCCCATTAATGTGAGTTTTAACAATAGGGCTACCGGGATCTACATATTTTTGCATGGTAATTTTACCCATCATAATGTCTGCAATTTTTCCAACTAGATGTATCCTTTTTGTGTCTCTGGTTCTTTTTATTGTTTTTTTCAAACTCATCTCCTTTATTGTCTTTGCTAGAATGGGAATCTCCTTAATGGCTGTTAACAAGGGAATCTTGATACAGACATTTTTCAATTCATCTAGAAAGCTATAGTCAGGCAACCAAATCTGTTTCTCCACTCCTTTATCAATTTGCAATCTTTCAGGAAAAGGAGGAATAGCTGAAGATGTGGGTTGCTCTACTAAGGGAGTTGATTCTTTTTCTTTTTCTTTAATGCTTGGGTTTTGAAGGGATACTTCAGAACCCTTATTGGCTTTGAGAGATTCTTCCTCAGAAATGCTTGGTTGTTGAGCACTTGTAGAAGGTTGGTCTAGGATTCTACCTGATCTGAGTTGGACCTCATTGAGAGGGACAACCATATAGGTAGGGAATGGTTGACCTTCCATAAGTGGTTGACCTTCCATCACATAAGCATTTTGAGGATTCCTATTATTGGGGTTTGGTTGAGGTTGAGAGGGAAGTTGATTTGGCCTCTGCTGAGATTGTAACAAGAGTTGAGAATTTTGATTTTGTGGAGGAGGTTGTTGTTGTTGAGGGAATGGTAATGACAGTTGTTGACCTTGATTTGGAAGTTGGGGAGCTTGCTGATTCTGAAAGGATTGAGGATATTGATAGAATTGGGCAAATCTCCCATAAGGATTTTGCATTTGCATGCTTTGCAACCATGCTTGGAAAGGATTTTGTGGTTGTGACCAAGGTTGTTGCCAAGGATTCCAATTTGGTGGGGGCTGGAAATTCATAGAGTTGTTAAACCCTTGATTTTGCTGCCCCTGCCAAGGTCTTCTTGCAACAAAACAAAGAGATTCAAGCGTACTTGGATCTTCTTGAAAGACTGCTTTGAGGCCAGGGATTGAAGGACATTCCTTGGTCTCATGAGTTTCTGAGCAAATTACACAGGTTTCCACAACTTGTGCTTCCAAGGGACATTCCCTTAAAGCATGCTTCTTTCTACACTTCGGGCAAAAGATGGTCATAGCCTCGGCTTCTGCTTTTTGTTTATTCTGAATCTTAAGGGTATCAATTTGTTCACTAAGACTCCCTAAGATGTCAGTTTTAAATTCATCTAGCATATTACCGATTTCAGCCCTACTCACTGATCCTGTTGCAGATTTATTTGCCCTAAGGAGAGAAGGATCTCTAGGCCCTTTTTGAGTTTTTGATTTGCCTCTTGAGAGATGGGTACATAGTTCTGCTATATCACTGAGAGGAAGTTGGGAAATATCCCCTTTCCCCATCATGTTTAGGATATCTATCCATTCATCCCTAATGGCTTTTAATAAGAGGGCTTTTAAGGTCTCTTCATCCAAGGTGTTCATTTTTGCTCTTTTTAAATTATATTGAAATCTCTCAAGTAAATCTTCTAAGCTCTCATCTTCTTTTTGCATCATTTTAAAAACCTCATCCTTATGATTAGTAGGCATACAATAGTCCAAATACCTATCCAAAAAGGTTTGTTTCATTTCATCCCAGGTCCTAATGGACTGAGTAAGTAACCCCATGAACCATTTCAAAGCTTGATCTTTTAATGTTGATGGGAACAGTTTGAGTTTCTGAGTATCATCTAGATAGTCATAAGTTCGACACACAACTTCAAATTCAAACAAGAATGTTTCAGGGTCCTCAGTTCTTAATCCATGAAAATTTGGGAGAACGGATGGTGATATGTTTTTCATGGTGGCTCGGGAGTCCTCATCAACAATGGGAAACCCAAATGTGTTATCCCCATCTCTATTTCCTCCAATGGGACCTCTACCTCCTCCATTGTTATTGTTATTTCCTCCTCCTCCTCCTCTACCTCTACCTCCTCCTTCTTCTTCTGCCATGATGATTCTCCTAGGGATTTCAAAATCTTCTGGTTCTTCTACAAAGGGTGAATGAGAAGAGATTTCTCCTTCCTCTTCAGGTGAGTCTATTTCTTCAATTACAATTGGTTTTCTGGTAGGAGAAAGAGAAGAGTCTCTTCCTAGTTCAAACTCAATAGAAGGTATAGGAGAGTCAACTCTTGGCTCTTGAATTTCAGGACTAGGAGTTTCGGTTGGAGATAAGGGAGGTGTCTCTTGTCTATTTCTTGAAGCAGATGGACTTGTAAAAATTGAACTTCGAGCTCTAGCTAAAAACCTTCCCCTAGAATCTCTAGCTCTATGCATGTCATTTTTATTTTATCTTCAAGTCAAGTTAAATAGTTCTTTTTCTGATCTTCCAGTTCACTCTAGGTGCAAGAAGAGAGCATACTCAAGAAACTATTAGATCAATAACTTTCTCCTTTTTGATCCTCCAGATCACTTCAAAGTGCAAGAGGAGAGCATACTTAGATAGGTTATTAACTTCTTTTCTTGAAGTTTTTTTTTTATATTTTTTTTCTTCTAAGAATATGGCTACTTAATTTCACTTCCCCGGCAACGGCGCCAAAATGTTTAGTCAATTTAGTGTTATCTAAATTGCTAGTATTTATTGTCAACCCGGGGCTCGTAAGCTGATGAAGTGAGGGTGTACTATATGTACTTAAGTAACCTCTTAGAGTTTTTCTTATCGTTGGGGGGTGTTGTTGTGGTTAATTATGTTCCTAAGATGGAGTGAGAATTTATAAACAAGTGAGTGATGGTGTGTGTGTAGAGTGAATTCTAAATGAGTGGAAGTGTGTGTGGAGTGATCTCTAACTAATTGCTTGAAAGGAAATGCTTGGAAAGAATAAATGAATTGAAATGACTTGAAATAAACTTGAAAGCAAATGACCACTACCAATGGCACTAGACACCGTTCAAGTTGCTGCTAATAAAAGAAAAGAGAATCACTTTTAAAACCCAAGAATAAAGATTATCTCTCTCTAACTCGATGCCTCAAAGCACATGTACTGTGTAAAGCACGGAAAGAAAGTAGCTTAAGTGGAATTATAAAAGTGAGAAAAATATGCTTGAAAGACTAATGATAATAATTTGCTATTTCTAATTCTCTACTTCAGCCATATGTACTATGGAAAGCATGATTAGAAAGTAGTGAGGAAATAGTCTAGGAAGCACTTTAAAATCAAAACTTCTACTTTAAAGACTAGTGGTAATGATTTACTCTTTCTAACTCGATACTTCAAAGCACATGTACTGTGTAAAGTACGGAAAGAAAGTAGCTTAAGAACAGTCCAAAAAGCACCCAAACAAGCTGCAAGTTAGTGATATTTTGATCTTAAAAGATAACAGTTTATGATGAAGATCATTCATGTATTTTAACAGCTCTTTGAGAAATAAGATTAAAAACTAACTATAAAGACAAAAGGCAGCACTTGAATTGTCAACTTCAAATACCATTAGCTGTAAAGCAAACACAACACATATAAAAATAAATCCCGGGCTAAAAGAAACCTGCAAAGAAATAACATTGATCAGCTGAAAAGAAAGGAAAACAAGTAAATGAAACTATACATGCTTAAGGAAATAAATAAGAAAATAATGAAATGCTGCACATGAAATACTTTACAAAGGCTGAGATGAGCAGGGGCCCTCTGTTCATTCAGCCACAAGAGAACTCAAAGATCTGGAAGCTTCAAAACAGTGCTATATTGATTTCTCCATTTGCAAAAAGTTTACAAAACAGAGTGCTGGAATAGCACTAGAAAACAGAGTTCACAAAAGCTTCTAAGTTCAACACAAGTGCAGCAAATTACAACTAATCCAAAAGTTCTTTGAGCGTACGCAGACGCATCAATTTATAGGAGCTTCCAAGATAGCCTACGCGTACAGCTAGTTAACAGAAAAAAAATAAAACAGTATGCGTATTAAAGGTCCTTTGACACATCACGGCTGCGTGGACGAGTTTAGTGGTTCTGTCGACATGGATAATAAATCCTATGTTAGATTGCGTCCTCTGCCATCTGTAGAACATAGACAGATCACCATTTAAGGTGACGTGACCAAACAGCTCTCAAACACCGTTTAAACCACCTTGAGTTGACCGTGGCTAAACCAGCTTTGACCATGGGTGAAAGTGACGTGGATGGCTGGAACAATGGGACAGGAACCTCGAGCACACTGATACCTGAGTGCCCATGTGGCCCGTCTAGCAAACCGACACGTGGATCATAGTGTTTAACAAAAAGGCTGCAGGATCTTCAGATAGCTGCGGGATCATCAGATAGCTGCGGGATTCCTGCAAGTAAGTCAAAAACTAAACAAATAGTCATCCATTAGCAAAACTTGCTTGATCATGCTTATTGACACTGAATGTAATGATCTGAGAGGTTTTATGGTGAGAATGAGGCAAAAGTGAAGAAAAGATAAGGAAAAGTGGAGGAAAATGGTAGACAAATAGGTGTAAAATAGAGGTTCTACACCTATACTGACTCAATCTAACTGAGAACTGGACAGTTGGTCAAACTAATCAAAGGATCAGATTGAAGAAATGGATGGAAAGGTTATAGCTTCCCCAGTGTAGTCGTCATTTTGTTGTCTAGGTAAATCCTCTCTACAAACAGAGACAATCCCTCTAGCCCAATCAGTGGGTCTAGCAACAAACGAGATAATCTATAAGACACTTTCCTAAATTACAGTCAAAATGAGAGAAGAGGAAGGAGACCTACCTTGCTTTGATGTTATAATGCACTCCTTTGTTGAAGACCTTGATCGCTTTCTCCTCAGGCTCGTTCCTTACTACTCACAACGTTTTAATACCTGCACAAGAGGCTAAAGACACAACAAAACATAAAATTGCAACAAGCATAATTGAATGTAATCCACTCAACAGATCAAGGAGCATTAAGATAAATGAAGCATTGACACAAGCATTTATGTGAAGTGAACCATCAGTTGTATATATTAATAAATAAAATAGGAAGCATACAACCTAGGCCTTGATGTTAGTAGCCCTCCTTGAGTGAGTTTCCAAATCCAAGCTCAAGCTCTCCATGCACTCCTTCCCTAAGCCAAAGTGAATAGCATCTAGGCACTATCTCAGCATAAGGGTGAAAATAATTAGAGACCAACCATTTGGGAATGGAGGGGGATGAATTTATAGGCAGGGAAAGGTTTTTGGGATCTCACCAACGATAGGGGAAGGTCCTCATCTCAAAAAGGAAGTTCATATGGATAATATCAAAGGGTAATATTGGGAGAATTTGACCACATCCAGAACGAACATCATCCAGCTCGTTCTTCTGGATGCCTCTAGATCACAAAGCATGTCCTCCACTTTGGGAAAATTTTCCTTTTAGGGGTTCAGCGTGAGTATCCAAGCAAAAGCCATGCTAGCAGTACGAGGCTCATATGGTGCAACCTGCCATCAACACGAGAGGGCAATATCACAATCGCGTTGACCCATAAATTAGGGTTTTTAGCTCATTTTTCTTAGGAAAGGCTCAAGGAAATTTTTCATTAGTTCTACAGGGAGGATCTAGACTGCATATCAAGATGGGTACAATGCATAGTTTTCAAGGTTTTGGCACTCTCGGGTATGACACAGGGAGGTGCAAGAGGTGTGACAAAATACTGTGTAACAGACATTTTATATATTCTCCTCTTCATCCTCCTTGTTTCTTACTAACGATATTATTGCTTTCATCTTGACTTTATGCATTCCACATTTGTTCGAATTTTGGAGTATCCTTCCAATTGTTTATTACTGATTCAAAGGCACTCCAAGATGTTGGTATTCCTAGAAGGGTAGTAATCACGAGATCTTTTTCTGGTACAATTTCATCTATTGCTTGGAGTTCGTCTCTGGTTCTAAATATCATTATAAACAAGGATTCAACATTATCATCCTTCATTATCTTAATAGTTCTTGATTCATTCTTGAGGCTTTCAATTTGAATAATGTTCTTGATTATGAATAATTTAGATAGAGCCTCATACATTTCTTGAGAGGAATCAATGTTGGATATATATGGAATGAAGTTGTCCTTTACTCCATCCACCATAAGGTTCATGGCTAATATTTTAGTTTCTCTAAACTTTGATTTCTCTGCTTTATCTGTAGGCTTCTTGATTTTTCCTAGAACAAGATCCAAAACTTTGTTCTTTTTGAGGATGAGATCTATCCTCTTTTTCCAGGCCCTGTAGTTGGAGCCTCTTTCTAGTTTGTTTTCTCCCTTAATTGAGTTAGACATAGTTCTTGTAGATAGTATATTATTCTTATATAGTCCTTTTCCTTTATGACCTTCCTTCAATTTTATTTTCTTCAATATGTCTTTAGGCTACCTTTTCCCTTATTCTTCACCTTAGCTCTGACTCCATGTTAGAAAATTGGAAAGGTAGAATTTTTTCTCTTGTTGATAATTACTTCTGATTTCTTTGAGCTATTATTATCTTTCTTAAGTTCTTCTTTTATCTTAGTTCATCAAGAAATTACCAAAACCAAAACATGAATATCAAGGACACCAGATGTAGGCACACATCCAAGGGAAAACCCCTATATAGGGGAAACCCCAGTCAAGAACTCTTTCTTCAATAATTTAAATGAGATAGACCAAGGCCCTAGACCAACATACCTTCCTCCTCCACCATGTCGGCCTTCCAATATATTTTAGCTCACTTCAATAGTCTCTTCTTATCTATCAACTTCAACCCAACATTAGCCCAAAAATCTTAACCCCAGCTTCACCAGTAGCTTCAGAATTTTGTTCTTCCCAGCAATTGTAGAATTTCATCCATTCCAGCAACTTTACAGCTTCACACATGTGGAAAAAAGAGAGAGAATTTTGACTTCTTATGCTTGTGATATACCTCCTTCTCCTACAATATTCTTCTTCTTCCTTCCTTGAAATTCGCACTTTTTATGGCCCCAGAAATTACAGATCGAACTTGTTGTGAGTGAGTGACAAATGAGGTCGAGTTTTTGCCTTTATATAGTGATTATGCTGCCTAGTTTGGGTAGACTTGTTCAGTTTGAGTCCGAATTTGTGGAACATACCAAATTGACCTGTTTTACAATAAAATAAATTTCTTCTTTGACAAATAAATCCAAGAAGGATTCTTTACAATATGACATGGACAAGGACACTTGACGTAAACCCTAGAAGCCTTCAATGGAATCTCTGACCAAAAAACAATTGACCCAAGGGGTGAGCCCTGGTATTGCACCAAGACTGTTATAACTTTCAGAGGCTCTTCAACTTTACTTATTAACCTAGGGTTCTGTACAACTTCAAGGTGACAATGTTATATAAAAAGTAGATGCATTATACTCATGCCACCCTCAACTAGATCACTTGATCATTAGAGTTCCAAGACCATTCCTCTTCTGAACTGAAAGGAGATTAACTACTGAAAGCAAAATATGAAGGCTAGTCCTAGTGCAGAGAAGGTAAATGCTTTTCAACTCAAAATTGTAAATTTTGTTAACTTGTAAATGCTATGAAAGAACACAAGATTTATACTAATCTGCAGAAAGGGAACTACTCTAATTTTTCATCAATCATCCAGCGATCAGGGCTCCTTGAAAACAAAAGACTATCCTACCAATTCACAACTCAAGAATGCATGCATTGTTTAACTAATTCACAGTTGCAGATTAAGTAAAGTTATAATTGCCAAATTTGGAATGAAAGAACTAATGATATTTGATATTGCAGGAAAGGAAAAGGAATGAAGGGAATGGCCTAGGTTGTACTTATGGTCATGGAGTGTAGAATTTCCTATAGATTCACAATCTCATGCAATTTACTAAAGCACAGGACAATAATCTACTTCTACTTTCAACTAGCGGAAGCCAATAGATTGATGAAAAAAATATGAACAAGAAGAAGATAAATCAATGGCACATAACACAAGATGTATCTGAGGAAAACCATTGATCGAAACCATGCTACCTTTATTGCATTAATCAAAAATATGAGTGAAGACACAAAGCTTGTTCTCACTAGAACAATTCTGCATAAGTATGATCGACTCTTTCAGCTAACAAGCAAGCTCTTAGCCAACACTTAGCCAATTATTTTTCCCTCCAAGCCCCTATTTCCTTGTGGAATTCCTATGGTTGAATAACCCATATTAATGGGAATCCAGTGCTTCCAAAACTGTGAAACCCTATCTAGGTTGACTTCTTGATTGCATGCATGATCTATACAACTCAATAAATTATACAACTGATAGTACAATGTCCCTGCATTGTAGTCTCAACTGAACCTTTCTCAGAATTGACATGCATGAGTTTCTAATTAGGGAATCTTGAGTTAACTAGAGTGACACATGTGGATGCACTAGTGCACCAACTGGTTGTTAACTCTCTATTACTTCCTAAAATAGTTTAGAACTAATTTAACTTAACATAACTCAGTAAATTGTGTTATCTAATTACAACTCACATTAAACTCATCCTGGACCCCTAAAACTTAGGGAGAACATATGCATGACTTCAGAAAGACTTCCAACTCCAAATTCCTAAGACAATTAAGTTAATTAAACTTAATTAACTATTTACAAGTTTCTATGAGAATAGAATTCAATTCTTAATTCATAGTTTAAATTCAAGGACAAATGTAAACTAGAATTTATTATTTCCATTTCTTAACACCCTATCTCAACAAGAAAGGGATTATCTGTTACCCCGATCCTGTCTTGTGAAAATTGAACTTACATCTTGACAATGCCTTTATCAAAATGTCATCATCTTGCTCCTCCATGGGAATGTACTCTAACAACATAATTTGCATCAATACACAATCTCTAAGATGATGATATTGGATATCAATATGCTTGGACCGATCATGAAAAACTGGATTTTTAAAGAGTTTGATACAACTTTTATTATCACAGTAAATCATAGTTGGATCCATCTATTGACCAAAAAAACCAACCAGGATCTTCCTCATCCATATGGCCTCACATGCTACCTGACTTGTAGCCATGTACTATGCCTCTACCAAACTGAGTGCAACAAATCTTTGTTTCCTATTGTACCAAGAAATTGTCGCTGACCCAATACTGAATATCCCTCATGATGTGCTCTTTCTGTCAAATGGAATCCCTGCCCAATCTGCACCAGTGAAGCCTTGAAGCTTCACCCCTTTTGTCTGTTTGTACCATATTCCAAACTGAGAAGTGCCCCTGAGGTATCTCAACACATGATTTGTCTCCTTCTGATACAGCTTGGTAGGCCTAACCATTGTTTGACTAAGTTGGTTAACTGCATAGCATATATCATGTCGTGTGTTCACCAAGTACATGAGTGAACTCACAAGTTGCCTGTAAATAGTAGCTTCCACTACTTCCCCTAAAGTAGCATCCTCCTTCCTCCAGTTACTTGCTAGAGGAATCTCCATGGGTTTGTTGCTATCCATGTGGAATCTATTGAGTATCTCATTGGCATACACGCCCTGAGACACAAATAACTCCCCATCACCCTACCATACCTCCATGCCAAGAAAGTAATGCATGAGCCCCATGTCCTTAATATCAAACTCTCTTGCAAGGTCCTCCTTGCAAGACTTGATCAGCTGATCATCACCTGTCAGTATGATATCATCAACATAAAGTAAAATGATCAACAGTTTACCTTCCAGCACTATGTGGTATAGATTCACATCTGCTTCACTCTTCATGAAGCCTAACCCAATGAATTAGTTATCTATCCTGGTGTACCAATCATGGGGTTCTTGCTTTATCCCATACAACTCTCTCTTGAGCGACAGACATGTGACTCATGGTCAAATGTCTCAAAACCTTCAGGTTGCTCTATGTATACCTATTCCTCAATCATTCCATTAAGTAAGGATGTCTTTAGATCCATCTAATGTATCTTCAAACCCATTTGTGTTGATAGTGCCAATATAAATTTGATCGACGAGTACCTTGCAACAGGAGCAAAGGTCTCATCATAGTCAATCCCCTCTACCTATGAAAATTCATGGGCCACAAATCTAGCCTTATTCTTCTCCACACTACCATATGTATCTTGCTTTACCTTGTAAAACCAATGGGAGCTCACCACTAACTTGTTCCCCGGTCTCGGGACCACATCCCAAACACTATTACGAACTATGGATTCATACTCCTCCACCATGGCATCAACCCAAATTGGCTATCGCACTACTTCCTTAAAGGAATATGGCTATGTCACAACACATTCACCCATAAGAGCCATGTATCCAGTGTACCTCTCAGTTGACCTCCTCTTCCTGTGTTGAGAAGTGGGTCCTCCCACATTCAATCATGCATCATCCAACAATTTGTCATCCTCTCTAGTGCGCTTTTTTCCCTCTCTGGAAGACTTTCCCTTAGTGGATGTCTTCACTCTCGAATCCTCTGCATGTGGCTGCTCCACATCAAAATGAGACTCCTCAACCTTAGGAGATAAAAGATCCTCAACCACATGTAGCTCAAGCTCCCTCTCAAGGGAAACTCACATAGCCTTCTCCTCATCGAATCTGAAATCCCTGCGAACCATTGTCTTCTTACTGGTCGGCAAGTACACCTGATAGTTATGAGGTGTATCAGTGTACCCCACAAATATCCCCAACTCTGTTATCGGCTTAAGCTTCTTCCGTCCATATTTTGTCACATGGCAATATATCGATGACCCAAAATTCCTAAAGTGACCAACATCTAGCCTCTTACCGAAATAAGCCTCCTCTGGTGTCTTCATCTCAAGTATCTGATGTGGGCTATGGTTCTAAACATAGACTGCTATGTTGAATGCCTCATCCCACAAGTGTAGTGGTATGCCCAGATCATGCAACATCATCCTCACAGCCCCTACTATGCTTATGTTCTTCCTCTCGGCCACCCCATTCTGCTGAGGGTTATGGGGTGTCATCAACTCCCGTTTAATACCTTCCGCTACACAGAAGTTCTTAGACTCGTTTGAGACATACTCACCACCATTATCACTTCGTAGAGCTTTAACCTTCTTTCCCAACTCTTTCTCCACCAATTCTTTAAACTCACAAAACTTTGTTGAGGTTTGATCCTTTTTCTACATGAAAAATATCCAGCATTTTCAAGAAAAGTCATCAACAAATATAACATAATACCTGTGTTTTGTCATGGATGTTGTTGAGAATGGTCCACACACATCTGAATGGAATCGCTCTAGAATAGCCTCTACTCGACTGTCTCTGTTGTGAAAGGAATACTTGGTGTATTTTCCTAAATTACACCCTTTGCATGTATCAACTTGCTCAAGCGTACCTTTAGGAAGATCAATAGAGATCTGTTGCAATATCTTCAAAGCTCAATGATGCAAGTGGCCCAATTGCCTGTGCAACAACTCGCCAACGTCTCAGCCCTGCACCCTTCCTTCTTTTGTGCTCAAAGAATAACACTCCTCTACCTCTAGCTTATAGAGATTCTTCACATGAATCCCTATCTTCTTTACTTGACCCGTGGCTATGTGTCGAAGGAATGCATTTCCCTTCGAGAAGATGACATCACAACCTCTATCCTCAAGCATGGAAATGGATACCAAGTTATTCTTCAACTCGGGCACATACATAATATTCTTCAAGGTGAGTGGAGCCCCTCACTCCCTCTAAAAAGTAACCGAGCCCAATCTAGTAGCACTATACTTCCTATCGTCACCCGTCTCAATATGCATCTGGAGATCTTTCTCCTCTAGGTCACTGAATAATTCCTTGTCGCCAGTCATGCGGAATGAAGCTCCATTTTCTAAGTACCATAAACTTCCCATCATCGATGACACCATGCATGAAATGACGGAAAAGTCCAATTCGAATTGAGAGGTCAAAGCCTCACCTATCGCTCCTCTTGAGGACTTCTTCTTGGACTAATTAGGGGAATTTTGAGGTATAAAATGGGCCTCCTGAGAAAAATGTACAACCAAAATAAAATTCATAAGAGCCAATAGGATTCAAGATTATGATGTCAACCATGGGGGATGATTCACCATTTTTCGAGTAAAAAAGTAAAAAGCTTAAAAAATAATAAAACTACTTTTTCAACTTATCTCCCTAAGGGTTTACTCAAATTTCGAGTGGGAGTACTCATTGGATGCAAAATTTAGTTCCTCATCCAAAGAGTACCAATGCTTCATACTTTCGATGGACCCTACTACATGAAAAATTAGAAATACATGAAAAACATTATTGTAATCATGTTTTTCATGTATTTCTCATTTTTCGTGTAGTAGGGTCCATCAAAAGCATGCAACATGGGTACTCCTTGGATGAGGAATCAAATTTTTCATTCAACAAGTGTTTCCACTTGAAATTTGAGTAAACCCGTAGGGATATAAGTTGAAAATACGAGTTGAAAAAAGAGTTTTTTCTTTTTTCCCTCTAAAATTTGATGATGTAATTTAATCTTATGTTATTATTTCCACTATTATTTTATAATTTCCTTAGGATTCCCATTTTAGACCTCAAAACTCCCCTAATTTTCTTGAGTGGACAATTTGTAGCAAAATGGCTCAGCTCATGACAATGAAAGCACTTAACTTTTGTCATGTATTTCTTCTTACCTCCATGATAAGAATCCCATTTGGAATTGGAAGTTTTCCTTTCCCTTTCTTCACCTTAATCGCTAAGGCATAATTCTATTCATCATCATCCTTTGATGAAGATCCATCCTTGGTACTCCTCCTAATCTCCTCCTGCAACAAATCCGACCATAGTCTTTCCCAATTCGGCATCTTCTCCTGACCATTAACATAGTCCTGATAACTATGCCAACTCTTTGGGAGTCCCATAAGATAAAGACTCACCATATCATCCTCGGAACCGTGATTCCAACACTTCCAAGTTCATCACGACACTAAGTGAACTTGGTCAAGTATTTTGGGATCGTCTCACCTTTCTCCATTTTGATTTTTTGAATTTTATCCTTCAACGCCAATTTCCTTTGGTCACTAATGTTATGATACAATTTTTTCAATGCTTTCCACATAGCATACATATTTTCCTTGACATGGAGACTTAAGAAAATGTGGTCTCGAACTCCCTCAAGGATCATCCGCCTCGCCTTCACCACACACTTCTTCCATTCGGCTAAATTCTATGCATCCGATGTTGTTGGCTTAGGAATTTCTTGATCAATGAATCCCTTCAAGCCATTATCCTCTAGCACAACCTCCATTCTATCCCTCCAGGCTATAAATTTGAGTTTCCTTCCAAGGCATACTCAAGCCACAAAGCGTAGAACGCTATCTTTCGATCCTGAAGTATGTATTGCAAATTCGAATTTCACCTATAATCCAAAACTCAAAACTTTGAAATCTCCTATAATATACTTTCTTCAGCTCTGGTACCATGTAGAATTTCCAGTAGATTCACAAGCTGATGAAATGTACTAAAGCACAAGACAAGAATCTACTTCTACTTTCAACTAGCAGAAGCCAATAGATCAATGAAAACAATATGAAAAGGAAGAAGATAAATCAATGGCACATAACACAAGATGTATCTAGGGAAATCCACTGCTCAAAACCATGCTACATGTATTGCATTGATCATAAATATGACTGAAGATACAAATCTCGTTCTCACTAGAACAATTCCGCACAAGTATGCTCGACTCTCTCATATCACAAGCAAGATCTTAGCCAATTCTACTGCCCTCCAAGCCCCTATTTCCTTGTGCAATTCCTATGGCTGAATAGCCCATATTTATGGGAATCTAGTGCTTCCAAAACTGTGAAATACAATCTAGGTTGACTTCTTGATTGCATGCATGATCTATACAACTCATTAAATCATAAAATTGATAGTACATTGTCTATTCACTCTAGTCTCAACTAGGTCTTTCTAGTAATCGACATGCATGAGTTTATGATGAGGGAATATTTAGTTAACTAGAGTGACACTTACGGATGCACTAGTACACCAACTGACTATTAAGTCTTTATGAGTTCCTCAAATAGTTTGGAACTAATTTAACTGAACATAACTCAGTAAATTGATTTATATAATTACAACTCACAATTAAACTCATCATGGACCCCTAAAACTTAGGGAGAACATATACATGACTTCAGAAATACTTCCAACTCGAAATTACTAATCTAATTAAGTTAATTAAACTTAATTAACTATTTACAGGTTGCTATGAGAATAGAATTCGATTTTTAATTCACGGTTTAAATTCAAGGACAAATTTAAACTGGAATTTCTTATTTCCATTTCTCAACATGGAGTCCAAGCTAAGGAGTCAACCTACTCCTAAACTAAGCTACACTATCATTACAGGTAAAAATGGCGTCAAAACAGGTTGTTACAGTTGTGCTACAGGATGTGGCTACAAGATTCTTGTACTGCTACAGGAAGTCCTGAAATGCTACAGGAAGTTGGATGAGAGGGTTTGAAGGGAAAGAATGATGAGTTGAAGTAATGGACAGTTGGATGAAGGATGTGAGGAATGTAGGGAAGGTGATCAAAGCCCCTACCCAAGCCCAGCACTTCAAGAAGGCTAGAGATGGGCTAATATGGCTACTCATGGTGACCAAAAATAGAGATCAATAACATGCTTTGGCATGCATCAAAAGAATATGGAGAAGTCCTAGATGGAATTGGTGAAAGGTTCCCTTCCTTTCAAACCCAACAACCCTGCAACAACACATGCACTTATTCCTCTTTTCATTTGCAAAATATTACAATCAAAGGTGGAAAAGATTAATTGAATTTGGAAAACTATGTAACTCATGCTAAGAACTTGATCTATGTAATGAACTACCTTCTAAGCTACAAAAATCACATGAGAAGAAAATTGCCAAATGTAAACCTTTCCAAGAAATCATAAACAAACTATCTACTAATGCCAAGAACTTGACCTATGCAATGAACAAGAAATAACAATCTATTTTGGGTTGTGATGTTCGGGTCCTCTAATCATGCTCCTGTGAGGGATATGATATAGGGATCATAGCCACAGAATTTTTGATGAATTTTACTCTATTGAACTGTAGCAACTAATCAACCTTCTAAGCTAAAAGAATCATGAATAAACTCTACTAAATTGCAGCATTAATCAACATTCTATGCTAAAATAAATACAAATAGAGGAGAGGGACTTAGGCTGCTATGGTTGGTCCCTAACCCAAGAGCTTCAGCCCTCTAAATCAACTCAATGCTGGATCAAAACAAATATTCTCATTATCATTCCAAAAATGTCAAATACATCATCAAAATAACAGTCACAAGTTCTTCATCTCAATGGCCTCTTAGCTATAATAAAACTTCAAATCCTAATGAGTTCCTTAACATGTTTATTTATACAAAGGGGAGCTACCAACAACTCCCTAGAAAATAGGGATATTAATCTCCCTAACTTGAGAATAGGTGGATATAGATCTTCCTTGCCTTGCACTGGCAACCCGGCCTACTTGGCTACCAATTACACCGAGTTGATGAGAGATAGAGTGGGGATCTTCAACTAATTTGAGGATTTAAGGAGGTGGACAACCTCCTAGAATATCTCTTGCTATATACTCCAAGTTCCTGCACTCAAATGAACTCAAAATTTCTCTAATTCCTTCATTTAACACACATTATGCGACATGACGTAGAAACACATATTTTACTCCTCACACTAAGCACAATATAACAAAATTTGTAGATAAATGTGAGAAAACTATAATTTAATAATATGGAGGATGACATTGTGACCCATACAATATACCTATTGATGAGCCTCATCATCACCCCCCAACTAAAATTATTTCTCATCCTCTAAGCAACCTAGTCATCTATGTCAATGTCCTTCATGGCCCTAGTGGACTCTCTGACATCCTAAGGTTCTGGAGATGGTGTGCCTTCTTGAGGATAGAAGCCAACAGTTTTCTCTATGTCTACCCACTACTTCCTTTCCTCTTCTTCATTCCTTCCTTCTTGTAAACCCAACAACAAAGGTGGACTAAGCTTAAGTCTAATCTAGATGACCTTCAATATTTTCATGGCCCTTTTGTACATAGATATTCTATCCAATGCATTCCTCAACCTTTCATGAGAGTTATACTCCCTAATCTGGAGACTATGTGATAGAGCATTCCATCTTCTCTGACACGATTGTTGGCTCTATGTCCCTACCAGCTTGAGAGTGTCCTCAAAGTGGGTGATGGCCTGCTCTTGGGTGGTAATGTATCTAAGTGCTAGATTAGCATCATTGGAAATGATGTTGTGAGTATTGATTAAATCCATGGAGCTTATCTACTCTGCCCTAATATAGAGGGGTTCTTTTTCTTCTTTTACCAATACTCTCTTCACCTCCTCAGCAGTAACCTCCTCATGACTTATCCAAGATGAAAGGGCCATCAGCTGCAAGTCTCCCAACTTTGCATTCGGATCCCAAACATTCATTTCAGTTAAGGTGAGGTTGTGTAGGTAAAACTCAGCTAATTTAACTCCATCTTCTATGATACTCTTGTAACACAACTCAATGAACTACTTGTAGTTCTAAAATGGCATGGATCCATGTTGTGCTAATGTATTGATCTGGAAATGCATCCATTTTTCTTTGAGGAAAAGTACATATGACTTGAATGGCAGACTGCATTCTAGTGCCTCCATGGAGAGTCTTGCCAATGTGGCCAATTAGGTTTCCTTTTCTTGCAATTTCTTCCTCAACCATCTATTTTCTGCCCGCAGTTGTGTTCTCATTATGTAATGTTTTTCCCTTAACTCACTCAACTCCTTGCCCATTTCTAGGAACTTCACTTCCATGAGGCCCACATCTTCCACCTTCTTGGATTTGGAAATATGCATTCATCTATGGGTTCTTCCTCTTTTTACTTCAAGTTCAAAGAAAAGTGGGACTGCAAATTTCTGTGGGATCACTCTGTGTCCTTCAATGAAGTTGTAATATGAGGTCAAACTAGGTTGTGGACTAGGCTCTTGTAGCTCTAGGAAATCATTTTCAAATGTTCTTGGGGAATTTTCCCCCTCTTGTAACTGTTGCGTTTCCTTTTTCCCTTCTTGTTTCTCTTTCTTCTCTTCCTGTAGCACCTTCTGTGTTTCTTGTAGTAGGCTTTGTTTTTCCTGAAGCTTCCCTTTTCCTTTTTGTTAGAGTGTGGTAGGTGCCTTGGGTTTTTTACAGGAGGTTTATCTAGTAATAGGCCTCCTTACATATGTTATGGGAGTCTTTGAGATGGATTCAGAAGAGGTGACCTCCTCAACTTTCCTTTCAGTGGGTCCTAGCTCCTCTCTTTTACTTGGTGATTCTTCAATTGTAATAGGGGCCTTTGTTGGAGTTTGAGGCATTCCCTATTTAATTCTGGTAATTTTCATGGTGAAGTAGAGGGGAGTTTTCCTCTGCCTTTTCTTTTTGGGTTTGATTGGTGTGCTCAAGGAAGCTAAGGCAGCAGCTACCTCCTTTTTATGTGGTCCAAGAGGCATACTTGTCTGCTCTAGGGATACCTCTTCTTCTCTAGGTGCAATGGTTTTCTCAGGTCTAGGTTCTTCCTGCTACTCCTCTTCTTATTCATTTTTCTCTTTCTCAACATCTTCCCTTTTCTCTAGTTCTTCCTATGTTTTCTCTGCCTCTGCCTCTTCTTTCTCTTATGCCTTTGCCTTTTCTTCCTCTTCTTTTTCATCTCTTCCTTCAGCACTAGAGGTTGGGGTCTCACCAGGTGTGAGGGTTTGAGTGTCAATGAAGGCTTCTCTATCCATATCCCTAAAGGTGGACCAAAGGACGGGAATCCTTAGTTTTTCAAAGCATCTTCCACTATCAGCTTGATGAGGCCATGGTGGCCTAGGTGTTGGTGTTTTCCCTCTCTCACCTTTTGGCTCATGTCCATGATGGACTATAGGAGGAAATAAGACATGTCAAGTCTTTGGTCTATGGGAAATTCTTCTTGAAATCTTAGTTCATGCAGCAACGTGAATTGGTAGCCATAGACTACACTCAGTATTCCTTCACAAGAGATGAACTTAAGGATATGGTAGGCCACCTCATCTCAGGGATAGGGTAGACTCTCCCTTTTGAATCCATTTTTATCTTCAATAGGTTTCTCATCAACAGTGAATAAGTTCTTCATTGCAATGGAACTTCTAGACTTGTCTTCTCTTCTCCATGGGATCCCTAGCGGAAGGGTTGTCACCCTGCTAATTAGCTCATGACTGATAGAAATGTATAATCCCCTCACCATAGTGGTGGGACTGGATCTTATCTGATATTTTAGTGCCATGGAAAATTCATAGGTAATGTCATCATCATATCATTTCATTAGCTCAAAGAAGTCTAACCACTGATGCCTTCTAAAAGTGTCTAATACAGGAGGGTGAATGTGAATTATTTTAGTGTTTGTAGGCTCTCTCCTATTGAATCCCCCTCCCATCGTCTCCTTTGTTTTCAACTAAGTGTAGGAGAGTTTCTTCTTGATAGATCCAACATGGAATTTAATGGGAAAAAAGGGTTGGAATCTCTAGTTGACGGCAATTATGTGTATTCATCTACTCTATAGCCAAAAAAAATATTTTAATTCACAAGATGACTGAAACTACCTGTAGAATTTAGGGTGCACCAACATGCAAATCATGAATGGAATAATAGGAGGGGCCACTTACTTTTCACCACATAGCCTAGTATAATGATAATTTTAGACCAAATCGACCCTTGGCAGCGTTATTTCACCCTTGGAGGCTTCCTATAGCAATTTTTTGGGCTTCCTATAGCTTCCTATATTTGCCTCTTGTAGAAATGACAGAGTAGGGTTAGAATCTCTTCAATGGCTTCCCAAACTTGTCCTTACCTTAAATTATTTTGAAAAGAGCGAAGATGCAAGAGAATTTGAGCCTTAATATGTTATATGTTATTTTTGAATAGGGGTCAAAGCGCTATGATGATTTAGAAGAAGTACAAGTTTTCCTCATTTGGATCATTATACCACCTAGAGTAATAATTCCCTAATCCCGCATAATCAAAACCCACTCCCTGTTATCTGATCTTGACTGATGTGACAATCCTATGTTGCATGATGACTCATAAATCACTTTTCATTCACTGACCGAGGGTGGCCAAGTTAACTGGCCACCTCCAGCTTATAAAAAATACCATACCTCAACATTCATACATTTTCATTAAATTACACATATGGAGGAGCTTAGAGGTTACCATACCTGTGCCTACCTCGTGTTTGATTGATGCATGCTAGAGTACTGACCTTTGTGTTGTTACCCAGGGATTTGTCTTGTGATCTTTTTTGCTCCTGTGTATTTGGCTATTGTTGTTGTTTATGTATGCAAGTCCTTTTTTGATATCCCAGGTGTTTCTACTATTTCCGGAGAGTCCTTCTTGGAGTGGAAAGGTGCCTCATGGATGGTATCATCCCCTCAACTTGATGGGAAGAAAAAGAAACTAGGCTTCTGGCTTTCTGTAATGGTTTCACAGATTGCTACAGGAAATCCTGTAGCAACCCTTTTTTTCTCTTCCAAGGTATTTTAACTTCAGGGGAGTGATGAGAAAGAGTGTATGGGGTCTTGGAGGATGATGTTAGGGCCGTTATTGAGTAGTGTAGGGTTGTGGAAATGGAGGGACTGTACTTTGTTTTTTTTTTTTTTTGAAATTTTCAAGATGAGACATAACTTAGGGTTAGTTAAAGGAACATAGATGTATGAAGGATGGGTTAGTAATGTATCAAGGTGGGAGGACCTCATTTAACTTTGGGCAAGTCATGCATGATGGTTTTCTCAATTGTATCCCCTTCATGTAGATTTTTGGAACCTTACTGTAGTGCTACAGTATCTTCCTGTAGAATTTACATGTTTCCTGTAGCATTCTAGAGATGGCTTGAAATTGGGTTTTTGAGCCACTAGAATGGTGGAGAGTGGTGAGGACATGGTTTGCATGGAGGGTATGGAGTGGATGGATGGAGAAGTGGATTGGAACTTGAAAATGCTAGCCCTATAGCTTTGAAATTCTCCACTATCCTCCAAACCTGCAAAATGACAAAAATTATTAACAAACAAGTTGTTGATCCTTGTCATGAAATTTTCCTTTGTTTCTTCTTCTTCTTCTTCTTCTTCTTCTTTTCTTTTTCAAGGGACACACAAGATGCCTCAGGAGAGGTTTTCAACCTGTATGCCTTCCCTGAGTGCCTCAAGGGAGGTTTTAACTCAGGGATCTTTTTTTTTCTTTTTTTCCTTTCACTCTTTCACTGCCTCAGGGAGGTTTTCAACCTAAGAGTTGGCCTCAGATGCCTCATGAAGGTTTTCATCCAGGCCCATTATTGTTTTTTTATTTTTTTTCCTTTTTTTCAATAAAAAACAGTATCTAGGAATGTTGTGACTTGGAAGTTATGACACTTCCAATCACATTCACCTCTTTGCTAATGGTGTTGATGAATTCTTCCTTGGATATAGGCTTTATGTAAACTTTCAATTTGTAGCCATTGACAAGAAAGGAGATCCCTTTCTCATCAATGGTCCTAATTTGAACAGCTCCATTGTCATGGCATTTCTCTATCAGGTATGGGCCTAACCATTTATTCATCAACTTTCCATATAAGTCCTTGAACCTAGATTCATATAGCAAGGCCCAAACCCATTCTTGAAAAATATTGTCCTTGATGTTCCTATCCTGCCAAACCTTCCTCTGCAATTGGATAACTTCGGTGTGTAGGAGGGTCTACATCCTAAATTCATCCAAGACATTTAACTGAAGCAGCCTCTCCTGTTGAGCGTTGGTGACATCTAAATCTAATTGTGCTACCATTCTCAAATTATTGTACTCAAACTCAATGGAGAGCAAATCCTTCTTTCCATAGACCAAATCATAAGGGGTAAAACTAGTAGTTGTCTTCCAAATTGTATTATAGGCCCAAGTGGCCACCACTAATCTATATGCCCAATCATTTTTTTTCTCCTCAAAACCTTGGTGAGGATTCCTTCTAATGCCCTATTTGTGACCTCTACTTGTCCATTGGTATGAGGATGATAGGCAGCAGATTTTTTATGCTTGATATGATATTGCCTTGACAAATGATCGAAATATGATGTGAATTGAGCTCCTTGATTGGTGACTATCTCTCTGGGGTACCCAAATTTGTAGAACACATTCTCCCCTAAGAACTCGTCCACTTTCTCCTGTGTTTCTACCTTGACAACCTTTGTCTTAGCCCACTTTTTCAAATAGTCAGTGCATACAATGATGTACTTTTTCTACCCTGATGGTGGATCAGTTGGCCCAATGAAATCCATGCCCCACTTGTCAAATGGCTCCAAATCCACATGAGGTTGTAAGGAAATTTCATCCTTGGGGATAGGTTTCCCCATCCTCTGACACTAATCACATTGAATGGTGTATCTTCTTGCATCTTGGTGGAGAGTGGGCCAGTAGTAGCCAGCTTGGAGAAACTTGAAAGTTGTCCTCTTGGCAGTAAAGTGACCTCCACAAGGCCCATCATGAAAGGATGAGAGAATTTCAAAGACTTTATCTTCCCTGACACATATCCTCAAGATTTGATCTGGTCACATATTGAAGATATTTTCCCCAATCCAACTAAAAGGGGCACTCTTCCTTACAAATCTGCTCTTTTCCCTAGATGATATATTTGGAGAGAATTTTGTAGCAACTAGGTAGTTAGCTATGTTAGAAAACCATGAAGAGAGAACTAGGATAGAAAATAAGTGCTCATATGGAAGTTGATCATCAACCATCCCTTCATCACCTGCAGACAAAGTAAGTGTAGACAAAAAATTTGCAACTACATTTTCTTTTCCCGATTTATCAATGATAGTTAAATCAAACTGTTGTAACAGAAGCAACCATCTAATAATTCTAGCATTCACATCAGGTTTTTTCATTAAGTATTTGATAGCCGCATGGTCAGTATGCACAAAAGTTTGGTATCTAGTGATGTAGTATCTAAACTTGTTCAAAGTGTGTACAACATCTAGGAGTTCTTTCTCAGTCACAGTGTAATTCAATTTAGCCTTAGATAGAATTTTGCTAATGAAGTAAATGGAATAAGGAAACTTTTCATCTATCTAGCCTAAAGCTTCTCCTATAGCTTTGTCAAATGCATCAGCATGGATGTGGAAAGGAAGAGTCTAATTTGGGCCTCTAAGTATGGGTGTAGTGGTTAATTTTTCTTTCAAGATCTCTAGGGCCTCTTGTAAACTATCTGACAAGTAGAATTCATAGTCCTTGGCAAAAAATAAAAAAAATGGTGAGGCTAATTTGTTGAAGTATTTGATAAACCTCCTATAATATCCAGCTAAGCCCAAGAAGCTCCTAACACCCCTCTACTTTTGAGGAGTAGGGGCCATTTTTATGATGGAAAATTTGTTTGGGTCCACTTATATTCCCTCCTAAGATATTGAATGGCCAAGGACATTCCCTGCATTCATCAAGAATTCACACTTCTAAAGACTAAGCAAGAGGTTCATTTCAATGCACTTTTTCAGGACTTTCCCCAAGTTAGAGAGAGCCTTTAGGAAGTCACACCCATAGGAATTGAAATCATCCATGTAGATCTCTATAGGGTCATGGACAAGCTCAGCAACGATGCTCAGAAATTCCCTTTGAAAAGTGGTAGGGACATTACCTAATCCAAAAGGAAGGGCCCTATAAGAAAAGATACCCCAAGGACAATTGACTGTATTTTTTTCTTGGTCCTCTAAGTTGATCTAGATTTCATTGTAACCATTGAATCCATTCAGGAAAGAGAAGAACTTCTTCCCTGCAAGACCATCTAAAACTTGATCAATGAAAGGTAAAGGGAAGTGGTCCTTCTTAGTGGCTTTGTTCATCTCTATGCAGTCCACAAAGATCCTCCAATTTCCATTCTTCTTTGGGACCAAAACTAGAGGGGACACCCACTCATTATTTGAGATGGGGTAGATGAACCTTGCATCCAACAACTTTTGCAACTCTTTCTTTACTATGTCTTTGAGGGTTGGGTTCATTCTCCTCTGAGGTTGTCCATAGGTTTGCATCCTTCCTTGATGTAGATGTGGTGAGTACACATCGAAGGATGCACCTCTTTCATTTATTTATAGCTCCAAGCAAAGGCATCTAAGTGCTCTCTTAGCATTTTGCACAACTTCTCTTCTTGGTTGGTTGCAAGAGAGGGGTTAACATTCAAGGTTTTATATGGACCAAATTCTACCATTTTGACATGTGTAGAACTTGGGTCCACTAGGCATAACTCAGTCCAGGATTACCCTCATATTCCTTCATAAGATCATCAAGAGGCATGGATATGGGGGGTTGGTTCTGTAGGATTTGATCAATGAGGTCATCTTCATCAGGTTCCCCCCCTCCTATAACAACATCTAGGGTACATATTGGATGGGATGTTGTATGACACACTTCATTTTCATCCTTTTCTTCCAACCATAGGGGTACGTCATGCTCAAGGGATGGTTGAGAAAGAGGGTACAATACCAACTGTTTGGAAAAATTCCCATTATTAATGGTCATGTTCCTAGCTCTCCAACTTATTTAAGAATTAGAAATGGCTAGCCATGGTCTTCCAAGGATGAGAGGATAACCAATGAAATTGGTCTTAGGCGGAGAACTAGGAAGTCAGCAGGATACTCCCAAGAGTCAATAGAGACCATTACATCTGCAATAAATCCCTCGGGAGCAACTGTGGACCTATCTACAAGTTTCGTCATTGTGGTTGTATTTCTCAAAGATCCTTGGAGGTTTAGCTTGAGAATGGTTTCCTTAGTCGTCACATTTATGGCAGCCCTAAGATCAATCAAGGTGTGAGGGACAATGATTCCATCAATGTTCACATTTACCATGGGACTCCTAGGATCTAAAGACTATGGGAAAATCACTCTCCCCAACATTAGATCAGAAAATTGACCAATAATATTGATGGTAGGGGTGTCTTCCTTTATCCTCCCAATATTTTTGAAGAATTTATCTTTTATAAGCTTATTATATATGGGAGAATCCTTGATAGCTTGGAGGAGTGGGATTTTAACACATAGGTTTTTCAATTCTCCCAGAAGTTCATTCTCTTCTAGGGTGTGTTGGGTAGGATGAATCAGTCTTTCAAAAAAAGGAGGTGGATTTACTTGAGTGATACTCTCTTCTTTTTCCTCTTCAAGCTCCTCAGGTGAAGATGGAGATTGGTTATCTGGGAGCACTCTTCCATACCTAAGGTTGATTTCTTGAATATCCACAACATAAGCAGGGTAATAAGTCTCTCCATTATAAACTTGTTGTGCTTGCTTGTTATTCGGGTTCAGATTTGGTTGAGCAAGAATCTGAGGTTGCTTGGGTGGAACAGGATGAACGAGTTATGGCTGAGATGGAGGTGGAGGCAGTAAAGAAGGAGGTTGGTTGAGTTGAGGTCTCCAACCTTGTGATGGGTTATTCCAATGAGGATGTGTAGAAGCATATGGCTGAAATTTTGATTGACATGTTGGCAAGGATACTGAGGTGCATAAGGCCAACGAGAAGGTGTGGACCATGATTGATGAGTGGAAGAGTACCAATGTAGCAGGGGTGCATTCTGGTTGGGATGGTAATTGGAGTAGGATGCACCTTGCACACCTTGCTGGTATGGTCATGGTCCTTGAGGCCTCCTTTGATTGATGAAACAAAGTTGTTCATCCCCACCTTTTTCCCCTTGGTGTACATCTTTCAAATTCAAGAAAAGAAGGACATGTATTTGTGGCATGGATCTCTAGACAGGCTAAGAATACCTCTATAAATTTTAATGTACATTCATTTATGGGGTGCCTTCTAGTGCATTTAGGGAAAAATATAGCTAAGGCTCTCTCTACTTCCTCTTGTCTCCTCTTGATCTGCATAGTGTTCATTTGTAGATCAAATGTATGCAACATTACACTTTTAAAGTCCTCCAACATGTTTCCAATTTCATTCTTGATGGATGTTGTGGAGGAAGAGGAATTGGCCAAAGATTGACTAGACCTACCCTTCTTCCTCACAACCCTAGAATGGTTTTTGAATATTGTCTTGATGTTTTCATAGGGTAGTTGATAGATGTCTCCCCCAGACAACATTTTTATGGTTTCTAGTATGTCCTCCCTGATTCCTCTAAGAAGGACTAACTTGAGTGAGTCAGGATCAAGGGTGCATCTGGCCCTCTTATAACTAAGTTGGAATCTTTCCTCATATTCTTGCAGGGATTCATCAGGTCCTAGAGTCATTCTAAATATTTCCTCTTTGGTTTATTTGGACCTACAATATCCCCTATACTTTTTGTTAAAGGATCATTTCATTTGAGCCCAGGTAGTGATGTTATCCCCAGGTAGACATGTGAACCAGCGCAAGGTTGCATCCTTAAGGGTGGATGGGAACAACTTCAACTTTTGGTCATCAGTGGTATAATCATAAGTCCTACTGACAACATCAAACTCAAAAAAAAAAATATCAGGGTCCTCTCTGGTAAACTCAGGGACGTGAGGAAGGGCAGAAGGGCTTATATTCTTCATCCTAGCATCTCCATTAATTTCTCTGATGGGAACAGCATACCCTTTTATGTTTTCATCCATGTTGTGGGTATGTTGAATGGCTTTTTCTTCTTCTTCCCTAATAGGTTCTTCAAAGATCTCATGTTGTTCACCTAAGGGGTCTTCTAACTCCCCTGCAGTCAGAGAGGGAAGTTGACAGTGACCGAAGATGGTGAGCCCTGGTATTGCACCAAGAGTGTTGCAACTTCCAGAGGCTCTTCAACTTTACCTATCAACCCAGGGTTCCGTACAAAATTCGAGGTGATAGTGCTATATACACAGTAGATGCATTCTGCTCATGCCACCCTCAACTAGGTCACTTGATCATTATGGTTCCAAGACCATTCCTCTACTGAACTAAAAGGAGATTAACTACTGTGAAGGCTAGTCCTAGTGCAGAGAAAGTAAATGCTTTCCAACTCAAACTTGTAAATGTTGTCAACTTGTAAATGCTATGAAATAACACAATACTTATGCTAATCTACAGAAAGGGAACTATTGTAATTTTTCGTCAATCATCTAGCTATCAGGGCTTCTTGAAAATAGAAGATTATCCTACCAATTCACAACTCAAGAATGCATGCATTGTTTAACTAATTCGCACTTGCAGATTAAGTAAAGTTCTAATTGCCAAATTCAGAACAAAAGAACTAATTCTATTTAATCTTGCACGAAAGGAAAAGGAATAAAGGGAATGGCCTAGGTGGTACTTCTGGTCATGGAGTCCAAGTTGAGGGGTCAACCTGCTCCTAAAATAATTTATGCTATCATTGCAGGTCAAAATAGGTTGTTATAGGTGTGTACAAGATGTGTCTACAAGATTCATGTACTGCTATGGGAAGTCCTAAAACGCTACAGGAAGTTGGCCGAGAGGGTTTGGAGGGTAATAATGATGGGTTGAAGTGATCGAAAGTTGGATGAAGGTTGTGGGGAATGTAGGGAAATTTCAACACCCCTATCCAAGCCCAACACTTCAAGAAGGCCGGATTTGGGCTAAGATGGTTGCTCACAATGACCAAAAAGCAGAGATCAAGAACATGGGTTGGCATGCATCAAAAGAGGATGGAGAAGTCCTAGATGAAATTGGTGAAAGGTTCCCTTGCCTACAGACCCAACAGCCCTACAACAACACATGCACTTATTCCTCTTTTCATTTACAAAATATTACAATCAAAGGTGGAAAAGATGAATTGAGTTTAGAAATTTATCTTAACTCATGCTAAGAACTTGATCTTGTAGGTTTTAACCTTGTACAGAAATTACCTACATATGAATTCTAAAACCCAGAAAATGAACAATGCGAGAGCATAACACATATACACAGATATTTTCCCTTGGATCCCAAAATCGGGACTACAAGCTTGAATTTTAATTATGTTCCTTTCAATGTTACAATATATATTTATACATGTTGAAGCATCCAATACCATGGACCGAAAACCATCGAATCCAACCATGTGTGAAAAACATGCACAAATCCATAGGTAGGTCTGCCCAACCTAATATAGGGTCCAAAACCAAAATTTTCTGAGGCGCTGCCCCGAACCCCATAGAGTTGGGTTACCTGCACCCCTCAAACTCCCTGTGACTCCCCCCACTATGAAATCGGCGCAACAAAAGGGGGGCTCCGCCCCCCTTCTAACCCCCTGGTTGACTATGTGGGCTAGTAGTGGAAAGAATATAACACAACCCAACATTCTCCCACTTGTTGTTTTCTCTCCACAGGGGCCACAAGACATCTTAGTCATTTATCCAGCCCTGCGATGCTCATTGTTTCTCTACACCAATATAACTTCTCAAAGCTCATAGATTTTGTCAATGCATCTGCAATATTCTTCAAAGTGTCCACCTTTACCATCAACACCTTTTTGTCTTCTATCATATCCCTCACAAAGTGATACTGAACATCAATGTGCTTTGTCTTTGAATGATATGTAGGGTTCTTTGCCAAGAAAATTGCACTTTGGCTGTCACAGTCTATCCTTATAGCTCCTTGTACTAACCCCATACTTGAACACAATCTCTACAACCAAACTGCTTCCTTTCTTGCATGAGTGGCTGCCATGTATTCTGCCTATGTAGTTGATAGTGCCACTATAGATTGTTTCTTACTCATCCCACTGACTGCACCTTCAAATAGGTTAAACACATACCCACTTGTAGATCTTCTCTGATCCAGATCTCCAGCCCAGTCTGCATCAACAAAGCCACGAATATCCAACACTCTGTCTAATCCTGGTCTTCCTTGGTAGCACAAACCATAATCCCTAGTGCCACGCAAATACCTGAAAATCTGCTTCACTATTGTCCAATGCTCCTTCCCTAGTTTTCACATAAACCTACTCAATACTCCCACTACATGTGAAATGTCTAGTCTAGTACAGACCATCACATACATCAAGCTATCGACTGCACTTGCATATGGAACACGGGACATGTCCTCTTCCTCTTCTTATGTCTTTGCACACTGTTCAGCAGATAACTTTACACCTACAGGAATAGGAACATTCACCGGTTTACTATCCTGCATATTAAACCTCTGCAATATTGTCTCAACATACTTCCTCTAGTTTAACCAGAGATTCCTCTTTGTCCGATCTCTTTTAATTTCCATGCCCAAAATATAGTTTGCAGCACCAAGATCTTTCATGTCAAATTTGGAGGACAAATGGGTCTTCAAATCCTGGATAATTTCTTTGTCATTTCCAACCAGGAACATATCATCCACATGCAAGACCAGACAAATAACAGGGTCACCAATTAATTTAAAATACACATAGTGATCTTCTTTGCTTCTGGTAAAGCCAAGTCCCCGTATAAATGTATCAAACTTATGATACCACATCCTTGGTCAATGTTTTAACCCATACGAAGACTTCTTTAACTTGCATACCAGTTCTTTCTTTCCCTTCATCGCAAAGCCTTTAGGTTGCTTCATGTAGATCTCCTCTTCCAGATCCCCTTGAAGAAATGTTGTCTTCACATCCATCTGTTCTACCTCAAAATCAAAAGCAGCAGCAGCAGATAAAAGTAATCTAATAGAAGTTACCTTGGCAACAGGAGAAAAAATATCACCAAAATCAATTCCCAACACTTGGGAATAACCTTTTCCTACCAACCGAGATTTTTATTTCTCCACCATTCCTTCTGCATTTGTCTTCTTCTTGAACACCCATTTGCTGCCAATGGGTTTCTTTCCAGCTAGCAACTCCACCAGATCCTAAGCCTCATTTTCGTGCAAAGATGCCATTTCATCAACCATGCCCTCTTTCCAGAGTTTTCCATCCTTTGAATCTACTACTTCCTTCAGAGTTCTGGGATCATCATCAATAATAAATAAAGAAAAATTTGAACAAAAATCAGATGGACTATACCTTTCTGGTTTCCTTCTTTCTCAAACTAATCTTCTCATACCCGGAGTTTTTGGCTCTTCATATTTTGATTCCTCCTCTGTTGTAGAGTCTGATTCTTCCTCCTTTAGCTCCAACTCTATCTTCTCAGGTTCCTTTGTTTGGACTTCATGTTTAATAACATCTTTTACCTCTCTGTACACCACATCTCGGCTGTACACAACCTTCCTTGTTATTGGGTTCCAAAGCTTATAACCCTTTAAACCATCCTTATACCCAATAAAGATGCACTTTTCAAATTTACTATCCATCTTGGTTCGTTTCTCCTTTGGAACATGTACATATGCATCACATCCAAATACCCTCAGATGTGAAAGAGAGGGTTTCTTACCAGTCCATACCTCTTATGGATTCTTATTCTCCAACGCTGATGAAGGTGATCTGTTGACCAAGTAACATGATGTCTCCACCACCTATGCCCAGAATTCCTATCCTAACCCAGCACCACTGAGCATGCTTCTTGCCCTTTCCATCAACGTCTTGTTCATTTTTTCTGCAACTCCATTTTGCTTAGGTGTATATGGAGTAGTCTTCTGTCGTACTATACCACACTTCTTATAGAATTCTTCAAATTCCTTCAAAACTCTCCACCGTTATCTGTCCTCAACACCTTTATCTTCTTCTTTGTCTGGTTTTCCACCAGAGCCTTAAATTCTTTAAAGTTGTCAAAGACTTCATATTTCTTCTTAAGGAAATATATCCATGTATTCCTTGAGAAGTCATCTATAAATGATACATAGTACACAGACTTACCTAGTGATGGAACCTTCACAGGTCCAAACACATCACTATGCACAAGTTCTAATATATGTTTCGCCCTCTTACCACCAGAGGGGAAACTCACCCGATTTTGCTTCCAATATACACAATTTTCACATAAATAAAAATATAGAGAGCTATTTTTCATACCTTCTACCATACCTTTACCATGAAGTATTCGAATGCCCTTCTCTCCAATATGTCCAAGCCTTTGATCCCATAGCATGGTCTTCTCTCCAGAGACCACTAGATTTTCTACTCCACTTTCAAGAACCACAGAGTTGTTGCACCCATCAACAACAATGCTACCTTGCAGCTTGTACAGAGTTCCGATACGAACTCCCCACATCAATACCAGTGTTCCCTGAACCATCTTGCAGGTATCCTTTTCGAACACTGTTTTTACACCTGCATCATCCAGCTTGCTTACAGAAATCAGATTTTTGGCTGATGTAGGAATATGGAGAACACCTAGAAGTGTTCTAACCCTTCCACCTTGCAACTTCAACTTTATTTTTCCGCGACCAATGATTCTAGCCTTCCTGTCATCCCCCAAGAAGACATCACCACCATCATATTTCTCATACTCGTAGAACCACTCTCTATGGGGAGTGAAGTGAAAGGATGCACCTGAGTCAATCAACCATGCCTCATGATCTACATGTGTAATTGAAGAAGCCAAGTACACATCCCCACCTTCATCTGAGATGGTTTTCGCCTCTGCAGAAGGAGCATCATCAGATCCCTTTCCTTTATCAGGAGCTTTAGATTTACAGTCCCTCTTGTAGTGCCCTTCCTTTCTGCATTTCCAGCACAACACCTTTACAGGTTTTCTTGGAGATTTAGATATCCCTCTAGATTTAGATCTCCCACTCGATGACTTATTTTTGTTTCTGTTCTGGGACCGTCCTCATATAGATAAGGCATCACCATTCTGGCTCTCCATGTTTTTCCATCTCATTTCCTCCATCAGCAAGGATGAGACTATTTCATCAAACTACAAGGCAGTTGCATTGCTACCTATTGCAATAACCAGAATATCCCACGAATCTAACAGAGAACACAACAAACTGATGCACTTATCTTCATCTAAAATTTTAATATCAGCAGATAATAACTGACTTACCATAGTGTTAAATGCGTTCAGATGCTATGTCACCAAGTCTCCATCTTTCATCCTTAAGTTATACAACTTTTTCTGTAGGAACAGTTTATTCATTAGAAACTTAGATTGGTATAAAGTCCCTAACTTGTCCCACAAAGCCTTCGTTGTAGCTTCCCCTAATACATTCAGCAATACTAAAGCTAAGACACACAATCGTATTGTGCTCTTTGCCTTCTGATCCAACTTCTTCCATTCTTCATCGGACACTCCCATTGGTTTAGTACCTGTATCTACCGCGATCCACTGATCTTTATCCACCAACAGATCCTCCATCTTGAGTTTCCACAACTCAAAACTATGACCATTAAATTTCTTGATCTCTATCTCTCCACTGCTCGTCATCTTCTTTCACCAGCAGAATCGATCTCACAGATCTCCCACTGAACAGGGTCTACCACAAGCCCGAGCAAAACCCCTCAACCGTAAAGGTGTCCCCTTGAAGCCAAAACAGCTTCGATACCAAATGTAGGTTTTAATCTTGTACAGAAATTACTTGCATACGAATTCTAAAACACGAAAAATGAATAATGCGAGAGCATAACACATAAAACACATATACACAGAGATTTTCCCCTGGATCCCAAAATCGGGACTACCAGCTTGATTTTTCATTATGTTCCTTTCAATGCTACAATACATATTTATACATGCCGAAGCATCCAATACCATGGACCGAAAAACATTACGTTCAAAACCATGTGCGAAAAACATGCACAAAACCATAGGTTGGTCTGCCCAACCTAATATAGGGTCCAAAACCAAAATTTTCCGGGGTGCTGCCCCAAACCCCATAAAGTGGGGATACCTGCACCCCTCAAACTCCCTGTGACTCCCCCCGCTATGCAATCGGCACAATGAAGGGGGGGGCTCCGCCCCCCTTCTAACTCCCCAGTTAACTACATGGGCTAGTCATGGAAAGAATATAACACAACCCAACAGATCTATGTAATGAACTACCTACTAAGCTACAACAATCACATGAGAAGCAAAATACCAAATGTAAACCTTTCCAAGAAATCATAAAAAAACTATCTACTAATTCCAAGAACTTGATATATGCAATGAACAGGAAATCACATTATGTTTTTGAGATGTCATGGTGGGGTCCTCTAATCCTGCTCCCATGAGGGAGATGAGATAGAGATCACAGTCATAGACTTTTTGATGAATTTTACTCTATTGAACTGCAACAACTAATAAAACTTATAAGCTAAAAGAAGCATGAATAAACTCTATTGAACAGCAACATTAATCAACATTCTATGCTAAAAGAAATACAAATATAGGAGAGGAACTTAGGCTGCTAGGGTTGGGCCCTAACCCAAGAGCTTCGGCCCTCTAAATCAACTCAATGATGGATGAAAACAAAGCTTCTCATTATTTGTTAGGTCCCTATAATAATAGTGTATTCCCTTATTATTATTTCAATTGTAGCCCCTTATTATTATTGTTGTGCACATTTTGTCCCCATATTTTTATTATTGTCCCCCACAAAAGCCCACTATTTTTATTGTTGTGCCCTTATATAATTATTGGTATGTTGACTCTGATTATATTGTGACCCCTTAGACTCCTATATATAGAAAGGGGTTTTTTCATTTGAATCATCGAATAATTATTCATTTATGTAATGTAAAGGAGGTTGTCCCCTCGAAGAGGTTGAATTTGAATTCGTTGATATATCTTTTTCTCTATTTTGTGAGCTGGTTGCATAACATTGTGTATTAGAGATTCGGATTCTAGGGTTTCGCTGCTCCAAACAGGTCATCATTGCATTTTCCCTAAAACTTTATTTCTACAAATTTTCAGAAGATGAAATTAAAACCCATTTGTGTTGCAATCTTGATCAACTTCGGATCTGAGTTTCAGATCTTGTCTCACTATATTTTCAAAGATATGATCCATGAACGTTAGCATTTTTGCAGGCTCCCGAATTACATCCCAAACAAGAGACCTTGGGAAAATCGTCATAACTTCCTCTCTGAGAATTAGAATGAAATTTCATAAGAAGTTACAGAAAGAGGATGGATTGTAGTGTTCTGTTTATCATTTTCAGGTTCGAAGGTCAAAACTCTGACACATGGAACTTTGTACTATTTCACTCTACTGAACTAGTCTATAATCATGTCATCGTGGAAGATTTAGCATAAATCTTTCTTGGAGAATCCAACCTTGATCAGACTTCCAGGGTTGGAAAGAGGACGAACAGGGCTACCAACGAAATTTTAGGGATACAATAGATTCAATATCAAGCTCCTACAAAGTAGAAAAAAGGTGTGTAGTCTTTTTAAAATTTGCATAAGTTTTGTTTGAAAATTTAGTTTGAAGCAATTAAAAGGGCACAGTGAAAAAAATTATCATTAATTGATGCCTCGAAGAAAGAAAATGGAAACACCTAGTAAGAAACCCAGAATCTCTACTATGACTCATGAAGAAGAGGAAGAAATGCAACATGATATTTCAAAATTACGAAACCAATTGAAAAAAAAATTACTCTCACAAAAAGAAACAGAAGCTAAGATGGACACTAAGATGGATGGAATGGAAGCTAATATGGATGGTATGAAAGGGATCACTGAATATTTGAAGAAAGACATGGAAGGTTTGAAGGGAGGTTTAGAAAAGTTTCTACAAGAAATGCTTCCTAATGGAGAAAAGGTAGCAGAGGAAACTCATGATGAGAACAAAAGAAATGTTAATCATGATTTCATAGACTCTAAAGTTGGATTGAAGACCCACAATATTCCAAATATCGATATGAGGAAGTTTGATGGTAAGGATCCCTTAACATGGATACTATAGATGGAGCAATATTTTGATCTCCATAATGTACAAAACACACAAAAAGGTATGCATTACAACTTTATATTTAGAACCCAATCAGTTTGCATGGTATCCATGGATTTTCTATCATAAACAAATTTTCACTTGGTCAATTTTTATGGAGGAAATGATAGCACATTATGAGTATACAAAAAGCAACACCTTCTTTAGCTAATTGATAAATCTCAAACAAAAGGGTTCAATGGTGGATCACATTGAGGACTTCCAAAAATTGAATATATGGGTAAAAAATATTCTAGAGGAGCATAGGATTGATGTGTTCATAGGGACTTTAAAGGATAACATCCAACATGAGGTTTGCCTTTGGGAACTTGATTCATTAGAGAAGGCATTCAGGTTGGCAAGAAAAATTGAAAGCAAAATTATGGCAAAAAGGAAGCCTACCACTCACAACTATAAAGATGGAAGTGTTGTTGCACCTAACCTTCTACAACCTACAAGGTTGACACCACAATGATTGGGAGAAAAAAGAGCAAAAGGGCTTTGTTACAGTTTTGACAGAAAATACACTAAAGGTCATAAGGGTGCTGAGAAAAAATGATTTTACATAGATTATTAAGAGGAGGAAGAAAAGGAACAAGAAATGTAAAAAGAAGAGGATATACACCATAAACCAACCCCAGAGAAAGAAGAAATGTATCCGACCATATCTTGTAATGCATTGGTAGGAATTACCACTCCTCAAACCCTCAAGATAGAAGAACATATCAAGAAGAAAAAGGTAACAGTGTTGATATATTCAAGTAGTACCCATAATTTTATTCATTGTAAGATAGCTAAGGAATTGAATTGCTTCCTATGTCCAACACCAGAGTGTCAATTGATGGTTGCAAATGGAGGAACCATAAATTTCTTTGGAAAGTGTTATAATATCAAGCTATCCATGGGATAATATATATTGAATAGTCCAATTCTTTCCATTCCAAAGGGTGGTCTTGATGTTGTACTAGGAGTCCAATGGCTACAACCTTTAGGTACGATAGATTTTAATTTTCAAGAACTTTTCTTGAAATTTTTTTGTGAAGGAAAGGAATTTTAATTAAGGGGTATCGCGAGGAAACCTAGAAATATAATCCGCTCTAATAGCATGACAAAGCTTCTAGAAAAAGAACAATGGGACGTAATTTCACAATTGTGTTCATTAGAGGTTTCCACATCGAAATCATCTATTTATCCAAGTCTACAAAAAGCTTTGGACAATCATTCCAAGGTATTTGAGACTCTCAAAGGCCTCCCACCTATTATTGATCATGATCATGCTATTCATTTGATTCCAGGAAGTGTCCCTCCAAACATCAGGACTTATAGATATCCATATGCCCAAAAGAGTGAAATTGAACGTATGGTTGCAGAAATGATAGAGGTTGGTATAATTCAACCTATTCAAAGTTCTTTCTCTACTCCAGTTGTATTGGTGCAAAATATAGATGGATCATGGTGCATGTGTCCGGATTATAGGGAGCTCAACAAGCTCGTTATTAAAGATAAATTTCCAATTCCTATCATTGATGAATTATTGGATGAATTACATGGAGAAATTTACTTCACTAAGTTGGATCTTCATTCACGATGTCATCAAATCAAAATGAGGACTGAAGACATTCTGAAAATAGCATTTAGAACTCATGAGGGTCATTATGAATTTTTGGTCATGCCATTTGGCCTTACCAATGCAATTTCTACATTTCAAGGTTTGATGAATTCCTTTTTCAAACCCTTCCTTAGAAAATTTGTGTTAGTATTTTTTGATGATATACTAATCTACAACAAGTCTTGGAAGGATCATGTTCAACATGTTGACAAGGTGCTCAAACTATTGGACGAGAAAAAATTATATCAAAAAACGTCCAAATGTTTCTTTGGAGTACAAGAGGTGGAATATCTGGGTCATATTGTATCTCATGAAGGTGTTATGGTAGACCCTAGAAAAATTAATGCCATTAAGGAATGGAAAATCCCCACATCCGTAAAGCATCTGTGAGGATTTCTCGAGTTGACAGGGTATTATCACAAGTTTGTTAAGAATTATGGGAGAATAGAAACACCTCTAACAACATTATCGTAGAAAGATGCATTTTCTTGGACTCCAGAAGAAACGAAGGCCTTTGAACATCTTAAAGAAGCAATGTCACAAGCACCAGTCTTAGCTACGCCATACTTCACAAAAACCTTTATTGTTGAATGTGATGCCTCAGGAAATGGAATTGGTGTTGTTTTAATGCAAGAAAGAAGATCCATTTCTTTTGAAAGTTGTCTAATCAAAGGAAAGTATTTACACAAAGCTATTTATAAGAAAGAAATGTTGGAAATACTACATGGACTTAAGAAATGGTGACCTTACCTAATGGGAAGACACTTCAAGGTAAAAACGGATCATGATAGTCTTAAATACTTTTTAGAACAAATATTATCTTCAGAAGAGCAGAAAAAATGGGTCACAAAGATGTTGGGGTATGTATTTGAAAGCATCTACAAAAAAGGGAAGAAAAATTTTGTTGCAGATGCACTCTCAAGAAATGATGAGGATGTGGAAGCATTATTTTGTGACATATCTATTATCCAACCAGATTGGATAAATGAAGCAAGGGATGAATGGAAGAATGACGAAGAAGTGTGGGAAATCATTCAAAAGTTGCAGAAATATCCCAGTGCATCTGATACATTTAGCTAGAAAAATGATTCGTTATGGTACAAAGATCACTTATACCACTGTAAGAACGCCAAACTCAAACAAAATATTCTTCTGCAATTGCACACCTCTCCCTTAGGAGGGAACTTAGGATTTTTAAAAACTTACCACAGGGTTAAGAAGGAATTTTTTTGGGAAGGCCTTAAATCTAATATTCAAAAGTTTGTGGTGAAATGTTTGGTTTGCCAACAAAATAAAGTTGAGACAATTAAGACCTTGGGTCTGTTACAACCTTTATCCATTCCAATTCAACGTTGGGAAGAGGTTTCAATGGATTTTATCATAGGTTTACCCAAGTCCGAAGGAACGAGTGTCATCAGGGTGGTAATTGATAGACTTACCAAGTATGCACACTTTTGTGCATTATCTTATCCATTTAAAGCCAGTACAGTTGCTACTACATTTATGGAAACAATTCAAAAGCTACATGGAAACCCAAAGATTATTCTAAGTGACAGAGATCACATTTTCACTGGAAATTTTTGGACATAATTATTTTCTTGTCTAGGTACTTAATTAGATCATAGCTCATCTTATCATACCCAATCTGATGGCCAAACTATAGTGAACAAATGTTTGGAATGATACCTTCGTTGCTTTGTATATAAAAAACAAACACAATGGGTCAAGTGGTTGCCTCTGGTTGAATGGTGGTATAACACTTCCTTGCATACTGCAGCAAAAATGACCCCATTTATGCCACTTTATGGATATCATCCACCATCCATCACATCATATTTAAGAGAAAAATATAAGGTTCTGTTGAAGCCCCGAAAATCGGGTCGACAACAAGGGGGATACCCACCAGGTCCGGACCTTGGTTGGCAGCTCCTTATCCGTTTGGTATAGCGGGTGCGACTAGGGATAATGGGACCAGTTTCCCAATCTAAGGGGTGTGTGTGTGTGTAGAGTTGGATGATGCTAATCTAGGAGTATTTAAAGCTAATTTAATTCAAACTTCTAAACTAACTCTATGCTATTGTAATCTAATGAGAAACAACACATCTAATCTACACTAACTCGGGGTGTATTTCTTCTATTATGCGATCTAAAGAGATTTCGAACAATAACTGGTAATAAAGATCATTCAGCTATCATAAGAATAGAAATCAATTAAGATAAACCATTCTGCATAAAAAGTTAAGCAAAACAGTTGTAAACAGCATATCGCATAATAAGTTATTCATATATTAAACACAAATAAATGACTCCACCATACAAAAGTGCCAAATGGTAACCCACACATTCATGCATTAACATATAAACAACTGAAAACTGCATATCACTTTAAGAATATAAGCAGAAATTGGTCAAGAGATAAAAGTACCATTTATGACTGGTTCCACTCATAAGCTTCAAGCAACAACGATTTATCTCTACTTGTTCTACCATCTACTAAGAGTACAAAAGTGCAACATTAGTAACAAACATTAAATGCAAACATTGATAAATCTCGATCCATCCATTCATCAAAAACCCCCTCTGAGGGTGCCAAAGTGCATGTTCTGAGGACAAGTTTTTTGACAAATTTCCGGACCCTTCTCCAAATGCCTGAGAAGGGTTTAAATACTGCTAACTAATTAATCTTAATTACATAAATTTAGGACACAGTTTCAAATGACCGCCCTTCTACTAAAGCAAATTTATTTCTAAAAATTGAATCTAATTTCTAACCATTTCTATATTTTCTCCTTAGTGCTGTAAGCAATGCAACATTCGCCTGGGAAGAGTCGGTTGGTTGTCTTCTCCTTTCGTTTGAGCTATGAAAATAGAAAAATCAAGAGTTGGCACCGCTTTCTCACAAACTAGAAGATATTTTCGAAAATCTTCCTCTGGCTTGGTGTATTTACTATGTGTATACTTGGTAATAACCCAAATTTCTCTCAAACTGATTGTGTTGTTGCTATTTCGGTTTCCGGCCTTGCGAATGACTGAATAAGTTAGGGACTTTGCTCTCTGAACAATTTTTTGTATTGAAAACTACTTCCGTTCTTTGTTCCAGGCTTTTCTGGTGCGTTTTCCCTCTTTAGCGTTTTTCTTTTTGCTTTACCCAGTCTAAGCTTCAGGATCTTTTGTAAACATGCTGCTTTTGTGCGCCTTTGACTCTGAGTTTTGGATGGCCTATTGACATCAGTATCTGTTGAGTGATACTCTAGAATCCGCGGTCCTGCTGCATGCGGCATCCGTTTGCGAAGGCATCTCTTCTCTGTTCTCCGAGTATTGACGCTTTCCCCTTTTCCTTAGATGTTTCCTGCACATTGCTTTATGTTAGTTGTTGTCTTACAGTTTACGAAAAGGAAAAGAGTAATGACGAAAAGAATGACATGAAAGCTTTAAGCTCTAATGAATGCATAATCATGACACTCATAATGAACTGACTCTTCGAAAAACACAACACAATCCTTCTTGGATACTTTGGCGTACAATCATTAATTTCTTTTAAGGCGCGCGCCCAATTTTAGTCTACAGACAGCTTTCCTTGAACACTGTGTCGAGGAAATTTTGCGATGAGTGATTTCTGCGACTTGCATCGCAGTATTGAGGGTTACATCGTCAAGATGTGTCATCGCAGGAATTGATGATCGCATTCATCGCAGATCGCAATATCGCAGATCGCAAATCGCAGATCGCACTTAATCATTCAATCATTGTGTGTTGTTTATGCGATGTTGCGATATGCGACGTCGCATATCGGTCGTCGGCGATTCCTTAAGTTTTTCATTTAAGAGCGCTTCACAATATAAGCGATGCGATGAATTTCGTGTCGCTTATTCGCAGCTTATTATGTGCATAGGAAAACGTTTCACTCTCTTCTCACGATGCAATACAACTTTAGGGAGTTAAAATACAAAAAATTTGATAAAATGTTTTTTGGATTTTTTGTTAAGGGTCCCCATTTGCTTGGTGTTATTGCTAATATCAAACAAAGAGGGGGGGTTGTTGGTGACCACAACAATGGCGATTCACTGTGAAGAACCAGTTATCTCTGCTTTTCTACTGAATTTCAACTTCCGAAGCAGAAAAATTTTCATATGTCTAAATTTTGTTATGGACAGATAGAGTACATTATGCCTTATCCTATCAACGATACTTCGTCTCAACCTTTTCATATTCCAATTGTTTGTTTCCTCAGGCTTAGTTCTTGTATTCACACCAGACATTACTTGGTCTTTTAAAGATAAAATAAGGTCTTCTCTGCGTGTTGGCTTTTAAAATATGCTCATTTGTCGTAGGTAGAGCCTTTGCTGCCCGCAAGCGTCCATAGCCTCGACAGGGTTACCTGTTACCCTGCAATAATCCTTTATCCTGCTTAAGGCTATTTACAACTTTTCAGAGGAAAACCCTTTTTGACACTTTTTCCTTTTTTATTCTCTAAAGAACAATGTCTTGGTTTGGTGGCCAAATTATGACACAGTCATTCACTTGATTTACACTTTTGCTTAAAGGGTTGGCTCGTGATGAGACCCCTTGTCTTTTGATTGCAACAATCTTGAGTCGTTGCCCTGTTTTGGTAGACAGTATTGGCAAAGTCAGCAAGTTATAATATCTGTGATCATGATAAGCCGGCTCGTGATGAGACCTCTTATTCTTTGAGATACAGTGTTTTCTCGGATTGTTCCTCTGAATGCTGTGATTTCCTTTAGCAGGGAGGAAGTCATTTTTTTTTCTTAAGAAAGCTCTGGACGACAATAATAGAGTTTGAAAACAGCAGCTTTACAGAGAATATTTATTTTATTATTGATACCTTTCATTGTGCTGATATAAAACAATTTCTTACCAAAGGTTGCTTTCATCAAATTTTTTGGAGTTTGAAACTAGTATCATGTCTAGGCTAAAGTTAACTCTACCTGTCAATAATAAAGATCAGATTTTTCGAAAAAAATTTCTACTTGTACAAGCGAAAAGCTCAAAATCTGATAGAGAATTGGTGTCTTTTTCATGAACCATTTTAGTGACCATCTACAACCGGTTTTATTTATAAGAAAGAAGAAAAAAAAAAAAAAACAAACAAAAAAACTAAAACTATCCTACAAAAATAGAAGAGTGATCTTCTATGGAAAATATATTTTAAGAATCTATCCACTAACAGGCAAAGAATCTCTTCTACCTACTAAATCCTGCAACACAAACGTCGATGGGCCTATGACTTCTACAATCTGAAAAGGACCAAGCCACAGTTTCTGAAATTTCGTATGTTTGCCCTTTTCTTCATGAGCCTTATCCCATTTCAAAACTAAATCTCCCATCTGAAAATTCTTTCTGGTCATTATGCTTGAGTCAAAAGAGGATTTTATCAGCGCTTGGTGATGAGAGTGGGTTTTCTTAGCTTGTTCTCGTCGTTCTTCTAATTTAATTATTTCCATTTGTCTTAGTTGTATGGAGGAGGTAGATACCTCATCGATGTGTTGTACTAAAGACAAAGAGGGGATGACTAAGTTGTTGGAAATAATACTGAGAGGGGGGGGGTGAATCAGTATTATCACATCAATAAAACTTTTTCATTTCCATATTCAGATTCATATATGCTACTTCCACAACTTCTTATGATTCAGTTAGTTGATCCTTAATGAGTGCATTAGAACATTATCAACCAGTAAACAGGTGCAATAAAATAGAACAGATCATCACACATAAGCCACACACATGAACACCATGATATAAGGTGGAAACCCAATGTGGGAGAAAACCACCTGCTGCAAGTCATCTCAATCTTCTTCTTAATAAGAAAATCCTTTTACAATATTTCTGTACTAGTGCAGTCTTATACCAGTACGCAGGCTTCTACCTGCAGAGAGCTACAACCCTCTCTCGTTCTCCAGTCTTTCCTGGAAGGGAGCTACAACCCCCATAGTTCTTGTACTAGCCGATCCATTTACTAGTACGTAGGCTGCTACCTGCTACAATGCTCCAAAGTTTTCAACTGCTACTAGAAGGGAGCTGCCACCCCCTTATCTCTTGTACTAGCTAAGATACTAGTACGTAGGTGCCGGCCTACAATCTTCTCTCCTCCAGGTACCACGTTTCATACATTTTCATACTGGATACTCCTGAAGCACAACACATAGTCTGAAAGGCCACATTTCATCCAATTTTCATACTGGACCCATTAATATCATTGAAGCACATAATCAATCAATCTTCTGAATCACTAGATCAATACATATACAAGGATAATATATGTGTTATCACCCAGATCTAGTCCATCAGATCACATAAATATGAGCCATTATGATCCTGATCCAATATTAGTTCTCATCCATCAATACTGAAGCTAAACACAATCAACCAAACAGGATATGCAGAATACTGACACCTTTAAACTGTCATCAGAACCCATCAACAACCTGAACCACCTGTGACTTCAAATATCATAGCTCAAATTGTATACGCTACTACAATGAACCAAACCTGCATACATACGCGCTTACACCAAAGCCAACCCGCGTACAGATCTATAAATATTCAAACATGACTTGCAGCGATTTCAAACTCAAGTTATACCCAGTTCAGATCATTACAAGCGTCAGTATACAGATCTAGAATAAGCATAATCAAATATGTAGAGATAGTTCATTTCAAACCATTTGATCCCGATCTATCCTTAGATCTTGTTCTCCATCAACCGATGAGATCCCTCTTTAGCTCAGATCCAGATCTGCACCATAACCCAATCACAGTATTCCAGATCTAACACTTTATCAGATATTCAATAATTCAGATGATGCTTTGCCAAATGATCTCCTTCCTCTTTTATAGCCTTAGTCCTTTCTCAATACCACGGTCCAAAACCATAGGATCAAAAAATTGTTGGACTAATACCATGAACCAACCATGAAAGTGCGTGAGATCAACACTTTTGGATGCAATACCACGAGCCAAAACCATAGGATCAAAAACTGTCGGACTAATACCATGAACCAACCATGAAAGTGCGTGAGATCAACACTTTTGGATGCAATACCACGGACCAAAACCATAATAAACCAATACCACGAACCCAATACTTGGGATCAACACTTCTGACGAGGTACCATGGTCCAAAACCATAGGTTCAAATACCAAGGACTAACTACCATGGACCAAAGGTAAGTTCTCCAACATATACGCGCTTTTCCTTGCATGAAAGTGCGTGAACTTTTCTCTACATGCAATACCACGGACCAAAACCATAATAAACCAATACCACGAACCCAATACTTGGGATCAACACTTCTGACGAGGTACCATGGTCCAAAACCATAGGTTCAAATACCAAGGACTAACTACCATGGACCAAAGGTAAGTTCTCCAACATATACGCGCTTTTCCTTGCATGAAAGTGCGTGAACTTTTTCTCTACATGAAATAAACTTTTCTCTGCATAAAAGTGCGTGAACTTTTCTCTACATGAAATAAACTTTTCTCTGCATAAAAGTGCGTGAACTTTTCTCTACATGAAATAAACTTTTCTCTGCATATAAGTGCGTGAACTTTTCTCTACATGGAATAAACTTTTCTCTGCATATAAGTGCGTGAACTTTTCTCTACATGGAATAAACTTTTCTCTGCATAAAAGTGCGTGAACTTTTCTCTACATGGAATAAACTTTTCTCTGCATAAAAGTGTGTGAACTTTTCTCTACATGGAATAAACTTTTCTCTGCATAAAAGTGCGTGAACTTTTCTCTACATGAAGGAAACTTTGTTGCACTATAACTTATCAAATAAATTTGTTGCACTATAATTTATCATTTGTGTGATTTGCCATCAAGGACAACACTTGTCTCATAATGCCAACAATCTCCCCCTTTGGACTTGTCATACTGAGAATTTTCATCTGATATCTCTTCCGTAGATTCATCTAGATATATATAAGTGAGTTGATCTTCTATGAGTTGTTTGCCATCAAGTACAACACATGCATCATAATGCCAACATAAGTGAGTTGGAAGAACCACTTCTTTCCCATAAACTAAATTAAAGGGAGAAGTGTCGATTGAAGCTTTCTTCATTATTCTATCTGCCCATAAAGAATTTACCAATGCTTTGTGCCAATTCTTTTGGTTTTGGTCGACTGTTCTTTTAATAATCCTGATCAAGTTTTTGTTTGTTGATTCAGCCAATCCATTACCTTGCGGATAGTAGTTGGCCGAATATTTCAGTTTGAACCCTCTTTTAAGTGCAAACTCAGTCATTGTATTTCTAGAAAACTATGAAGCATTATCAAACATTAGGGCCGTTGGCAATCCAAACCTAGTGATTATAAATTGATCTATGAATTCAATAATGTTTTCAAAATTAGCTGTCTTGAGAGGAACAGCTTCTACCCATTTAGTAAAATAATCTGTTGCCGTGAGGATGTACCTATACTGCTTAGAAGAGTGAGGAATGATCTCACCTATTATGTCCAAGCCCCACTGACTGAATGGTTGCTTGATGTTAACCGGCTGTAGTGGCATGGACGGTTTCTTTTGTTTCCCTGCAGCAGTCTGGCAGACTTAGCATTTCCTCACGTAACTGTGTGAGTCTTTGAACAGCGTGGGCCAATAATATCCTGCACGTAAGATTTTATGTGCAGTAGCGTCTCCAGAATAGTGTCCGCCTGCTGGTCCATCGTGGAGTTCCTGCAAAACCTTTTCGGCTTCAGTTTTCTCAAGACACTTAAGAAGCACAGAATCGTAATTCCTTTTAAACAGAACATCATTTATGAGCTGGTATTGTTTAGCTTTCAATCTCAGAGCTCTTTTCTTGGTGTGATCCAGGTGTGATGGAGCATACCCGTTCTTAAGATAATAAATGGTGTCAGCATATAATGATTCTGCATCGTATAGGCTTACCTCATACGTATGTACCTCTTCAGATGAATCCTCAGGAATTTGCGATGCTCCAGCCAACATTTTGCAGAAGCCTTGACCTCTTAAAATGTTTGCTGGTTTGATCTCAAGATCGTATTCTTGTAAAGCAGTGATCCAATTTGCTCTTTTTTCGCCCACATCCTTCTGTATCAGAAGGTTTCTTACCGCTGGAAACGGTACTATGACCTTAGTATGGGCTTTAAGTAAGAAAGGTCTGAAATATTTGATCGCTTTGAAAACAGCATATGCCTGTTTCTCCACGTCTAAATAGTTGAGTTCAGCACCTTGTAAATTCGAGCTAAAAAATGCGATTGGAGCTTCCGCTTTCTCTTGATTTGCTTGAGTTAGAATTGCGGCATAAGATTTCTCTGAGGCAAATGTGTATAAGATAAAAGATTCTGAAAAATTCGGGGTCGCTAAAGATGGAGCGTTAATGATAGCTTGTTTGATCAAGTTGAATGCTTCATGCTCATCTTGACCCCATTTAAAATTTGAATTCTTTTTAATCATATTTTGCAAAGGAGAAACAATACGTGAGAAGTCTGGGACAAATCTCTTCACAAAATTGATCTGACCAAGGAAAGATTGCATGGCTTTTTTGTTATGAGGCATGTATATTTCAGAAATTTCTTTGATTCTGTCAGGTTCAATGTGAATACCAGATTTTGACACTATGAATCCTAGAAGTTTTCCTTCACTTAACGCGAAAAAAGATTTCTTTGGGTTAAGTGAAATCCCATACCTTAAACATCGTTGAAAGATTTGTTTTAAGTCTTTGAGATGGTCGCTTCGCTTCTTGGAGTACACTGTTATATCATCCAGGTAAATCACTACAGATTTATTGACTAAACCTTTGAATGCGATGTCCATGGCTCTCTGAAATGTAGCGTTGGCATTGATCAAACCAAATGGCATATTCCGATATGCGTATGTGCCCCATTTAGTTCAGAATTTGGTTCTTAACTGATCATCGGGATGTACCAGCACTTGATTGTATCCTGAAAATCCATCCAAAAAAGACATTAATTCTGAGCCTGCTACTGCCTGTAATATCTGCTCCATAGGTGGGAGGGGAAAATTGTCTTTTTGACAAGCTTTGTTGAGATTTCGGAAATCGATGCAAATTCTAATATCTCCGTTTTTCTTTCTAACAGATACCATATTGGAGACCCATTTGGAATGTCTGACGGGGAAAATTATTCTAGCTCTCAACAACTTATTTAGCTCAGTTTTTATCTGATTTTCTAAATTGGGGTGGATTTTTCTGAGTTTCTGTTGGACAGGTTTTTCATTGTCAATCATAGGGATAGTATGTTGAATGATAGAAGTGTCGTATGTCTTCAGCTCATCGTAATTCCAGGCAAAAACATTTTTATATTGTCTCAAAAGACGGATATATGCTAATTTTTCTTCAGGGGCTAAGCCGTGGCCTAGATTAACGTTTTGTGGTTTCTCATCAGTTCCTAGGTTTACTAATTCGTAGTTCAGAGTCGAACTGTAGAGCTTAGAATTGGTAGACCTTTTAAACCGACTTTTCAAATCATATAAGTCTTCTAACTTAACCACCGATTTAGGTATAGCATTATCAGTGCTATTTTGTTGTATTTGTTGATCATGATGGTCTTCGTCAATTATTTGACTGGAGTAGGATCCTTCAGAAGTGAGGAAATTTACAATGTCAGGATCGTCATTGAATACTCTCCAGTTTGTAATGTTGTCAGGGATGGATGGTCTAAAGATTAATTCTATTGAGAATCTATCTGGACTAAAATCTTCGGAGGGAATAAGTCTAGAGGCTACGTTAGCTAACAGGTCTGCGCTCGCATTTTGGAGTCTTGGGATTGACGAAATATTGAATGCTATGAAATGTGCAGTCAGATCTTGTACTAAAGATTGATAGTGCTTCAAATGACCTGATAGGCAATGTATGGTGTTACGTACCTGTTTGACGACAATCTCAAAGTCTCCGAAGACTTGAAGGTACTTAACGTTCAACCTGATTGCTTTGTATAGGCCTTGCACCAAGGCCTCGTATTCCGCTGAATTGTTTGTGCAATCGAATTCAAGTCTGCACGTAAGCATGGTCTTATTTCCGTCTGGGCTAATCAGAACGCATCCTGCTCCTGCTCCCTCGTTAGATTTAGAGCCATCAAAATATAATTTCCAAAACAAAGATGTATTTACAGGGTTATCTAAAAAATTAACACACTTTGAATTATCAGTTTGGGAAAAAATTTCGACTTGGGACAAAACTGAATTTTCTAAGTAAGGTGAGGTATGAGCATTGAAATTGCCAAGGAAAGAATCTACCGAGTAATTGCCTATGATACTGCTGTTGTATGCTATTGCTTCATTTTCTCCCTCCAATTCCGTTACTATGTACTTCTGGTGTAACTCTCGTTCAACCTTTATTTGGTTCGGTTTACCGTTGTAGGGTAACCACATGTGCGACCAGTCGGTTGAGAAGTATCCATGTAGCTTTTCGGACCAATCCCTGCTAAGAATTAAGCCATAAAATTCAGGGATATCAGCTACTAGAATGTCAATAACCTGACATACCTTCGGGTTAGACAACAATCTTATGGTCACTTGATTAAGTTCACCAATCACTTCGACTTGAGATCGATCAAGCTGAACTATGCGCACTGCGGAATTTTGCGGTTGAACATTCAACTTGGCACATATTGATCTGGGTAAAATATTCGTTGAAGCAACAGAATCTACCAAACTATTGTGCACGTTTTTGTTGAAAATTTCATAAGTGAGAAGAAAAGGGGGAGTGTGAGACCTTGATCTTCCTCCAATCAAGGCGATGTCATTTGGGTCAACCTTATTGATCGTGTTGGTTGGAGGTCTTCCCATGTTGTGGAAAGCTACAGCTGTAGGCAAAGATGTAGTAGGCACGGCATGTAATTCTTTCATCATTATCTTCTGTTGATTTTTCAATTTGCTCAACTCATAAAGAGTGATATTAGCCCTAGTCTTTTTCATGTCATCAATAATGTTGTACTCCATTTCATCCGACACAATCAGTGTTCTTGATGGAGGTGTTTGATCTGATTGGACTGGGCTAGATTGATTCGCTTTAGCGTTCGTTTTCTTTGTTTCGACTTTATCTTTTGCTGCAGGGCTTGCGCCCTTCTGCTTAGGGGTAGTTTGGGGAGGATCAAGTTGATTTTTGCTTCGTGTGCTAACCGGAAATACTTCTTGATCTTCTTCTTGCGGGAGGATGAAATCCCACATTCCTTGTAGTTCCACAACTTCTTCATCATCATTCTGCCCTTCAGTGGTATTCTCTTCTTCTTCCTCTTCTTCGGATTCGACGTTTGAGATAGCGTTGGGTGGTTTCACATCCATTGAAGGATTTCTTTTAAAAGCTCTGTAGGGCTTTTTTGAAGAAGTTTCTGCTACTTGTTTTTTTATGTCAATCATCTCATTGGACATGGTTTTTAACACTTTTTGTAATCCTTCCAAATCGAAAGGATCTTTCGTTTGTTTCTTCTTGGGGTCTTCCTTGTAGGAGACTTTCTTAGATTTGCGTTCCTCTATCGCAGATCTTTTTTCCAGGGCTACTACATGTTTCTCTACTGTTATCGCCTCTGTCAAGTTTTCAACTAAGGTTGTCTTATTTTCCCTATCCACGAAGATTGCCAAGTTTGATGGTAAGGCTGTAATGTACCATTCACATCTTACTTCTTCACTGGGCTGGGAAGCAGCAGGAATTTTGTTGAGGATTTTATTGAACCGTAAATTGAAATCTTTGATGGGTTCTCTAGCCTCGGCTTTGAGATTGGATGGGTCATTGATTAACATCGTCGTTGATCTGTCATCACCAAACTTGGTAAGGAATTGACTTTGAAAAATGTCCCAACTTGTGATAGACCCGGAAGGTAATGAAAAGTACCATGACCCGGCTGTTCCTTGCATTGTGTAGGGAAAAAGCCGGACGACAGCATCCTCGTTGGTAACTCCGTTGAGATTAACAGAAAGCATGAAATTATTAATATGCTCTTCAGCTAACATGCCTGCTTCTGGATTGAACTTGGGTAGCCATTTCTCAGGATGGGCCGTATTTGGCTCAGGGGTGGAGGCATTAAAACTGCCCCAGGATTGTTCTATGGAGACTGGGCCATCGTTGAGCTGCTAGTAAATGAAAGTGCAGAGGATGATCCCTGATGCTGGGAAGATGAAGATATTATGATCTTTGATGATTGAAGAGGAGGGGTTGTGGAAGATGGATGAGTGGTTTTGAATGAAGATGTGGGTGGTTGACTTCGCAGTGAGGGAGTTGAAATGGACGACGTAGATGAAAGAGTCTCACTGTCAGACTCTGGTGGTGTTTTCCTTGCTCTTTTCCTGGTGGGGAGAGGGAATTCAGTTGGCTGGATGCCAAATTTTTCACTCTTTAATCTGGTCAGGGGATGAGCAGGATTATACTGCGAAGTCACGCTGCTTTGAGATTTATCAGACCTCTGAGTAAAAATAGAAAATCCCTGGAGTTTGCGAATCAGAGTTTGAACTTCAGAGGGTTCAATGGTAAATTGGTCTGAAATATTAGGGTATGTAGCAGCGGTTGATACTCGAGCGACTTCTGACTCTGGATTTAAACGTACTAGGGAAGTCGGGGGAGTTGATGAGGGCGATTTACTCTCAGAATGGTATTTAGATTTTGATTTAGGTGTCATTCATAGTTCGGCCCTCCTTCTAGCGCCAAATATGTTGAAGCCCCGAAAATCGGGTCGACAACAAGGGGGATACCCACCCAGTCCGGACCTTGGTTGGCAGATCCTTATCCGTTTGGTATAGCGGGTCTGACTAGGGATAATGGGACCAGTTTCCCAATCTAAGGGGTGTGTGTGTGTGTAGAGTTGGATGATGCTGATCTAGGAGTATTTAAAGCTAATTTAATTCAAACTTCTAAACTAACTCTATGCTATTGTATTCTAATGAGAAACAACACATCTAATCTACGCTAACCCGGGGTGTATTTCTTCTATTATGCGATCTAAAGAGATTTCGAACAATAACTGGTAATAAAGATCATTCAGCTATCATAAGAATAGAAATCAATTAAGATAAACCATTCTGCATAAAAAGTTAGCAAAACAGTTGTGAATAGCATATTGCATAATAAGTTATTCATATATTAAACACAAATAAATGACTCCACCATACAAAAGTGCCAAATGGTAACCCACACATTCATGCATTAACATATAAACAACCGAAAACTGCATATCACTTTAAGAATATAAGCAGAAATTGGTCAAGAGATAAAAGTACCATTTATGACTGGTTCCATTCATAAGCTTCAAGCAAAAACGATTTATCTCTACTTGTTCTAACATCTACTAAGAGTACAAAAGTGCAACATCAGTAACAGACATTAAATGCAAACATTGATAAATCTCGATCCATCCATTCATCAAAAACCCCCTCCGAGGGTGCAAAAGTGCATGTTCTGAGGACAAGTTTTTTGACAAATTTGCGGATCCTTCTCCAAATGCCTGAGAAGAGTTTAAATACTGCTAACTAATTAATCTTAATTACATAAATTTAGGACACGGTTTAAAATGACCGCCCTTCTACTAAAGCAAATTTATTTCTAAAAATTGAATCTAATTTCTAACCGTTTCTATATTTGCTCCTTAGTGTTGTAAGCAATGCAACATTCGCCTGGGAAGAGTTGGCTGGTTGTCTTCTCCTTTTGTTTGAGCTATGAAAATAGAAAAATCAAGAGCTGGCACCGCTTTCTGACAAACTAGAAGATATTTTCGAAAATCTTCCTCTGGCTTGGTGTATTCACTATGTGTATACTTGGTAATAACCCAAATTTCTCTCAAACTGTTTGTGTTGTTGCTATTTCGGTTTCCGGCCTTGCGAATGACTGAATAAGTTAGGGACTTTGCTCTCTGAACAATTTTTTGCATTGAAAACTGCTTCCGTATTTTGTTCCAGGATTTTCTGGTGCGTTTTCCCTCTTTAGCGTTTTTCTTTTTGCTTTACCCAGTCTAAGCTTCAGGATCTTTTGTAAACATGCTGCTTTTGTGCGCCTTTGACTCTGAGTTTTGGATGGCCTATTGACATCAGTATCTGTTGAGTGATACTCTGGAATCCGTGGTCCTGCTGCATGCGGCATCCGTTTGCGAAGGCATCTCTTCTTTGTTCTCCGAGTATTGACGCTTTCCCCTTTTCCTTAGATGTTTCATGCACATTGCTTTATTTTAGTTGTTGTCTTACAGTTTACGCAAAGGAAAAGAGTAATGACGAAAAGATTGACATGAAAGCTTTAAGCTCTAATGAATGCATAATCATGACACTCATAATGAACTGACTCTTCGAAAAACACAACGCAATCCTTCTTGGATACTTTGGCGTACAATCATTAATTTCTTTTAAGGCGCGCGCCCAATTTTAGTCTACAGACAGCTTTCCTTGAACACTGTGTCGAGGAAATTTTGCGATGAGTGATTTCTGTGACTCGCATCGCAGTATCGAGGGTTACGTCGTCAAGATGTGTCATCGTAGTAATTGATGATCGCATTCATCGCAGATCGCAATATCGTAGATCGCAATATCGCAGATCGCACTTAATCATTCAATCATTGTGTGTTGTTTATGCGATGTTGCGATATGCGACGTCGCATATCGGCCGTCGGCGATTCCTTAAGTTTTTCATTTAAGAGCGCTTCACAATATAAGCGATGAGATGAATTTCGTGTCGCTTCTTCGCAGCTTATTATGCGCATAGGAAAACGTTTCACTCTCTTCTCGCGATGCAATACAGCTTTATGGAGTTAAAATACAAAAATTTTGATAAAATGTTTTTTGGATTTTTTGTTAAGGGTCCCCATTTGCTTGGTGTTATTGCTAATATCAAACAAAGAGGGGGGGTTGTTGGTGACCACAACAGGTTCAAGCAGTGGAAGATCACATCGAGCATCAACAACAACTTCTCCAACTCTTAAAGGATAACCTCACTTTGGCACATAATAGAATGAAACAACAGGCAGATTAACATCATAGGGAAAGAATTTTTGATGTAGGTGACTGGATATTTCTACCACTTCAACCATTAAAACAAATGTCCCTCAAGCAAGCTAAGAAGGATAATAAATTATCACCAAACTACTATGGTCCCTACAAGGTGTTACAAAATATTGGTACTATGGCATACAAATTGGAGCTTCCTGGATCTTCCCGAGTGCACCCAGTTTTCCATGTGTCATGCTTAAAAAAGATTATAGGTGACAAGCTCCCAATTCAAACAATATTTCCATAACTTGACAAGGAAGGAAAATTCATATTACAACTTGAAGCAGTCACAAAAATAAAAAATTAAGCTATGAAGTCGATCAATTTTAGAGTATCTCATCGAGTGGAAGAACTTATTCGATGAATATTCCACATGGGAGGATGAGAATTTTATACAGAAGCATCCAAAACTACTCAAGCATTTAGGAAAACACTTTTTTTAAGCAGAGGGGCATGTTAGGTCCCTATAATAATAGTGTATTCCCTTATTATTATTGTCATTGTAGCCCCTTATTATTAGTGTTATGCCATGTTGTCCCCATATTGTTATTATTATGCCCCATAGAAGCACACTATTGTTATTATTGTTCCCTTGCATTATTATTGTTATGTCGGCTCTAATTATATTGTGACCCCTTAGATTCCTATATATAGAAAGGAGGTTTTGTCATTTGGACCTAACATTATCATCCCAGTAATGTAAAATACATCATCAAAATAGCAGTCACATGTTCTTTAGCTCAATGGACTCTTAGCTATAATAAAACTTTGAATCCTAATGATCTCCTTAGCATGTGTATTTATAAAAAGTGGAGATACCATATCCCTAGAAAATAGGGATATTTGTCTCCCTAACTCGAGAATAGGTGGATCTAGATCTTCCTTGACTTGCACTTGCTCAATTTCCAATGAACTCGGCCTACTTTGTTGCCAATGACACCGAGTTGATGAGAGATAGAGTGGGGATCTTTGACTGATTGGAGGAGTTAAGGAGGTGGACAACCTCCTGTTGTGGCCAGCAAAAACCCCCCTCGTTCAAACTAGTATCGGCCATGATGCTAGAATGAATGGGGACCCTTAGTTAATTTTCAAAAAAAACAAAGATTTCTTTCGAAGTTGCGAGCATAAGCTTAGGAAGGGTCTCTTGGACAACTTAAGCCTAAAACCTGTGTCCATAAAAGCAAATCTTAAAGGTCGCATCACTAAAATTAAAGAAACGCCTTCGTTTCCCCTCTAAAAGCCAATATGCACATCACCTCGGTGTTAGTGAACAACATCGCATCGCAATACACTAGCATCCATAAAGAGAAGCTTACAAGTCCGCCGATCTGCGATGTTGTGATCGCGCGATCGCATATCGCAGAAATGAGGCAGGGTACGTTGGCAAACATTTGAATCGTGGCGATCTGCGATATTGCGATCTGCGATGTTGCGATCACTACCATTTGCGATCGCGCGACATGCAAGGATACGTTGGCAAGTCTTAAAAGCACCTTAGTACGACTCCTTTGAGCACGCCACCCAAAGAAAATCCACTTACTATAACCTAACTTGGAAATTATGCGCTTTTAATGTTAGTAATGAATTAGTTGTCAGTTATTAAGTGGCATAAAGACGCGTGCCTTAATGCGGATTTGCTTCACGTAAGGTGGCGTATCTGATTTATCTCTTGCATTTAAAACTCTCCCATCACCTTTCTGATCAATCTTTCCATTTTACTCATAACCTGCAGGAGCAAAGTGCAAAGGCAAAATCAACCAGAAACGATAAGCGAGATGGGGAAGAAGAACAAAGTTCAGAGCTCAGAGACAAGGGAAAAGACCAAGGAGATGGCGCCCCTCTACACAGATACTGCATGCAATAAAGATGTAGGCATTTCCACATGGGAAGGCATGTATAGGCTGTTAGAAGAAGAGAACCCTAGAATAATCAAGGCCACTGCTGCTGTCGCAGATGCATCACGTCCTTCAGAAGCATCCCTGGAAGACCTAACGTGCTCTTTCCTCCACAGAATAGCAGCAAGGCCGAAGATCCTACCTTATACAGACATGATCAAGTGGATTTTAGATGATGCGGAGTTGCATCATAGGCAGTTCAAAGTCAAAAGACATGGGCTCGTGGGATCGTTCGCGGCTCAAGACCTGAAGCTCATGTATCACCTTCCTGAACCACAAACGACCTACAATGCAGATTTTGTTAGGAAGTTCGCAGCAGAGAATCCGGACCTATCAGACACTACCAAGGAATGGTCAAAAAGGGATGAACCACTAAAAAAATATAAGAGCGGTATGTATAGCACTGGTTCTCTTACCTCTCCGTATTGTTTTGCTGCAGCCATGCTCTGTAGGCTGTTTGGTAAGCCCGATATCAATAAATTTCCATCTGAATGGCTACCGTTAATTGATGCCGCGACTAACTCCGAGATATTAGATTGGGCCAAGATCCTTTCTGACACTCTATACACGACAGTTCTCCACTACCGTTCTAAGAGATCCTTCTCCCAAAGGTTCTATCCTCCTTTCTATTTGTCTGCCTATATAATGGATTCTGTCTGTCTTGTATCAAAATTCCCTACTATGGGCTGGCAATGGACTACCCAGGACCCATTTCCCATTCATGTCTATCATAAAGTCTTGTGGGACTCCCAGTTTGCCCCCCATTTTTACCAGATTTTCCATGGGCTCATACTGCCCATGCATAGAATGATATATGATAAAGATCCCCCAAGGTGCTCTCCCGAGGCACAAAACGATATCACCTCCATAGCAAGATGGTTTGGAGAAGAATGGTTTACCTACATTCGAGTTTTTGGAAGCACTGCACCTCCGCATGTCCTACCCTTGTATATCCCAGATAAATTGTTGGCCCGAGAAATCGCTTATCAGACTTGTTTTGAAGGTGGTTTAACTAAGGACCTAAAGAACAAAAAGAAAGCCATTTGGCCTCAATTCCCAGTCACATGTGGGGCCTTCTCTTTGTTCGATGTGGGACACGCTTTTGGCGAGGTGGAGAATGTGACGTGTCTCCAACTATTTAAGTTCTCACCAAGACCATTCGACCCTAATAAAGTAGCCCAGGAATTTACAATCAGCGTCGAGATAAGTGTGTTCTCTGGGAGGAAGGATCCGTTTGATGACTTCTTCCAGAACAAGAACTCACTCAAAGAAGTTTTGCAAGAAGCTCAGTTGAGGTTGTCCCCAGACGACCTCCGGAAATTCACGTTGTATAGAGAAAGAAGGATGTCTAACATTCCACTGGAAAGACTGCGACTGGCTACCAGAGAACCAACTCCGATCGTCAGCCTCAGTGAACATTCAAGCGCTTCCAGATCTAATTCCATCGCCATAAAAGAAACGTCTGAAAATCCTGAAGAGTCTGTGCACAAAGAAGAGAAGAACAAAGAAACAATCAAAGACACGGCTCAGTCAAGTTCGATGGCTCAGCAGCAAGTTGCCGCCTCGCCACCAAGAGAAGTTCCCCCTCCCGTCACCAAAGCACCTCTGGTTACAGCAGAATTAGATAAAGAATGGGAGACCTTCAATGAACTAATAAATCTTGAAGATCAAGCCCCGAAGACACCTGTGAGCAATACACAGGTAATGCAAGAGGTCGTCTCGACCATAGTCGGTAGTGCCATAGAGACGGAGCATCTTCCTATCGCTCCATCCTCAGAACTTCTACTCGGCGTAGAAGAAATTCCTCCACTGGACGTATTCTACAGTCCAAAGCACAAGGCAGTTGTAAGGAGACAAAGAAAGAAAAGGAAGCTTGAAGACGCACTGTCTCAAAATGCTGAACACCTAGATGTCTTGTGGAAAGACCCGAATAACAATCCAACAGACAATCTCACGAAATTGTCTCAGATTGCTAGAGCATATGCTTCTGCAACTATCGACAAGGCCTCTGAAGTTCAGCAACTTCTAAAAGAACGTGAAAGTGAAATACAACTGCTACAACAATAGTTGCGACAAGCCAATGAGAACGCTGAAGCTTCCAAGCAGCTCGAAAAGCTACAAGAAGACTTTCGCCAGATGCAGGTGAACCATCAAAGAAGTATTGAAGAAAAGGAAAAACAGCCGCAGACGGTGCAAGAAATACATAAAGACGAGCCTAAGCTAACAGAGTTTATTTCAGAGTCCATCAGCTTGAACAACCAACTGTTACAGCAACAGGAAGATATGGTGTGCAGAATATCACAGTGGAGGGATTTTTGTGAGCTAAGCGACAAGATCACCAGCCAGGTGGTAGAATTGCGGAATGACTATGACCAAGCCAACAGAAGAGTAACAGAATATCTGGCTTGGAAAAATGATGAGGAAGGGAAAAGAGCAAGGGCACCCAAGATTAATGAGAATCATGAGGAACTACTCTTCAATAAGTGGGATGAACAAATCACACAGGTGGAACAGGCAGCAGAGTCAGCGGCGACACAGGCAAGCATACTTATCGACTGTGTAAATGAAAATTTACACAGGGCCAATTTGATTTCAGAGTCCACCCCGGGATACTTACCAAGCGCGTTACAGCTAGAGGCAGAATGGAAGCAGAAGGCACAGGCAAACGGGAAGACAATTCAGACATTGGCTAGACTAAACTGGGAAAGTTACTGGACTTACTTAGTTAAGCCCCACAGCCAATGCATGACAGTAAGGTGCATCATGAACGCGGCTGAGAAAGTAGCGCCAGCTCTTATGGATGCCATTTTCACAGCACAGTTAAACACAGAAGTCGGCCAACCGACTCTTCTCAAGCCCATGCTTGAAAACTGCAATTTCAGAGACCAAATTAAGAAGTAATTTTATTTAGAAAGTTGTTTTTTCTTGTTTTTTGTTTTACTGAATTAGAAAAAGGGCGGTCATTTGAGAACCGTGTCCTAAATTTTGTAATAATACTATTATTAGGATTAGATAGTAGTATTTCAACCCTTCTCATTGCATTGGAGAAGGGTCCAGAAATTTGTCAAAAACTTGTCCTCGGAACATGCACTTCTGCACCCTCAGAGGAGGTTTTGATGAATGGAAGGATCGAGATTTATTTATGTTTGTGTCTTAATGTCTGCTACTGATGTTGCACTTCTGTACTCTTGGTAGATGATAGAAGCAAGTAGAGATAGATCGTTATTGCTTAAAGTCTGTGAGTAAGAATTAGTCATAAATGGTACTTTTATCTCTTGATTAATTCCTGTTTGTATTCCTAGAGCGATATACAGCTGATATTGTTTGCATGTTAATGTATGAACACATGGGTTATCATTTGGCACTTCTGTACGGTGGACTTATTGATTTATGCTTAACATGCTAATGATTTGATTATGCAATGTGCTTTTTCACAACTGTTTTGTTTAACTTCTTAGGCAGAACAGTTCATCTTAAATGGTTTATATTCTTATGATAGCTGAATAATCTTTATTACCAGTTATCGTATGAAATCTTTCTAGGTTGCATAATGGAAAAGATGTATCCCGGGTTTATGTAGATCTTGTGTGTTGTTCCCATTAGATTACAGTAGCTTAGAGTCAGTTTGCAAGTCAGATTTACAGTAGTTATAGAATGTCTTCAGAACTAACATAATCAAACTTTACACACACATACACATCCCATGCATCGGGAAGCTGGTCCCGTTATCCCCAGTCGAACCCGCTACTCCAAACGGGTAAGGAGCCGCCAACCAGGTTCCGGACCGGGTGGGTATCCCCTTTGTTGTTGACCCGACTTCGGGGCCCTCAACATTTCTGGCGCTAGAAGGAGGGCCTGAGCATATTGTCTGTTGGAATGTTTTTAAACTAGAAATCCTGGAAAAGAATGTCTGCTTACAAAATTCCCATCTGGAGTTGCATCCACGTTCCTGCCTCTTCCAACACTCCACCACATGTGGTAAGGCTATTATCTCAGGTAAAATTCAATGGTGAGAATAATTCTTCTGCATTTCATCACGCCCTACAGTTCATTCAAAAAGTTTCAAATGCTGATATTCAAAAAATTGACGAAGGCGTTTTGTGCAGGATTTTTACTCTTACATTCACAGCGAAAGCTAGAAGATGGTGCAGAAACCTCCCAGTTGCATCAGTCCACAGCTGGGACCAATTCGTTAGAACTTTCATCTTGGAATTTGATTGCTATGAATACGACCAGGTATACAATGAAATCGACTATCTGCGAAAACAAGACGAACCCGTAAGGGATTTCAACATGCGACTTCACCTTAAATGTCTACAGTATGATCTCGAGAATGAGCTCACAGATGAAGAACCTTCAGATTACGATGAGGATTCCCTACCTCCTGTACCTGACCAAACAGAATTTAGTCTAGGAGTTCTGCATGCTCTACCATCAGAAAACGAAGGCGAAAGTACTAAAAGGGAAAATACCCTGGCACCAGAAGACGACTTTAACATAAAGTTAGGCAATATCATCTCAGATCAACAAATGCTGATGCCAAGGTTAGATCCACCTTTTGTTTCTCTTTCAAAAAATATCGACGCAAAAAGGTACGATCTAAGGCCCGATACTTATAGTGAATCTGATGAACGAGATTTATTTGATGTCTTTAAATGCATTGTTCCAGATTCGCATTTTTCTCTTTACCCCGATGTTTTTAGTAATGACGATCTTCTCCCTCATGATATCAAGTATATTCCAACAAAGGGTTATTCAAACAAAACATCACTGGGTTTCCAAAACAAAGAGACCACTTTAACATAGCCTACGATTCATATCAAACGAGAGCTGCCTCATCTCCCTTGTCTGAAAATATACAATGAAAAAGAGGAACCAAGGGAAAACTGTAAAGTCTTTCGTGATAGTTGCTTTGATAATTGTGATGATAGTGAATTGTCACAAGTAACTCAACTAGGGTCAGATCATAAGAAACGTCTTAAATCAGAAACTATTCCATCTAACCCTCATCTCAAAGCGAAATCTCATTTGAATAATTTTACTATCCAAGACGATGCTCCTATCTATGATTCATACCAAGAAGAAAGCTCCATCCCTGTTCGCAATCATGATTTAAGTCCTGATTCACAAAACCCGGCCAGTTCTTGTGAAAAGAAAAAAGTTACAAGTAACTCCCAGACATGCGACACCACTATGTGTATACATACCCAATCATTCCTTTCTCACTCGCGTTCATCTTGTACAAAATCGAATTTCTGTTTAAATTTTCAAATTTTTGATAGATTAGATTTCAGCGATTTATATATAAACACTTTCATTTCAAACGAGATCGCTGAAAACTTAACGTCAACAAACTACGGGTTACAAGCCATCGAGATTAAGAAACCCATTTCACAATTTGGCTTGTTATCCCTCCTATTGAAAGATCACCGATCTACAAAAGAAATCCATCTCAATTTCTATGATCCAATAGGTACCCAGTTGGAAAGAACCTATCATGAGAAAATAAAACCAGGCAGAATTCCAATTGAGTTTATGGGTTATTATTCTCTAGCCAACAATTTCGATCCAAGAGGAATTCAATTCTTTTTACTAATGATTGGAAGATTCATACGGCTAGGAATAATAATGAATCGCTGGTTCCATTGGAAATATCATTTTACCTAGTTATTTCCTGTATATAATTAGAGTAGGAGTAGGAGTAGTTTAGCTAGGTTATTAGTTTTGCTTCCAATAATTGATAGGCAAAGTCAGTTGTATTCTCTACATGACCTTAGATAATAATTGCCTATCCCAAATAAGTTTGTTCTGGCTAAACAGTATTTGACGTTTACTGAAGAAACCTTGTCTCTGTTAAAGATTTTGGAATTTCAGCTCTTGTTAACAACTAAGCTTGTGGGAATTCAGTCTTTATTGTCAATAGATCTTTAACCCGGAGATGATATTAAGTTCAACCCCATAAAATTTTAAAGAAGGCTATCTCGGTGAGAAATTCGTTTTAGATCAGCACAATGAAAGGTATCAATATTAGAATAAAGATTCTCTGTGAAAACAGCCATTATCAAAAGTAGCCCTGTCATTGTCGTCCAGAACTTTCTTAAGGAAAGAGAATTTGACTTCCTCCCTGCTAAAGGAAAACGCAACGTTTAGGAGAATAACCTAAAAAGATGCTATATCTCAAAGAATAAGAGGTCTCATCACGAGCCGACTTATCATGATCACAGATATTATAACTTGCTGACTTTGCCAAAACTGTCTACCAAAACAGGGCAACGACTCAAGATTGTTGCGATCAAAAGACAAGGGGTCTCATCACGAGCCAGCTTGTTCAGCAAAAGTGTAAATCAAGTGAATGACTGTGTCATTATTTGGCCACCAAACCAAGACATTGTTCTTTAGAGAATAAAAAAAAAAAAAAAAAGCATCAAGAAAGGGATAATTCTTCTGAAGCAGTTGCGAAAACCTGAAGCAAGATAAAGGATCATTCCTGGATAATAGGTAACCCTGTCGAGGCTATGGACGCCTGCTGGCAGCAGTGGCTCTACCTACGACAAAGGAGCATTCTTAAAAGGGGTTGATACATAGAGAACACTTTATTTTTATGTTTTACAAGACCAAGTAATAACTGATCTAAACTCGAAAACAACCTGAGAATGCAGGTAATTGGAATAGAATGGGGCGAAGACAAAACATCATTGACGCTTTAAAGTATTGCTTGTTTTTATCTTTTTATAATAAAGTTCGGATTCCCTGAATTGAGAAGATCTGAAAGCGTCAATAGAAAAAGAGCAGAGATAACTGGTTCTCCCAAGTGAATCGCCAATTGTTGTGGCCAGCAACAACCCCCCTCGTTCAAACTAGTATCGGCCATGATGCTAGAATGAATGGGGACCCTTAGTTAATTTTCAGAAAAAACAAAGATTTCTTTCGAAGTTGCGATCATAAGCTTAGGAAGGGTCTCTTGGACAACTTAAGCCTAAAACCTGTGTCCATAAAAGCAAATCTTAAAGGTCGCATCACTAAAATTAAAGAAACGCCTTCGTTTCCCCTCTAAAAGCCAATATGCACATCACCTCGGTGTTAGTGAACAACATGGCATCGCAATACACTAGCATCCATAAAGAGAAGCTTACAAGTCCGCCGATCTGCGATGTTGCGATCGCGCGATCGCATATCGCAGAAATGAGGCAGGGTACGTTGGCAAACATTTGAATCGTGGCGATCTGCGATATTGCGATCTGCGATGTTGCGATCACTACCATTTGCGATCGCGCGACATGCAAGGATACGTTGGCAAGTCTTAAAAGCACCTTAGTACGACTCCTTTGAGCACGCCACCCAAAGAAAATCCACTTACTATAACCTGACTTGGAAATTATGCGCTTTTAATGTTAGTAATGAATTAGTTGTCAGTTATTAAGTGGCATAAAGATGCGTGCCTTAATGCGGATTTGCTTCACGTAAGGTGGCGTATCTGATTTATCTCTTGAATTTAAAACTCTCCCATCACCTTTCTGATCAATCTTTCCATTTTACTCATAACCTGCAGGAGCAAAGTGCGAAGGCAAAATCAACCAGAAACGATAAGCGAGATGGGGAAGAAGAACAAAGCTCAGAGCTCAGAGACAAGGGAAAAGACCAAGGAGATGGCGCCCCTCTACACAGATACCGCATGCAATAAAGATGCAGGAATTTCCACATGGGAAGGCATGTATAGGCTGTTAGAAGAAGAGAACCCTAGAATAATCAAGGCAACTGCTGCTGTCACAGATGCATCACGTCCTTCAGAAGCATCCCTGGACGACCTAGCGTGCTCTTTCCTCCACAGAATAGCGGCAAGGCCGAAGATCCTACCTTATACAGACATGATCAAGTGGATTTTAGATGATGCGGAGTTGCATCATAGGCAGTTCAAAGTCAAAAGACATGGGCTCGTGGGATCGTTCGCGGCTCAAGACCTGAAGCTCATGTATCACCTTCCTGAACCACAAACGACCTACAATGCAGATTTTGTTAGGAAGTTCGTAGCAGAGAATCCAGACCTATCAGACACTACCAAGGAATGGTCAAAAAGGGATGAACCACTGAAAAAAGATAAGAACGGTATGTATAGCACTGGTTCTCTTACCTCTCCGTATTGTTTTGCTGCAGCCATGCTCTGTAGGCTGTTTGGTAAGCCCGATATCAATAAATTTCCATCTGAATGGCTACCGTTAATTGATGCCGCGACTAACTCCGAGATAGTAGATTGGGCCAAGATCCTTTCTGACACTCTATACATGGCAGTTCTCCACTACCGTTCTAAGAGATCCTTCTCCCAAAGGTTCTATCCTCCTTTCTATTTGTCTGCCTATATAATGGATTATGTCTGTCTTGTATCAAAATTCCCTACTATGGGCTGGCAATGGACTACCCAGGACCCATTGCCCATTCATGTCTATCATAAAGTCTTGTGGGACTCCCAGTTTGCCCCCCATTTTTACAAGATTTGCCATGGGCTCATACTGCCCATGCATAGAATGATATATGATAAAGATCCCCCAAGGTGCTCTCCCGAGGCACAAAACGATATCACCTCCATAGCAAGATGGTTTGGAGAAGAATGGTTTACCTACATTCGAGTTTTTGGAAGCACTGCACCTCCGCATGTCCTACCCTTGTATATCCCAGATAAATTGTTGGCCCGAGAAATCGCTTATCAGACTTGTTCTGAAGGCGGTTTAACTAAGGACCTAAAGAACAAAAAGAAAGCCATTTGGCCTCAATTCCCAGTCACATGTGGGGCCTTCTCTTTGTTCGATGTGGGACACGCTTTTGGCGAGGTGGAGAATGTGACGTGTCTCCAACTATTTAAGTTCTCACCAAGACCATTCGACCCTAATAAAGTGGCCCAGGAATTTACAATCAGCGTCAAGATAAGTGTGTTCTCTGGGAGGAAGGATCCGTTTGATGACCTCTTCCAGAACAAGAACTCACTCAAAGAAGTTTTGCAAGAAGCTCAGTCGAGGTTGTCCCCAGACGACCTCCGGAAATTCACGTTGTATAGAGAAAGAAGGTTGTCTAACATTCCACTGGAAAGACTGCGAGTGGCTACCAGAGAACCAACTCTGATCGTCAGCCTCAGTGAACATTCAAGCGCTTCCAGATCTAATTCCATCGCCATAAAAGAAACGTCTGAAAATCCTGAAGAGTCTGTGCACAAAGAAGAGAAGAACAAAGAAACAATCAAAGACACGGCTCAGTCAAGTTCGATGGCTCAGCAGCAAGTTGCCGCCTCGCCACCAAGAGAAGTTCCCCCTCCCGTCACCAAAGCACCTATGGTTACAGCAGAATTAGATAAAGAATGGGAGACCTTCAATGAACTAATAAATCTTGAAGATCAAGCCCCGAAGACACCTGTGAGCAATACACAGGTAATGCAAGAGGTCGTCTCGACCATAGTCGATAGTGCCACAGAGACGGAGCATCTTCCTATCGCTCCATCCTCAGAACTTCTACTCGGCGTAGAAGAAATTCCTCCACTGGACGTATTCTACAGTCCACATTACAAGGCAGTTGTAAGGAGACAAAGAAAGAAAAGGAAGCTTGAAGACGCACTGTCTCAAAATGCTGAACACCTAGATGTCTTGTGGAAAGACCCGAATAACAATCCAACAGACAATCTCACGAAATTGTCTCAGATTGCTGGAGCATATGCTTCTGCAACTATCGACAAGGCCTCTGAAGTTCAGCAACTTCTAAAAGAATGTGAAAGTCAAATACAACTGCTACAACAACAGTTGTGACAAGCCAATGAGAACGCTGAAGCTTCCAAGCAGCTCGAAAAGCTACAAGAAGACTTTCGCCAGATGCAGGTGAACCATCAAAGAAGTATTGAAGAAAAGGAAAAACAGCTGCAGACGGTGCAAGAAATACATAAAGACGAGCCTAAGCTAACAGATTTTATTTCAGAGTCCATCGGCTTGAACGACCAACTGTTACAGCAACAGGAAGATATGGTGCGCAGAATATCACAGTGGAGGGATTTTTGTGAGCTAAGCAACAAGATCACCAGCCAGGTGGTAGAATTGCGGAATGACTATGACCAAGCCAACAGAAGAGTAACAGAATATCTGGCTTGGCAAAATGACGAGGAAGGGAAAAGAGCAAGGGCACCCAAGATTAATGAGAATCATGAGGAACCGCTCTTCAATAAGTGGGACGAACAAATCACACAGGCGGAACAGGCAGCAGAGTCAGCGGCGACACAGGCAAGCATACTTATCGACTGTGTAAATGAAAATTTACACAGGGCCAATTTGATTTCAGAGTCCACCCCGGGATACTTACCAAGCGTGTTACAGCTGGAGGCAGAATGGAAGCAGAAGGCACAGGCAAACGGGAAGACAATTCAGACATTGGCTAGACTAAACTGGGAAAGTTACTGGACTTACTTAGTTAAGCCCCACAGCCAATGCATGACAGTAAGGTGCATCATGAACGCGGCCGAGAAAGTAGCGCCAGCTCTTATGGATGCCATTTTCACAGCCCAGTTAAACACAGAAGTCGGCCAACCGACTCTTCTCAAGCCCATGCTTGAAAACTGCAATTTCAGAGACCAAATTAAGAAGTAATTTTATTTAGAAAGTTGTTTTTTCTTGTTTTTTGTTTTACTGAATTAGAAAAAGGGCGGTCATTTGAGAACCATGTCCTAAATTGTGTAATAATACTATTATTAGGATTAGATAGTAGTATTTCAACCCTTCTCATTGCATTGGAGAAGGGTCCAGAAATTTGTCAAAAACTTGTCCTCGGAACATGCACTTCTGCACCCTCAGAGGAGGTTTTGATGAATGGAAGGATCGAGATTTATTTATGTTTGTGTCTTAATGTCTGCTACTGATGTTGCACTTCTGTACTCTTGGTAGATGTTAGAAGCAAGTAGAGATAGATCGTTATTGCTTGAAGTCTGTGAGTAAGAATTAGTCATAAATGGTACTTTTATCTCTTGATTAATTCCTGTTTGTATTCCTAGAGCGATATACAGCTGATATTGTTTGCATGTTAATGTATGAACACATGGGTTATCATTTGGCACTTCTGTACGGTGGACTTATTGATTTATGCTTAACATGCTAATGATTTGATTATGCAATGTGCTTTTTCACAACTGTTTTGTTTAACTTCTTAGGCAGAACAGTTCATCTTAAATGGTTTATATTCTTATGATAGCTGAATAATCTTTATTACCAGTTATCGTATGAAATATTTCTAGGTTGCATAATGGAAAAGATGTATCCCGGGTTTATGTAGATCTTGTGTGTTGTTCCCATTAGATTACAGTAGCTTAGAGTCAGTTTGCAAGTCAAATTTACAGTAGTTATAGAATGTCTTCAGAACTAACATAATCAAACTTTACATACACATACACATCCCATGCATCGGGAAGCTGGTCCCGTTATCCCCAGTCGGACCCGCTACTCCAAACGGGTAAGGAGTCGCCAACCAGGTTCCGGACCGGGTGGGTATCCCCTTTGTTGTTGACCCGACTTCGGGGCCCTCAACACCTCCTCGCATCTCTCTTTTTATCTATTTTGAGTTCCTGCACCCAAATTAACTCAAAATTTCTCCAATTCCTGCCTTTAACACACATTAAACCACATGACATATCAACACATATTTTACTCCTCACACTAAGCATAATATAACAAATTTTGTAGATAAATGTGAGAAAAAATAGTTTAATAAGTTGGAGGATGACATTGTGACCCATGTAATATACCTATTAACGAGCCTCATCACCAAGCATGAAACCCATGCTTTAATAAGTCAATGTATTTAATAATTAAAATTAATTTTCTTTATTTTGATAAATAAATTTCATTATGATTCAAATACAATTATGAAGACCGACACTAATTAAATTCTTCAACAAGATTTGAACCTCAGGAATCCATGCCACAAACCCAAACCAATCTGCCATAGAATACCATCGAAATTGTTGCCAAATAATGGAGGATAGGTTTCAATATATAGTAGCTTCCACATGCGAAAATACACAACTCTTGGGGAAGCCGACTTTTCATCCTGGAGGGTCGACTTGGAAACTTGGAGGAACAAATGATAGGTCACAAAGAACATTCCCTTAACTTTTTCTTTTTACCAAAATAAAACATGAAAAACATGCCTGATAATAAAAATAATAATAATATTTTTTCTTCATTTTTGTTTTTACATAAAATACATATTGACACAAGTACAATGACAATTATAAAGACCTAACTTAGTTACAATTTCAACAAATTGGACCAGAAAAATGAGTCCATGAGATCTTATGAACATAATGTTGAGCTTAAAGAAAGAGGTGTCGGAAGTTGAAGGCACTCTAGGAGTCTTGTTCAACAACATTATTACACAGAATGAAGGAAAAGAAAAAGGGCTTTCACCACTTTAGAATCTGGCAACAGCCCTAGCGTGTCACCAGTCATAAAAGTTAAAAGAGGACCTGACAAAGAAAATTTGCAAGGGGAGTTGCGGAAAATTAAGCCTCCCACATTTAGTGGGGAGTAGAAGAAAGGAGAAGAGTTGGAGGTCTAGTTGCTAGAGATGAGAAAATATGTTCATTTGTATAATTACTCTTCAAACTTGGAGGCCAAAATTGTCATCTACCACTTGAAGGGAAAGGCTAATCTATGGTGGGAATAGTTGACGGTAGTGAAGAACTTGGATGAAAGACAGATTACGTCGAAGAAATTCAAAGAATATTTCCAAAGGAAATATTTATCAAAATGATATTATGAGCGAAAATGCAAGAATTTTTTGAGTTTAAGCTGGGAAACACAATCACGAAGAAGCATGGTCGTGTGGTTGATCCTTTGTGGCCTAATGGTTGCTAGTTGGGACATGTCAAAGGATTTCATGTGTTCTATTAGTCGCACCTCTAAGCTTCATGAATGTGAAGGAGAAGTATGGTCGGAAATTTACCAAGCTATTGAGGTATGTCTGATTTATTAACAATGAAAAGGTTAAAATATAGGAATATATCAGTGGAATTCCATCATTTTATGTTGATAAGATGAAATATGATGAACCTAAAGCCCTAGAGGCATCCATGATAAAGGTAGAGTAGTTGTATGAGCAGAATAAAAATAGATCAATCTTGCAAAGAATCTTGGGAAACAAGAAGATTAATTTTATGGAACAAAGGTAAAAGGGGTTTAAACCCTCCCCCTTTAGAATAAGTCTCAAGTAGGCTAGCAGATAGCACCAACTCTTAATGAGCTAAAAGGGGGTGATATTTCAGGAAAGAAACTTTAATTTCCACCTATTAAATGTTGGGGTTGTGAAGGGGATCACAGATACATAGATTGTCCTCATAGAGCATAAAAGATGAGGATTTTCACAATAAAGAAAAGAATCTATGATGGAAGGTGTGGGAAAGGGGATGCCCATAACTTATGCATCATTATACAACCATCAAGCAGAGAACAAGGCACATATGATTAAGGTCAAAGGTAAGTTTAATAATCAACCCAGTGTCATTTTAATTGACTTGAGAGCTAGTCATAGTTATATTGACCTGAAATTGGTTGAGAAGTATAATTTGAAGAAAACTAAACATGACAAAATGTGCTTAGTACAACTAGCTACAGGTGCCAAAAGGAGAATTACAAAAATAGTCAAATAATTTCCAATTGATATGAATGTGTTAAGTACAAAATCTGAGTTAAATGTAGTTTTCTTGGGATCTTATGATTGTTTAATTGGCATGGATTGGTTGGAGAAACACCATGCAATTCTTGATTCCTACAACAAATATTTTAATTGTAACGATGATGAGGGACAGCAAAAGCGGGTTCAAGTAATTCCTAGGCTCATATCGATTAGAGATATATCATCCATGCAGTTGAAGAAGAATTTTAAGAAAGGATGTCAGATCCTTGCAACTCACTTGGAGTAAGCAAATTTGGATTAGCAACCAAATCTATAAAATTTCCTAGTGCTACAAGAATTTACTAATGTATTTGTTGAGATATCCAGATTACCTCCAAGGAGGGATATGATTTTTCTATTGATTTGGTGCCAAGAGTTATTCCAATGTCTAAGGAACCATACAGAATGAGTACTCTAGAACTTCAAGAATTGCATATGCAGTTGGAAGAATTATTAAAGAAGGGATATATATGCCCTAGTGTATCACCATGGGGTGATCCAGTTCTTTCTGTTAAATAGAAAGATGGTACATTATGGTTGTGTGTTGATTTCCAACAATTAGATAAAGTCACTATTAAAATAAATATCCATTATCGAATTGATGATATGTTTGATCAGCTTCATGGGGCTAAAATATTTTCTAAAATTGACTTAGATCACGATATCACCAGCTGTGGATTAAAGAAGAAGACAACAATAAAATAGAATTTCGAACTCATTATGGACATTATGAGTTTGTTGTGGTACTTTTTATCTTATCCGATGCATCGGGAATGTTTATGTGTTTAATGAACGGTGTTTTAAAAGACTATTTAGATAAAATTTTCTTGATGTTATTTTGATATATTCTAAATCTAAATAGGAGCATCAGCAACATTAAAGATTGGTTTTGCAAGTGTATAGGGAGAATCAGCAGTATGCTAAGTTGAGTTAATGCTCATTTTACCGTAAACATATCCATTACTTGGGGCACATTATTTCAGATGATCGAATAGTTGTGGACCGGAGAAAATTAAAGACATCAAAGAATGGCCAGCACCTAAGAATGTTACAGAAGTTAGGGATTTTATGGATCTAGCTAGTTATAACAAGAGATTCATCGAAGGGTTTTCTAGGATAGCACAAATTATTACATCATTGCAGAAGAAAGGTGTAAAATTTGAATGGTCAATTGAGTGTGAAGAATATTTTCAGCGTTTAAAAGATTTATTGACCAAATCTCAAGTATTAAAATTTGTCAATCCAGATGGGGATTTTCTGGTGTGCATCAATGCTTGTAAAGGACTGAGTGGAGTATTCAAGCAGAATGGGCAAGTAATCTGCTATGAGGCCAAAAAATTAAAAGAGCATGAAAAGAATAATTCTTCCCATGATTTGGAGCTCACAGGTATAATTCAAGCACTCAAAATGTGGATACATAATCTAATGGATCGGAGATTTGAATTACAAACTAATCATTATGGGTTATGACATTTTTTTGAACAACAAAATTTAAATGTCTGGCAAATTAAGTGGCTATAATTATTGGCTAAATATGATTTTGAAATTAAATATATCAAGGCAAAAGAAAATCAGGTGGTTGATGCACTTAGTTTGAGAGTGCACAGTATGCATGCCATGGCAGTAAGAATATGCAGGGAAAATTTAATGAATATGATTTTAGAGGTTGGAAATTTAGACCATTGCTATCAAAAAAATAAAATTAATTTACAACTAGGTATAATACAGCGAAAATACCAGGATTTCGAGATGGACCAAGATGAAATTAATGGGTACAAAGGTTGAATTTATGTGTTGGATGTACTAGCAGTAAAATAAATAATTCTAGAGAAAATGCATACGGTAGTGTATGTTGGTCACCCAGGGTACCAGAAAACTCTTACAACAATTAAAAACCAGTTCTATTGGTCAGGTCTAAAGAAGGAAGTCGCTAATTACTTATTCGTATGTTTAGAATGTTAAAAGGTGAAGGCTGAGCACAAGCACCCAACTAGTTTGCTACATCTAATCTCCATCCTTGAGTGGAAGTGGGATGTGGTTTCAGTTGATTTTATTACTAATTTTCCAATAAGGGAAAGAGGGAATGACTCTATAATGGTGGTGGTGGAGAAACTCACCAAAGATGCCCATTTTATTCCAGTAAAATCAGTACATAAAGCAGCTAATATAGCAGAAATTTATATGCAAGAAATTGTGAGGCTTCACGAGCTGCCTAACGCAATAATTTCTAATAGAAATCCAAAGTTCACATCTAATTTTCAGATGGGTTTATTTAAAGGGTTGGTTACTAGTTTTAACTTTATCACAAAGTACCACTTGGAGTCTGATGGGAAAACAGAACAGGTGAATCAAATAATCGATGACATGTTACAAATGTACGTGATCTATAAACCCACCAAATGGGAGGACTACCTAAATTTGGTGGAATTTGCATACAACAGGTATTAGGCAACATTGAAGATGAGCTCGTTTGAGGCCTTGTATGGAAATAGGTGTGATACTCTAATGAGTTGGAGCAATCCAGTTCACAGAATCATGGTTGGTGTAGAATTGCTAAAGGATATGGAAGAGCATGTTGATAGTAAAAATTAAACAAAAATTGAAAGATGTCGAGGATAGTCAGAATATCTATTTAGACAAGAACAAGACAAACATGGAATTCAAAGTCAGGGAACATGTATTTTTAAGAGTAAAAGGAAAGAAGAGCTCAGCGAAATTGGGCAGTTGTGCCAAGTTGGCAGTTAGATATTATGGTCCATTTGAGCTCCTAGAAAGGATCAACCCAGTTGCATATAGGCTTGCATTTCCTACATATTTGCATGTTCATGATATGTTTCACATTTATTTTCTTAAAAAGTATCTTTCTGGTACTAATCATGTAATTGATTGGCATATGATCTAAGTGGATCCCAAAGAATACTTTCTGGTCCAGGCAATGGGAATTTTGGACAGGAAGGTCAAAGTGCTCCATAATCGAGCCATGGGTATGGTAAAGGTGTAATGGACCATGCTCGGTCCTAAGTATGTGACCTGGGAGCAGGAAGAAGTCATGAGGGAAGAATACCCTCATCTTTTTTACTAATGTGGTGTATATACCTATATATATGACGCACTGAAGACAATGCATAAAATAATGGGGGAGGAATGTAATACCCCTGCCCAGTTTTGATCATGTAAATATATGTAAAATTATATTTAAGTTGGTGAGTCGAATGTTATATTATGTGGATTTTGTTCCCATGTAGATATATTAGATAGATTTGGGGCTAGTTTCCCAGATACTTATTTGTTAGTTTTGGCAAGGTGGCCATACTAGGGCCAAGATGTAAACATTGTAAATATGATACATATTTTCATATCACTAAAATAAGGCTAGCTATGGAGCCCAATCCATGGACAGAGTAGAGGGGATGCAACTCCAGGGACAAGGAAACAGTTGGATGTTTTGGTGAAAGTGCACTTGGGGCCCACGTGACTATAGAGGGTGCCAAATGGTGATGTTAAGCATTGCAAAAAAAAAAGAAGTATAGTTGGATATTGTGGGGGATTATTCAGTTTTGGTGACTATTTAGTCAATGGGTCCTGGGATTGGACTATGAAATTGAATGAGGTGCAGTTATTCAATTAACTGTACCAAAGTGGATACATCCTAGTTTTTGTGAGCCCTGGGGCCTCTGTGAGCTTGGTGGCTCTGATTATGGCTTCATATCCATGGAGTTCTGGTGTGAGTTGTGTTCAGTGTTAGTAGGTGAGTCTTGGTTTGGACTCTGGTACTGAAAGTGGGATTATTCAGTTTTGGCTAATGGAACTTGAACACTAAGGAGCAACAGAGCTCCTAGAGTTGTAGGTTGACATTGTTTTGGTCAACCGTAAGTCACCCTGAAAGGTGGGCGCTGTCGAAGGACTCAAGCTGCGCCACTTGGGTTTTTATTAAGGAAATGTAAACCTGTGGTTGGAGACTGAGGCTGCTAGAGTTGGTGCCTTGGCTAGGGTTTGGTTTTTCAGTTCACAATTGTTGCCTATGGAGTTGTAGTCCTAGTTCAGGGGTGACCGATGGTTGAGATTATGAGCCACGTGGTCTATGGCTGATTGGAACATGGAGATCCCAAAGCCATACATCTTTTCACTATTAGATAAATGCATGTGCCTAATGTGTAATGATTTATGTTTTCTGCTAAATTTATATCCATTATGGTGAGACCCTAATATCGGGGTTCTGGCCAATTATTATTATTGAGCATATAATCCTGTTGTGAAATTATGTTCCTATATTTTGTATGTCATGAATAATGTTTGCATGGTATGTAGTACTACATTCATGATAATCATATTTTCTAGGCACAAGAGATAATTATGGAATATTTGAGTGTAAAAACTTCCGCAAATTTAATTAATCGGTTTTTAAGCAGTATTGGTTACGTAGTGTTGCCAGGTTGGAGGTCAGGGACATTACAATACTCTTAAGGTGGATTATTTTGTTAAAAATGTTTTGATTCTGATATCTAGTAGAAGGCAAGGAAGGATAATTGTCTTACAAATCTGCTCAATGAAATAAGGATCAAAAAAATTTAGAGAACAATTATAGGATACCAGAACTGTCCAATAAATTTTTGTTTTGACTATTTTGCTACATGTTGATGGTGTTGGACCCGCCAACATGTCAAGGGATCTCCTTGATAAGAAGTCCCAACTAGACCTTAGACTGTTTGGAGTAAGAGTCCCAGCAGTGGGTAGTAAATCTATGTCTTGACTACGATATCGTGCAGAGGTAAGCAAGATATCTTTGTCAGAAGCAAGCGTGTGACCTTTCAGTGAGTCAAGAGAGATGCATGGGGAGGTTCTAACACGTGAAGGGGAAAAGGAAGTGTGTCCCTTAGAATCCTATAATAGTACGAAGCATGAAAGGAACACATGATCTGAATGATATCACAAGCTGGAAAGTAGAATAGTCGACAATCCAAAGTGATGGGTTAAACCAACAACACTACTTCAACAAGATTCATACAATCGTATACAAAATAGTTCATACACAAATGCGTAAGTTAAACAACATACACTGCTAAAGAAACCAAAATAATTGAACTATGATAACAACATATGCATGAAGACGTGTTGGCTCTATTATATTATATAAAAGTGAAAGTTCCATCCATACATACAACCATGACAACCACTAGCCCTAATAGTGGAACGTTACAGTCAACACTGCCCACTCATCCAAAGAGATGTACTTGCTTTGCACTATGGGGAAGCCAAGGCTCGTCACAATACTCTCCAAGCCCTCTCTAAGCATTTCCTAGAAAACGCTTGGCTACAAAACCTTGTTTTATGAGTTATGAGGTTCTATATATAGAAAAGGGTGGGGAGACCCTTGACATTCCCCTTTGACTCTTGGACTACCCTCGTGAATCTTCAAATTCATTGCATATAACTCTTTACATTACATATGAAAGTTTTCATTCCACTAATGAAACTTGGAATTTCACTTTACATTACATTTTATTACAACAAGTATGGCTCATAGTAGTGAGGTGGCCGAGACAACTCATAAAACAACTCAGCATGACATAGTTGACATGTACTAGCTGACTATGGTGTCCATGTCAATTTTTTGTGCTGCTAAGCGATAGATGTGTTCTTGGATGTCCTTTGTCTTCACCTTTGCATAGCTTGGTGTTTCGAGGTCTCCAATGGTCTTGGTCTTGCAAGATGGTTCTGTGTGTTTACTCCTTTCACTTGCTGCTCAGTGTGCTTTGTACATTCGTCTAGCTGCAAGAAATTCTTCTAGCATGTGCTTCTTCTTCATCTCATTCATCATCTCACCATGTACCATCAATGTACATGTTCCTGCAATTTACTAATGACATCAAATCTGAAAATCTCCTAGTCTAGCATGATGCATTGTTTTCTGTCTTCAGGTCCAAGTGCCTAGGAGGGGGCACAAGACACTGAAACTATGCAGAGCACAGCTCAGGTCAGGATGAGGGATTCTGAAGCTTAACCTACACTGTCGAGAAAATTTGCGTAGTGATCATTGGGAGGCAGAATCAGGCAGTGATAGTCACCAGTCTCAACTGCAAGATGGGATCCTGAGGGGGACAGTCTCTGCACAGTTCCTTGAAGGAGGACAGAGTGGGGTTGTAGAGGGACTGCTAGGCAGTTCGATGTACTTTCCAAAGGGAAGACAGAGCAATGCTGCTAGGAATTTCTGCAAATTTTCTTAAGGGAAGATAGAACAGTCCTACAAAGGGACTGTTGGTCGTTTTTGTGCAGTGCTTGGGAGGAAGACAAAGCAGAGTGTAGGGGAACTTCTGCACAATTTTCAAGAGGAAGACAAGACATGCCACAAGGAGGCCAGTTGGGAATTGTGCACAGTTTCCTAAGGCAGTGCAGAGCAAGCCAACAGAGGAATCAGTTGGGTATGTTTGCAAATTTTTGGAGAGAAGTGCAGCCCTGGGTCTTCGTGCAGTGTAGGTTTCTGGCAGTCCAGAGGGAGGCTTGATGACTATGCTTGAGAAATGTGCACTTCAGTTAGGGTATGGAGGAAATTTCTACACAATTCTGGAGACAGACAGACTGCTCATTTTCGGGACTGCACAGTGCAAATGTGTTAGAAATTATATATTATGGAGCAATAGAACACATAAAATATTGCAGAAATATAAACACAGAAAACGCATAAAACAAGAGAGACACAGATATACGTGGTTCACCCAGTTTGGGCTGCGTCCACCCCAAACAGCCAGTCCTTCCTTTCTATTATCCAGCAAAATGAAGAGACACAACCTACAGCAGATCCACTGTAATATCCTCTGTTTTCTCTCACAGTCTCACCTCTCTATTTCCCGCTCACAGAATACACATCTATCACACATCCTCAAATACAATGCCCTCATACATAGAGAGGGGTTTCCTTCTAGGGCAAAAAACCCTAAACTAAACATAATTTCTACCGTCAAATCATCCACCTAATGAACGGCCCAGATTGACTAGAAATTACTATACTTTTACAAGGCAATTTTACAGTTGTTTTTAGCTTCAGGGGCGCTGCCCCCGAAACCCCCCGCCAAGGGGGGCTCCCAAAGGTCGCAGTCGCCCCCCCCTGGACCCCCCCTACAGTGAATATTTTACGGGCGGCGTTGCCGCCCCCATTTCGAACTGGGGTCCAATGTGGTGATACCTTTGAATATAGAAGATAATCAGGCTCCACACCCAACAATCTCCCACTTGGAGACTAATTGTAGAAACTCCACCGCTACTCCATCTGCTAGACAATGACTCCTCTTTGGACCTGGTTGTTTCTCATCTTCATCGTCATCCTTGAAGACCAATTGAAATTGATCATATTCTCAGTTTCTCCCTGGTTACAACTTTTGTTAGCATATCTACAGGATTCTAGCTAGTGTGTATCTTTTCCAGCTTCAACTCTCCATCTTCCAACATTGATCGTACGAAATGATACTTGAGCTGTATGTGTTTAGTCCTGGAATGAAACGTTGAGTTCTTTGCAAGATGAATGGCACTTTGGCTAACTTGCCCGTATCATTCTCCTTACCCAATTCACCCATAAACCTTTGTAACAAAATCATTTCTTTACTAGCCTCTGTAGCAGCAACATACTCTGCTTCTGTTGTTGAAAGTGCAACAACACTTTGGATTTTTGAAACCCAACTGACAGTTGTTCCTCCAACAATAAATACATATCCCGTAGTGCTCCTCCTGTTATCTCTGTCACCTGCCATATCTGCATCAACATATCCTTGTAGGGAGATGTTTGAACCACCAAAGCATAATGCTTGATTTGTGATACCTTTCAAATATCTGAGAATCCATTTCACTGCCATCCAATGTTCCTTTCCTGGATTGTTCATGTACCTGCTTACAACTCCCACTGCATGTGCAATATCAGGCCTTGTGCAGACCATTGCATACATTAAGCTTCCAACTGCCGATGCCTATGGAACTTTAGACATAAATCCATGTCTTCTTGGGTCTTTGGGCACATTTCCTTGCTAAGTTTGAAATGGCTAGCAAAAGGTGTACTAATTGGTTTTGCCTTGTGCATGTTAAATCTTTTCAACACCTTTTGTATATACTCATTCTGAGACAATGTTAATTTACGATTTTTCTTGTCTCTAGTTATTCTCATACCAAGGATTTGTTTTGCAGCTCCCAAATCCTTCATTGCAAATGAATTTGCCAATTTTCTTTTGAGCACATTTATTTCCTGCATGTTAGATCCTGCAACAAGCATGTCATCTAAAACCAATAACAATATAATATAGTTGCCATCATTTTGCTTTTTCAAATAAACACAATGATCAGAGTGACATCTAGTATAACCTTGTTCAGACATAAACTTGTCAAATTTTAGATACCATTGCCTTGGAGCCTATTTTAAGCCATACAAGCTCTTCTTCAACCTGCACACTAGTTTCTCCTTCCCTTTCACCTCATATCCTTGTGGCTGCTGCATATATATCTCTTACTCCAAATCCCCATGGAGAAAGGTTGTCTTTACATCTAACTGCTCAAGATGCAAATCTTCAGCTACTACAAGACTTAAAATAGTTTTGATTGAAGTCATTTTAACAACAGGAGAAAATATTTCATCAAAATCAATACCTTTCTTCTGTGCAAACCCCTTCACCACAAGTCTAGCTTTATACCTCTATTTTCCTCCATCTTCTTCCTTCAGCCTGTAAACCCATTTATTCTTCAATGTAGTTTTTACTACATGCAACCTAACTAAATCCCAAGTCTGGTTATGCATTAAGGAGTCCATCTCTTCTTCCATGGCTACCTCCCACTTCTTCCTGCTTTCATCCTACATTGCTTCTTCATAACATTCAGGTTCACTGGAATCAGTCAATAATAAATAATATAATGAAGGAGAGTATCGTTCAGGGGGTCTACTTATCCTGGTAGATCTTCTAACACCACTTTCAGGTGTTTGGGGTGCCTGTTGTTGTTGTGGTGGTTGTTGTTGTTGTGGTTGTTGATTATTATTATTTTCAGGCACCTTTACTTTTTCAGTGATTTCATCAAGAACTGCGTATTCCATGTTTTCATTTTCCTGTTTCTTTTCCTGCAACTGATTCTTATACAAGACCTTTTCATTGAATATTACATCTCTGCTCCTAATGATTTTGTGATTTTCGTAATCATATAAGCGATAACCAAAATCATTAACACCATATCCAATAAAGGTACATTTCTTTGACTTTGCCTCAAGATTTGTTCTATTTTCTTTATAAATATGGACAAAGGCCTCACAACCAAAAGGCTTTAAAATAGAGTAGTTTACCTTTTTACCTATCCATGCTTCCTCTGGAACACCACCATCCAAGGAACTTGAAGGCCCTCTGTTTATTAGACAAACAGCAGTATCTACAGCATCTGCCCGAAAATGTAAAGGAAATCATGCATGCAATCTCATGCACCTTGCACGCTCCATGATTGTTTTGTTCATCCTTTCTGACACACCATTTTCTTGTGGTGTTCTTGGAACTGTCTTCTCTCTACGAATTCCATGCTCTGAACAGTACCTATCAAACTCTTTGCTACAATATTCACCTCCATTTTCTGATCTAAGACACTTCAATTTCTTTCCTGTCTCAATCTCAACCAAAGCTTTCCATTTCTTGAAAGTATCAAATACATCATATTTATTCTTAATACAATAAATCCAAGTTTTTCTAGTTGCATCATCAATAAAAGTAACATAATAACGAGAGCCACCGAGAGATCATACCTGAGCAGGTCCCCATACATCTGTATGCACAAGCTCTAATTTTTCATTCTTCTTTTCTTTCCCAACTCTGAGAAATCTGACTCTCTTCTGTTTTCCATAAATGCAATTCTCACAGAAGTCCAAATCAACATTCTTCAAACCCGGCAACAAATTCCTTGAGTGAAGAATCTTCATCCCCTTTTCACTCATGTGTCCGAGCCTATGATGCCATAGTGCTGCATCTGCTCCTTTGGAAGTTAAAGCATTAACAGAGTTAGAAATACCATTGCATAAATACAATGTACCAACCTTTTCGCCTTTTGCTATTACCAGGGCTCCTTTGGTGACCTTCCAAGTTTTATCTGTGAAAGTTGTCACACAACCTTCACCGCCTAACTTCCCTATTGAAATCAGATTTTTCTTTAGATCTGGAACATGCCTTACCTCCTTTAATAGCCATTGGTATCCATTTTGTTGTTTTACAAGAACCTTACCCATTCCAACGATTTTACAGGGTTTATCATCACCCAGACGAACTTGTCCAAAATCTCCTTGAACATAGTCATGAAAGTATTTCTTATCAGGTGTGGAATGGAATGAAGCCCCTGAATCTACCACCCAGGAATCAGTAATATTTTCGAAAGAAAGAATCAAAACATCTTGTAACACCTCACCTGTCACATTTGCTTCATGATTTTTTTCTTGTTGTGCATCTCCTTCTTTTCCCTTCCGAGATCTACAGTCTTTCTTTAGGTGTCCTTTCTTTCCACATTTCCAGCACACTATCCCTGATCTAGACTTGGATCTGCCTTTCCTTGATTTACTGTGATATCCTGAGCTCTTTCCTCTTTCCATTTTTCTTCCTCTAGACTCTGCACTCAAAGAATTTCCCGATGTCTCACCGGAGCTTTTCCGTCGCATTTCCTCGCTAAGGATAGCACCGACAACATCATCAAACTTTAAAGTACTAGATCCAGAAACAGAGTTACTAATGGCCATTATTAAAACCATTCCAACTTTCTGGTAATGAGCACAAGAATAACAGAGCTCTAACTTCATCATCAAAGTTTACCCCTATAGAACTTAACTGACTTGTAACTGTATTAAAATCATTTAAATGGTCTGCAACATATCCACCTTCCACGGCGACAGTTCAATGTCAGTTCTCAGTGCTCGGCAGCCAAAATGTCATACTTTTCTCTGGCCCCGAGGTATCAGTGGCGAGGTTGGTACTCGAGCCATTAGTTTTACAACCACAGGATGGGGTTAATCCCTTTTAACCGACATTGTTTACTACAAAGGTTTTTGACGATTAGGGTTTTCAGATGGGTGCGGTCTTCTCGCTGCGCCGGTTTAAGTTTATTTGGGCGTGGCAGAGATGGGGTTTGATAGCGAATTTCTTGAGCTCGAGCCTGCGCCAGAGGACCTTTTGACGTGCTGGGGACGCGAGGTCTCTTCCAAGAATCTTGAATTTTTTTTCCCAAAGAATGTAAACATCCAGGGTCCCAGTAAAGAGGCGATTACGGGAGGCTCACAGTATGGGGTAAGTCGATGAGATGAGAACCTCCCGAGTGTCTGGAATGGTGTTTGGCGGGCGGGCGCTACTCCTGTGGAGAACCAAGAGCAGCTACGGGTAGTCGAAGATCAGGCGGAATTTTTGAAGCATTTCTCTCGTATTATCTCGTCGAACGAGGATCAAGTGGCTCTTGTTGGTGGAGTCTCGCAAGGTCAAGCTAGCCCCTGGCAAGGTTTTCCTCTGCTTTTCACACCCCAGGGTCAAGAAGCCTCACACGGTGGCAGAGGACCTTCTTTAAGCTCCATTCCGGTTGCTTCTTGCATAAATCGATTGCCCTGGGCCACATCTTGTGGGGGGATTGACAAAAACCCTAGGACCTCGACCTCTAATTTGATCCCTTAGGCTGTTGCTTACTCAAAGGAGGTTGGGACAGTTGAAGTAAACCAGCAGAGGAGGTCGGAGGAAGCGGAAGTCCCTTCTATTCCTGAAGGAGGGGGTCAAGGGCCGCCTATTTCGGTTGCGTCGGATGCTCATGTTCCAAATGCTGCGGGAGTGGAAGGGGACTTCAAGGAAGTCGTGGGGGCAAAGAGAAAGAAATCGAAGTCCATCAAGAAGAAAGAGCTGCGTCCGTGCTGTCTGTTGGGGGTAGATATCAGCATAGAACAAACAATGGACGCAACTGAGACTATTTTGGTTGGCCGTGTAAGAGGAAGGAAGTACTCGGCCGAATACATAGCGAACTGGGTCCAATCCGAGTGGAAAGAAGCCCCGGGCAAGCCATCAAAGATTCATGTTTTGAAAAGGGGTTGGTTTAGTATTCATTTTGACAGCAAATCACATGCGGACTGGGTCTTTGAACGGAACTAGTGTTTTGGAAAGCGTCCCATTCTTTTTCGCAGATGGACTCCATTATTTGATGCACAGAAGGAGAAATTGGAAAAGTCCCCTATCTAGGTAAAGCTCCCTGGACTTCCCTTACAATTCTGGACAGAATCCATTTTTGTCTCTATTGGTAATACCCTGGGTAAATTTTTGGATTATAATAACTCCTACATCATAACCAAGGATAGGAGTATGGCTTGAGTGCTTGTAAGCCTAAATCTGAGGGAGGGATTGGCGGATGCGATGACGTTAAAATACAGGGACCTTGAATTCCTTCAAACTCTGGACTATGAAAACCTCCCTTTCCGTTGTCTTCGGTGTCATAAGTATGGTCATCTTGCGAAGGAATGTCCATTGGGACATCGTCGTCGTCGCCGTCAGATGAGACCCTTTCGACCTCAGGGGGCTCCTGCACAGGAAGCAAGGGGGGCTCAGCAGAAGGTTTCAGTGCAATCTCTAGACCAGGCGAGGGCTTCAGAAATAATCGATCTAATGGAGCAGGAACACCTCTTGGATGGTAAAAATGCAGCTGCCGCTCAGATTAATCCGTCGGCCACCCTGGCTCCCTTACCTGATGAGCTTGCTGGGGCGTCCATGGCGGGTACGTCTTCTTTTCCTCCTTTTTGTGAATGTTCTTCTGCAATCTCTTTACAGTCTCTCTCAGAAAGGCCTGGTCCCTTCAGGTAGATTATAAATGATTTCTCTGCACTGAATTTATCTAAAGCCTCCTCTGATAGTATTATTATCTCGGTCTCCCTTCCTTCTGATGATGCCTTACATCCCTCTGAGATTGCTATTACTTCTGTTGAATCCTGTGTTCATATCTTGGATAACCCACCTTATAATCTTCGCCCTTTGGCCAATAGAAAGGATAAGGGATAGGCTGTAGGAGGAACTGCCTTGGACCCAATGGTTATTGGGCCAAGGAAGTTAAGGGGAAAAAAATATTTACTCTCAAAAGCCCAGTTCAAAGCTGTCATTGATATCGCTGACGGGAAGCAGAAAACTCTTCCTGGGGTGCTTAGAGCAGAGCCACCACCCCCCCCCTATTCCTTGATGATTCTACTTTCCTTCAACTACAGAGGCTTAGCTACGAAAAAGCTAGCCTTCAAAAACCTTGTGCACTCCTATAACCCTGATGTTATTCTCCTCCAAGAAACATTAGGGAAAAGTGACAATGTTATCTGTACTCTTCAAAAGTTTTTGCCTGGGTGGGCATTCTCAGCTCTCAACGCTGAAGGCAGGTCGGGGGGTGTAGTTATAGGTTACAATATGAGGAAGCTCAAGGAAGTTTCATCTTGGGGTTCTGAAAACTGTTTGGCAATGGAACTCTATTCTGGAGAGTTGTGTATATCCTTCCTTATCCTGAATATCTATGGGCCCTGTCTGGAGAGGGAACGCTTCTGGAACTCTTCCTTCAGCCTCTCTTGCCTCTCCCATCCTTACCTCATCATTGGAGGTGACCTGAACTTCTCTTTGGGGGATTCGGAATCTTGGGGTGCTAATGCCCACTCGGACCCCCTCTCTGTTTTTTTCATGAATAAAATTGCTTCCTACCACCTGGTCGATGCTCCTTTGATCAAATTGCACCCTACCTGGAGAAACAGACGCCTCGGTGTCGATTGGGTGGGCAAAAGACTAGACCGCTTCCTTCTCTGTGAGCCTCTGGTGGATTTTCTATCAGTTTTCAGACACTGGGTCGGGGAAGGTGTTATAGACATTTTTGTTCCTTGCATCACTGAGCATGAAATGTCAATAATCAAGGGATCCAAAGTCCCTAAACATGTTGTTCTTACCCCTAGAAGAACAAGGCCAGCAAACCACAGCACTGAATAAAAGTTCTCCACCTGAAAACACTCAAAAACAAGGCAATTCTGGATCATGTCAACTGCTCCACTGAGCATCTGCGCTGAATTTCAACTGCTCCACTGTCTACCTGCGTTGAATGTCAACTGCAAAGAAGGCTACCTGCGCTGGGCAAGTTTGGACATGTGGCACAGTCATTCCTCAAGGTGTCAATGCCCAGGAAGCTTCCAAAATGACACTTGGATCAGGGAATTCGACTGGTGATGAGTAAGAGGTTCCAAATCTCCAAGTGGAAGCAAGAACCTCCAAGTGGACTCAAGAACTGAAGTGGGAGAGGACACTAGTAAGCTTCATACCAGCCTCAAGCTGACTCATCCTTTCTCCAAAACTCTTATATATAGATCTCTCTCATGAGGTCTAGGGAGGCTGGAATTTAGTATTTGCGAAGAATTGCTGTTGGTTTGTGGCTAGAAATATTGGGTGTGTTATGCTTTGAAAGGAGCTGAAGAAGGAAGTCCATTCTGCTGGGAAGGAGATGCTGGGTTGGAGCCCTATGGGTTGTATCTCTTCCTGAACACTGTTACTTTCAATAAAGCTATCTTGATTCTTTCCTATATGCTGGTGTATTTTGTGTAATTGCATTAGTATATTTGATTTACTTCTAATCCTGAATCATTTATGAATATGTATATTTGCCTTTGTATTGTGTTCTTCTCTTGTTTCTCTTGTCAGAGGTAGCTGTTCTCTTGTGATCTCGTGGGATTCAAGTAGTTGTTCTCTTGATCAAGCGAGGAGGCAAGTAGCTGTGGACACACAAAGGGAAGAGGATCTAGTTCGAGGGACAACCGGAAGATAACGGTAAGTCTGCCGATCTCCTCTCTTTCATATTTCATAAAGGAAGAAATCATGATAGCTGCATTCGTTTGTTCCTAAGGCGCTATCACACCTTAGGTGGATAGGATCGTCCTAAATAGGCATTTTTCCCCACAACAAATTGGCGACTCCACTGGGGAAGAACTTGTTTATTCATTTCATTTGTGTTTTCGTCATTTGTTTACTTCATAGACTTGACAGCAACTCTTGAACTGCATCTTTCCCGGATGCAAAGTAAAAGTTGCTGCTTTGATCCAGTATGTTGGACTTGTCTATGATTTAAACTAGATCCACAAACGATTTGATTGATCCTTGTGATAGTCTTTAGTACCCTATCAAAGCATCCCTCTGTTTATACCTTGCTTTTGTTTCTGATTTGGCCTGAAACAGTTGATTTTTGAGCATTTTGTGACCCAGAAACCGAGAGAAACGAGAGTTTCTCTCTTCATTACAGGCACTGTGAAGGCAGTCTGCATTTCATCGCAGGTCCCGAAGGGGCTACCTGTGCTGAATGTCAAACTGACAGTGTTCTACCTGCGCTGAACCAGTGTAGCCTTGTGCAGCTGGGGTTCTTTGTCCTCTCTTGCCCTGTTTTGATCTCTGTTTTTGCAGCCTTTAACCAAGTAGGTGCTGGTCTGATAACCCTTTTCTTTGCCTAAATTCCGCCTACATTTTTGTACGAAAAGATTGTAAATGTTTTTATGTGTTTGTGGCGTCATTTACAGTCTTCCTTTGCATGAGTAAAATAGTCTTTCTGTAGCCTTTGTTTCAGATCTGATTGAGAGTGATCTTAGAAGAGAGTTCATTGGCTGTTTGTTCAGATTGATTATAGTTTTACTTTTGCTTGTTGGTTTGAATTTGTTCTTTTCAAAGTATCAAAAACGAGTCTTTATTTCGAAAATCGCAAAGTGATTGTAATCTCTTCTACCCTTGTTGATTTCGAAGAAAGTGAACTTGTTTATTTTGATCATTGTAAAAGAGAATTCAAATTTGTGCAAAAAGCTTTCTTTGTAGGCATTTATACTAAGAAAGTGAAAACAAACACCTGCATTGTGCATTTTGCATTTGATAAGTTTGCATGTTGGATTTAGGGAAAGTGCATTAGAGTGTGCTGATTGCTCTTTGAGAAAAGATAGTCGCTCTCTTTTCCCTTAGTAGCTAGGATTTTCAAAGTTGAAAGATTGTAAAGTTTGCTTATCATCTTAGACTGCATTTAGGAATTTGTATCATACATCTCGTGGTGAACCTTGAAAGGCAAACTTTAAAAATATCAACCTAAAATGAACTGAATGAACCTAACAACGCTTTGTAACATAACGCTCATCGTAGAGGTCTAAGTAGAGACGTGTTCCGGCGTCGTTAAACATAGTGACTGTCGATCTCGAAGAAGGTGGGTGATTCCTCCTGAGAGTCGGTGGCACTAATATGGATTGTGCTCCCACGTATCGTCGCGTATATATTGGGAGACCCCTATAGGCATATATATTTTATCCTTAGGAAGCCGTGTCGGCCGCCCTACTGATCGCAATGCAGTGAACACAGCATTCACGAAGATCGACCACCCGTACCGTAAAACGTATTCTATGGTTTTGCGAAAGGTTTGGCACACCCTCTGCCTAGATCTCCAGAGCAGTTTCTTTTGGCCTTTTTCAGACTCTATAACAGAAAAAGTCCATCCGAGCATTTGTCACTTCGGGCTCGTTAAAACATCGAAGGAGACTAGAGTCATCTTTAGCTTTTTCTCGACTCTTTAAAACTGAAAAAGCAAGTTGTGTCTAAAAGCGTCTAATAAAATTCATTCAGTTCGGAAACACAAATTTCCCCTTTTAATATTTTGGTTGATCGAGTAATCCGCAATCGTAGAAGAAAGTCAATTGAAGCCCCGTCGTTCGCGGAGACTTACGAGTCAACCGTCTTTGTCTCCGGAATCGAAAATAGTACGGACAAAGCGAACTCATTTAACTGGTTCAAAATCTCCTTTAAAAGTTAGAACTAGTGTTCCAACTACATCTGAGATTCCGGTTACTCCAAACATTTCTAGAAACCCTGCCTCTATAGAAGAAGTTCAACAGCCACAGAAGGACAGTAATATTGATCCTAGTCTGGGGGCAAATACTTGTATAACTGAACCAGTTCCATCTGTAACCTGTCCAGAAAGTTTTGTTCCTCAAACAACTGTCGCTATCGAAACAACCCCTTCTTCGGCACCAAAAATATTTTATGGACCTGACGGTCTTCCTCTTCCACCGGGTTTGATTGCTATAGAGGAAATTGCAGAGGATCCGCAAGCAAGTACTCCAACCCATTTTGGAGTCGGGGTCACTCTATTTCCTTCATCAGAGGTTAATCCACCACAAGTGGAGGTTCCTGTAGAATCGCTAGGCAATCTATTGGATAGACTTAAAATGTCTGAACAACCGTCAACATCTAGGACTGTGTCGAATGACACAGCGACAGCAGAAGCCCCTGTCGTCACTCCGACAATGTTTGCCGGCATACCAGTTGTCCCGACTAGCTCACAACAGCTAGAAGGAGTCCACCAAGGGACTATTTCGACAGTGTGGTCTGTTCCAGTTTGTTCATCCGGAGTAATATCCGGCAACTCTTATGTTGAGACTCGCAAAATTGATCCATTTGGAGGACAATTTGGGCAATCCAGTCCCCAAGGACAATTAATCCCCTTGAGTTCCGGATTGCTACCGTATGGGGGGCAGTATGCCCTTTCATTACCCCCTCCGGGAGGGTACCCATACGGGAGTTCACAACAGTATTCAGGTTATACTGGAATTGCATCAAGTGGTTGGGTACCTATGTTACCTCAACAACCAAGGGTTGTATATTCTATGCAACAGTGTGTACCTATGACGAACATCCCAACCACACCGGCTATTGTAACAGTGTCACAAGTTCAAGCGATGCCTGTTGCATGTCAACCTTAGATTTCTCAGGTTATAATGCAACAGCCCCTTGACCATGGGTCACAACCACAATCGCCAACTGGTGGGGCAACACAGGTCCAAACGGGTACAATTACCCCACACCTTGGTCCAACGGTTAGCATAGCACAACAGAACATGGCTTCACAACCGTGGCTAGTGCAATACCAACAACCACAATTCCAGCAGGTGTACCAAGGTTCTGAGCAGCAGATCTTTGCGAACAGTGGACAACCGTATATCCAAAACAGTCAAAACCAACCACTTTACAGTGGTCAAGTCCACCAACCGTATCAGTCTGATCTGGATTTAAACAGGAACGCAACAAATTACAGAGATAACCATATACACAAAGATGCAGCGGAAATAATACTTCATTTCATTAATAGGAAATACTGAAATATGCTTACAATCAGAAATGGAAATAAACCAGCTAGGGCGATGGTAGCTATCTCTGAGAAGAGATGTGCGGCTACATGCCTCTGAACTGTTCCGAACTGTATTACAATGAGGCTCGAAGGCCTATTTATTGTTGAGAAACAATGGAAAACCCTTCACATCCCAAAACCTTACCCTAGAAGATGAAACGCCAAATTGTGGGCCCCGTTTGGGTAAATTGGTACATCAATTTCCCGGGGTCGTAACTTTGGCATACGATCTCCGTTTGACGCGCACGATAGCTCGTTAGAAAGATCTATCCGAGTACTACCACTTTGGGAGGCAACATCAATCCATGGACTCATGTTGCCCCAGATTCCCAAAAAAAGTCGTTTAGGGCCTCAAAACGGCTCCGGAAGTTCAGGACCCGAAAAACTGCTAAAAATAGTAAACTGTGCTACAATTTAGGAAACTAAAAAGACTGAAAGAGACAGTTGTGGGGGTCCAAATGGGTTGGTGGGTGGCCACCAACATCCACCTGGATCATTCCTCCCCCCTTAGGAAGCAATGGTCCCCATTGCGTTGAGTTCCTCCATCTGCTGAACTTGTCCTGTAATCTCTGATGTGTCCAGTGATGGTGGGAAGCATGATCGACGATGGTCCACATTGAACATTTGGTGCAAGTGAAGGAATGGAGGAATGATGTGCTCCAAAGCATTGTTCCCCATTGCCTTGGTACTGCTGTAAGGACCATGTCGGAGTGGTCTGAGCTTCTGATGGGTTCTGGTAAGGCGTTCTTTCTGTCGATGCAACCAGACTTTGTTGCCCACCTGAAACTTATGTGGTACCCCTGTGGGTGAGGAGAAGTTGTTCCTGTATTCTGTCATGACCGTATCCCTTTGCTGCTGCTGCTGCATGGAGGAACCCTTTGCAGGGGTCATGGGTGTAGCAACGATCTTCCCCTTATTTTGGGAGTGAACCAGACAAATGAATTTCCTGGTCTGTGATATGAGCTTGCTGCCTTTCTTGGTAGTGATCAAGGATGTGGCAGTAGGTGGGGCTACCTCTGGTATCCTGTATAATGAATTATTCAAAGAAATAATGACAGCACGAGGCCTGGACTCATACACAGCATGTCGCCTCCACAAGTATGGTTGGCCTAATAATACATCGCAAACATCCAGAGGTGTAACATCACACAATACCTCGTCTGTGAATGGTTTGATGCTGTAGGGAAGGCGGCACTGCTGGCGAACTTTGAGATCTCGTCCTTCGTGAAGCCACCCGATACTGTACGGCTGCGGGTGTGGTGTAGTCGGTAGGCCCAACCGCTTCACGACCTCTGCTGAAACCAGGTTCTTTTGGCTACCACTGTCGACAATGAATCGCAGCGGTGAACCCTTCACCCACATCTGTGAGTGGAAAAGACGCTCCCCCTCCTCTGGATCTTCGGGCTCATTTTTCTTGATCTTGGCAGTGGCAACAGTGGCGCTGGGATCCGCATCAATGATCTGCTTCCCTTTGCCATTCCCCTTGTCGGGTTCTGGCTCAGGGTCAGAACATGCATCTGATTCGGAAGCCTTCAACTCGGCCACCAGTGACTGCTTGGTCCGACACTCACTTGTGTTATGAGTGGGACTCTTGTGGAACTCACACCACTTTCCTGTGTCCTTCTTCGACTTCGTGGTGTTGTTCTTTTCTTGTGGCTTCGACGGGTTGTCTTGGGTTACCCCGCCTTGGCTTTGTCCTTTGGGCCTCGAAATTACAGATCCAAAGTCTCGCTTCTTCTGTTTGAACTTTTGCTCGATTTTGACAGCGTATCGGTATGTTGTGCCGAGTGAGGAGATGTTCAAGAACACCATCTCTTCCTGGATGTATTTGTGCAGGCAGCCACGGTATTTGAGTACCAGATGCAGCTCAGAATCTTTGATACCCAACTGTGTGCGAAGGGTATGAAAAATGTTTGTGAACTCCGGCACATCTTGGTCTCGTCCCTGCCGCAGTGTGGTCCATTTGATGTATTTGTCCTCATAGCTTCCGACAGGGTAATACTGCTCCTTGATGGCATCCCGGAAGTCATTCCAAGTGGGTGCGGCTGAAAATAGTGAGCCTGTACTTTCATCCTTCTGCTCGCAGTAGGTTTCCCACCAGTCCTTGACGTGGGGGGCTGCTTTGAGAAGAGCGAAAACAATCTTTTCCCGACTTGAAAATTCATGAACAGAAAAATACCCATCTAGCAGATTTAACCATTTATCTACGGCATCTGTGTCTATTTGACCCTCGAAGATGGGGATTTCAAAATTAACTTGTACCTTAAATGGTGTGGCATTTCCAGAGTCGCTGTTGGAAGCCGATGCGTCGCCTCTGGGTAGCCGCTGAAGGATCTGCGCAAAGCTATCCATCATCGCGTTCCTTTGCCGCTCGAGTGCTTCTTCGAGCAAGATTTTGATAGGATCTCCTGCCCCCTCGTCTTTCTTCTCATCCGCCATGGGAGGCCGTCGGGATTTTCGAGGCTGGTCTTGCAAAGGTTCGACCAGTTCAAGCCCTAACTCCTTATATCCCGACCTCGTTGGGGACATGCGAAGAAAAACAGAGAAAAAGCAGACCCCTCTGATACCACTGATCCGGATTTAAACAGGAACGCAACAAATTACAGAGATAACCATATACACAAAGATGCAGCGGAAATAATACTTCATTTCATTAATAGGAAATACTTAAATATGCTTACAATCAGAAATGGAAATAAACCAGCTAGGGCGATGGTAGCTATCTCTGAGAAGAGATGTGCGGCTACATGCCTCTGAACTGTTCCGAACTGTATTACAATGAGGCTCGAAGGCCTATTTATTGTTGAGAAACAATGGAAAACCCTTCACATCCCAAAACCTTACCCTAGAAGATGAAACGCCAAATTGTGGGCCCCGTTTGGGTAAATTGGTACATCAATTTCCCGGGGTCGTAACTTTGGCATACGATCTCCGTTTGACGCGCACGATAGCTCGTTAGAAAGATCTATCCGAGTACTACCACTTTGGGAGGCAACATGAGTCCATGGACTCATGTTGCCCCAGATTCCCAAAAAAACGTCGTTTAGGGCCTCAAAACGGCTCCGGAAGTTCAGGACCCGAAAAACTGCTAAAAATAGTAAACTGTGCTACAATTTAGGAAACTAAAAAGACTGAAAGAGACAGTTGTGGGGGTCCAAATGGGTTGGTGGGTGGCCACCAACATCCACCTGGATCACAGTCATACCAACATCAATTACATTATGCTGGTATGCAAAGACCAACTGCTCAAGCGATTCCATCGTACCCTGGTTATGCTTCGCCTAACCTGAATCAACAGTTACCATTCGTGGCAACTTTAGAGTTACCTGATTTACACCGGTTAACCAACGATCCGATTGCTTATGCCCCTTGGTGGCCAGCGATTCCTCACAAACTTCCATCTGACATTCCTAAGTTCAATGGAAATCCAGGTGAAGACCCGTCGAATCACGTGATGACTTTTCATCTGTGGTGTTCGTCGAACACCCTGAACGATGATTCGATAAGGCTTCGCCTTTTTCAGAGGACATTGACAGGTCCAGCGGCTAAATGGTATATTGAATTGCCTAGAGCCTCGTTCGACAATTTTAGTTCCCTAGCCACGACTTTCTTAACCCATTTTCAATTACCGATAAGGTATGAAACGGGAACAGAAATATTAACCAACTTCAAACAGACAACTGCCACTCATATATCTGATCATATACATGAATGGCGTCGTCGTCATAGAATGGTTAAAACATACGTTCCCAATCAGCTGTTAGCTGAATGGTTTATAAAGTCGTTACTTCCTGCTATAACGGAAGATGTGGTAAAGGGGGGAGTCGTAACAGAGGAGCAAGTTATCGCTCGTGCACAGTATCTGGACTTAGTTTATACTCAGTCCGGCACGCTCTATGACAAAATACCTGACGCCCCTAGACCAGAATTTTCAATTCCTCCTCCTCCAAAATCCAATAGTGACTCTCATGCCGGTGATGGTGTGATTGGCACGACAAACGCGAAATCGATAAAGGCTTCATCTAAGAAAGCCCGTAAGAATTCGGATCAAAATGCAAAAGAGGAAATTCTTGCTTCGGAAGTAAATGCCGTATCCGCAGATAAAGGCAAAGAAACCAATCAACCAGGAAGCAAGAAAAAGCAAAACAAAGGGAAGAAGAAGAAACAGGGTGAGTCATCTCCTGGAAAGAATTCTTCGAACCATCCTGGGAAAGGGAAACTAAATTATCCATGTCAAATATGTGATGATGAGGATCATTACACAAGGAATTGTCCATTCAAAGCTGAATTAAAGAGGTTCTTTAAAAGTTCCCAAACCTCAGCTGTGTTAACTGATCCATTTCCCAACCCAGGTCAAAATCTGGTTGATAGTGGAAATGCTTCCCCGTCGCAAGTTCTAATGTTGTCAATTTCAAAACAGCAGAATGATGCTTTGATTTCGACAAGGAACAAAGATTACGGGAATCGTCAGCTGTCGAACGACAAAGGTAAAGATCAACCAAGTAGTTCGACAACAACTTCGACAGAAGTTGTACCGCCCATCATTCCTGAATTAACAATAAAACCGCCAAAGGGAGTAATCCACAAGTCGACGTTTAATCCTCGCGCCAGGGCGGCGCAGCATTATAACTTAGTGGAAGATTTGGCCCAATCGCCATCCGCTATGTCGACTCTTGAAGTATTACAGAATTGCCCATCCCAAAGGCAGGCTTTGTTATCAACTATTGGTGGGGTTGATCCTAAGGATTCCAATCTTGTATCCTTTGATCACAAAGGATACGATCCTCAGTTACCAGCTCAACTAGCTTTCCTTATTCAAGTGAAAGCCCTCAACAAAACTGTTCACAGAACAATTATTTATGAGGGAGCATCTACATGTATTATGTCGATGAGTTGCTGGAAAACATTAGGATCTCCAACCTTGTCGCGATCATCGACGACATTAAAAGCTTTCGACGGAAGGACTTATACCCCGTATGGTATCCTTAATAACTTGAAGGTTGAACTAGGAGGAAAAACAGTAGAAATTGATGTTGAGGTCATCGATGGAAATCTTGACTATAACATCCTACTGGGAAGACCATGGATCTATGCCATGGCAGCTGTTGTATCGACTTATTTTAGGAAGATCACATTCCCGTTTGAAGGAGGGATTACGGTCGTCGACCAACAGAACTTCCTCCCTAGTGGTTCACAAGTTACAGGAAGCATTCCCATGATCCATGAAAGCAACCATTCGCTTCAAGATATTGGAGTAGGATTATTGAAAGACCCCACAATGATGGGAACTTTCGCGCTACCACCTCCTATTTACATAGGAAATATTCCGTTTGTAGCAACCTGCAACATGATATCTTCCACGAAGGTCACAAAAGACAGTGTCGACATGGATCGTGCAATTGTTTTGCCCCCAAGCCCTTTAGAAATATTGTAGCAATAAATGTTTCAAGCATGGGAGGCGAACCCGAATCAACGCTCGTCAAGCGTTTGGGTAGATCGGTCTAGAGAATATGGTACCTCATTAGATCCTTGGTCGAAAGTACATGGGACTGACGAAGGAATCTTACAATCACTGTTGATTGAGGGGGCACCATGGAATGATCACCACCATCGTTCCCTTCTTCTGGAATATGAAGAAGATACTCAACGTGACCTTTACCACCCTTCAGTTTTTGAATTCCTAACAAATACCGTAAATACGGTGGATTCCGAGCGAAACTTATCCAATATTGAAGAGACTATAGCCATAAATATCTCGACTAGAACAAATGTTGTAGAGAATATTTATGTCGGCAAAGGTTGTTCCCCTTCAGAACTGGAAATATATAACGCTCTTTTCCGCGAATTCAGAGATGTCTTTGCTTGGTCATATGATGAAATGCCAGGCATTGACTCGAGTATCGTTGAACATGAAATTAAAATGTATCCTGATGTCAAACCAGTAAGACAACAGCTTCGGCAGGTGCACCCCAAGAAAGTCGCTGCCATTAAGGCGGAAGTTGAAAAACTTCTCCATGCTGGATTCATCTACCCGGTTCCTCTAACCGATTGGGTGTCGAATATTGTCCCTATTATGAAGAAACAAGGGACGATTAGAGTGTGTGTCGATTATAGGGATGTAAACCAAGCTTGTCCGAAGGAAAACTACCCTACACCCTTCATCGACCAGATAATTGATGAATGCGCCGGATGTGAAATCTTTTCATTTATGGATGGATTTTCCGGGTATAATCAAATAAATATCCGCCCATAGGACCAGTCAAAGACTACATTTATTTGTCCGTGGGGCACATTCGCTTATCGAAAATTACCCTTTGGTTTAAAGAACGCAGGGGCGACGTTTCAGAGGGCAATGAATTATGCCTTCCATGACATCAAGAACATTGTTCAACCTTATCTCGACGACCTTCCGGCTCATTCGCGAAAGCGGACTGATCATCCACAGCATTTAAGAGCGATATTTCTACGTTGCCGACACTAAAAGATAAGACTCAATCCACACAAATGTGTGTTTTGCGTCGGTTCTGGTCGTTTACTTGGCTTTGTAGTCTCTAAGGATGGGATTCGTCTCGACCCCTGCAAGGTTCAGGCAATCATTAATTTGCCTCCACCTTCAAATTTGCTTCAGATTCAGAAACTCCAAGGGAAAGCGAACTTTCTGAGGAGGTTCATTCCAAATTACGCAGAACTTGCTAAAGGTTATACTCGTCTTTTGAAAAAGGATGTACCTTTCGTCTGGGACCAGGTGGCGCAAGCTTCCTTTGATGCTCTGAAAGATTGTCTAGTAAAAGCATCATTAATGTACGCCCCAGACTATCAAAGAGATTTTAACCTGTATCTGGCTGCAGCGGATACGACCATTGCGATGGTTTTAGTTCAAGAAGTCGATGGAATTGAACATTCTATATATTATTTAAGTAAAAACTTAAATGATACAGAAAGTAAATATTCTTATGTTGAAAAACTAGCGCTTGCAGCTGTTCAAGCGATTCAAAGGTTTCGACATTATGTCCTCTTTCGGAAAACTACCATTTTGTCAGATTGCAACCCCATGACTTATATACTGTCGCGACAGTTGCTGGGGGGCAAATATTCAAAATGGATAGTGATCCTTCAAGAGTTTGATCTGGAATTTGTAAAATCCAAATCAAAGAAAGCTCTAGTTTTCGCAGAATTATTATGCGATCTCCCATCGTCGTCCAACGATGAAACATCAGAAGAGTCAATCGTGGACGAAAGTTTGTTTCTGATATCTACAAGCGATGAGTGGTATGGAGATATCATAGTTTATCTCCAAACCCAAAAATTCAGGCCAAACACCTCTCACTCTGAACAAAAACGTATACGATATCAAGCAAAAGACTACATGATCATCGGTGATACACTTTACCGTCGTGGTATCGATACAGTTCTGAGGAGGTGCCTTACCCATGAGGAGGCCGAAAAATCCCTGAATGAGTGTCATTCAGGCGCGTGTGGGGGGCATCAATCTGGATATGCAACAGCACAAAAAATCTTACGGGCAGGATACTTCTGGCCAACCATGTTCAAAGATTGCATAATCGCAGTCAAAAGTTGCCACGCTTGTCAAATTTTTGATAGCAAAACCAGAAGACCGCCCGCACCTTTACAGCCGATAGTTGCTGTTGGGCCCTTCGCCAAGTGGGTCATCGATTTCATGCAATGTAACCCCACCTCGACCGGGGGGCATGGGTATATTATAGTCGTTGTTGACTATTTTACCAAATGGGCCGAGGCGATGCCTACATTGGATAACACTGGTGAAACAGCTGCCCTTTTCTTTTTCAATCATGTAGTCGCCAGGTTCGGCGTACCACAGGCTATAGTTACAGATCACGGATCGCATTTTCGCAATCACATGATGGTCGAATTAGCTGCCAAGCTAGGGCTATCTCACGATAGCTCTACCCCGTATTATCCGCAAGCCAACGGACAAGTTGAAGCAATCAACAAGGTCCTGAAGCGTATGTTGCAAAGGATGATCGGAGTTCATAAAAGAAGGTGGCACCTAATCCTGTACTCAGCTTTGTGGGCTTACCGAACGTCGGTAAAGAACGCAACCGGGTTCACACCTTTTCAACTGGTGTATGGCCTGGAAGCAGTCTTGCCAATCCAGTGCGAAATCTCGTCGCTTAAACTCGCAATTGATCTCCTCCCCGGAACTTCAGAAGAAGAGGCTCGTTTCTTGGAATTAATCCAATTGTATGAAACCCATCGTGATGCCGCTTTGGCTAACGAAGCCCATAAGAAACGAGTCAAGGCTCAGTTCGACAAAAGTGTCAAACCCCGTGTCTTCTCAGAAGGTGATTTGGTCTTGCTTTACGACCAAGAATCCGATAAATTAGGAGAAGGTAAATTCAAATCCTTGTGGATGGGCCCCTATATTGTTAAAAGGGTGTTAGCAAAAGGAGCCTACGAGTTAATGGATTATGACGGAATTCCACTGGCGCAGCCCCGCAACGGGTTGTACCTCAAGCGTTACTATGCTTAATAGTAACCTGCATGCTTTTGTTGTATTTTGTTTTCGCTAAAGTATTTGTTCTGGTCGAGTGATCCCTTTTTCATTTGTTGCAGATGTCGAACATTCTGGAGACATGTGTTGGATATGCAGACGGAGCGAGTCGTAGTTCGCGGAACCTATCCTCCGCAGCCTGGGCCATTTTTTATCCAAGCGGCGAGTTAGTAAGTTTCAGAGGTGTGTGTATTGGGCAATCAACGAATAACATCGCTGAGTATAGCGCGTTGATAGAACTACTCTCTGATGCCATCACACGTGGCATATGCCGACTAATTGTCAGGCTAGACTCACAGCTCGTAATACTACAACTCAATGGTATATATTCCGTTCGCAATCCAGCTATTTATCGCATGTTTCTAAGGGTTAAGATTTTGGAAAGACAATTTGATTCAATTCAATACCAGCATATTTCCAGAAACTTAAACACATTAACCGACTCATTAGCAAATTATGTGTTAGATAGACATTTGCAACATTTGTAAAAAGAGACACATCATCAATGATTGTACATATGGATCATATAACTCAACCAGAATAAAACTCGAAAATCAAAATATATATAAGCTGTTTATCGTCCATACATAATGTTCTGTAACCAAGACAAAATCGGTCATATGACCCAAAAACTCAAAAGTGCTAGGGGGCACCCTAGCCTAGTGGTGCTCATGATAGCACGTCACGGCCTGTGCAATCATGTGCAAGAGACGAGTCCATCGTCTAGGCACGCCAGTAGTATGCCGCTGCAACTGTAAAGGTAACTCATCGATCCGTACATCCGGAATACCGAGAGTAAGGCTCTCAACCTGCTCCTGCACAGCTGTAAGGGTCTCAGTATCGTCAAGGTCGCGAAGAATAACTCTCCCAGCAGGCTCCACTGTCGGGGCAGCAACTGGCGGTCTCGGACGAACTGCTGGACGAACAGGACCAACATCTGCATACACCCAAGAGTATGATTAAAAGTATTGATAGAATAAAGCACAGCAACATTATGAATAAAAACAGTAAACAGTGATATGGTCAAAGAGTTTACCAATAGCGCCCCACTGTTCGCCATCCGGTAGCACCAAATCCGGATCACCTCGGAAATCCATACCCACATATGGATACTCGAAAAAGACCATCTCCTGGCGCTCGAACCACCTGAAGAAGGCATCAGTGAAAGTAATCTGAGGTTGACCAGCATGCCTAGACATGTGATCGACCCACCTCTGCATGCGTGGCTCGGTCGGAGAAGGCAAGTCGAGTATAATATACTGAGGCTGCATCAGTGGGATTTTCTCCAAGGCGAAGGCAGTCAGAATGGAACCAAATCCAAAGTTCTTCAGCTTCCCGTCCTTTACCTTGGTCAACTGACTTTTCATCTGAACAAGTACTGCATCACACCAGTTGAATACTTTCGGTTGGAGACACTCCAAGGCGTACTGCACATAAGATCTGTTAGCAACATGTAGAGCTGCGCTACCGGCCATCCTACCAATAGTATACAGAATGGACCTGAGGGACCTATCAGTAATCTCACGGATAACAACGTTGCCGTCTCTGCTCGGCTGGGAACCTTCCCTGCAATACTGGCGGACATAATCTCTCACGGAGTCAGTCCCCCGGGCCGAACCTGACAAAGAAATGGGGGCACCTCGCCTTGACAATCCAGTCAAGAAGTAAATGTCCTCTATGGTCAAGGGGATGGATTTTCCCCTAATCTGGAATACTTGGTTAATGGGATCCCAAGCGTCAAGCATATACTGCAGCAAAGTGATCTGTGCTCTCATGCTAGAGATACGGAAAAACTTCAGCAGGCCACAGTTCCGCAGTGCGTTCACCGTGACAGGGTCATGGAGGGCAATCATGTCCTCCTCTTCATGTTCTCGTTCTCGCCATGTAAGGGACATTTTGTTCAAAGATCCCTGCAAAACAAACAAGAGAAGGAGTAAGTTCCTAAGTTTGATGAAAAACTGGCAAAAATTCATCAAAAAATGTGCTAAAAACTCTGTTTTCTGAGCCCAACGCAGGCAGAGAGTGTCCTACCTGCGTTGAAGGTCAGGCTGCCTTAAGGCAGCTTGACATTCAACACAGGTTTCGAATGGGAAACCTGCGCTGAAGTTAGGGCGCCCTGGCAAAACCCCTGAGGCTCAGAAAAGATGGGAAACAGGCACAGAATAGAAAAAGGAAACCATGAAAAGAAAGAGATAGGGTTTAGCTCCTACCTGGTCCAGACGGCGCCGAGAATCGTCCACAGAATCTCCTGAAATCAGCTGGTGAAAATCAAGGGGGAAGAGGCACCTCCAAAGCTCCAACAAACCAAGTGCAAATGAAATGGTAAAATGAGAGGTAAAAACACCTTTTAATGGCTTTTTACGTAGTTCAAAGCGAAATATTAGGGTTATAATCTCATTTTCATGCAAATATTATTCATTTCTAACAAAGTTTGTTGCAGCAATTGAGAATGCAGTACTATCCTTGAAAAGAGAAAAACTATTTATGGTAAAAATCAAAATTTGACTATATAATCGAGCAGTTTTAGCATAAAGTTCATGCTCGTTAAAAAATAAACGCAAGATCCGAGCAGTTTTAATGCGGTCTTCATGCTCGTTAAAAAATAAATATAAGCAGTGAGCAATGTTTCCTCCAGAGTTTAAGCTCATTTTTATCTAAAAAATGAACCTATCCCGGTAAATAACCGCTGTGATCGTAAATTTATCAGCCATAAAAGCATTGGTCGTGTTTGCACCTGCCACCTCCACTTTCATTTGGTCGATCGTTCGCCTCCATATGATTGTTTACCCATTTTGAGGAATAGCTGCGAAGAGTGATTTCACCTAGCCATCCTTGTGACACTGCCATGATTGGAAAATTCCAACCTGTACCTGGAATCAGTTGCTATCCCTGTTTATCACTCGTTCCTCAAAAGACGAGTCTTCTTTAAGCTCTTTTCATCTGACTCGTAAAATATAAAAAGATTGCCGAGTTTTGGCCTTCCAGCTCGTTAAAGGGACCGGAAGAGCTATCCCTCCTCTAGATTTTAATCTTTTTGGACCTGAGGGATTATTACACAAAAAGATCGAGCGCTTGTTTTGTTCAGCTCGTTAAAGATATCGAAAACTCATCCCTTTCGTATTGTTTTATACTTTTTCGGACTTAGGGATTAGATGACGAAAAAGGAATTTTGGAGTTAAATTTATGTACCCTTTCAGACTCTCTAAAAATGAAAAGGACCGAGTTTTCCTTGTCGTTAGACTCGTTAAAATGATCAAATAGCGACAAACTTGTCTTTAGACAAGAACGAGTTTCCCTATCGCTAGGCTCGTTAAAACATAGTGATGGGCTTGCCCGAAGGGCGGGTTATAGAACAAGCATATGTTATCCTCCTCAAGCTTGACAAAAATAAAGAGGTACTGGTCAGCAATGACTGGGGAAAAATTGGGAAAGATCAAGAAAACTTTGATGGTAGCAGGTCGCTCTTGAACATGACACTTTTCCTCCGTATCACATTCGGGTTGGGTTGTTTCATTCACCGGTCACATCACCATGGTCTTGCCATACCATCCATATTTGGGGTAATGCTACCGATCCATCACATCAGTGTCGCCATATGTTCAAGAGAAGTCGTTCAGAAAGAGTCAACCGGGTCCCATCCACTGCCATACATTATCCTTCATCCATTCATGACCGCCACCCTGAATCATATGTCACAGATTGTTTTCACCTCCATTAAAATCATTAGCTCTGTTCCGTGTCACTGATGTGGGATTCATTAAGGCCCTCCTTTGACGGATCGCTCCTTGTCGACATCAGCTCATTATCCAAGGAGTTTATCTAGGAACAACCCCTTCAGTACTTTGAAGCTTGCATGCCTCAATGGCAAGTTTCTCACTTCCGGCGACAGGTATACATCAATGACCTTCGACCAGAAGATTTTGCGTGGTGTTCGATGCCAAGTCCTTTATTCACACCACGTGAATTGTACTGCAGTACCTTGAGGGTCATTATCGTTATCGGTGATTCCTCTTGCGCTTGTTAACGGTTTACATCATTGACCGGTAATCAAGCGATGTCTTTCCATGTTCGACTTCAGTGCAATTCTCACATGGATCGACTTGTACTTAGAGTGAAGATCGAACGAGTTTGAAGACCCCGGATCTAGTTTCATCCATCCGGGCTGCGATATATATTCAGGAAACATAAAGACATTTGATATGTACATCATTGCAGCAGATGATCATCCTACTCAAAGGATGATAATTTTCACCAAAATTATCAGTCTACCATCAGACGATCATCTGTTCTATGTACCAAAATGAATTTATAAAGCTGAGCATGGGAATGCCCGCCTCAGCTAGATCATGAAAGCAGAATGAATCATAATGTATTGTATTGTATTTTATTACAGGTCTCCTCCCAGCAGATGGATAAACTTCGGACCCTCCTGGATAAAGCATTTCACCCGTTAAACGGCCTCATACTTTAGGGGGCAACTGTTATAGACATTTTTGTGCCTTGCATCACTGAGCATGAAATGTCAATAATCAAGGGATCCAAAGTCCCTAAACATGTTGTTCTTACCCCTAGAAGAACAAGGCCAGCAAACCACAGCACTGAATAAAAGTTCTCCACCTGAAAACACTCAAAAACAAGGCAATTCTGGATCATGTCAACTCCTCCACTGAGCATCTGCGCTGAATGTCAACTGCTCCACTGTCTACCTGCGTTGAATGTCAACTGCAAAGAAGGCTACCTGCACTGGGCGAGTTTGGACATGTGGCACAGTCATTCCTCAAGGTGTCAATGCCCAGGAAGCTTCCAAAATGACACTTGGATCAGGGAATTCGACTGGTGATGAGTAAGAGGTTCCAAATCTCCAAGTGGAAGCAAGAACCTCCAAGTGGACTCAAGAACTGAAGTGGGAGAGGACACTAGTCAGCTTCATACCAGCCTCAAGCTGACTCATCCTTTCTCCAAAACTCCTATATATAGATCTCTCTCATGAGGTCTAGGGAGGCTGGAATTTAGTATTTGCAAAGAATTGTTGTTGGTTTGTGGCTAGAAATATTGGGTGTGTTATGCTTTGAAAGGAGCTGAAGAAGGAAGTCCATTCTGCTGGGAAGGAGATGCTGGGTTGGAGCCCTATGGGTTGTATCTCTTCCTGAACACTGTTACTTTCAATAAAGCTATCTTGATTCTTTCCTATATGCTGGTGTATTTTGTGTAATTGCATTAGTATATTTGATTTACTTCTAATCCTGAATCATTTATGAATATGTATATTTGCCTTTGTATTGTGTTCTTCTCTTGTTGCTCTTGTCACAGGTAGCTGTTCTCTTGTGATCTTGTGGGATTCAAGTAGTTGTTCTCTTGATCAAGCGAGGAGGCAAGTAGCTGTGGACACACAAAGGGAAGAGGATCTAGTTCGAGGGACAACCGGAAGATAACGGTAAGTCTGTCGATCTCCTCTCTTTCATATTTCATAAAGGAAGAAATCATGATAGTTGCATTCGTTTGTTGCTAAGGTGCTATCACACCTTAGGTGGATAGGATCGTCCTAAATAGGCATTTTTCCCCACAACAGAAGGGGGTCACTCTGATCATTTCCCGGTCCTCCTGGAATTGAAAGGAGATGCAAAAAAACCAGGAACCCCTTTTAAATTCAACTCATCCTGGTTGAAGGATGAATCCTTTGAAGCTCTTTTCCATGATACATGGAGAAAGGACAATCATAATGAAGAAGGAAGCAGAAGCATCCACTTGTCGAACAATCTTAAGAGAATGAAGCAAGCGACAAAAGAATGGGTGCATCAGAAGAAACTGAAGGAAGAAGAGGAGCTCAAAAGTATAAACTTTGAATTAGATCGGTTGGAAAACTCGGATGGATCTAGTTATGAGTCCTTGGATTCAAGAAACAGAATTAAAGAGTTGGAAGCATCTTGGCGAAAACTTCTCCAGTTAAGGGAAGAAAGTTGGAGATTGAAAAGCAGAGCCATTTGGCTACAAGTGAGAGACGAAAACTCTAAGTTTTTCCAGAATTATGCAAAGGGCAGAAAGATTGCTAATACAATTTGGGAATTGAAAAAAGAGGACGGGGAAACGGAAAAATCCTTTGAAGAACTAGCTTCTCTAGGTGTATACCACTTTAAGAATCTTTTCAAAGCCCCGGAGGAAGTATCCATAGTGGATGTCATCAGAGTTGCTCAATTCTTTCCACGATATGTTGAGGAAGAAGACAATGACTCTATTATGGAAGTTGTCTCTAAACAGGAAGTGGAGGACATTCTCAAGGATATGCAAAAGGACAAGAGTCCTGGGCCAGATGGGTGGACAGTGGAATTTTTCCTTCATTTCTTTGAATTCCTAGGGGATGATCTAGCTGCAGTTGTGGATGAATCGAGATCCTCTGGATCTATCTATCAACCCTTCAACTCAACCTTTCTGGCTCTAATCCCCAAATCTGATCAGCCAACCTCTTTCGATGACTTTCGGCCTATTTCCCTATGCACCTGTGTCTATAAAATTATTGCTAAAATCATTGCTTCCAGGATGAAACCCTTCTTATCTAGGCACATCTCTCCAGAGCAGTTTGGTTTCCTGGATGGAAGACAGATTCATGAAGCAGTGGGAATTGCTCAAGAAACCCTGCATAGTTTAAAGAGGAATGGAAAGAAAGGGGCAATTGTTAAAATTGATTTATCAAAGGCCTACGACAGAATAAGTTGGATGTACTTGCGCCTTCTGTTGACTCACCTTGGTTTCAGATTCAATTTTGTAAGGTGGATTATGAGCTGCATTACTTCATCCTCTATCTCCTTATTAATCAATGGAGCAACTTCAAATTTTTTCAATCTAGAGAGAGGGCTGCGACAAGGAGGCCCTTTGTCCCCCCTTCTTTTCTTGTTGGCCACAGAGGGGATGAGTCTGATGATTAGTAGGGCAAAAAGACAAGGAGAGCTCCGAGGAATTGAAGTGGTTGTTAATCTGTGGGTAACCCATCTGCTCTTTGTAGATGACATCATTCTATTCAGTAATGGAAGTGTGGAGGACTGTAGAGCTCTAAAGAGCATCATGTACCTTTTTCTTAAAGCTAAAGGTCTTAAAATCAATGAGCATAAATCGACCCTTACAATATCGGGTATGTATTTGGAGGAAAGTGGCAGAGTAGGGGCCCTTCTTCCATTTGAAATCAATTCTCTGCAGGAAAGCTTTAAATACTTGGGCTTCCTGTTGAAACCTGATACTTACCGGGTACAGGATTGGAAATGGCTCCTGATAAAAATAGAAAAGAAACTAAATTTGTGGAGTCATAAATGGTTGTCTCAAGCAGGGAGGTTGGTCCTAATAAAGACAGTTCTGATGGCAATTCCTGTTTACTGGGCCAGTCTCATGTGGGTACCTAAAGGTATACTAGCTTCCATAGACAAAGTGTGTAGCAGATTCTTATGGGTCGGATCTAAAGTAGAACATGTGACTCCCTGGGTTGCATGGATAATATTCGAGACCGAAAGAATGTGGAGGATGGGGAATTAAGCATTTGTCTTTTTTTTCAAAATCCTTAGTAGCCAAGCTGGCATGGAGACTTATATCGACCGATTCTCTTTGGTCCACTGCTACAAAAAGAAAGTACATAGCTCCGGCTACTGCAATGGAATGGGTCCGCAATCCTGTAAAGTCCTCCAAAAATGCCTCGGTGGTCTGGAAGGCAGTAGTTGCTTCGGCTCACACTATTGAACAAGGACTTGCATGGAAAGTGGGGGATGGTACTCGGGTGAGGGTTGGATGTGATCCCTGGGCTGGGTTCTCGGAAAGATATGCCTTATCTCATGATCTGAAATTATTTTTAACTGAACGGGGATATCTTTTTCTGAATCAGGTGGCCAATCCTAGGACTACTACCATTTGGAGACAATGGTGGTTGACAAGAGCTGACCTTCATTTGGAGGAGAGATGGAGGGAGGAATGGAGCCTTTTTGTCTTGGACCTCCAAAACTCCTCTGTCCGGATTTCAGAAGCAAGGGATGAGCTAGTTTGGGTCCATGCACAAACAGGAAGCTACTCTCCTGAGACAGGCTACAAATGGTTGATGTCCCAACAAGGTTGGGAAGACCCTGCATGGTTGTCAAAACTTCTCTGGAAGTTGAAATGCCCTGCAAAAACCAGACTTTTCTTCTGGTGCATCCTTCAGAAAAAAGTGCCAACATGGGATTTCTTGCAAAAAAGGGGGAAAATAGGCCCGGGATGGTGCTCTCTTTTCAAAGCAAATGAGGAATCAACAACGCATTTATTTCTCACATGTCCTTTCAATGTCAGCCTTTGGGCTGAATCCTTGAGACTCATGAATTCTCCCCTCAGGTGGGAAGGAGACAGTATCCAGCAAGCATGGTTCCGGTGGTGGCAGGAGGCCTCTGATGACAAAGTCCGCTCCATCCCTCTCCTGATAGCCTGGGGCACTTGGCTAGCAAGGAACCAAGTAATTTTCAAATATATTCCCTTCCCTATTGGAAAACTGGCTGTGGAAGGGGCAGCAATATACGACAGCATCCCATCCTCATCTGGACATTCCATCCACCGCTCTATTCAGACTGAATTTATTAGGGAATCTGTTCCGTGGGCCTACTTTGATGGGGCTGCAGACTTAAATGGACGGTGTGGAGCAAGTTTGGTCATTCATATTACTCCTGAAAAATCTTTTCGTGCCTCAATTGGCCTTGGGCAGGGGACTAATAATTTTGCTGAGCTCAAGGCTTTACATCACCTTCTTTGCTAGCTTTCCTTGAAACAGTTGAGACAGGTTCAGATTTTTGGTGACTCAAAGAATGTTGTGAATTGGTTCAATAGGACTCAACATTGCAGAAATTATATTTTGCTTCCTTTTCTTAATGAGATTTTGCATATCAAAAGCTTTTTTAATGAAATAACTGTTTGCCACAACTACAGGGAAAGAAACTAGAAGGCAGATAACTTATCTAAAATAGGTGTACAACAAGATTTGGGGACCTGGTCAGTAACAGAGATGGACAAGGGGGTGATCAATCCTATTGACCAGCCAGTCTTCGGATGACATTGTTCTGCTTTGATGTTCTAATTAATATCATGTTGCTGTTGTTATTTTAGTTTTATTTCGAACTACTAATTTTCTAACTAACCTAACATCCTTTTAATATTACTTTATTTTATTCAGATATTATAAGGTCCTTTATGTAACTAATTTTCCATTTAATTATTAATTAAATTATAATTTTTAATAATACTTTTAAATAAAATTATTTTATAGATTACTATATATATTTGTATTTAGGCATTTAATTTATTCATATATTATAAGGTCCTTTATTTAATTATATTTCCTTTTAAATATTAATTAACTTATAATTTTTAATAATATTTTTTGAACTAAATACCCATTAAAAATACTTTATATATTTTTATATTTTTTTTGGTCCTAAATATTACTAATTAAATTAATAAAATAATTTTGACCCCGGTCCTAGAGTCAAACTAGTCGTTGGTCAAGTTAGCCGTTGGAGGTTCTGCTCAGACTATTTAACATGCTAAGGTGGATCTGCTTCTTCAACTTGTCCTGACGATGAACCAGACTAGTTGGTTCGAAACGCGTCGACAAATGGTATTCCATGTGATTTTCGTCGAAAAATCTCTCACAAACTTGATATGGATCACAGAAGCCTGAACTCTATAATTACATATAATCTGTTATGTCTCTCTACCAAAACTATGGACTATCTCATTTATGTTTACTTTTCTGAGGGCTTTTTTCCTCATATGAGGAGGCCTGTTGACACAGTTTTCACAAAAAACTTTTTCTGTGTTGTTTTTTCAAGTAACTTTGAGACCGGAATAGTGCCTACTGAAGGTCTCTACAGGAATATACATTTTGAATGTTTGTTTTCTTCAGATGATGAAGGCATGCTTCTGTCTTTTTCTCTTATCTCTGTTTCGGTGATATGCCGAGAGATTTGAAAGACTGGAAGTGCCCTCTTTTTGAGAAGAAGTTTTTCTGCTTTGGCAGCCTTAGGGATGCTTATGGGTACCCAAGGAAGCCGTGACTGCTTTTCTCCCTCACCTGAAGGAGATCCGGAGTTGATTTGTAATGCAATGCATATGCTATGAGACTCTCTAATATATATAGAAAGTCCGATTTTTTTCCGTGGAAAAAAAAACAGATCCACCTTTCGACATCTTCATATTAAATAATTGTTTCATAAGAAATACCTTGTTTGAGGCCGAGGGTTTTTCATATAGTTTCGACAACGCCTAAATCAAACCCTCTGTCATGATTTCCTTCGAAATGTTGAAGGCGACTGACGCAGCAAGGCACAACCGTATTGTTCTGAGTGCCTTTCTATCGAGAAGGTTCCATTCTTCGTTTGTCATACCCGTTGGCATCTTTGATTTTCCGCCCAATGGTAGGTATAGATCTTTCTGATACATATAATCTTCCATCTGCATCTTTCCACAGCGAGAAGTTTTGGTTGTTAAATTTCTCGACCCTAAACTTACCATCTTCCGCCATTGCTCCCACTCGAACCAGGAACCCTTCTTTCCTGCGAGTTTATCAGCCAAATAGACCTTCGGCTCGGATACCAGTCGTTAGAAATTATATATTATGGAGCAATGGAACACATAAAATATTGCAGAAATATAAACACAGAAAACGCATAAAACAAGAGAGACACAGATATACGTGGTTCACCCAATTTGGGCTACGTCCATCCCGAACAACCAGTCCTTCCTTTCTATTATCCAGCAAAATGAAGAGACACAACCTACAGCAGATCCGCTATAATATCCTCTGTTTTCTCTCACAATCTCACCTCTCTATTTCCCGCTCATAGAATACACATCTATCACACAGCCTCAAATACAATGCCCTCATACATAGAGAGGGGTTGCCTTCTAGGGCAAAAAATCCTAAACTAAACATAAGTTCTACCGTCAGATCATCCGCCTAATGGACGGCCCAGATTGACTAGAAATTACTATTCTTTTACAAGGAAATTTTACAGTTGTTTTTAGCTTCGGGGGTGCTTCCCCCGAAACCCCCGCCTGAACCCCCCCTACAACGAATATTTTACGGGCGGCGTTGCCGCCCCCATTTCGAACTGGGGTCCAATGTGGTGATACCTTTGAATATAGAAGATAATCAGGCTCCACACCCAACAAGATGGCCCAGGGATAGCCTCAAGCACTGCGCAGTTCCAGATAGCAGAGCATCACCATTGAGGGTCTATGAAGGGCAGCTCAGTCATGGTCCAAGAAGTGAAGTTGTTCCGTCAAGAGATATTCGGGAAAATGGCTAAGTGTGAGAGGCAAGTAAACTTGTGATGACTCAGCATTTTAATCACACTCTTAGCATACATTGACAACTTGATGACACTAACCACCAGGACAACATAGCAAAGAGTGACCCTCTGTGGGACTGTCTAATCGTGAAAGCAACAAGTACGACACTTGGGATAGACCTTTGAACGACCGTGACAACACTTGTGTGACAGTGCTTACAAGTGTGTGTGTGAGTGCGATGGGTGTTCATATACCTAATACAACCCAAACACACAAAGACAAACCTTCGAAATCACCAGAAAAAGATTACAAGAATGGCATGGCAACCAATATGCCAAAGACGACAGTTGGCCCAACACGCGAAAGGGAGAAAGACATGTAAAGGAAACACACGGAATGGCTTTCAGTGTTTGCAAACATGCATATCATTGAAGATAGAATGATATGACGACTATCAATTGTTAACACCTAATCATCAGTATTGGGTGAATAAGTGTAACTGATGTAAATAAATAATAAGAAATATGAATAATCACCGGGAGATGAAATGAATAGTCTCTCCCTCATGAATATAGTAAAGACCAACCTGAATGAATAAATGTGAATTGATTTGGAGGAGTTACCATCTGCCTGACATGGTATCATAGCCAGCTCTATTTTTAGTATTCCTGCCCTTGTAACTCCCTTTTCTGCCTGTTTTCTTGTTCTGCCCATATTGCAAGCCTGACCTGGTGGCAGCGTTCCATTGCAGAGGGTGGTTTTCGAAAAGTGTTCTCTGCATTTTTCTGAACGTTGTATACACCACGCAGCCTCTCACTTGGTTTCCTCACGACCTCCATACCCAGTCAACTCCTTCTCTCGGCTCATTGGTTTCCATACTATGCTCCCATTCCACAGTTATCTCGTGGCATCCCACAGTCATACTTAACACTCTGTCAACTGCGCCATTGCAACTCTATTATATACCTGTGCCATTGCACAATACAATGCTTCCATCCACACTAACTAAGTTTCCATCCACACTGGTCCTGTAATCTGTCATTGGCATGTTTCTACATAAATAAGTTAATATGGTTCTGTGAGAGAGTTTGTTTTTTTTATAAACCTATATTCCATGGACAACTAGTATCGGTAGCACCATTTGTTCGCATCTGTGCAACAATCCTTTCTGTCAGAGGAAAACTTTCTTCATGTTGATCTTGGCGTCTCCATTGACATTTGGAAGGTGAAATGATTCCCAAATTGTGACGCCGCTACTGCTCATGCTGGTCTCGGTGGCCAGTTCTCTGCATACAGCCGTGAATGCCGAGGAAATTTCTATTGCATCTAACTGATTCAGTGTCATTGCATTATATGACTTGTGAGGGTTCGATTCCTCTCCAAGCCAAATCTGCAATGTAACTTTGAAGAGCTCGTGATGCTTGCTTGTTTATTGACTGTGATATGCGTTAATTAACCAAAATCGTTGGCGTCGCAATTTTTTCTTTGGTATATTTAATATCATTTTTTCTTTGGTATATATATATATAACACTGATATATATATATATATATATATAAAGGATTCCAAGCCATTGTTTTTGGTATATAAAGCCACTATTTTGGTACATATAAAGCCACTATTTTTGGTATATAAAGTCACTGTTTTGGTACATATAAAGCCACTATTTTTGGTATATAAAGCCATTGTTGTGGTACATGTAAGCCACATTGTTTCATTGTCTCACTATCTTGGAATTATATTTCCTCCGATATTGTCGATTTTGGTCAATCATTGACAAATTTTTCAATGCATTCAATCATATCTATTGTGGGAGTAGTTCTTAGTGGAAAGGAGAACTATCCTGAGTGCTCCCGGAAGATACAACATACCCTCATTTTCAATTATTTGTGGAAAGGAGTATGTGTTGGAGACGGAGACAAAGAAACAGAACAACCTACCTCAGACAAAGAGTTCGCCATTTGGGAAAATAAGAACAACAAAGCCTATGCATTAATTGCAGCATCTGTAAGTGAAGAGGTGAGCACCATATTTCGCCATTTTCAACTGCTTTCGAAGCCTTACAAAAGTTGAAAGAACTCTATGACTCACATTTTGCACTTGAAGTTGTTCAATTCATGATTAAACTCTTCACCCTTGAATTGCAAAATAATGATCCTCTTGCTCTTGTATCCGAAGTAAAATCTATAATGCATGATATCAAAGCCACTAAGGTTGAATTGGATATTCCTCTTATCAGTTTCTCAAGGCACTTTATCCTACTTACTCTGATTATCTTGAGTCATTGCAAGCAAATGGAAATCTCAAAGATATTACCTTTGACTCTCTTGTGAAAAAATTTGTTGAAAGAGAGAAAGCTTTTGGAAAGAAGACAGCCCCTAAATCTTCTAAAGAGGTTGTTTGCCTTGCTCATAAAGAAAAGAATCCTACTTAAGATTCTTCTAGATGAAGAGGTGGTCGAAGAGGAAGAGGAAGATATTTTAGAGGCAGGGGGGCAGACACTCTCAAGGAGAAAAGTCAGAGTTGCACTACATACGCTGCAAAAGAAATGAATCACATGATGCCTCTACATGCAAAATACCTTGGGACAAAATTGAGCACCAAAGAAATCAACCCAAAGGTAAGACTAATGACACAGACAAAGGTAAAGCACCTGAATCCGCTCATTATGTTGTGGCACACTATAATAATGGAGTAAATGAAGACTTATTTCATGCTTCACTTGCTTCTTGGAAAAATAATTGGTTGCTTGATTCAGGAGCAACTTGCCACAAGACTCATAAAAAATATTTTTTTGAAGAATTTACTAACAATGTTGATGGAGCAATATACTTTGCATACCAATCAAAAATCAAGCCATCATGGATTGGCACAATTAAGCTCAAATTGCCTAGTCTTCCAGACTTCCTTCTGCATCATGTTCTATATCTCCCACAGTTAAAGATAAACTTGTTGTCCTTGGTCCACATCCACCAGCAAGGTCACTCCATTCATATGTTTGATGGCAAGCTTGAGGTGAGAAAATCATCTAACTACTCACTTGTCATGAGGGGAATAGAAGAAGAAAGGCTTCTCAAACTGCAAGGTACCTCTACTCGTGCACAACATTTCTCATACAATTCTCATTATGAAGAAGGTACACTTCCATCAAGTTTATTATGGCATGCTAGATTTGGACATTTGAACTACGACAGCCTCCGCTTGTTAAAGAAAAATGGTGTTGCTGGTTTGCCTACAATTCCTAGGAAACTTAAGCAATGTGATTCTTTCATTCTAGGAAAGGATAGCAAACAGTATTTTCATGATTCACATTCAAGAGCACATATAAAACTTGAACTCATTCATTCAGATTTATGTGGTCCAATGCCTGTTCCTTCTGCAAATGGAAATAAACATATGATGACACTTATTGATGACTACACCAGAATGTGTTGGGCTTATTTATTGAAGAACAAATCTAATGCCTTTCAAACATTCAAGAACTTTCATACATGGATTGAAAATGATGCACAATCTCATATTGGATCTATTTGCACTGATAATGGAAAAGAATACACTTCAAATGAATTTGAAAACTATCTTCACCAACATGGGATCAAACATCAAACAACTGTGCCTTATAATCCCCAACAGAACGATGTAGCTAAAAGAATGAATAGGACAATCTTAAATATGGTACGCTCCATGATGTTTTTCAAAAATGTAAAGTTGATGTTTTGGGCTGATGCAGTTCTATGTGTTGTATATATAAAGAATAGATGTCCATCTAATGCTATTAGAAACAAGATTCCATATGAAATGTGGTATGGGCACGTTCCTTCGGTAAAGCATCTCAGGGTCTTTGGTTCCACCTGTTATGCCTTGATACCGAAGGTACATAGAAACAAACTTGGTGCAAGAAGTTGTAGGTGTATCTTCCTGGGGTATTCAAACACCTCCAAGCATACCATCTCTATGATGAAGTCAATAAAAAGGTTGTTGTATCTATAGATGCAATCTTTCTTTAATCATCCAAAACTAACAATATTGTTGAGCGACAACTTGATAGCGTCGATAGATTTGTAAATGCAAAATCATTTCAAGAATTTGATAATCAGATTCCACATCTTGAAGGGGGGATTCCTATACTAGATCAACCTGTGGAATCTTCTTCTGAAACACTCTCTCCCCCACATGAAACTCCAACAACGGATGATGCTTTAAGTGATGTGATTGATAGAATTGGGAGACTCAATCTTGATTCAATCCCAACTCAATCAACCGAATAGCCTGGACCATCTGAGAAAGGTCCTCCAAAGTGGCTAACAAAGACACTTGAAAGTGTTCATCCTGATGAGGTTGGAAAGACAGGAACTAGAAATTCAAACCGGCAAAACGGAGGTGATGTAGATGACTCTAATTCACCTGTTGATATGGATGTCCCTTATGATTGTGAATTGAATTTGTCTACAGATTTCAAACCAACTTCCTTCAAAGAAGTTGCTTCTCATGATGAATGGAAAGAAGTGATGCAAAAAGAGTATGATGCCCTCATAAAGAATGGCACTTGGAAGCTGGTTGATCCTCCGTTAGGAACCAAACCAATTGGTTGCAAGTGGGTCTACAAGAAAAAGTATAAAGCTAATGGCTCACTTGACAAGCACAAATCCAGGCTTGTGGCAAAAGGTTTTGCACAAAGGGAAGGGGTCTATTATGAGGAGACTTTTGCCCCCACAACAAAATGGGCTACCATCCGGACACTCTTTGCCCTAGAAGCTCAGAACGGTTGGAAAGTCCATCAAATGGATGTAAAAACTGCTTTCTTGAATGAAGATCTAAAAGAGAATGTTTTTATGTCCCAGCCTGAAGGATTTGCTATGAAAGGACATGAACATAAAGTATGCAAACTTGTGAAATCCTTGTATGGCCTCAAATAAGCACCGTGAGCCTAGTATGAAAAACTAACTGAGCATATTTTGAAACTCAATTTCAAACATTATGATCTTGATGATGCAACTTTATTTGTCAAGAAAGTTGGCAAAAAAGTTGTATATCTTGTGGTATATGTAGATGATCTTTTGATGACAGGGAACAATGAAAGCTACATTGCATCCATAAAGAAGGAATTGAGGAAAGGTTTTGAAATGACTTATTTGGGCTATGTTCATTACTATCTTGGTATTGAAGTAACTCAACATCCAAAGTCCATATTCCTTTCTCAAAAGAAGTACATTGGAGATCTGTCAAATAGGTTTGGCATGACAGAATGCAATTCTCTTACTACTCCAATGGAACAAAACTTAAAGCTCACATCCATTGAAGGAAAATAATTTGAGGATGCAACAAAGTATAGACAGCTTGTAGGAAGTCTGAACTACCTAACTACTATGAGACCAGACATTTCGTTTGCTGTTGGAATCCTCTCTAGGTTTATGCAAAAGCCTTGTGAGGGACATTGGTCTGCTACAAAAAGAGTTCTAAGGTACATGAAGGGAACTCAAGACTTTGGAATGAAGTATACACATGTGGACGACTTCAGCTTGATTGGATACTCTGATTCAGACTTCGATGGAGAAAAAGAAAATGGGGTATCTACTTCAGGTTATGCTATGAGTCTTAGATCAAGAGTTGTCTCCTGGAGATCACGCAAACAATCAGTTCCAGTAGATTCCACAACAGAAGCAGAATATGTGGCAGCAGTTGAAGCAACAAAAGAAATTGTGTGGCTCAGGAAAATTCTTAAAGATTTGCAGGTAAAATAAGAACAATCGACTCCACTCATGATTGAAAATACCTCAGCAATAAAGTTGGCCAAGAACACAAAGTTCCATGATCGAATGAAGCACATAAATACTAAATATCATCTTATTCGACATAATGTTGAGGCCAAAACAATCCATCTCCGCCATTGTTCCACTAATGAGAAAATGGCAAACATCATCAAAGTTCTTGGAAGAGAAAAGCTTGAACGATTCAGAATGAAGCTTTGACTCACCAACATCCCTTCAGATTAAGGGGGGAATGTTGACACCTAATCATCAAGATTGGGAAATAAGTGTAACTGATGTAAATAAATAATAAGAAATATGAATAGTCACCAGGAGATGAAGTGAATAATCTCTCCCTCATGTATTTAATAAATACCAACCTGAATGAATAAATGTGAATTGATTTGGAGGAGTTACTGCCTGGCCTGACATCAACAGTACTTCAATCTACACTAAGAGATGTACTTCAAAAAGATGTACTTTAATTACCATACTTACCCTTCAGATGGTTATGCATCTAACAGAGTTTGCATGTGGTTTTGATAATTTATCATAACTCAATTAGTTGGTATTTCTCCTCAACTCCTTGAGAGTCATCTGGCATGTCATCTTTCCTTGTGGTCACTAAGAGATAGATCTGCGCAGTTTCAGAGGGCAGTGATTGCTGCCAGGATGAGGCCCTGGGAGGCACATCTACGTAGGTTTTGAATGAAAGGAAGACTAGACAGCTGAGGACAACATTGCGCAGTTTATGGATGCAAGGCACTATTGCAGGATGGGGTCCTGATAGGACACTTCTGTGTGGTTTTAGGTTGCAAAATAGACTGGGTAGATGGGGACAAAACTGTGTAGTTTTGGGATGTAGGACACTACTGTGGGATGGGGTCCCGAGAGGACACATCTGCGCATTTTTAGGTTGCAAGACAGAGTGGGAAACTAAGGGATAAAACTGCACAAATTCTCGAGATAGTGGGTTTCGACTAAGGGAAGGACACTAGAAGAAAACACTACGCAATTTTGGATGCCAAGGGAGGTTGGGGTTCATGTGCATTGCACAGTTCCAATAGGCAAGGGAAAAATCTTGAGGTCTAGAGAAGCGAAGTGTGCAATTTCGGAAAGCTGGATGAGGCTAGGTTGCTCGGGAAACTAGCTAAGTGTGGTATCGATGAAACTGATGTAACAGTGATAGAACTTTGATTGTGATCACACACTTGAACACTTAGTGATACAACATATACCATCCAGAACATATAAAATATGCTCTGCTTGATGCAACAACCTTTGTGACAAGAGTGCATGAAGTGAGTGTGAAACATGTCTATATGATGAGAAAGACCCATACACACAAAGATTTCCCCTTGAAGTAGAACAAACTTCCCTTTGCATGATAAATGATAATCCCCATGCCCAAGGATGACACATGTTGCATAAATATGAAAACGTGAACAACTCTTAAGATCAAGGAGGGGGCTCAAGATTATCATCTTACCAATAAGTGACCAAGGAACGATCGATCACAAGATCCACGGTAGGCTCTGAAATTTGCATGCGAGCCAAAGTTTTGGAGGGTAGTTGTAGCCGCTACAACATTAGAAACACACTGGTAGAACTCCATCTCTCTATATGGACCTTGTCTTATGAAATCGATTCTAACTCTTCTAGAAGTATTGTTCGATTTTTTGATCGTCATGGTTTCATCACTAGCTTGAGTGAAAGATGTAGTCCCTACCATTCTCTTGATCGAACATCACACGTACAAAGCCAAGTCAATTGAGTTGTTTCGACTGGGATGAGGAGTATATTGATGCACAAGTAATATGATTGTCAAAGTTTTAGTTTCATCTCTGGTGTTGCTTCACTACCAGCAGGCCTAGGTAGTACCCCGGAAGAGTCACGCAGGAACACAAGCATCGCTCCACTGCCAGCGAGCCTATTTAGTACCCCAATAGACTCACTTGCATCTCCTCTTTGTGCAAGAAGCCTTTCTCTTCTTTCACCTTGTTTATTTTTCAATTTTTATTTTTTTTATTTTTTTTATTTTTCAAAGAACTGTGCATAAGCACTTATTTATTTCAGAGGTGGAAGAGGGATCCCAACTTATTGAAAGAAGAATAGGTTGTCCCTTCAAAGAAGATTGTTATATATACCTATGACATACTCGTTAAGGTTTTCCACCTCACCTTACTCTACTTAACTGAGTTGACAAGGGTTAACCCAAAAAAGCGTATTAGAATAGGAGGTGCTAGTTAAAAATGCAAGTGTTGTGTTTTCACCAAGACTCACTCTAAACATAATGTATTTTCCATCAGGGTATCATCGACTGAAGACAACAAGCTCTTCATAAAGAGAGGGTTAGGACAGATAATGAAATGTTGATAGTTGTACAAGTTCTCTTATATTTTCCCAGCTTGTCTCAAGAGCCAAATACGGTTTCATGTGAAGCTAACCTACAAGTGCAAACAAGCAAACAAACAAGAAATAAAAGGGCATGAGTAAAGCAAAAGCAAAAAAAGCACGTAAAGAAAAACATGCAAGCAAAACAAAGCAAGAAAGAAAAGAAAACACTACTCCTACTCCTACGCTAAACAGTGCATGGGCTTGATCATGTAAATTAAACCATGTTGGTGAAGGCATGGTAGACAAGAAAGATAAGCATGTAAACCAGAAAATAAAAAAGATAATACAATGTAGACCAACACGCTCAAAGTTTAAAAGCGTCCACCGAAAAGAAAAGAGTAAATGTGCAAGACAAACATTCTGCAGACGTACCATGGTGTTGCAACACACTGTGTGCAGACGATGAGCACGTACACTCTTTTGATTGTGACAAATAAGAAAACATGAAAAAGGAAGACAACTTACGTTTCACAAGAGTTCTCATTTTGTAAGACTCCTCCAATGCATGAACGATGAGATCACGTGATTTCGCTAGAGGGAGTGAAATATGTGAACTAGATTAATCTTCAATGCAAACATGAGAGTGATGAGGAGCCTACGGTGTTTCAACATATTTCTTATTGGGAGTGGAACTGATCTCAGGACAGCGAGGACCTGACATAACCATCAGTGCAAGATGAAGTGCCTCGACAACTTGAGGGGTTTCCACTTCATCAGTAGGTAGACCATCAAAGACCAATGCCTTGGAAATATCAACAATGAGTGAATCAACGTTATGATCAAATGAAGGAGTCAAGATATCATGACAAACATGATCAGAAAATTCGAGATGTTCATCGGCATCCTCATGATCTGACGAATTATGAGGAGGGGTTGGTAGAAACAAGAATGTTCACCCTCTGTGTTTCTATAAATAACATATGACAGATTGAATGGATTTTCAGAGAAATATGTGTCCTCTCTGAAATGCAATGACAGACTAAGATCGTGTCCTATGAATGATCGAAAGTAGCAACATCTGGCGATGAGTTTTCACAAGGAAAATAGAAAGTGGTAGAATCACAAGAAATATCAAGATAGAGCGGGTGAGGCGCAGATGGAAGGAATTCATTCTTCTCTGCGGGTTCTTCTTCAGATTCACGCACACACTCATCATTAATAACAAAGTAGGTTGGCTTCACAACATCAACTTCATCGACAACTTCCTCATGAACACAAGATGTGGAGTCCGGAACGGGAGAACACAACAAAGTAAAATTTGGAGGATCAATGGAACCAGAAAACAAAGGCTGAGAGAACGAGTTCATGTGACAACAATCTGGCTTTCCAACCAAATATGCGCAGATATATAGAGCAGGTGAGGTGAGAGGATGTGACAATTCGACAGATGTGCGCGCACCTTCTTCCACCTCGCATTGCGAAGCTAGAGTTGTTTGATGAGAGGAGCACGGAAGGTCACTTGTGACAACAACCTTGTATGTCTAGGATTTGGTAGCTCTAACACTGAGGTATGTTGGGAGGGGTTTGAATGATTCTAAGATATGCGGATTCTCAGATATTTGAAGAAGATACTAAAATATTTCATTGAGAAATTTCCAATCAATTTCATCTTTAGGAATTCAAAATGAAAGATTCCAAAAGCGGTTGTGAAATTTCTCAACGAATTCATCGGGGGCTTTCCATAATTCCAAAAAAAAATTATTGAGTTCTTTAAGATCATAATGATAGGAATCACGATCCAACTCTCCAACCAACTTATTAAGAGAGTGAATGGATGTTGCAGGTAATATGGTACACCATTTCAGTGGATTCCCTCGAAGCATGAATGCGAACAACGAGATAGAAATGTAATCTTCATGGATTCCATGCCTTACACAGAAGGCTACGAAGGTATCTTTGTGCCTAAGCTAGGTTTCTCCACCTTCACCATCGTATGTGTTATGTGACAAGTCATTCCGGAGATCCTCTAATACTTCAACATTCTCTCCATAAGAAAGACACGTTGGAGGATAAACTGTAGCATAAATCATGAAAGATGTGTAGTTCAAAACAGACTTTGTGGACTCAACCTATCATTTGGCCCTCCTTCTAGCACCAGAAATGTTGACAGTGTTGGACCTATCAACATGTTAGGGGATTTCCCTAGTAAGAAGTCCCAACTAGACCTCAAACCATTTGGAGAAGGAGTCCCTGCAATGGGTAGTAAAGTTATGCCTTCACTCCAATAGCGTGCAGAGGTAAGCAAGATATCTTTGACAGAAGCATGTGACCTTGTAGTGAGTCAAGAGATATGCATGGTGAGGTTCTAACACACAAAGGGGAAAATGAATTTTGTCCCTTAGAAGCTTGTAATAGTAAGCAGCATGAAAGGAACACACGATTTGAATGACATCACAAGTTGGAAAGCAGAATAGTCGACAATCCAAAGTGATGGGTTAAACCAACAATACGACTTCAACAAGATTCATACAATCATATGCAAAATAGTTCATACACAAATGCATAATTTAAACAACATACATTGCTAAAGTATGTTGAATCCCAAAATGATATCTAATATAATGCACTGCGTAAACCCCCATACTTAAATTCAAAAAGAGTCAAGGGATCTCTACTTGAATGGTTCATGAGGCACAATACTTGCTAAGGTTTTGCAAATGGGGTAGCAAGCTAAGTGGGCTTGATTGTGGGGAAAACTCCACAGTTAAGCGCGCTTGAGCCAGAGGAGTTCTGGGATGGGTGACCTCCTGGGAAGTCCTGGTTACCGGGTGCAAGCCCCGGAAGTGATGATTGATGCTATGTGATTCATTTCACTAGTTTCAATCCCACTTCTTCACCCCTGTGAGCATCACCCGATGCAATGAGTGCTAAGTGAACTATTCAAAAATCATGAGAAATTAGTCAGTTACGACTACCTCTCATGGAAATGGTCATACATGAATGACTTACTTAACGCAGTTGAATCCCAAAATGATATCTAATATAATGCACTGCGTAAACCCCCATACTTAAATTCAAAAAGAGTCAAGGGATCTCTACTTGAATGGTTCATGAGGCACAATACTTGCTAAGGTTTTGCAAATGGGGTAGCAAGCTAAGTGGGCTTGATTGTGGGGAAAACTCCACAGTTAAGCGCGCTTGAGCCAGAGGAGTTCTGGGATGGGTGACCTCCTCGGAAGTCCTGGTTACCGGGTGCAAGCCCCGGAAGTGATGATTGATGCTATGTGATTCATTTCACTAGTTTCAATCCCACTTCTTCACCCCTGTGAGCATCACCCGATGCAATGAGTGCTAAGTGAACTATTCAAAAATCATGAGAAATTCCGATGCAATGAGTGCTAAGTGAACTATTCAAAAATCATGAGAAATTAGTCAGTTACGACTACCTCTCATGGAAATGGTCATACATGAATGACTTACTTAACGCAGTTGAATCCCAAAATGATATCTAATATTGCTAAAGTAACCAGAATAGTCGAACTACAATAACAACATATGCATGAAGACGTGTTGTCTCTGTTATATTATATAAAAGTGAAAGTTCCATCCATTCATACAACCATGACAACCACTAGCCCCAAAAGTGGAATGTTACAATCAACATTGTCTACTCCTCCAAAGAGATGTACTCGCTATGCACTATGGAGAAGCCAAGGATCATCACAACACTCTCTAAGCCCTCTTTAAGAAATGCCTAGCAAAAGCTTGGATCCCAAAAGCATGTTCTATGAGTTATGAGGTTCTATATATAGAAAAGGGTGGCGTGACCCTTGACATTCCCCTTTTGACTCTTGGACTACCCTCATGACTCTTCAACTTTATAACATATAACTCTTTACATTACATATGATTGTTTGCATTCCACTAATGACACTTGGAATTTCACTTTACATTACGTTATATTACAACAAGTACAGCTCATAGTAGTGAGGTGGTCGAGACAACTCATAACATAACTCAACATGACATTGTTGACATGTATTCGCTGACCGTGGTGTCCATGTCAAGTTGTTATGCTACTAAGTGATAAATGTGTTCTTGGACGTGCTTTTTGTTCACCTCTGCATAGCTTGGTGTTGCGGGGTCTCCAATGGTCTTCATCTTGCAAGATGTTTCCATGCATGTACTCCTTTCTCTTGTTGCTTAGTGTGCTTTATACGTCTGTCCAGTTGCAATAAAGTCTTCTAGCATGCGCTCCTTCTTCATCATGTTCGTCATCTCACCATGTTCCACCAATGAAATCGTTCCTGCAATTTACTCATGATGAGACAACATCAAATCCGAAAATCTCCTAGTCTAGCATGATGCATTGTTTTCCTTGTTTGGGTCCAGGTGACTAGGAGGGAGGAAAAGACACTGAAACTTCCCAGAGCACAGCTTAGGACGAGATGAGAGATTTTGGAGCTTGGTTTGCACTACCGGGAAAAACTACACAGTGATCACTGGGAGGTGGAATCGGGTGGTGACAGTCACCAATGTCAACTGCAAGATGAGATCCTAAGGGGGACAGTTTCTGTGTAGTTCCCTGAGGGAGGATAGAGCGGGGTTGTAGAGGGATTGTTGGGCAGTTCTACGCAGTTTCCAGAGGGAATACAGAGCAAGACTGCTGGGAATTTCTATGCAATTTCTGAAGGGAATACAGAACAATCCTGCAGAGGGACTGCTAGAAAGCTCTATGTAGTTCCTGGGATTAAGATAAAGCAGAGTGCATGGGAACTATTACGCATTTTTGAAGAGGAAGACAAGACACACCACAGGGAGACCAGCGGGGAATTCTGTGCAGTTTCCTAAGGAAGTGCAGAGCAAGCGAGTAGAGGAATCAATTAAGCATGTGCGTGCATTTTTGGAGAGCAACACAGCCTCGGTTCTTAGTGCAGTGCAGGTTTTGGGCAGTCAAGAGGGAGGCTTGATGATTGTACTTGAGAAATTCACATTTTTGTTAGGCTATGGAGACAATTTCTATGTAATTCTGGGAGGCAAACAGGCTTCTCACTTCTAGGATTGTGTAGTATAGCTGGCTCGAGGGACAGCCTCAAGCACTGCGTAGTTCCAGACAGCAAAGCATCACCACTAAGTGCTAAGATTGTTAAAGAATTTAGGGAAGTTAGCATTATATAGATTCTTCTAAACTTGATAACAATTTGTGAAATGCTTTTACTATTTATCTTATCTTGATCTTCTTATTATAAGTGTGTGTGTTTACTTCATCAAACTGCTACCAAAACAAAGAGACAAGATTACAAGAATTTTTCATTTGTCAGGGCCAAAACCTCTCCAACCGAAGAACACCAAGACCATTATACTTGACCCTCTATGCCACTCCAATACCAAGACAGTGATCCTCTTCCTTTCTTTCTACTGATATCAGCATCATAGCTTCTTCAGGACTGCTCCTTTATCGAAACATTTAACGCGGTTTCCACATATATGACTAATGTCTATTCTTAACTTCACCGAGATCATGATTGTCTCATGGTTGCACCCTTAACTGAGATTATAGGATTGTGTCTTCATTGAGATCATATTACTGCACTCTTGAGACAGAGTATCTTCCCATCATGTTTATGCTGAGACTATTTATGCCACTGTGGTTTACTTCAACGAAATATTCTCCTTCACTGGGACTATGCCATCAAGGAGGAGGCTCTGTCATCATTTCTGAGATCTTGTGAAATATCTCAAAAAAATTTGAGATACTGTCTTCACTGAGCTATCCGAGATTTTTTGTCTTACTGTGCCATCTGAAATCCTGAACTATATCTCTGAAAACTTCAAAGATATACGAGATTTTTCCTGTGTCTTTTGTGGATACCCCAGTTGGGTATACATAGTGGTTACGTCTCTCGTTTGAGCCGACTTATCCAGATGAACCAGCATGTCATGTTTTAGTTATTTAATATATTTTTTGCAGGACGACATGATGTATTTTCATCGATTTGTTTGCAGGCTTCTTCTTTTAAGGATGGTGCTTGTCTTGGAGGGATGCTTGACACTACGTTGACTCATGTTCATTACATAAAATCTCAAAAAGAGCTCTTCAATATAATTTTGACTCTTTGACTTTCCTATACCTATAGAATGAGCAAGAAACTCATTCATATAATTTATAAAAATAATAATTCTTTTTATTAACAAGTAGAAAGATCAAAATTATATTGATAAATACCGAACCGAGTTACCCTTTTATTCAACACTCCCTCTTAACTCGGGAGGTATTTACAATGGTACTTGGTTATTCTCAATATGAACAATTTCTCATAAAAATAATCAGATTGGTAATCCCATTTGTATAGCATCATATCAATCAGCATTTTCATAGTGCAAGGCCTTGATTAACAACTCCATCTCTCCATGAGAACATGACCTACAATTCTCGCAAGACCAATGATTTATAGACAGCTTCAGCATTGTCTCTCAAGGTACATACCCAGCTGGGTGTTCACTGAGTATGACCTTCTAGGACTATTCTTATCTTGGGTTCCCAACCCTCAAAGAATATCGGTCCTCTTGCCTACTCTTATCTTGGATGCCCTACACAACCTCAAAGAGTATCGAATGCCAGATGATTACCCAATCCTCCCATTCTTTCTTCCAAATTGAAGACAATAATGTTGTGTCTATCATGTGTCTACATTTCCATTCATGGCCTTCATCTAGAGTTACGGTTGTTAGTCCTAGTCTAGTGCATGACACATGAAATGGAAAAACACAATTTTCACTCCTTTGTAATCAGGGGTGATCTGATTCAAGCTTCCTCTTGATCAGGTGCATGTTAGAGCTCCTTCTTAACAAGGGACTCTTCTTTTCATCATCATCTTCTTCATGGGTCCTTCAACTGCTTGATCAACTTCTTTCCTTGATGTCATAGAGTTTAGTTGAGCTTCTTCCTTGTAGGGCATCAGTCATCTATCACTTTCCTTCTCGGTTCATCATGTCATTCCTTTCTTCATGGAAAGTGGCCTTCTTTATACATATCTGGAACCTTGGTCATGTAACTACTTCTTTACCATCATGCTTCTTTCAGGAATATCCATCCACCACATGAATGCTAGTTGTACTTGTACTTACAATTCTTGTTCTAGTAGCCCTGCATGCACTCATCCAGATATTATTCAAGAAATCAAAACATAACATTAGATTAAATAGTACCTTACTAGATGTCTCTTCATCATGACATCTTCCTGTAGGTATCAGCATCCTGCATTCATGTTGACACATCTCCAAAAGATGTCTATTGTCAAGGGTCTTCATCTTTTCCATCGGAATCTTCATATCTTTCCAGGAGATTTCCTGGTCAAGTCTTATTGGTTTTTGGATGTTGATTGCCTTTATTAGGGTTGCATATCTCACGATCTCTTTGTTCCTCACACATTTCCTTCCCAGGTGCTTTCAATTAGAGTTTCTTAATTGTAGTCAACCACCTCATACTTCATATGAGGACATATTATGTTGATTTCATCTAGTGTGACTTATGCCTTCCTGCATCCTTTCAGAGGAGGAGATCCTTTTTCTCTTGATCATGCTTCTAAAGATAGAAGTAATGATCCATGTTACCTGCAACCACATGACATGTCATTATAATATTAAACACAAGCATACATACCTTTAATTACCTTTAGGTCATCGAGGCTTCTTCCAGCAACTTCCTTGATGGAACAGATCTTCAATCCCTTAATCTACTTCATGTCATCACATCATTATCTCATGGATTCCATAGGTTGGAATTCTTGTTGAAACACTTACTTTCAACACATGGTTGAATTATTTTATCCTTTAATACTATAGACTGCAACTTGTCTTTCTCTATCTAGCATAGAGACCAAAAATTGATCATCTTTCCTAGATATTCATGAAGTTATTCCTTCATTCTTTGATACCTTTACTATTGTGTAGGTCTAAGTGACCTTCGTTACTTTAATTTTCGAGTATATCTAGCATTTCATATATATCTCTTTATGTCTCCTCTTCTCCTATTTAGGTATGAGAGGACTTTTGAGTGATATCATATGAATCCTATGAATCTCTTGATGGATTCAAACAATGCTTGATCCATGTTACCTAAAACCACATGACATGTTATTATAATATTAAACACAAACATACATACCTTATATTACCTTTAGGCCATCGAGGCTTCTTCCAGCAGTTTCCTTGATGGAAGAGATCTTCAATCCCTTGATCTACTTCATGTCATCACATCATTATCTCATGGATTCCATAGGTTGGAATTCTTGTTGAAACACTTACTTCCTCTCTATATTAGAGAACCCTTTGTTGAGGATTCCATCAGAGAATTTTGAGGATCTTGTATATCCCCAACTGGAAGATGTTTCCTTTTTGACTTGATGCATGATGAGCCTTAGATGACTCCTTTCTTTTCTTTAATGTCCACTGAGGTTCCCAAGAGCTATATACCCTACATGTTTTTCTTCCATGGATTTTTTCCTTTATGATTCCCATGGTGATGTCACAAGCTCTTGTTTCTAATGCTTCCATGATGCCATGATGCATCTTATTATCATTGTCATATCTTATAACACAAGATATAGGCGCTTATGATAGGATCCTTTTGTGACGGATACTATCTTACTCATAGGAGAGATTTGATACTCCCTCTTTCCTTGGTCGTTTTCTTTAGCTTCCTCCATCTTTCAGTGTTATGAGCTTCCAAAAAATTTTATAGCATTGAATCTTAACCATACTTATTTTTTTCTTTGCTTGAGGACCAACCTTGCCTTTCCTCTTTGCACATGGTTGAATTATTTTATCCTTTAATACTATAGACTGCAACTAGTCTTTCTCTATCTAGCATAGAGACCAAAACTTGATCATCTTTCCTAGATATGCATGAAGTTATTCCTTCATTCTTTGATATCTTTACTATTGTGTAGGTCTAAGTGACCTTCTTTATTTTAATTTCCGAGAGTATATCTAGCATTTCATATATCTCTCTTTATGTCTCCTCTTCTATTATTTAGGTATGAGAGGACTTTTGAGTTATATCATATGAATCCTATGAATCTCTTGATGGATTCAAACAATGCTTGACCTTCATAGACCTTTTCATAGATATCAATGATTTATCTTATCTATGAGGATTATGGCAATCCTCCTTATTCTACGCAAGGACTTTCGATTATCTAACCGATTTATAAATCCCCTTGCAATCATGAAATCATTTAACCAAATCTGATTATAAAATTGAAAGATACTTACTTGGTGTGTGAAGAGGAGATCTTCACCTTGATGCTTCTTTTGCTTGCGATGCCCATCATTAGTATCCTTTCATCACAACTTCCTTGGATGCCTTCTAGCACAATGACATTAGTGGTCTTGACATCACCGAGACTGCTTTACGACCTTCCCAATTCATTTTTAAGGTACTTTTGACTTCAACATATTGTTGACATGTTAGTGATACTATGTTCTGATCCGAGCACCATGCTATTGATATCATAATCATAGACAAAATTTGATATTGTCATAAGTATATTGATATGAATAACATAACTAAACTGTGGGTGGCACTGTATAGATAGACTGCCTCATCATCGAAACTGCCTTGATGTAATAACTATATTGAGACAGTGATGTAATCATGGATTGTGAGAGGTATTCCTTGGATTACTTTTGAAATATATATATATATATATATATATATATATATATATATATATATACCTGAGACTATCTTTTATACTTTTGAAATATATATATATACCTGAGACTATCTTTTATGGCATGGAGAAAGTTCAATGATAAAGAAGTGAGGATCACTGATATGCTCCATCAAACTGAGCATGAGTTGAGTGCATGACTGTAATTACTGAAGTTGATACTCCATGACTATTGTAGACCTGCTTGTTGTATAATTTCTCCCTTAGTCCTTTCAACCTTCTTTGATGTTCTTGAAGACAGATCCTTGTATGTCTCTTTTGCTGCCCTTCATTTGACTTCAACACCTTAGCTCTGATACCATGTTGAAGAACCTAGGGAAGTTAGCATTAAATACATTATTCTAAACTTGATAACAATTTGTGAAATGCTTTTACTATTTATCTTACCTTGATATTCTTCATATTATGAGTGTGTGTGTTTACTTCATCAAACTGCTACCAAAACAAAGAGACAAGAACACAAGAAGTTGGCATTCTACGACCGCCAAAACCTCTCCAATTGACAAACACCAAGACCATTATACTTGACCCTCTATGCCACTCCAAGACCAAGACACCAATCCTCTTCCTTTGTTACTACTAATATCATCATCATAGTTGCTTCAGGACTTCTCCTTTATTGAAATCTTCAACGAGTTTTCCACATATATGACTAATGTTTGTTCTTAACTTCACCGAGATCATGACTGTCTCATGGTTTCACCCTTAACTGAGATTATAGTCTTATGATTGTGTCTTCATTGAGATCATATTACTGCATTCTTGAGACAGAGTATCTTCCCATCATGTTTATGTCGAGACTGTTTATGCCACTGTGGTTTACTTAAACGAAATATTCTCCTTCACCGAGATTGTGCCATCAAGGAGGGGGCTCTGTCATCATTTCTGAGATCCTATGAGATATCTCAGACAAGTCTAAGATACTGTCTTTACTGAGCTATCTGAGATTTTCTATCTTACTGTACTATCTGAAGTCCTAAACTATACCTCTAAGAACTTCAGAGATATCTAAGATTTTTCCTGTGTCTTTTGAGGATACCCCAGTTGGGTATATATAGTGGTTATGTCTCCAGTTTGAGCTGACTTATCCAGGTGAACCGACATGTCATCTTTTAGTTATTTAAAATATTTTTGTAGGCCGACATGATGTCTTTTCATCGCTTTGTTTGCAGGCTTCTTCTTTGAAATATGGTGCTTATCTTGGAGGGTTGCTTGACTCTAGGTTGACTCATGTTCATTACATAAATGCTCAAGAAGAGCTCTTCAATATAATTTTGACTCTTTGACTTTCCTAGACCTATAGAATAAGCAAGAAACTCATTCATATAATTTATAAAAATAATAATTATTTTTCTTGACAAGTACAAAGATAAAAATTACATTGACAAATACCGAATCTAGTTACCCTTTTCTTCAACAGAGACTACGCAGGGCAGCTCAGTCTGGGTTCGGGAAGTGAAGTTGTTTCGTCGAGAGATTTTTCAGGAAAATGGCTAAGTGTGAGAGGCAAGTTAACTTGTGATGACTTGACATTGTAATCACACACTTAGCATACTTTGAAAACACAGCGACACTAACCACCGAGACAACATAGCAAAGTACGACCCTCTGTGGGACTGTCTAATGGTTAAAGCAACAAGTGTGACATTTGGGATAGACCTTTGGACAACCGTGACGACACTTGCGTGATAGCTCTTACAAATTTGTGTGTGAGTGCGACAAGTGTTCATATAGATAAGACAACCCAAACACATAAAGACAAACCTTCAAAATCACCAGAACAAGATTGCAAGCATGGTGCAGCAATCAATATGCCAAAGATGACAATTGGCCCAACACACGAAAGGGAGCAAGACATGTAAAGCAAACACATGGAATGGATTTCAATGTTTGCAAACATGCATGTCATTGAAGACAGAATGATATGACGATGATCAATAGTACTTCAAGCTACACTAAGATATGTACTTCAAAAATATGTACTTTACTTGCCATACTTACCATCCATATGGTTATGAATCCAACAGAGTTTGCATGTGGTACCAGTCTTTTATCATAACTCGATTCCTTGGTTTTTCTCCTCATCTCCTTGAGATTCATCTAACGTGTCATCTTTCCTTGTGGCCACTGGGAGATAGAATTACGTAGTTTCAACAGGTAGTGGCTACTACCGGGATGACGCCCTGGAAGGCACATTTGCATAGTTTCTGAATGAAAGGTATACTAGGGAGTTGAGCACAACACTGTGCAGTTTCTGAATGCAAAACACTAATCCGAGATGGGGTCCTGATAAGACACCTCTGCGCAGTTTCAGGTTGCAAGACACACTAGGCAGCTAGGGACAATAATGCGCAGCTTTGGGATGCAAGCACTACTACGGGATTGGATCCCAAAAGAACATATCTGCGCAGTTACAGGTTGCAAGACAGAGTGGGCAGTTGAGGGACAACATTGCGTAGATTATGGAAACAGTGGGTTCCAGTTGAGGGAAGGACACTGGAGGAAACTACTACGCAATTTTGGATGCCAAGGGAGGTTGGGGTTCCTGTGCATTGTGCAATTCAAGAAGGCAAGGAAAAAAGCTTGAGGGTTGCAGAAGCGAAGTGTGCAGTTCTGGAAAGTTGGATGAGGCTAGGTTGCTCGGGAAACTGGCTAAGTGTAGGAGCGGTGAAACTGAATTAACAGTGATAGAACTTTGACTATGATCACACACTTGAACACTTAGTGATACAGCATAGACCATCTAGAACATATAAAACATACTTTGCTTTATGCAACAACCTTCGTGACAAGAGTGTGAAGTGAGTGTGAAACATATCTATGTGAGAGAATGACCCATATGCATAAATATTTCCCCTTGAAGCATAACAGAGTTTGCAATATTCCTAATTAGCCATGGCTAATTGGAATATTCGATTTTGCTCAATTTTGCCTTCTATAGTTATTTATAAATAAAAAGCTGAGAAAGGGGGGACATAACTCACTTTTTGAATAAAGTCACTCTCTAGTACCACAATGTTGTAACTTAAAAAGGGGAGCCAAGGGGACCAAAGGACCATGTAGAGAAGGGGGCCCATGTAGACACTTGGAGGGACTGCGCAGATGGAGAAGGAGCATGTGGCAAGAGAGAGGCTACGTTGGAGGAGGTGGGCCTTAGGGTTTTGAGAGAGGCCAACGCTGTAAAGGAGAGAGGAGCCTCCTCATTTGGGCATTGGATTATGTTGCATTTGAGCTAGTCACTTTGACTTAGAGCATGCTGGATGTTTAGCCTGTCTGCAACACTATTTAGTGCATCGAGTGTCTCCATTTGGAGATCTCACCCTTAGCCCCGGGGGACTTCGAGTGCCTGCTCGGGCAAGGTAGTTTCATCAGTACTTTGTAGGAGGAATGATCTCTGGAGTTGAGGAGGAACTGAGCATTTGATAACGACGCAATCTTAAGAGGAGAGGACGCGGTCTCTTTGGGTAGGAGCTCTGGATTGGGTTTATGTGGAGGATTTGAGCTTGGAGATTGAGCAAGGGATCAGCCCTTGCATATTGGAGGATTTTGGCAAAGTCTCGAGCAGAGTTTTGGAGGATTCTCTTCAGGAGCAGTGCAGAGCCTTGGGGGATAGCGTAGATCCTCAAGGGGGTGATTTTCGGGGGTTAGATATTTTAGAAAAGCTTTCTGGGATTTTTTGGGTTTATTGAATAGAGGTTGATTCTAGAGTTTCAGCATTTTCTGAGGAGGGGAATAGCCCCAAATCCTCACTTGATTCCAGCAGTAGCAGCAGCATAGCAGTTCTTCGGCAGCTTGGACACAGTTCATAGAGAGTCCATTTCCTTATCATTCTGAGTGTATTTCTTCACTTGCCTTGAGCAAGTCCAAGTACTATCTTTCTGATCACCTCTTGTACTCTTTCCATTACTCAGTATAATAAAATGGCTTAGCATTTCTCTCTGCATTTCTCGAGTATCTGCTTATATTCCATGTATACATTATTGTATGTTGCACTACTATTATTTTTATCTCTTTGAGCTCTCCGGCCACTATACCACTTGTGTGTTTTTCTCCTATACTCTTAGACAGAGTCTGGAAAGGGCCAGGAGGCCTCCAGATCTCTTCCTCTTTTCAGAGGTGACATATCTGGTAAATGCCCTCCCAGTCCATCTCTGGTTGGAGTTTGCTTGTGTTTGAGGGATATCCCTGGTAAGGGATATTAGAGTGGTATCAGAGCATAGATCTGGCTCAGCCTGTGGAGCTAGCAGTCTATGACACCGAGGGAGAAGCCCTACATCTGTTACAGAGGTAGGAAATACAGAGATATTGAGCGTAGGTTGGAGAACACCTATGAAGAGGGAGACTGTGTTAGGGTGGTGGACATAGAACAGGAGGAGCCTGTGGTGAACACAGAACAAGAGGAGCCTGTGGTGGACGCAAAGCAGGAAGATCCGATGGAAGATGAGGATGGGAAGAGATTTGCGGACATGCTCCTCAAATCAGTGCAGGATCTGTTGAGGCAGATCGAGGTGATGGGGCAAAGATTCATGGCAGTGGAGGCTAGACAGCATGAGAACCCACGTGTTTTCCAGGTTGGTGAGGGATCAGGTACATCCCACCATTTTCCAGAGCAGGGTGCCTCTCAGTGTGATACTACTCAGCAGATGGCCTCACATGCCCCTACACGCTCTACCATGCCCACTTTCCTAGGAGTAGACACAGGGGTCGGAGCCCAGTAAGAGGCAGAGCCCAGTCATATGGGCGATTATTTTGCAGAGTACCAGGCCTATGGGCAGGAGTTCATGGATGCTCTCTCATTCAGAGACTTTGTTCAGCTCAAGTGGGATAGTAGACCCCACGACCATCACAGAGGATACCAGCATTATCATGATGGAGACACCCACCGCACAGCTAGTAGATTCCACTTGCCTACGTTTGATGGCTCATCAAACAGTTCGGCAAAGTCTTGGGTTGAGAAGCTAGACATCTATTTCCAGCTTAACCAGATGTCGGATACAGAGGCCATCAAGGTGGCGACATTACATTTGGATGGTGAGGCTCAGGACTGGTGGTTCCATGGGTTGGTTTCACTCGGACACTCCACAGTGAGGAAATATGCCGAGTTCACCAGGAGAGTGATCAAGAGGTTTGACCGGAGGGATCCAGAACAGCACTTTGTTGAGCTGATGAGGCTCAAACAGACCGGGAACCCAGAGACCTACATTGTAGACTTCTTAAGGGTTTCAGTGATGGTGTCAGATCTATCTGCGGCACGAAGGATCTACATGTTTGTTGAGGGGTTAGTAGAGCCACTTCGGGGTCTAGTCAGATCCACTAGACCAGCCACACTCCAGGATGCTATTAGTAGGACCCGGGACTTACAGGATGCCCTACCCAGGACTCGGACATTTCACCCCCAGAGACAGGCTTTCCAACCTAAGGGGAAGGATGTGAGGATTCCACCTCCAAAGGGGAATCCAGGACAAGCACAGATTGATGATGATGCCAGGAGGGAGCTGAAGAAGAAGTGGTCGTGTTTTACCTGTCAAGAGTCGTGGGCACCGGGACATAGATGTGCTGCCGGCAAGGCACATTTTATTGAGGTCTTCTCCGAGAGCAGCAGGGAAGAGTATGAGGAGGATGATGTGGAGGCAGGAGATAGTCATGCCGAACAGGATCCTTTGCCACCTCCACCACCAACAGTAGGTGGTGCAGCTTTTGCACCTACCGGAGGGGCCCTTGCAGCATTGCGAGGATTTCCCAAGTATTTGATGTTGCGCATACGGGGGACAGTACGTGGCCAATGAGTATCAGTTTTGGTTGACAATGGGGCAACCCACAACTTCATCGATGCAAAGATGGTTGAGTGGAGAGGTATACAGATAGAGAGCTTCGATGGCTTTTCAGTTTTGGTCCCAGGAGATCAGACCATGGTGTGTGCTCATTATGTCCCAGAGTTATCAGTGAATATGGGCACCTACACACCTATTGACCACTTTTTCGTGGTCAATATTCCGTACACCAACATGATACTGGGTGTTCAGTGGCTTATCACTCTAGGGAAGGTCGCGATAGATTGGAAGGCCCTAGAGATGGAGTGGGATGATGAGAATACAGGGAGGCACGAGAAGATACGGGGATAACACACATATCTGCCTCACACTGTTTCGGCTCATCTGATGGAGGCAGTCTTCCAGAAGGGAGACGTAGAGTGGGTAGTGGAGTTGCGTGCATCAGAGGCAGGGACTACAGGGCAAACAATGCACCTAGAGATACAGTCCATCCTTGACCAGTATGCCACAATGTTTGGAGAGATTCCACCGGGACAGCCACCAGACCAGGGGTTTGAGCACACCATTGAGCTTGAGCAAGGCATACATGCAGTGATTACTACCCCCTATAGGCATCCCAAGGCCTATCGGAATGAGAATGAGAGGGCCATTCAGGAGTTCTGGCTCTTGGGAACATTCGGCCGAGCACGAGTCCTTTCGCTTCTTCCGTGGTGTTGGTGAAGAAGAAGGACGGCACATTGAGGATGTGCATTGACTACAGGGCCCTGAACAAGAAGACCCTGAAGAGCAGGTACCCTATACCCAGGATCGATGAGTTGATGGATGAGTTGAGAGGAGCATGGTTCTTCTCAAAGATTTATTTGAGAACTGGGTACCATCAGATTCGCGTGAAGGAGAAAGACATTCCCAAGACCGCCTTCAGGTGTCACCATGGGCACTTTGAGTTTTTGGTGTTCTTTAATGATATTCTCATTTACAGCAGGACTTGGAAGGAGAATCTCCAGCACATTGAGACAGTGTTGCACATCTTGGAGGAGCAGCAATTCTATGCCAAGCTCTCCAAGTGTGAGTTTGAGTTGACGGAGATGTTGTACTTGGGACACATCATAGGGGTGGACGGAGTGAGAGTCCACGAGCAGAAGATCAAGGCCATCAGAGATTCGCCGGAGCTGAGGAACATGACAGAACTTCGAGGATTCACTGCCATTTGAACTTACTACTGGAAGTTCATCAAGAGTTTCTCACAGCTTACTGTACCCCTGACAGATCTGACGAGGAAGGGGGAATTCAGTTGGTCGGATACAATGCAGCGAGCCTTTGACAGGCTCAAGGAGGTTATGAGCAGCTGCCCAGTGCTTGCATTGCCGGATTTTTCGCAGCCATTTGTTTTGGAGTGTGATGCATCGAGAGAGGGTATCAACGCAGTATTGATGCAGGGAGGACACCCTATAGCCTTTGAGAGCCGGAAGCTCCTTCCGCATGAGAGGTTGTATTCTATATACGACAAGGAGATGCTAGCCATTATGCATGCATTGGCCAAATTCCGGCAGTATTTAGTGGGTAACAGGTTCAGGGTGAGGACTGATCACAACAACCTCGGGTTCTTTTTGGAGCAGAAACAGCTACAGGAGAGGCAACAAAAGTGGATCAGTAAGATCCAAGCATATGACTTTGACATTGAGTATGTCAAAGGTAAGAACAACGTGGTAGCAGATGCCCTTTCACGTAGACCAGCCACGTTGTCTCTTATGAGCTTGGACACAGACTGGAGGGCTCGACTCTTAGTAGAGTACTCCAAGGACAGATTTGCATGTGAGGTTCTGGATGGGCAAGTGGCGGATGACAGGTACAGGGTAGTTGATGAGATCATCTACTATAGGGACCGGATCTTCTTGACTGAGGGATCTCAGCTCAAGAAGAAGATACTTCAGGCATCACATGATTCACCATTCGCCGGCCATCAGGGGTTTACCAAAACCTATAGGGCCATTAGAGAGAGGTTCTCATGGAAGGGCCTCAAGGAGGATGTACTCCAGCATATCCGGGAGTGTGATATTTGCAAGAGGAACAAGGGGGAGATGAGCCATCCCGCGGGATTATTGCAATCTCTTCCCATTCCGGAGGGGAAATGGGAGAGTATTTTGATGGACTTCATCACAGGGTTGCCCATGGTGCAGGGCAAGGATTGTATCTTTGTCGTCGTTGATCGACTGACAACGTATGCACACTTTTTTGCCATATCCGCACACTACACAATAGCGCAGGTGGCCAAGCTGTTCTTCAAAGAGGTATTCAGGCTACATGGTCTTCCTAAGACCATCATCAGTGACAGGGACAGCCATTTCATGGGCGGGTTTTGGCAGGAGATTTTTCAGTTGGTGGGGACGGAGTTGAAACCAAGTACCAATTATCACCCATAGAGAGACGGGCAGATAGAGATAGTTAACAAGTTGCTGGAGGGCTACTTGCGTAAGTATGTCAGTGGGCAGCAGTGAGCATGGCTGAAGTGGCTACATCTGGGGGAGTACTACTACAACACTACACATCACATGTCCATTGGTACGTCACCATTCTATGCTTTGTATGGATATCATCCTTTATCTTTTGCTGACGTGATGTTTGGTGCTAGCAAGGCTCCGAGAGCCGAGATTTGGATCCAAGAGAGTTAGGATATCCTCTGAGCTCTCAACGATAATATGGCAACAGTGCAGAACCAGCAGAAGTTGTATGCTGACAGGGGATGGGTGGAGAGACAGTTTTAGGTAGGGGACTTGGTCTACCTACAATTGCAGCCATACCGATAGTCATCACTGAAGCAAAAGGGAGCTAATAAGCTCAAGCCCTGCTTTTATGGACCATACAGGGTGATACGCAGGATTGGACAGGTTGCGTATGAATTGGAGCTGCCCCAAGACAGCAAGATTCATAACGTTTTTCATGTATCATGCCTGAAGAAGGAATTGGGGCAGCAGGTGACAATGACAGATGAGCTACCACCCAGAGGCTATTATTGATACCAGGGAGAAGCAGCGACAGAGCAGGACGGTCCGAGAATTCTTGGTGAGGTGGAAGAATTTACCGGATGAGGATGCCACTTGGGAAAATGAGAAAATTTTGCAGCATCCATCACTACAGTTGCTTGAGGACAAGCAACATTTTGTCGAGGGAGATTCTAATATTCCTAATTAGCCATGGTTAATTGGAATATTCGATTTTGCTCAATTTTTCCTTCTATAGTTATTTATAAATAAGAAGGTGGGAAAGGGGGGGACATAACTCACTTTTTGAATAAAGTCACTCCCTAGTAGCACAACATTGTAACTTAAAAAGGGGAGCCAATGGGGCCAAAGGACCACGTAGAGAAGGAGGCCCACGTAGACACTTGGAGGGACTGCGCAGATGGAGAAGGAGCATGTGGCAAGAGAGAGGCTATGTTGGAGGAGGCGGGCCTTAGGGTTTTGAGAGAGGCCAACATTATAAAAGAGAGAGGAGCCTCCTCATTTGGGCATTGGATTATGTTGCATTTGAGCTAGTCACTTCGACTTAGAGCACGCTCAATGTTTAGCCTGTCTACAGCACTGTTTAATGCATCGAGTGTCTCCATTCGGAGATCTCACCCTTAGCCCCGGGGGACTTCGAGTGCCTGCTCGGGCAAGGTAGTTTCATCAGTATTTTATAGGAGGAATGATCTCTGCAGTTGAGGAACTGAGCATTTGATGACTGCGCAGTCTTGAGAGGAGAGTGTTAGTGCCTAGATTTGTCTCAGGCTGAAAAGACAAGGCTCTAGGTCCACATCAAACCACGCTCAGCCTCGTAGCTAGCCCTATGAGGACAGGAGAGGGCTCTCTCCGGATCAATCTCAGCAAAAGGTAATCGAAAAGGCTCGAGATGACTAAATTGGCAATTGATCTGAGGCTAGGTATGAAGTACTAGAATTTTGAGGTTCATTTTTGAGGATTTTGTTGAATCAAAGGGAAAGGCAATTTTGGGTGCGGGGATGAGACATAGTTTTTTTGCAGAGGTCTACTTGGGGCAAGGTAGGCGATCGTCTTGATGCTTTTAAAGAGAATGAATGGCTAGATTTGACTGGTGAGAAGCTAAGGAGAGCAAGAAGCTTTCAAGGATTCTCCTTAAACAGGTGAAAACATGGAAAATCAAACAAACTCAAAGGCAGAGCATAACAATCTATGGATTCTACCTTAACACTTCATTTGTTCAATTGCAGAAGATGAGAGAAGGAAAATGATACACATAACAACTTAAAAATACTGAAAGAAGCACACCATCAACACATAAGCCACATGGATCCCAAACAGTGCTGCAAAACCCTGGTCTTTCCTTTGCCAAAAATGCAGAAGTGAATGTACAATAGAGTGTCAAGCTTTTCCCAAGAGTCCAACCCTGAAAATGACTTAGAAATTACATAATATAGACAAGCCAACCTATTCCCTTGCCTCTAGGGGTCGAGCTCATCATTCTAGGAGCTATTTCAAGCAATTCTAAACAAAGCGCTACAATCTAGGCAGTCAAAACAACTGGCCTCTATAAGGTAGGAAACTGATTCATCCATTAAATTTTCACTCTTTGGTGAATGAATCTTCTAGAACAAGTAACTAAGTTAGTCAGTTACGACTACCTCTCATGGAAATGGTCATACGTGAATGACTTAGTTAACGCAGTTGAATCCCAAAATGATATCTAATATAATGCACTGCGTAAACCCCCATACTTAAAGTAACTAAGTGTCAAAATTACATCATGTTCAATCAATTACATCAAGAGAAGTTAAAAATTACATCTCAAATCAAAACTAGTCAAACTGGCCGAATTTCTGAGCTGAAAGATGAAAAATTGGGCAAAAAATCTATATGCGCCGCGCTGATTTCTATATGCGCCGCGCTACTTTGCTGCTGATTTTGAGGTACTTTCTGAAGTCCAAATTGAGCTCAGGTTGGCTTGTTGGAAAGCCCTACCTGTCTACTTTCCAACCCAAGTGGAATTTTCCAATTTGGTGTCCATTTGCCCCTCCAAAAGTGCATTCTCCCAAGACTGCTTCCTGTGTGTCAAAATAGGGGCAGTGAGGTCATTTTTTGCATGTTTTTTGACCTTTTGGGGACCCAAAACTTGCCCAAATTTCTTTTCCAAGTACCAAAATTCATGATTTCTCATGAAAAATCCAAAACTTCAAGCCATTTGTAATTTGGAGCTCCCAATCCTAAGCGTCGCGCAAGGTGCGCGGCACATATAGGGAAAAAACCTGTTTTTTAACACAAAAATTTCCAAAATCACCAAAAATGCCCCAAATTTCTTGAAATTTGGGTTGGAGCTTCCTTATCAAGTGTGATGTTGGGCTAAAGAGGCCTCGGCCAAAATCTGAAGACGATCGAGCTCCCTTTGCTTCTTTTGCTTCTTGATTGCCTTCTTCAAATTCGCCTTTAGATTCCTTATCCGAGCCTTGCAAACTTTGTTCTGTGCCCTGTAGTGGACAGCCATGTGTCTCAGCAATGCATTGTCTCTATTGGCCTTGTTCAGTTGTTTCTCCAAGTGAATGTTGACTCTCTCGAGATTAGACTCTCGATCCTCATTGATCTGTCGCTCTAGAGAAGTGAACTCAATCTTCCTATGTCGGGAAGCTTGGCGATTCTCACGGATGTTCAGCAGCCCCATGATCGCATGTTGGTCTTCAAGCTACTTATTTCTCTGCTCCAGATACCTGATGTTCCATTTGGCCATCTCCAACTAGATTTCCAAGGCTTGAATGTCTGTTTCTTGCTCCTCGATGATCCTTCTATGTTTGGCATTCTCTGAATCTGTATCTGTCTCATCATCATGAACGAGAATGAAACCTGATGGCTCACCTGAAGGCCCCTCCTCATGCTTGGGCTTCTTGCCCTTGTCCTGTACCTGTGGTGCTGATGTCGGAAGCGAGGCCCCTTCCATGCAGGTGGAGATAACACTCGCTTTGCTGCTGCAAATAAAGGTCCGGTGCCTTTCGGATAGCCTTTCTGATATGTAATGAATACTGGCATGGTCTCATGACGCTCATACCGCTGAGAAGGTTCACCTTCGTGTTTCACCTCCGATACTCTTCGTGAAGCTTTGAAGAAATCACGAGAGATGAAATCATCCCAAGTGATGCCCTGCAATCCAAGCTGATGAACCACCAAAATCTTTATAAGAGAAAAATGATAGACATTGTTAAGTTGCTGCTGAGGGGTTCTATGTTGTATAAAGGTGGTCATCCTCTCTATGTTCCAGCAGATAAAATATGGAATGTTCATCATCCGTACCCTGGTGAAATGCATGAGCAACCTGATGTGATAAGCATAAAGACGAGAGAACCATCCCTTACAACTGAAATATTTCATAATCAATCTCATGAGTGGAGCATATTCATCTTTCAGGGATCGGAATGGGAACACTCTCTTGAGTTGCCTCAAGAAATTGGTTTTGATGTATGGCTCATAATGTTGTCGGTCAATCTGTTGTTTCTTGTGCCATAGTTCACCAATATTCGGTATACATGTTGCTAATGAGACAAATTCTGGTGTAAGTGTGAAGGTGACACCAGCCAAGATAGCATGATCTCCGTGCAAGTGCAAGACAAAAAGACGAGCCAACTCATGATGAAATTGGACATCAGCCACCTTTTGACAAAACTCATAGCATGATTGATGCTCAAAACACTGCATAGCAAGAGGACAAGCATGCAATTCTATAAGGGTGATTGGTTCTTCCCTAACATGTTTTCCACTTTTCCGAGGCCTCCGGGGTTCCTGTTCTCCCAAGGGAGAATCACTTTGGGTTTCTGCCTCATATTCAGATGAATGACCAGACGACATCACTGCTGATATACACACTGCTTTGAATGACTGCTGATGTATGAATCTGATGTATACAACTGAACTTGGACTGCTATTTTTGATATAAACAATGTTGCAACCAAGGGGAAAACAAATATAACCATATTAGGAAGGGGAAAATATTAGGGGATTAGGGAATATTGAAATAAAATTTAATTAGGGAGAGGAGGGGAATTCTATATATGAGAATAGGATTTTAGGGTTAGGGATATTGAATAGGGTTGAGGAGTTTTTTATAAGGGTAAGGGTTTAGGAGTTTAGGGATTTAAATATAGTGTAGGATTGATGAGTAGGATTAATGAGGGGATTTTTGGAAATGAGGAAACAAAAGGGAAATGGCGAAGGGGAAAAATCCTTGGTGACAAAACAGTGTTTCAAAAACCCACAACAAATTTCCTTACTTTCAAAGGGAGGGTTCCAATTCTTGTTTCAACGGCTATCATCCATAAACCAATCACATTCATCACCAAATATAAAGCAACAGCATTGGATGAGAGCCTACCTGGCAAATTGATGCAAGGTTTGGGCGATTTGATGAGTTTCCAAGCAAGTTTCGGGCTTGAATTTATAAGTGCCGCGCTCATTACCCAGTGCGCCTCGCGCACTATATGCGTCGCGCTGGTTCAACTTAACACTGGGCGGAATTCCTATGTGCACCGTGCACACTATATGTGTCGCGCTGGTTGTTATATGTGCCGCGCAGGTGAATTGTGAGCCAATCTTCTCCAAAACACACAAACTCGACTTGAAATGATTTTCTCTAGCCTTGGCATGCAAAATGGCTTGAATCTTCATTGGAAAAACTTTATATAGACACCAGTTTGATTTTTGCCTCTTCAATAACCCAATTTGTAATGTTTTGCAATTGACACTTTTTCAAAATTAATAGAATTTTGACCTTTTTGTTTCCTCCTTAATTTCAGTTGAAATAATGAATTTCTTTGACAATTTTTTGCAGGGATAGCTGACATATGATCTGGAAAAGGAGACCAGGGCTGCACCTGGAAAATTCAAGAACTGAAATTTTTGAAAAATTATTACAAAAATGAAATGTCGACTTATCTTCAAAACAGAGTTTTGAAGAGAAGTCATAATCCATCCATATGACGATAAAAATCTTTGAAATAACAACTTATCAAGGACCTCCCTCTGGCATGCTGGCTTTATTAGACTTTGTCAAAGACCAAATTGACTAACCCTAGACCTAATGACTAAAATAACTGTTATGACCTAGAAACTGAAACAGGACTGCAAATGACTTTTCAAGACTTGATTTTTATGAACAGACCTAAGCCAGCAGTGCCAAGCATGAGGGGAATGAGTGAAACAAGCCCTTTCGTCAGATTTATGGCATGCTCCTAACGAAAAGCAACAGATCGAAAGCGATGGGACACCTAAACATGAAATGAAAAAAAGAGTTTTGATCTCTGACGGAGGGATGACCAGACCGACTCTAACAGAGAGGACGCAGTCTCTTTAGGTAGGAGCTCCGGATTGGGTTTAGGATTTGAGCTTGGAAATTGAGCAAGGGATCAGCCCTTGCATATTGGAGGATTTTGGCAGAGTCTCGGGCAAAGTTTTGGAGGATTCTCTTCAGGAGCAGCGCAGAGCCTTGGGGGATAGCGTAGATCCTCAAGGGGGTGATTTTCGGGGGTCAGTGATTTTAGAAAAGCTTTATGTGATTTTCTGGGTTTATTGAGCAGAGATTGATTCTAGAGTTTCAGCGTTTTCTGAGAAGGGGAACAGCCCCAAATCCTCACTTGATTCTAGCAGTAGCAGCAGCTCAATAGTTCTCCGACAGCTTGGACGCAGTTTAGAGAGAGGCCATTTCCTTATCATTCTGAGTGTATTTCTTCACTTTCCTTGAGCAAGTCGAGGTGCTATCTTTCTGATTACCTCTTGTACTCTTTCCATTACTCAGTATAATAAAATGGCTTACCATTTCTCTCTGCGTTTCTCAAGTATCTGCTTATATTCCATGTATACATTATTGTATGTTGCACTACTGTTATTTTTATCTCTTTGAGCTCTCCGACCGCTATACCACTTGTGTGTTTTTCTCCTATACTCTTAGACAGAGTCTGGAAAGGGCCAGGTAACCTCCAGATCTCGTCCTCTTTTCAGAGGCAACATATCTGGTAAATGCCCTCCAGTCCATCTCTGGTTGGAGTTTGCTTGTGTTTGAGAGATATCCCTGATAAGGGATATTACAGACTTCCCTTTGCATGACAAACGATAATCCACATGCCCAAGGATGACACATGTTGCATAAAGATGAGAACGTGAACAAATTTTAAGATCAAGGAGGGGGCTCAATATTATTACCTTACTAATAAGTGACCAAGGAACGATCGATCACAAAATCCACGGTAGGCTCTGAAATTTGCATGCGAGCCAAAATTTTGGAAGGTGGTTGTAGCCGCTACAACACTACAATAATCAAAGCTCAGGAATGTCAAGAAATCATACTTCTAGGATTGTAAAAAACTTCATAGAAAATGATATATTCCATCATTTGGTAGAAAATCCTAAATTCACACAAAATATCATCCCCCAAGGGAAGAAATCAATATATGTGCTTTTGATTCATGGTCATCGTGGGAAGATTACAAGAATATTTCCAAGATTATCAAAAGAATACATTCACATGTGAATGTGCAGACATAGGTCCTTGGGCTTGGTCTCCATGTGTAAAATTTGTTATGAAAAAACTAATCCCAAGAGCTCAACATTACACACCAAATGACAAGTATGCCATAATAATAGATGTTTTATAGGATATGGCTATAGGAGGAATGACCCGTGCATGGCTAAGCTTTGAAATCAAATAGAATGGTAGGTAAGAATCTGAAATGGATGTCACACCATCAGTTGAAGGACATTTTATCCTACATCCTCGCATTTCTCTTCTGATGTAATTCTTTCTTGTAATAATGGTGTCCCCCTTGCAATGCAAGATTCTTCTTTCAATATGTGTTTTAATGTAAAATTCTCAATTAGGAATTCCTCAAACTTCTAGTAAAATTATGGGTTATAATTAAAAAATTCAGTGGTATTTTTCTTCAAACAGTTTGACTGTACACCTCTGCAGGTGAGAAATATTTACAGGTGCCAAAAATATACATAGTGACATGCACCTATAGAGAAACCAGCCTATCACCAGGACTGGTATTTCATTTTAAATTCAAAAATAAGCACTAGCCATGGTATATATTATCAAAAGGGAGGTTGTTCATTGTATAGAGAACAAAACCATCAAACAACAAACCCAGAAATTGCAAATATGTAACAGCAGTTCACCCTTGAGTCTTAAATAACTTGAATTTTACAGAACATACAGAGAGAGAAAACATGGGATAATTACATGAATATATTTGTAGTGGTGTACGTTGCTACTAGAGGTGCCACGCTTCAGATAGTTCATGATTCGCTACAGGACAATTCCACGTCCCTTTATCAACAATCCCCTTGATTGATATCACAGCAGCAGTAAGTCACACTTACCACAATCAACAAATAGACTCAGATACTCGACCCAATGAAAAGAATATATAGCCACACTTAACCTCTATAATGGCATCTAAACTGAGACAAACTCGTTCTGGTATGGCAAAATTGACCCAGAATACTGATAGACCAACCAGCAGCAACATAATAGGTAACTCATCCCCTTTCTCTTCAGAAAAACTCGTGCTTGGTATGGACGCTACCGAATAATAAAATTAAATAACTCAACTCACTAAGAGGGTAAAAATCGTGTCGTTGGTGTATAGAAATTCGTTCCCATAACTTCCTTGAAAATCCAGTCACAAGAGGCTCTCCACTTTTACTCTGTGAGACATATGTATGCTGGTCCCCACAATAAAATATGCAGGGTCCTTCAGATAATTCATGGGCCCCAAGAAGCTAGAGAAATTCTCTCTGGTACACAATCTTTCTATTGGCTCATATTTGCTTTTGATGTTCCATTCTCCATGAAAATCTCCAACCAGTGAAAAGAAATGGGAAATATCATATAAAGATATAAAAACGATTGATAAATCTTGAGTACCTTAACATTTCTCAAAAATATCGTTCTCCATTAAATCTCTACAGTGAAATCCGAGTCACTTCACTCCGCTGGCCAGATTAGGGGTCTTGTTCTAACATTGAAGTCTGTTATGGAAGCTAAGGCTCCAAAGCTCTCAGTGTCTTCTTCCAACTCTCTCCATGAGCTCTCTTGAAACTCACACAATGCACTAATTAATTAGAGTTTCCTCAATTTTCATCTACCCCTTCTCTTTTGTCTTTTCATCTTCACCTTCCCTTTTTTTTCTTTATTATTTTCCTTTTTTAAATTAAATTCACTTTTATAAAGTCATTTTATGATATTCCACTTTATAAATTCACCTTCCCTTTTCTCTCTTTATTATTTTCTTTTTCTTTTTTATTAAATTCACTTTTATAAAGTCATTTTATGATACTCCACTTTATAAAGTTAAAGTGGTATCCAACTTGCCTAGGAAATATCATCTTTTCTCCTCCTTTAATAAAGTTTCCTTAGGCAAATTTAAATCCCCTTATTAATTATTTCACCGCTTTAGCCTACAGGAACCACTTTAGCCTAGCGGACTCCGTCATAAGCTTCCTATGGGGACAATAACATTACATTTAAATTATTACCTGTCATGGCTCCTTGATACATCTTTATTGAGGAAATGGAATTCTATTGTCAGTCATCAAGGATTTGATACCTGGGAGGTCATCTATGTGATGCTCCCAGCGCTTACTAGGTTTTGTAAAAGTGTCACAGGCCATGTATGCTCTATTGTGTAAATAATAGTTAAGAAGCGGTGTGGGCCATTTGCTCCACTTTGTATTGTAGTCTAGTACAACTATTCAATGAAGTTCCCTCATGTCCTAAGGACCTTTAAGGGATGACAAAATATTGTATTGTTCGCAAGATACCCTCACAAATCATTGATACTACTTTAATTACTAATAGATACAAGTTTCCTAGTAAAAACTAATTGGAAAGAATGTTATGAATAAGAACTTTCATCTCTCATTTGGTGCATCAACAGATATAGCAAGAGCAAATAATGAGTTTGATAGGAAAGATTGTTCTGAGAACATTGTGCACAAAGACATTATAGCTCTGTGAGAACCTAAAGTGGTTACAACTATAGGAATCTATCTTTAGAAGTTTGTAACATTACCAAGCCTTGTACTCATATATGTACATTCTAGATATCAATAAAATTTGTTATTTGCAAAAATCTTGTTGTCTTTCTTTATGAAGCTTTCGCAATTTTAGTGTCTCGCTGAAAATATTATCTATTGAGGTAGGAGGATGGGACTATTGTGTGTTAACTGAAGAAATCATTATATGGTTTGAAACAAGCCCCGAGGATGTGGTATCAGAAGATCCATAATGTATTTCTTGACTTTGGTTTTATTCTTTGTAAATCATATCACAATGCCTATGTTTTATGCATGAATGATGATACTTTGATAGTTGTACTCTATGTTCATGATTTAGTTAGTATTGGAGGTAGCATTGACTTATTTGTGGGTTTAGAAAGAAAATTAAAAATAGATGTATTTGAAATCACAAACCTTGATCTATGACATATCTTTCTAGGCATCCAAGTCTTCCAAATTGATGATGGTATATTTTTGTCTCGGGGCAAATATGTTATGGCACTATGACATATATGTTATGGCACTATGACATAGGTTCAAGATGGAAGACTATCAGTCATGTGGTACACCATATTAATCAGTGATGACATTGACTATGGAGTGCAATTGTCTCAAGGCAATGCCACTCTGACAGGGAATGTGTTGGCAATATAATTAATTTAATTTACAGTAAACCTCATATATTGTTTGTTATTAATGTGATTACTAGGTTCATGTAGGATCTAAATGAGAGCCACTGGAAGGCCACAAAGAAAAATTTCTACTATATCTAGGTTACATATCAACTTGGTATAAAACATCGTAATAAGAATGGGAACCGTGTAATTGACTATACCAACTTGAATTCAGCGAGAGATGTAAATCACAAGAAATCAACTCTTAATTTTGTGTTTCACCTTGGATCCATGCTCATAGTCTAGTCTTCTAAAAACCAAAAGGTGGTCTGCCTTTTAACAACAAAAGTTGAATATCAAGTGCAATTGACACTAGTATAGAGGCAATGTAAATTGATGAACTAATCGGTGAGCTCAAAATTTCCTTTTCAATAATTGACTATAATGTATTGTGGCATTCAAAGTGTAATGCAAGTCATCAGTGACCCTATTGCTCACAACAAATATCTACCTCTTAAATATCCAAATAGTTACACTAGTAGGAGGGTGTTGACATTGTAGGTACATCACATTCTTGGATCTTTGGGAGACCATGGCTGCAAAATTATTGATTGTTGAAGATCCACTACAAGTCCAATAATTTGTTGATCAGCCAACTGTACTTATTAATGTTGGTCCCCACCAAGCCCACTAGTGCACAAATTGAGGGAAAAATGTTAGAAACATGTAGACACTTGAAGTGATCAAAGTTGACATGTCTTCCTTATTTTATATAAGTCAGTTATGCTTTGAGTTATATGTAGATGATCCTATGGATCAATATATCAATGCAATCAAGTTGTGTGTTATCCCATATATTGAGCTATGTTCATTTGTGCTTCAAATTTATAACAGTATCCATCAATATCACCTCTTGGAATTTACTGTTATTCACTTCAACAATTCTTTGTTCCTCAACTTCTCTACATTGAGAAGTTTGTCATATGACTGTCTTCATGCTTAATGTTTTCCACATATTTTCATCCATGCACCTGCTAGATCTGTCTATATGAGATTGGCTCATTCTTTCAGAGCTGCTTGTTTGTCCTTGCAAATGTGAATATCCTCATGAATTTGGTGATTTATTTGCCTTTTGGGTTTCAAGTTACTTTTTTTATGAGTTGCATTGTTGTTGAGTTTTTATGAGTTGCATTGTTTGTTGAGTTGGTGAATGTGTTTGTAGGTCAATGTCTACTGTGTTAAAGTGATCTTAAGGGAAAACAATAGACTTGCAGGTTAACTTGAAGAAAGTGACGTTTATATTAGGTACATTTGAAGGACTAAATAAAGAATGAACCATTGCTGCAGTATTTAAGGAGACACAGACAACAGCCAAAAACATTTATGGTACAACCCCTATGTTTGTCAATAAAGCATTACTTCCTCTTAGTGACCATGTCTTCTAAAAAGAAAAATGCATTTAGTTAAGTAATTCCTATGTTCTTATTCTAAAGGCTCAATGTTTGTTTAGGAAAATTAAGAAATAAAGATGTACATCTTCAATCTTCAAGTGTGTTGATGGGCATTTTGTGTTCCCACATGCCTTTGAGAGGCACATGTAATATTTTTGTCTTATTGCCAAAATGATGTTTTTTAATAAAACTAATAAATGAAGGATATAAAACGTGATTGTAACAACAAATGAAAATGTTTTCTCAGTGTCATCATATCATCTTATCAAATTTCATATATCTGTATTAATACTGTTATCAGTTATTTATAATAATCCTATTTATACCTTAGTAACTCATATTATTATGACTAAAGTTTATTTATAAATGTTTATACTTTATTTAAGCATATTATACTTCTATTTATTCTTGTTGTACTTCCCTCAAAATTACACTTCCCCATAAAAAGAGGAGAAAAATGTAGCTGCAAATAGTGTACAGGGCTCTTATATGGCATTGTAGAATGCCACAAGTCATGCCTATTTCCAAAAAAAATACAAGAGCTAGAAACTCTCAAATGAGTATGAATATTAAACAAAAGTCTACTATACAAAGACTAGGTTGCCGCTTCTGCTCCTAAATATTCATAATACATTTTTCATTAATTATAACCAAAGAAGTTTTACAACACCCCTGTTTAATCAAATCTTAGAATTTCTTATTTGATAGCTCATGACAAGCACCTCACAAATCAATATTTTTCCCCTGGTCACAAGAGAGAACATAGCATTTTCATGCCAAATCTGACAGCAGTTGGTGGTGAGTTTACAGGTTGAAACCCTAAACTCCAAAAACATTCAATGAGAATGCTGAGGACTTCATCTCTAAAATGCTTTGTTCTTCACCAAGTAATACAGCAATATGGCTAGAAAAATAACGAAAATTTTGAACAGGAGAATTCCAGCTGCAAAACAGTAACAACTAATTAGCTCGTATTGCCGCCAAAACCAGAACTCCACTTTACAAAGTATCTTTAAAAGAAAAGAGCAAGCCCTCACAAAGGGGAAGATATTGACACAACAAAAACAACCCCACCTTCGTGTCTTTGTTCTTCAAGTTTTGTCACCTTCAAACTTGCGTCTCCAGAAGCAGAAACCAATGCTCTGTGCATAAATCCATGGAATCTCAGATCGTTTGTGACTTGTCAGAATCTAATAATAAGCATCATGCGTTGTCCAAATAAAACTGATTAAATATAGCATAGGGAAATAAATCACATAATGGTCAACAACCACGGAAATTGGCTTTAGATGGATAGCCTGCAATATCATTTGATCTCCACTCACTGTCCATGATAAAGTAAAAAATGAAGATGCTTCAAAATTCAAACTTAAAGCTACAGCTCCATGAACTCACCTTGAATCACGTGAAAACTCCATTGAAGTAACAAACAACATATGAGCTTCTTTAACTTTTTGATATGGACGCATTTTGCCCACTTTGATTATAGAGATATCACCTTCATTTGTACCACTGTGCAATCACTACCATATTAGACTAAACTTATAATTCAACCCCCAAAATATAAAATTGAATAAACAAAGAAGAACAAACCATGCACCATTTTCCAACTGTTATGTAATAACTTTAATTTGATCCCTGCAAATTTACAACTTTGCGTGCTTTCTTAGTTGTTTAATGTGACATACCTTCAATAGTTATGGAATTCCCTAGGAATTCATAAGAAAAGGGACAAACCCATATTGTCCACAAGGACAGAAATAATAATTAATAAGATTCAATGAATGATTGATATGCAGTCAAGAAGTCTTGACATATGTATAGTATCCAGGAGACATCACTACGCTAATAGATGACACCCTACGTAACAATTTTTAGTATAATTCTTTTTCGAGAAATGCTTGTAATTCACTGTGGCAAGTGTCCACCTTCCCAATATGAAAAAAAAAAAATCACTTAAGCGAAGCCATTCTGTAACATTCAACTAGTCAAGCTCCTTCACCTAAGAAGCCACAAGTGGGGGGTACCTATTCTGCCGAAGTCACTCAGGACTTGCTCCTGACCTGAACCACCACTTTCATGAACAAAACAAGCATCAACACAAGTGGAGAACCTGTCACTGGAGAGACTTGAACCTCAGTGAGGGCAACCCTGCTTCCACTGGCCCAGCAAGCCACTGTTGACAGTTATTAGTCTAATTGATATTAATTAGATACAATAAATCTAATATGTAAATTCCAAACTTTTTCCTCAGGATTTAAGAAATAATCCATTCTTAATTTTCCCTCAGCTTACTAATTTCACGTAGTCCATGTTCCTCCTGTCCTGTTGATCCTTTTTATGGGATTTCAATTCTCTCGTTTAAACTTTACAAATCATTATTATGTCTAGTGAAAGAATCTAACAAAGTATGATTATGCAACATTTGTTAGATCTGTCCATACAAAATAACTTTCATACCACAATAACCTTTTACTGGCAACAACTGATATCCCTCAAATGTTAAGGCAGAAATGGAAATGTCATAACATATGAATAATGTAAATTTGACAGATGATATCATAAGCTTCAAAAATAAGGATAGATGGAGACATGAAACTCAAATAATATAGGATAAATACTGCATAATGGACAATCCCTAGAAAGATTTGAAATGGTCTTGTGGGAGATCATTTATGAATTACAAAACCACGGCAACTTTATTTTAAGATTCATCCACAATATCCCAATGTCGATCATCATAATCATAAGTGGACTTTCAAAGATCACAATAGAAGATGGATTAGGCAGTGTCAAGATATCCTCTCGTAAGTCTACAATATTTGATTGGATGGTTCTTCATAGCATTTTAACAATTAAGGATCAACAAATCACAGTACCTTTACCCATGGATGTTTTGTGGTTTGCCAAAATTGAAAATGAATAAGCATGTTAAGTTGAACTACATGTTTATCTGTGTTTTGAGAATGGATGGTTTCTTAATGCAGTGCTTTCTTTATTGCCTCTCTTCATTGGTAGGGGATCCTTTTAATTAATAAATGGCTGATCTGATAGACTGAGAGGCAAGACGGTGTGTAGGATGTGATCAGATAAACAAGTTTTTCCTTCTTATGGAAACGATTTGGGAGAACAACTAGCTTTTCCTTCTGAATGTGCATTTTTTGGAAGGATGTAGATAATCTTGAGAGACCAAAGTGCTCGCCCTCCTTGATTATGTAAAGAGAGGGAAAACTGTGTTACTGGTCTTGGCTCCAATGGCATATCATTCTTGGTGTATATTTTTGTTGTTTAGTAATGAAATATCAGATGCATTTCAAAAAATATTTGCCTCAAGTTGTTTTGGTACTTACGTTGCAAGAAATTTTCCATCAGATGAAATACTGAAGGCAGAAATTGGATTTTTCTCAATTACTTGTGCCCCAACCTTTTTCCAAGTATCTGTATCCCAATATGCAATGAGGCCCTTCTCACCTGCAAAAAAATGCTCCAACTTAATATAAAATAGCTCAAAAACAAATGCCTCAGAAATATATTTTTCTTGTTGTATAGTAATTACAATTATCTGAATCCCACCTTGTTTCACAGTGATAAAAAGTAATGGTCTTACACCATCTCGAGAAAACCGACAGGATCCAAGTCGTTCGCCCTTGGACAAATGAACAGAAGAAGACATGTTATCATGCATGCACAAGATAATTGCATGTCGTGTCAGTTCAAAGAAGAAAACCAATGCAATCATATTTTGCAAATAACTTGTTCACCTCGTCCACTGATAAGGAAGCTGCTGGAGCTGAAGTTGAAAGATTCCATATTCTGCAAGGACCACTGTCTCCTAGTGATGCAAGAAAAGTGCCATCCAAGCTGCAAATAGAAAATCAGTTCCATTTGTCAACTTTTGTGTCCATTAATCTTTCTACAAAGCTGGCACTGTGAATTAAAAAATTAGTAGTTGATAGTATACCTGAAAATAATTGATTTGAAATACAACAAAATAATGTTCCTTCTTTATGAAAAAGTTATGTCAATAGTAAATCTGAGGATTCGTGTTTACCTGAAGTCCATATCTTTAACTGATTTATGAGCATCAGGTTGATCAAGGACAATTTTCAGACTTGGCCATTCAAAAACTCTCAAGTGTCCATCCTGCATCACATCAATGCCAAAATAATTAGATGAGGCAACCATTTCATATAATTCATTCTGTGGAGATCCCATACTCAATTTGATTTATCACATTGACAAGAGAGAAGTGTTTATTTTTACAAGTATAAGGTCAACAATCTAAGCAATAAATCATACCATATAGGACACCAACATAAGTAGATAAACACTCCTATTAAAAATGATCATTCCAAATTTACACTCTGGAGCTAACTTGCAACTAAAACAGACACGTGCACTTTCAAGCAAAGAAGCTACAAGTTCTGATGACATTTCTGTATTATAGGCAAAATGTGCTTCTCTTTCACTTTGACAGGTAAGAGTTACTCTCCATTATCTGAGTTACATAACCACAAATTTCATCACCTACCTTAAGCCTAGAGTGTTAGCTCAACCACTTGGTGCCACTGTTGCTAGGACATTTTCGGTAAGCTGGTGCATTGTGCAGGTCTCTGGTTCAATTCCCACAGGGTCAGGTACACGGAGTCTACGTTGCCCACTTTACACTGGGTATCATAATTGGAACAAGGAGAAGTGCCCGGGAATTTCCTGGGGATTTATTTCCAAGGAAAAAAACTCATCACCTAGCCATGTAGCTTAACATAGCACATGTATTCATAACTTTTAAAGCACATTCAAACCTTTTATAGCGTTCTACTCCATGACCAATGATAAGTGCAAGCATACACCTTCTCTTAAGATTTAGTCCAGGTGTTGAGAACTAATTTCTTTCACTGCCTCAAAACATGATATATGATTTCCAGGCATTAGAAGGTCTCAAATATACCCTTGATTTGCACTAGAGGGTATTTTATGGGCTATTATCATGATTAGCTAGCCATTGACCAGTTTTTCAAAAAGGAATTTGCCAGTTAGTAGTTCTGTAAAATACTACCTTTTTTCAATGATTGATGCCACCTTTGTTGCAATTGCCAGATATATTTAGTAATAATTAAATAATCTTCTTGTTTGCACATTCACCGGTAATAATGTATCTGTCAAGCCAAAAGCTTGAACTCTACTTGTGTAAAACTTTTTAATTTCTTCAATTTTGTCATGAATTACATAGAGACACTAGTATTGTGAAATCTTATGGAGGAAATGTTGAGAGTCAACATTCTTGGGCAACAAAAAAAAGCTGATTAATGTAACGAGGTTTGCATCTTAGCAATTAATACCATCTGAAAGGACCAAAGAACACAATATATTAGATATAAATTTATTGAAATTCAGAATGCTCAAAAATCATGTTTGTTGGTTGTTTGTTGTGTGCTTATGTATTCTAACGCCTTGTCATTTATAAGAAGACTTTATGGTTCTTGAATAAACAAGTTTTGAAAACCTGGTAAAAGATTCAGAGCATTAGTCTCACATACAAATAATACCAGTTGTTACACTCTGCACTTTGAATGATAGCAGTGCTATGCCATTATTTACCTAATGAATATTTGAAAGAAGACAAGCTAGAAACTGGAATAAAACGATGTAATCAAATAAGGAGATCAACAAAGCCACAGTAGTCGAAATTTTAGCATTATTTATCTAATGAATATTTAAAAGAAGACAAGCTAGAAACTGGAATAATACGATGTAATCAAATAAGGAGATCAACAAAGCCACAGTAGTCAAAATTTGATAAACAAAAAGGGTTTCATTTTTATGTGGACTCAAGTAGTACGCAATAACAAAAAAGCCAAGGCCCCTCCTTTGGAGCATGCATTTATCAAGGCCAAATTTGAAGAAGAAAGATTGTACTAAGGTCGATATTCAAGTCAGTCAAAATTAAAGAAAAGAAAATTATTATTTTTGAGTTCATGTAGGCTCCCGAAAGACAGGTCAGCCCCACCATACGAATGGGTGTGACCCTTGGTCAAACCAACCTCCTTTGACCACTATTTATACACATTTGGCCTCCTCGTTTGGCAACCAATTCGGATCATAAAATATACATCTGTTTTCTGTTCACACGTGCAAAGGAGAAGGGAAGGAAAACCGAGGTTTGATTGAGCTCATTTGAGAGTCTGTTGACCACTGTTTGAACAAGTTTCTGAGGCTCTGTTGACCAAAATTCTGAGGCTGTTTGACCAAGATTTTCTGGGAAAGTTTGACCAAGTTCTGGGCAGTCTGGTTGACTGCAGTTTGACTAAGATTCTGATTTGTTGACCAACTAAAAGTCTGGGCAGATTTGACTGCAGTTTCACCGAGTCTTTTGGCAGTTTGACCAAACTTCTGGACAGCAGGAGGCTGAAATTCAGCCTGTTGACTCAGGGTTGACTGAACTTGTGGGCAGCTGGAGGAGACTGAATTTAGCCCAGTTTGACCAGGTTTGAACTGTGTGGATTCTGCGGTCAGTTTGACCAAGTTTGACTAGAAAATCAGATTGTACGTCTGCTGAACTGAACTATTTCTTCTAGAAACAATTGCTACATTTTCTCCTGAGTTTGGGTTTCCCAGGTGAAAATTTTGGTGTCTACTACGCTTGGTCTTTCTACTATGATCTTTTCTGTTTCCATTATATTTACTGTTGAATTTTCTGTGTATAATTGCTTAATGATGTTCTGAAACACGCTGAAGTAAGACTATATCATTATAACTATAAGTAAATATCAGTGGCAGACAATTGTGCTTGTCTAAATTAGCATTAGAAAATCAACATGGTATCAAAGCTTTGGTGGAGAAGGGCTAGTTATGGATTGAAGGTTACATCAAATGGATGTAAAGACCGCTTTTCTCAATGGAGTAGTTGAGGAAGATGAAGTGTAGATAAAACTACCTCAGGGCTTTGAGGTACATGAGAGGGAATCTCATGTTTGCAAATTGAATAAAGCTTTGTACGGATCTTGGGCATTGTATTCTCAGATTGATGGATATCTAACGAGTCTTGGTTGATCTTGTTATTATATGACTTGTTTCTAACGGGAGCAAAAGGACTCACATGATAGAGGGAGCAGCAGTGGCAAAAGGATTTGCTTCTGTGACAAAGGGAGCAGTCAAGCCATGCTTCAATGTCATAGGGAGTTGACCTCCAAGTTTGAGATGAAGGATCTAGGTTTGATATATTACTTCCTTGGTCAAGGGAAGCATACTATTGAGATCCTTCAAAAAGATTTGGGATGATGGACAGCAAGTCCATGGGCACTCCCATGGTGACAAATCTGAAGAAGTTGAGAGACTCTCATTCAGATTTGAGCGAAGGACCAACTGTCTAAGAGGATGACATAGGATTGAGAAAGTCAAACCAGATGTTCAGAGATGGGAAGTCTCTATGAGCAGTATGCCTTCTATGAGTGGACCATGCCAAACAGTAAATATGCTTGAGTGACTAGGAAGCAGCAATGGCAGAGGGAAAAACCAGGTTTGCCACAGCGGGATCTGTTTCAAAGGGAGTACCCAGTCAGGGTGACCAGAAAGCAGTTGTGGTGATGGATCCAGTGAAGGAAGTCGGTCAGTCTATGGTTGAGCTGAGACATGCGGCACAACATGTGTTGAATTACTAGCATGTCACAGTTAGATATGGATTGAGATATGTCTCAATTGATGAAGTACAGTTGCAGGGATATACAGATTCAGATTGAGCAGAGAGGGCAGAAGACAAGAAGAGCACATCAAGATGTTGCTTTAGTTTAGGTTCTGCAGAAAGCAAACATCTATCACACTCAGCATTGAAGAGGCTGAGTATATTGCACCTAGTTTGGCGAGTTGTGAAGCAGTGTGCCTTCAGAAGTTGCTTGTAGGATTGGTTGGCCGTGTGCTAGAGACGATCATGATGACAAGTTGAAGCACATTGAGATCAAGTACCGAGGCATGGTACAGAAGGGAGCAGTATGGCTCCAGTAAATTCCTATAGACGAGTAGGATGCTAACATTCTCACAAAGCCTCTATCCTAGGGTAAAGTTTGTATACTTCAGGGACAAGCTTGGAGTGGTTGAGAATGCTTCCCTCAGTTAGAGGGAGTGTTGATGTTGTAGCATCAAGGGCAGACATTCTCCTTAGCTCAGGACATTGACAAGTCAAGGGCATTGACCAAAAGCCATGAAATGTGGCGAGGGAGAATGGCCCAGAGAGAATCAAGGCCCGGAGTGCTCCCCTAGTCAGAAGGTTCTAACCATATTGCTAAGAGGTACTTGGCTAGTGGGTAGAGTGAGTGCCTTTAGCATCAGGCAAGTGTTTTACCATTCAATTGGCATGTAGGAATGGTAATTGGCCTAAGGTTTCACCATTTTTGGTCAAAGGTATTGACCTTGCTCTAAGTCACGACTTGTTGAGCTAGTGACCCAAGACTAGCCTTGTTGACCCTAGTCAGAACATTCTGACCATATCGCCAAAAGGTTTTTGGCTAGTGGGTGACTATATCCATTTGCAAAGGGGATTTGACTAGTAGGTGACTAGATCCTTTGCATGATGCTAATGCAGGATGCTTCCCACATGGTTCTAGATAAGAACATGAAGTGGATGGATACATTAACATAGCTAGCTCATTCAATCTTTTCTTTGGATGGAGAAATTGTTCAGCAAAGAGGGCATCTGAGAAAGTCAAAGTTGAATACCTCCCTAGCCAAGAGGGAGTGTTGATTTTTGGTGACTACGGTCCATATTCAAGTTAGCCAAAATCAATGTTCCACCAAGGTTCCGGGAAGAGGGGGCGAGGGAGCGAGGATACACGAGAGCGGCCTATGCAAAAGCTCTCCACCAATTTTTAGGAAACGTGGGGGCACGTCAAGGTCTTAAAAACTTATAAATATAGAATATGATTTATAAATTGAGTCCACTATGACAATTGGGTTTGAATTGAAAAGTTGCAAAGCATGATCATTGATATGAATATCATTATCTAATATCATATAAATTTAAAATTCTAATTTATAATCATACATCATACATTATGATTAAAGTTTAAACCATATTGATGTTCCACTTCCTACTATGAACATTGAATACTAAACAGTGAATATTGACATAAAATTATAAAAGTCAAGTCTGATACATCATACATCAAGAGTCAAAATTCTATAGAATTATAAAAGACTAAAGTCAAGTCTGATACATCGAGAGTCAAAATTTTATAGAGTCGGAATAACATAAGAACATCAACATATCAAAAGATAAATGAGCATAACTTTGCTCAAGCCTCAAGGTAATGCCCTGCTAGTCTCTGCATCCAGCTGTTGCATGAATAAATCAGGATCAACCATATCACCATCTGAATTTGAATCACTAGCATTCTCAAACATGCTAAGTGGCACACCAACCAACCCCACCTATCTCTCCATATCTACATGTGCATCATCCTCTGGATCAACATCCCATCGTGTTGTTGGTCCCTTCAAATACTCAGGTGTCTTCCTATGCTCAAGACATAGGGCACTGTGCACAGCGACTAACTTCTCCGCTCTTTTAGAGGTAAGCTTGTTCCTCTTGATAGAGTGGATGAAGCTATATGTGGACCAATTCCTCTCTGCTGCAAAGGAACTAGGGACATCTTGCGAATGGAGTGAGGGGCCAGGGCGAATAATGAATTAAATTTATAAAAAAACGAATTGAAACCCTAAAGTATTAAAACTAATGTTAAATTTTAATTATAAACAAAAGTTTATTTAAAAAAATCGGGCCCCTCGACCCCCCACGTCCCCCCTTGCACCCCCCCCCCCCAAACCCCTCACGACCCCCCATGACCCATCACGACCCCCTTTTCGGAAACAACCCCTCAGCATAAGGAAACGACCCCCTGGCACGTCCCGCTGCGTACCCTGTTTTTTGGGAGCGTGGGGAAACGAGCCCTTCTCGTCCCCAAGTCCTTGGAGCGCGAGGGAGCTAGGAAACTAGACCCCTTTGGGGGGGGGGAGTCCCCGTGGAACACTGGCAAAAATTGAAGAAACAAAAATTATTATTCTTGAGTTCATGTAGGCTCCAGTAAGACAGGTCGGCCCCACCATACGAATGGGAGTGACCCTTGGTAAAACCCACCTCCTTTGACCACTATTTATACACATTCAACCTCCTCATTTGGCAACTAATTTGGATCATAAAATATACATGTGTTTAATGTTCACACCTACAAAGGAGAAGGGAAGGAAGACCAAAGTTTGAATGAGCTTATTTGAGAGTATGTTGACCACTGTTTGACTGAATTTTTGAGACTCTATTGACCGAAATTATGAGGTTGTTTAACTGAATTTCTGAGGCTCTATTAACCAAAATTATGAGGTCATTTGACCAAATTTTTGAGGCTCTATTGACCGAAATTCTAAGGTTGTTTGACCGAGATTTTATGGGCAAGTTTGCCCAAGTTTTGGGCAACTTGTTTGACTGCAATTTGACCAAGATTTTGATTTCTTGACCAAGTAAAACTATGGGTAGCTTTGAACACAGTTTGACTGTGTAGCTTGATAGTCTTTGGCCAGTTTGAATGAACTTCTAAACAGCAGCAAGAGGTCAAAATTCGACCTATGGACTTAGGGTTGACCAAATTTGTTGGCAGCTGCAGGAGGTCAACTTTAGGCCAATTTGACCAAGTTTAACCTGTTTGGATTACGTGATCAGTTTGACCAAGTTTGACTATAAAATCATATTGTACTTTTGTTGAACTAAACTATTTCTCCTCGAAAAGATTGTTGGTTTTCTCTCGAGTTTTGGTTTCCCAAGTGAAAATTTTGGTGTCTATTATGCATGGCCTTTCTATTGTGATCTTTACTATTTCGTTGCATCTATTGTTGAATTTTTTGAGTATAATTGCTTAATGGTGTTTTGAAATATGCTAAAGTAAGATTGTATATCATTAGAAGTAATTATTGTTGAAAATAGTAGCGAGAAAGGTCCTTCTTTAACTTGTGTCTTAGTCAAAGAGACCAAGAAGCAGTTTTCCTTAGGATGGACAAGTTCCTAAAAATTAGGGTGAGTTCCTATAAGCTAGGACAGTTCATAAAGCAGTTTGACTGATATGCAAGAGTGGGAGGCTCAGGTTGTTGTCTTCTATTGCGAGTTAGATTTGGGAGAAGGACGAGTGATTGAGTATCAAGTTCTAAATTGAGAAGAGAAGAGTTACATGAGTTAGTTGCACTTAGTTAACTCATCAATCACAAATCAACTTCCTAAAATACAACTTGCCAGATTTAGCCTATGTGATTTTCTTATAAGAAGGACAAAGGCACCATTGTACATCATTGTTTTGTGAGCACGAGTTGGTGAGACAAAGCAATAGAGAGAACAAGTTTGTGTGTGTGAGCTTGTGAGAGGAAGAGTGTGCACGAGAAGCTTGCGCATAGATTTGAGGAGGAATTTCCCTTGGGATTTGAGTCAATATTTTGGGAGAATTCCCTAAATAATAGGAGCAACCTATGCACATCGAACTAGGGAGGCAAGGTTAGGCTAATTGCAAGTGTTTCAAGCCTAGTTCAGGCAGGAAGAACCATTGTATTTTTTGCTCATATAATATCCGGAAGTTCCATAATGCTACAATTACTAAGATACGAACCCAACTAATCACCACGAACCTGTGGAACTAATCCTTGAATAGGAAGAGGATGCGCAAGCAGGATCGACCAAAGGGAGAAGAAAGGAGACTTAAGTTGGGAGAGATAAATAATGTATTGTAAGAGATCTATTGTTCATTCTTCTATCAATAAATTTCTCAAACAAGCAAAGGGTTTTCCCAGTTGGGTTCCCTAGAATTTTTTGTCTTGATTATTGAGTGACATTGTTTATTTATGTTCCTATTTCGCTACAAATAAGTAGAGATAATTTGTGTCCTAATGAAAAGAAACTAGCTTTCAGATTGTTCACTAGAGCAATTGTAGATTTTCGTGGATTTTCTACATGGTATCAGAGCAAGGAAAGGAATAAAGACCAGCACAAGTCACAAGTGCAAATATAGTAAGTCGAAGGACAGATAAGGGAGCCACAGCCTAGAGGAGTCTTTCCAAAGGAAGAAAGGACGAACTAGTGTTATATTTTCTGTGATTGGATGGTCGAGACTAGGCAGAGTGTTGGCCGCGTTTTAGTGGTTATTTTGGGCATGAGTTCATGGCAATAATCTTTGTGTTTAAGTCAAGTTTCCTCTAAGGTCTGGAGCAAGGCCGAGTCCCTTGAGGCTTGAAGAGTGTAGGGCAACCACAATACGTATGTTATACCTATTCTGAAGCTATAAAACGAGGCTGAGATACCAAGAGTTATAGCAAAGAGGAAGGGTGGCTTTAAGTGAGGTCTACGCAGAAGTCTGGAGACAAAGAAATGGCTAACGTATAGCTATACAAGAAGCTCTAACCAAACCGAAAAACTTCAGTACATGCTACAGAACTGTGGGGCACTTAACGACAGAAACTGGTCGTTCCTTAAAGCTACGCTGTGTTCCTTCATGTTGATGTTTTGCTAGGTTGGTAGAGGTCCTTTTTGGATAGAAGTGGGCAACTCATGTACAAGTTGGAGGACTGTTATAGGGCTGCAAAAAGAGCCCTAAGTTCAGTTTTTGTGAAGGACTACAAGACTGATAAGAGAGGCAGAATTATTTGAGTCCTAAGTACAGCTTCTTGTGAAGGATTACAAGGTTGTTAGTGGACAGGTGTTGGAGATCTCTGGGGAAGAAGGATGGCGTACCAAGGATTGAGAGCAGATCATTGTTTAGAGGGAGCATCAAACTTTGTTCCATGGAAAGGGAGGATCATGATAGTGTTGGAAGATAATGGGGTGGGAGAGTTCATCAAGCAAGCGACAACGCCACTTCAAGATCCCCAACAATTGGCCGAACATAATAAGAATGATATCAAGGCAAGGAGGCTTATTCTAGAAGAGGTCAGAGATCATATAGTAGCTCATATCCCTGAGAAGAAGACAGCATGTGAGATGTCAATGCCATCTTAAAACTATATCAAAGTACCAGTGATACTAGGAAGGTTGTGGGGTATCCAGATGAGCAAGGATGAGCACATCGTCACATGTTTGTCAACGTTCACTCAGGTACAAGATGAACTAGCCAGCGTGGGTGTGATTGTATCTGATCATGACCTTGTGAGTTTTGCCTTACTTGGAGTTCACAAGTCTTAGCAGGGCTTCCAAGATGTTGTTAGTGAGAGAGAGAATTTTCCCAATTGGGAAAGGTTTTGGACTGACTACATTCAAGAAGAGATCTGTAGAGGGACTAGAGATGGTAGATCAGTCACAACAATGGACGAGGAGAACCTTGCCCTAGCAGGAAAGGCTAAGAGCAAGAAGGGCCAAGGAGAGTTCAAGTCCAGTCAGAAGGGCAAGAATAAGGATCTAAATAAGATCAAGTGCTTACATTGCCAAGAGTTTCGACATTATGCCACTAAGTGTCCTAAGTGGAAGGAGTCCAATAAAGATCTTGTAGCTGCATCAGCAGAGATACATGCATTTTCTGCCCAGTTCGAGAAAGATTTCTCTTTGATTGCTTGCATGGAAAGCTCAGCAGATAGCAGTATATGGTATATTGATTTAGGAGCATCCTTCCACATGACCAGCAGCAAGAAGATTTTCAGCCACCTGAAAGAGAAGGACATGCAATTTCAAATTGAACTAGGAGATGATGGTTAGTATGCAGCTAGAGGAGTTGAAACTGTCAATTTTTAGAGGGAGTTAGGCAATCCTCTTGTTTCGGTAGCTACCCTTGAGGACAAGGAATATGACATCATCTTCAGCAGAGTTAAGGCGTACCTCCAGCACTTAGCTTCTGGATGCAAGAAGCAGATAAGTGTGAGGATGAAGAATCTCTACAAGTTGTAGGTAGAGATAGGTGCAGCCTTGAGCAGCAAGGCGAGGAGTTCTCAGAGTAGAGATGTGGTGGTTGATTGAGAGTAGGATAGACCTCTCAAGATGCAGCCTCAGTCAGTATCTCAGTTTGAGTCTAAGCTAATTGGCAGTTGCACTGACCAGCAAGATGATGAGGAGCATAGCCCAGGGCGAGTGGAGGCAGCCACTTGTTGAATTTCCACAACCTTGGGTCTAGGTTAGAGTCTTAAAATCACTGACGCTACCAAACCAAGAATCTCAACCATAAACTACTTTGCAGAGCAGAAATATAAAGCAGTAAATCTAATATGCACAATATACACAGTTTTAAACAAGATTGTACAATAATGTACAATCACCAATCTTCGTTATATTAAACCAAATTCTGAATAATACAACAGCCTATGGTATACAAGATACAATGACAAATGTCGTTGCGACTTCTATGTCGTATCTTGTCCTGTCGGTCCTTCCCTCTCGTTCTACTCACTAGTAGTGCCTTAGTCCATCAAGGCATCTACACATCGAGACTCCAAGAGGGTTGCCTCTTATCACTACTGCAAGTCAGGTCGACTACAATGAACACAGGCTCATCAAACTGCTCTCTATGTTCGCCAATACTCGAGCTCCAATCTGCCTTCTCGTAGCCTCTTTCATCCATCAAAGAGCTACACATAAGGTTGCAATACTACACCCAATCACTCACCAACAACGTCCTTCTTGTCTGCTGCTCTAGGGCTACTTTGGGTAGCCAACACGCTGCCCTCCAATCAGCTCTAAGGCACCCAATCAATCACTGTCAATTATTCTCCTAGTATGACACTTCACCGCCTCAGAATGTCATACACATGGCATCAACAGGCTGCTCAACAAACTAATCCAATCTGGTCACAAACTTGACCCAATACACCTCTCCAAAACGATGTTGTCCTCTTCTTGCACTTGTTGTCACTGTACCACTGGTTAGGGCACACAATGTTGCCCTCCACCCACACACAGTCAACAATATAAGTCTATTAAGGTTGTGGTCTTCCAAGCAGAGACTCTCCACACCTATGTTGCCCCAAATCTAGGCTTAACCCTTCAATGTTGGTCGTAGAAACAACTCAGTTGTTGGCTATGGCCTGCGGCCTAGCACAACAGCTGCTTTAGGCCAACGATCTCCCTCAAATCACCCCAAACAGCCCTTAACACAGCTATGTTTTGTCTTTTAGCCCTGTGACCTTCACTACCCAGCCTTTCTGCACTAGACCACACTTGAAATAGCCCTTTCGGATCTGCTTTAGCCCATAAAACAGTCCTGCAAAGAGTCTGAACTCCTACCCAAAAACTCATCCTCAAACACAAGCCCTTCACGTTGTTCCTTGGCCTCCTTACACGTTGTCCCAAGTCCTCTTCTACTACGGGTAGGTCTCTCCAAATTTCAAAGCTCTCTTAGAGATGTATTGCCACAAGATGTATGCTCTAAAACACTTCAATACACCTTGTATTTATACACATACAAGGGCTCAACGAATTGATGAGGAGACCCATCTGTTGGACTGCTTTTACACCAAGCCTACATGACTTGGTAACCAATAATTACCTTTTCAACTTCAAAAATCCATTTCTCTCTAACAACAACTCGGATTCGGACAATTCTCGATGAGTTGGAATCGTATTGTCAAGCACTATCATCCTCATCTATCACATGTCGTACCTCCATCACAGTTTTGGCCCAAATCATGATGTTTTCAACTGTCACTTTTGCTTGCTTTCACTTTAATTATTGTCGTTTTCATGTTATCTTCGTTAAAGCATGTGTCGCTTTCACTCTCATCCGCGTATCACAAGTGTTGTTTCCCCTTTTCTCTTCATATAGTAAATGTTGTCTTTTCGCATGTTAGTTGTCGCACAATGTGTATAAGCTTGTTTTGGTGGTTTCAAGGGGTTACCATTGTGTAAATGAGTTGATCCAACCATGTAAACGTTCATTGCACTCATTCCCAAAGTTTTAAGCACTGTCACACAAGTGTTGTCACGGTCGTCGCAAAGTGTATCTTTAGTGTCGTACTTGTCGTAAGTCGTTGCAAAGTTGTCGCACTAAGGGAAGTATGGTGTTCACGTGTCCTGGATGATCTGTGTTGTTGTGTCGTCAAGTGTTCTGGATGTGTGATCACAGTCAAGTCATATCACTGTTCACATCAGTTTCACTGATCCCACACTTAGCCAAATTCCAGAAATTTCCTAGCAACTTAGCTACATCTGGCCCTCCTCAACTGCGCATTATGTAGTCCCAGCCCTCAAGTTGTAACCCTACCCCTTGACACTGCGCAATATGCAGTTCCTACCTCCCAGAACTGCACAGTTTCAGTGCTCAAGCACGGACCTTTGCCTCTAAAATTGTGCAATTTAGCCACCCAGCCTAGCCCCAACTGCGCATTGCACAATCTCTGAGCTCAAGCCCAACCTTTGAACTCCTTAACTGCGTCATTGCATAATCACCAAGTCTGCTTTGCCTTCCAAAACTGCGCAGTTGGCTAAATCAATGCAAAACCCCTTAGCTTGACTCACTAAGTCCCAAAACTGTGCAATTTCCCTGCTCAGTCCAGCCTGATCTACGCATTGCACAGTCTCATGGCTCAAGCCTGATCCGTGACTGCCTGAACTGCGCGATTGCACGGTCACTTAGCCTCTCCCTCAGCCTACCACCCGATTCCAGCTCAGTCAGTGGTTCATCATGCAGCAGCTTAGACTAGGGATTTATCTAACTGATGTCATCTTGTCATGAGTGCATTGCAGATGCAGGTACTTTATCATGCTATGGCAAGATGATGAAGTAGATGGAAAAGGAGGACATGCTAGAAGACATCTAAGGAGCTGAGGAGATAAGATGGTCATCAAGCAAGAAGACGAAGGAACAATGGACTATAACAGAAGATGGAAGATCAAGACTACATTCAAGACTCATTATCTTCATGTCATAAGGAGGAGGAAGGAGAGGAACATGTACCATCTTCTCAAGAAGACATGTAGCAAGTAGTAGCAGAAGTGGCTTGACATTGCCATGTCATCACGCAGTCCATGTCAGCAGTGTCATGTCATGTCATGTCAACAGTTGTCATATGCGACGTCATTATTATGGATCATGTAATTTCTTATTTGAAAATGTATTATAAAGTGGAAGTCCAAAGGGCATGTACAGAAGATGAAGAGTCATTAAAGTTGAAAAGTCTTAGGAAGTCTAACAGTCATGAGTGTAGTCAAAGAGTCAGAAGGAAGGTGAAGCATCACCTCCCCATTGGTTATATATACACCCTCATTGTCTGAGCAGAGGACTTTTCACCTTGGCTCCTCCTGCAAGGCATTAGAGAGAACTATCATGGAAGTAGTCAAAGCTATGTTGCATGATCAAAAATTGCCAATGTTTCTATGGGGAGAAGTTGCGAACATAGTTGTCTATGTTCAAAATAGATCTCCTCACCGTGCCCTAAACAACAAGACTCCTGAAGAAGTATTCACTAGTGAGAAGCCCGAAGTTGGGCACCTGAGGATCTTTGTTTGTCCTGTCTACTTCCATGTCCCAAAAGAGAAAAGGAACAAGTTGGAAGCTTCAAGTAAGAAAGGTACATTTGTTGGTTATTGTGAGAATTCTAAAGCTTACATAATATACGTACCTAGTCAAAGAAATGTAGAATTTAGTAGGGATGTAATATTTGATGAAGATGTAGCTCTTGGAAAAGCAGGAGACACTCCTTTTTCTCCTGCTAATGTTGATAGTCAGGATGATGTATTTGAAATACAAGAAGATCTTGAAGCTAAAACTGATCTTGTTGATGAACCCATGGAGCCATGGATCCTTTGGATCCTCCTCCATGTGATCCTCTTTCTAAAAGGAGACCTTTATGGCTTCATGACACACTTCAAGATGTTGATAAACATGCTGCCACCAGAGGAACTTTCAAAGAAAGCAAGAAACCTTGCCAGTTCCAAGGATATGTTGTAGCCATGAGCAACATTATTTAAGTTGAACCGTGCACTTTTGAAGAAGTTGTAAAGGCCCAATTGTGGAAATATGCAATGGCTGAAGAATATGAATCCATCATTCATAATGATGTATGGGAAGTGGTTCCAAGACCCCAAGGTAAATTTGTTGTATCTTCTAAATGGTTGTATAAAATTAAACATGGTGTTGATGGCAGTATTGAAAAATATAAAGCTATATTTGTGGCTAGAGGTTTCTCTCAGAAAGAGGGAATAGACTATGATGAAATTTTTGCACTTGTTGCCCATTACACCACCATCCAATCTATTTTAGCTCCAGTTGCTAGCCAAGGATGGTATCTTCACCAAATGGATGTGAAGACTGATTTTCTGCATGGCTTACTTAAAAAAGAAGTATTTGTGGAGCAACCACAAAGCTGTGAAGTGCGTGATCCAAAAATGCGTGTGTAGGCTGAAGAAAGCCCTCTATGGTTTGAAGCAAGCTCCAAGAGCTTGGTATGCTCACATAGATAGCTTCTTGATGAAGCTTGGTTTTACCAGAAGCAATGCAAATCCAAATCTTTACTTTAAGACAGTTCAAGGTTTGCCTTTGATTTTGGTATTGTATGTTGATGATTTATTTCTGACTGGTAGTGAACCTCTTATTCTCTAGTGTAAGAGGGAGTTAGCTTTTGAATTTGAAATGAAAGATCTTGGTTTGATGCACTACTTTCTAGGCCTGGAGGTATGGCAGAAATCTGGTGATATTTTCCTTTCTTGAGGAAAATATGTTGTCAAACTACTAGAAAGGTTTGGCATGATTGAGTGTAAATCCACGAAAACTCCAATGGAAATGAATTTCAAGAAGCTTTGTGGTAAAGCTACAGGACCTAATTTGGCTAATCCTTTTGAGTACCTTCAACTAATTGGGGCATTGATGTTCTTAGTGAACACTAGACTAGATATATGCTTTGCAGTCAATACTCCGAGTCAATACATGATTAACTCTGGTCATGCACATTGGGTTTCTGCAAAGCATGTGTTGAGGTACCTGGATGGGACCATTAATCTTGAATTGAGATATACTACCGAAGATGTAAGGCTACATGGATACATTGATGTTGGTAACTCTACAGACAAAAAGAGCACATCAAGGTGTTGCTTCAGCTTAGGATTTGCCATGATATCATGGATGAGCAGAAATCAAAAGTCCGTTGCCCTTAGTAGTAGCACAACTGAAGCAAAATACATTGTTACAAGCATGGCTAGTTATGAGGCAGTATGGCTAAGGAAGCTATTTGGAGAGCTATTTGAGCAAGTATTGGATACTATAGTAATTTACTGTGACAATAAGAGTGGGATTCGACTTGCTGAAAATCTCGTGTTCCATGACAACAAACACATTGAGATCAAATATCACTATATCCAAGATATGGTGCAAAGAGGAGCACTAAGACTTCATCATATAGTGATCGATGACCAGATTGCCAACATTCTTACCAAGCCTTTGCCGAAAGTAAAGTTCTTGGTTTTTAGAGGGCAGTTTGGACTAACAGATGTGACGCTTACTAGAGAGGGTGGTCATGGATGATAAGCCTTGGATGTGCGAGATCCTTGTCATGTGTTGACAAGTGGATCCCCCCAAGCAGTGATGAGCCTTAAAAGTGTGAGATCCTTGTCATGTGTTGACAAGTGGATCCCCCCAAGCAGTGATGAGCCTTAAATGTGTGAGATCCTTGTCGTGTGTTGACAAGAGGATCCCCCCAAGTGTGTATAGGGTTATGGATGTATCTCCCCTATGATAATCCTCTTTCATTAGATTGTATCATCATTGTTCCAAAGTAGAAATGGAAGAGATCCTTATATCCGAAAGAAATTCCTCCCTAGCTGAAAGGGAGTGTTGAAAATGTCGTAGCCTATCTAGAGTCTACGCTGTTTTTTTTCCCTGAAAATCATGGAAATCCTGGCAATATTTTGATAAAATCTGGCAAATATTCTTGTAAATCCAGGTTATAACTGTCAAACTTCAAGATTTCAAGTGCCCTAGAGGTTTTTGATGGTGCTAATTCCATTTCCACCATCAAAAACATGATTCCAGCACTACTACGACAAGATTTGTTAAAATAATTGCCCAGATTCCCGCCACTTTTGGTCGTCCGGGCAATTCCTCTACCTCGATAGACGATGCCGTTGAAAATTGACAGCTATGGGATGAATTTCCTTGAATAGAATTTCATTTCTAACCTTTCTTAAGTGACTTTCTAAAAATAGAAAGTCATGTCTATCTTTGCAACCATGACTTTCCAAAAATAGTAAATCAACTTCCATCAATTTGTAATCATATATACATGATGGAAATTCACCTAACTTGTCCTTAATCAATCTCAATTGTTTAATTTTTAACTAATCATCAATATTATTATTATTATTATTATTATTACTATTATCTTCTATGATATTATTATATTATTATCAAAAATAAATTCAAGTCTCTCAATCATGAGACTCAATCATGTCATATGTAATTCCCCTCAATTAATGCATATATTACTCTCTCTCTTAATGGATTCATTCCTCTCTCCCTTTAATGCTTTACGCACCTCCTACACTCTCTTACACACTTTAATGACTCGTCATAAAAAGATTCCTCTTACACCTCGTTAATGCATAAGTTACACTTCTCTCCTAAATGCATAAGTTACATTGCTCTCCTTTATGGCATAAGTTACACTCCTATTTTGGCATATGCAACTCCTCCTCAAGGAGTAAGAGTTTCTCCCTCATGAATTCGACCTCCTTTCTATTCCTATATATTTCAGCCTCTCATCCTCACTTGACACACTTACTTGTGCTTGTGAAAAGAGAATTCGAACTTGAGAAAGAGAGAATTGGAGAGTCTAGAGGAAGATTGAGAAAGAGAGAAAGAGAGTCTTGAAGAGCAAGAGAAGATCTTGGAGAGCCAAAGTGATTCAGTGTTTGCATCAGCTACTATTATCAGAGACCACCTTCAGATTTGGGTGAACTTCTTCATTCTCTCATTGTACGAAAAGCAAGAGAAGCTCTTGGAGAGCCAAAGTGATTCAGTGTTTGCATCAGCTACTGTATCAGAGACCTTCATTAGATTTGGGTGAACTTCTTCATTCTCTCATTGTACTTTGTATCATTGTTGAACAATTGATTTCTAATAGAAGAAGAATCTGGTTGGGTTTTCCCCTTGTGGTTTTTGCCCTGGTCATTGACCTAACTTCTCTGTGTCTCAATGATTTCTTGGTTGTCTTCCATTGTGCATATGGTTTATGTTTAATCTACAATTACTTAACTTATTTTGCAGCATAAAGTTCTAGATTTAAGTGATTGTAACAGCACAGAACATCAAAATTTCAACAAACACTACTTGTGTCTTCTCGTCCTTTCCTTCTTTGTTGTGTTATTGGCTCCTTTGCTTGGCTGCGATTTTCTTTCCCTCTACTTGATCTAGAATGTATATGTTGTTTGGTCTTCTTGTGGCTGTTGCAACCAATCTTCTTGAGTCTTCTTCTCTAATTTCGCACTTCCAGGAATCAAACAAGAAATTATACCCTTAATCACACATCTTGCCAATACTTCGAAGATTGTGCTTCAAATCCTTAACTAGTAAAACATTTTGTTCTTTCATATGTTCATTTCCAAGATTTTATATCTTTTCAAAGTATCTTGACAGAAGAGTTATCTCCAAACGCAACACTACTACTTTTTTCTCTTAGGCTGACAAATTTGTTTTGATCTCTAGTCATATGTGTTGAGCATCCACTGTTTATGTACCATTCATCTTCTTTATCTCCAACGATTAATGCTAGATTGCAATTCTCCTTCTTTCTCTTCTCCCATGTCATAGTTGACTTCTCTATCTGCATGATTGGAGCATTCTCTTTCACAAGCATGCAATCATGTGCCTTGTGACCAAGATTATTGCACTTGTAGTACACAATGTTTTGATTCATTAGTGGTTCAAATGGATTGTAGTTTCTATTGTTGGATCCATGGACATTTCTAGATCTAATCCACAATCATTCACGCCCCTTGCATAATTGGATCTTGTATTTACTTTACAATGAATTGCTTTATGCCCAAAATTTCCACAAGAGTAACAATGACCAAGAAAGATATTTTCATACCTGGGAGAGTAGGATGATCTTCTAAAATCGTTTTGCCTTAGAGGAGGTTCAATCCATTGTTGATCATTGTGATGGTTGTTCTTGGAATCATCAGCATGACTTCTTTTAGTTTCTTCCCTATAGATTTTGCCTTCATTGCTTGAAGATGCACCTATCTAGCCAAGCCTTGTTTTGTTGGTGATCTTTGATAATTGAGAAAGGTATCCCATATTATCGTGTTGTTGAAATTCCTTTTGAGTTTATCAACTTCAGCCCTCAATATCACAATTTCCTCTTCCAACTTCTTATAATCTTCTTTCTTCATCATTTGAGTCTTTATTACATTCTCAACTCTATTTGATTCTTCAAGTTGGACCTTTAAGGAGATAATTTCTTCATCGTGTTTTTCAAGCAGGCTTTTCAATTCTCTATTTTTGTTTCTGAACTTGCTATTTTCCTTTTCATTATTCTTCAATTTTTCTTGAAGATCTTCATCTTCCTGTTCGGTCTCTAAATCTTAAAAAGTCCCTAGAAAGAATCTATTCTCGTATTTGGTTCTTCATCATCTAAATTATTGACCTCTTCGTCATCATAATCATTATCTTGATTTTCTTGGGTTATGAAGAGAACTTCTCTTGCATCTGGTTCTTCAGTAATACAACAATATATGCATTGGGTCCCATGAGTAAAGAGGAAGTCATGTGTGATTCAGCAGCTACCATGTGGGGGTGACATCGCATATGACTTGGGTAGCCACGTTGGTGCCGCATGGAAGATTAGATGACATGGTGAGACCAGATAGGTCGGATTTTAAATGGCCATATCTTTTGATCCGGGAGTCGGATAGGGGCAAATATCCCCTCATTGGAAAGGTCTTGAGGGGGCAAACACAATTTTAAGTTCTGAGGTACTTGAAAAAGATCGAAAAATTTAGACCCATTTCCATAACTGAACTTTGGAGGTTGGATCATCAGAGTAACTACCTCCTTCTACCCTTAGTAGGGGTTAGGCATAGTAAGGGGTATGTTATAGAGTGGTATCAGAGCTTCCAGGTTCAACACTAGACCTCTAGAGATCAAATGAGGCCTTAGAGCATGTGATAGCTGTCAAAAAAAAAACTAATTGTTTTGTGTATTGATTATATGTGCTGCTTGACATATTTTATTGTGATATTTACATGTAGCATAGTACTAATGATTTGGCATGATTTCATTGAGATTTATGTGCTAACTTGAAATGACTTGTTTCAGCTAGCCTCATACCAGCAGCCTCCAAAAAAAGTCAAGGTGATGATCTACATGATGCACTTATGTATGTTTAAAACTAACAGTTGTGTGAATGACAACACATGACGGTCAAAGACCACATGAACAGCAAAGGATGGTACAATATAGAACCAAAGGACCAAGGAATTAATAGCAAGATGGTACAGTATAGTTCAGACCGGTCACAACATGGACAAGAAGAAAAACCAGTTGATCAAGGAGGAGGGGCAGATTCTCTTGATTGGATGGATACATTGAGGAGCTTGAAAGTTGAAATTAGGAGCTACAAGGTTGACAATGAAAGGCTTGTAAAAGCACAAGAGAGACAAGCAAAAGTCAATGCAGTTATATTGCAGAGCCTCTTAGACTTACAGAGGCAAAAGTAGCAAGAGTTGGAAGCTAACCATAGAGGTAGACGGAGTTCCACAGAACAGGAAGAAAAGGTTAATGGAGCAGATGAGAGTAGAACTAAGAAAAGGCATAGGTTGTCAAGTGAGGACACTGTAAGAGGGGGTACTCAATTAAATACCCCAGAAAAGAGGACAAACCACCAAAGGCAACGACCCAGTGATGTTCATAGACACCATCATCATCATCATAATCATCACGACAAGGGAAAGGGAAAGAAGTATGTACCCGAAGAATTTAAGAAGGCCAAACCTCCAAAGCATCCAAAGCAAAAGATGTTTAAGCATGGCTGCTTGGGATGAAGAAGTTCTTCAGAGTTCATCACTACTCTGGGCATATGAAAGCAAAGGTAGCTACCTTCGGCTTGAAAGGCAAAGCTAACATCTAGTGAGCAGACTTGAAGGATGTAAAAAGCACAAGAGAAGAAGTAAATGTCATGGGGTGAGTTTGAGGGGCATTTCAAGAGCAAATATCTATCTGAAAGGTATTATGATAGCAAAGATAAGGATTTCTATGAGCTTATAATGGGACAGATATCTGATGAGGAGTATATTACTAAATTCTTGGAGCTAATACTATATGTGCCTTACCTCAAGGAGGAAAAGGTAAAGGTTCAAAGGTTCATCAATGGACTAACACAGTGCTTCAAATACAAAATCGAATTCAATGAGCCACGAACATTTGAAGATGTAATCCGAAAATTCAAGCACTGTTATGAACAGTCAAAACGCAAAACAGAATTCAAGAGCGATTGGAAGGCGAGAAGTGATCTGAGATACAAAGGAAAAGGGTATAAGAAAGAGTGGAGGCCGCAAGCTACAAACAAAAGGGAAGGTTTGATTCTAGCGAATCAGAACCGGCCCCAACAAAAATTTAATTCAAAGAATTGAGGTCAAATTATTCAGCCCACGAGAGAAGAGATCAATAATTTTGGTAGAGGACCACATAAATGTTGGACTTGCAGGGAAAATCGCCTGAGGAAGGATTGCCCACAGCATAAAACTAATGAACCAAAGCTATACAACATCCTGGAGGCCGAAACAATTCAAGAAGTGGCCTAGAGCGTACCTAGGATCTACTCAGTGTTCGACAGCAGACAAGCTGACCATCAAGCATCCATAATTGAGATGGAAGGTAGATTTGCGACCAAACTATCTCTATTTTAATTGATCCACGATCTAACTATAGTTATGTTAACCCAGAAATCATAGAGCAATGCCAATTGGCCAAGAAATCACGAGGAATCATGGCAGGTCCAATTGGCCACAAAAGTAAAGAAAAGAGTGGAGCATTGGGTGAGACCATGCCTATTGGAGCTAAATGGCATGCCAACTATTGTCAATTAAAATGTTTTACCACAGGAAGCGTACAACACACTACTGGGAATGGATCAGTTGTATATGCATCGCACAAAGTTAGATTGCTTTAAGAAAGCCATAGAATGCTTAGATGAGTCTGGGGAGAGAAGAATATTGCAAGGGAACTTAAAACCCACATCCGTGGGGTTAATTACAGCCATGCAAGCCAAAAGAAGTCACAAGAAAGGGTGTATCATATTTACTGGTCAAATTAACAACATCGAAGCTAATAGATAGTGTTGAAGGTGATGGCCAGGACATTCTAATGAAGCATACCATTTTAAACCAATTTCAAGATGTATTCCCGAAGAAATTCCCAGGGTACCTCCTCACAGAGAAATGCATTTCTTCATTGAATTAATGCCAAGGGCAACCCCAGCATCCAAGGTTCCATATAGAATGAGCACTCCATAACTAATTGAGCTAAAGTATAGCATAAAGAAAAGTTGGACAAAGGCTACATAAGGCCATGTGTGACTCCATGGGGAGCACTGGTCTTATTTGTGAAGAAGAAAGATGGCACACTCAAGTTGTGCATCAATTATAGGCAGTTGAATAAGGTAACCATTAAGAACGGATAACCCCTACTATGAATCGATGACTTATTTGATCAACTAAGGGGAGCAACAATCTTCTCCAAGATTGATTTAAGATTTGGGTACCATCAAGTGCACATTAAAGATGAAGACATTCATAATATGTCATTTCAGACTAGGTATGGGCATTATGAGTTTGTGTCAGTGCCCTTTGGGCTTACTAATGCACTTAGAACTTTTATGTGCCTTATGAACAATGTGTTGCTCCCTTACTTGGATAAGTTCGTAATAGTTTTTGTCGATGACATTTTTTTCTATTCAAGGACAAAGGAGGAGCATGAAAAGCATCTAGCTGCAGTACTACAGTTGTTAAGAGAACATAATGCAAATCTTAGCAAATGTGACTTCTTCCAATTGCAAATCCATTATTTGGGACACACACTGTCTCAAAGGAGGGAGTAGTGGTTGATCAGGAAAAGATCAAGGAAATCATGGAATGGCCAATGACAAAGAACGTGACCAAGATTAGATCCTTTATGGGATTGACTGGCTACTACAGAAGATTCATCAAGAACATCTCCAAGATTGGTTATCCAATCATTCCCTTGCAAAAGAAAGGGAAGAAGTTCAAATGGACAGTTGAATCTGCTGCAAGCTTCGAGCAGCTGAAGCAATTGCTCATCAATGCATTAGTGCTAAGAATAACAGATCCAAACAAGGATTTCATGATTTGCACAGATGCCTGCAAAGAGGGACTTCATGGGGTCTTGATGCAGGAAGTCCAAGTGGTTTGTTATGAATTAGGGAAGTTAAATGAGCATGAGCAGAACTATGTAACCCACAATCTAGAGTTGGTTCTCGTCATTCACGCATTAAAAATGTGGAGGCATTATCTCCTTGGCAAGGGATTCATTTTAATGATTAATCACGGAAGACTGAAGTATTTGTTTGATCAAACTAAATTAAATGCCCGGAAAGCGAGATTGTTGGCCACAGTCATCGAGTACGATTTTAAAATCAAGTACATAAATGGCAAAGAAAGTTGAGTTGTTGATGCACTTAGCAGGAGAGTACATATGTTCCATATAGCGATCGTAAGTTCTTATGGAACTAACCTTGAAGAAAGGATTAAAAATGTAGAACAACGTGACGAAAAATATTATAGCAAATCAAGGAAAAACTATAGTAAGAGTCAAAAAGTGAAAAGTAAAAAGAATATTGTCTATGAGAAATCTAGATTCATGAATAGAATCTATGTACCAAAGGATGACGACTTGAATAAATTCATATCAAAAGAATTCCGTGCAAAGCCATATTCTAGCCACATAGGTTACCAAAAGACTCTAACAGCCATCAAAAAAAATGGAGTTGTCTTTAGTGCGACTTTTTGGACTTTGCGGTGTCGGAATCCGATGGAAAAAATTGACGTGAAATCTTGATTTGTGTTATTTAAACTAGTTTCTTTTACTGTATATATGGATTCATCACCCTTGAAAACCCCTAGGGCACTTCGATTGCACAGGATTACCCATCAAGTTTGTGAATTCAATAAATTCCTCCGGATTTTAGAGAAATTTAATCGGAAAACCCACCGTAAAAGCTTCCAAAAAGTCACACTAAAGACAACTCCAAAAAAATTATTATCAGCCTGATATGAAAGAAGAGGTGGCTCATTTTATTTCCAAATGCATAGAATTCCAACAAGAGAAAGTCAAATGCAAGCACCCAACTAGTCTACTATAGCCTATTCCCATTCCGGAATGGAAATGGGAGGTGATTTCCATGAACTTTATTATAGGGTTGCCATGGACTTCGAAACAGCATGATGCAATCATGGTCATGGTTGACAAGTTGAACAAGGTGGCTCACTTTGTGGCAATTAAATCTACCAATTCAGCAAGTGATGTGGCTCAAGTGTTTATAGAGAATTCGTAAGATTGCATGTTGTTCGCAAGAAGATTATCTCAAATAGAGATGCCAAGGTTGTTAAATTTCCAATGTTCTATGTTGTAACAATCACTTTAACAATTTCTTCTAATAGTAGCAATCACTTTTCCAATTAAATTTCGATCACCCAATGACAGTGATCAATTGTAGATAGAAAAATAAACAATATGCACAATGGAAGATAACCAAGATCAATGAGACACAGAGATTTAGGTCAAAGACCATGGAAAACCCCCACAAGGGGGAAAACCCAACTAGATTCTTCTATTAGATGTTCATCAAATGTTCAGTGGAGATATATAGTCCAAGTACATCAACAAGAAGTCAAAGGTCAATGCCTTGACTATCTAAGTCAACAATCCAATATCCAATCAAAGATGAGCATAAAGTCAAATTTGGTCAAAGTATCAGTCCTGCAATTTTGGTACTGTCAAAGTCAAAGTCAGTAATAGTCAACGCAGCCCTAACCAATCAAAGTAAACACTCCAAAGTGCTCAGAAAATTTCTGTCAAGGCAGCAATAAATTAGGCCCTCCTTGCTTGGTCAAACCCAGTCAAAACAGTCCAAGAAATCTGCCAACAAATTTGGTCAAAAGTCAAAGTCAACTTGCAAAAACCCTAGCTTTAGATCTGCAGTCAAAGATGGTCAAAATGCCTACATCAAATCGGTCAAAGTCTCCCTGAGTTTAGCCTTCCAAAACAGATCAAATTTTCGATCAAACCAAATCAAATATCCCAAAGTCAATGTTGCTCAAACATGCAAAAACATAAAAGTCAACACTGTCAAATCATAAACTGTCCTTCACACGTGTGAACTTGGCCCCTACAAATTCTAAATTGTACGAACCAATGAGGAAGATGTGATGAGTGATGTGATGCCTCCAAGGGATACCAAGTTAGGTGTATTTATATGTGGTTTTGGAGGGTCAATTTCTCGTTTAGGATGACTTGTACTTTTTGAGTTGACTTGAACCCACATTAAAAATAATATTTTTCCATGTGCAAAAATCAGTTTTTCCAAGTGCAAGAGGGGTCTCCTTAGGGTTTGTTAGGCTTCTCCAAGGAGGGAATTGCACCTTCAGCTGTCAAGTTTCAACAAAGGTCACTTCAAAGTTTTAGAAGGAATTATTTGTAGGCTTGGGGACAAAATTGGCATAAAGCACAACTTACCATCTACAAACAGATGGGAAAACAAAGAGCACGAACAAAATCCTTGAGGAATTGCTCAAAATGTATGTAATACATCAACTAAGGAAGTGGGATGAATATCTTCCACTTATGGAGTTTGCATACAACAATGGGTATCAAGAATTGTTAAAAATGAGCCCATTTGAAGCACACTATGGAAGTTGTAACACTCCTATCACCTGGAGTGATCCAATGAAAAAGGTCCTCATTGGGCATGATATGTTTAAAGAAATGGAGCAAGAAATGGAAACTATTAGAAGGAATTTAAAAATGGCACAAGACAGACAGAAGTGTTATGCAGACCATCATATAGGACACATAAAGAGTTCAAAGTTGGAGAGCATGTATACTTGCGAGTTAGACCCAAGAAAATCTCCTTCAAAATTGGGTCATGTGCCAAAGCTAGCACGTGACCTTTTTGTGGGCCATTTGAAGTGCTTGAAAGAATAGGTCCAGTAGCCTATAGGCTGGCCTTGCTTCCATCAGTAAAATTTTATGATGTTTTCCATGTTTCATTGCTTAAAAGATATGTGATAAATACTAATCATGTAATTGACTGGTTTGTGCTATAGATAGAACCAGAGGGAGAGTTCCAGCTGAAACCAAAATGCATCCTAAACCGGAGATAGCTCACACTTTGAAATCGAGTAATAGAGCAAATCAAGGTGCAGTGGAGGCACTTTGGGCCCAAGGAAGCCACATGGGAAATGGCTGACCAAATGCGAGCAACATATCCCTTTTTGTTTGTTGAATGAGGCAAATGCAAATAAAATTGTAAATGAATTATACAGAGTTATATATATATATATATATAGCTCCAGATAAATTTGTGTGCTTGGCTTAAAGGCTTGTTATTTTTTGTGTTTAGTTATAGAACACCGAGGACAGTGTTCCCCAGGGGGGAAGGGGGGGTTGTTATAGCCCTAGCGAATTCACTCATTGTAAATATTATCTCTATTTTGTTAAATTAAAATCACTAAGAAATTGCGACACAGATTCCAAAATATAGGGAAGGAGATTTGCTTGAGGGGACCTGGTTGATTTTAATGGCGAAACATGTGCTTTAATGAATTGGTTGCATAATGAATTCAACTGAAAAGGGAATGATTAGGAACCATACTAATATCTACAGAGAGAGAATTGAAACTAAATGAGATGTAGTTGCGTTGCCAGACTGACAGGGGTGACGAAGAGGGTATGTCCATGCAACCAGAGTTAGCGACTTTTAATGGGATAAAAGCCACGACTCTGTGCATTTGGAAGAGGCAAGCATTGATAGGGAGAAAATCCACGACTTTGTGCATCCGAAAGAGGCAAGCATCGAAAGAGGAGAAGAAGCCAGGACTCTACGCATATGGAGGAGGCAGACATCAGAATTGGAAGGACGAGAAGAGAGTTATTTATGGGTTCCTTCTTTTCTAGAGGTGGCTCAGCGGAGACTGGAGGAAAACTTCATTCTAAGCGAGAGAGAGTTCACGTTATAGCAGCGCAGCTCATGAAACCATTGTGTGTGGCTTGATGGCTAAGAAAAACTTTAGAGTAGTGGCTTGCCTTGAAGTTGATGAACCCACTTTGAGTGGCTTGCTCAAGTGTTGATGAACCCATTGGGAAGCTTGCAAATTGATGAACCTACTAGCCAAGAGGTAGAGACACCCGAGTACTTGAGAGGTTGATGAACCACCAAGTGTGGCCCTGAATTGGGTTGGTTATTGTACTCTCTGATGAACTACCTAGATGGGTGATCTCCATTCTCTCGTGGTAGCTTGTTTGCTAATGAACCTTCCCAAAATTAGAAAGAACTCTCCTCTTGGTATTGAGCTATAAGTTTGTTTGCTAGAAAGAATTGCAGAATTAAAGAGGACTGAGACAGCAACCTCTATGTTGTAACAACCGGGAACTATTGAGAAAGTCCAAGGAAGTGGATTCTTATCTTTTGTACTTGACTTCTGATTCGTTGGTGGGAAAAGGAGGTTGAACCTTTGGAGACCCTATTTCAATTGTGGTATTAATTTTACCCCTAAGTACTCCTCAAGCTCTGGAATCTGGCTCGAGGGTGACTCCTGCAAGAAAGACTTGGTTGCAGTGTGTCTAAGGTTGGGAGGAGAGTTGAAGTCCCAATCTCAAGTGTTGAGCACATTTCAATAAGATAAGTATACTCAAACCTTTGTACATTACTTGCTAAGCATATGTTTAATGTGTAGCTTAAATCCTGTTTTGGTATTGATTTAATATATTGGTTAAATGCTTGCAATATGACATGGAATGTGCTTTCTACATGCTTGAGGAATGTTGCATTCTTATGTAACTCCTAAGTAAATTAATGACTCTTTGCATGTGTTCATGGTCTGGTTTTTAGGTTTAATATCAGTCTCAGAGGCTTGTAAATTTCTAATATGTTACGAGCTTGAGATTTGTCCAATGGGCTTCAGCGTAAATGAATGGATGGATCTTTGTCTCGTTTATTATGTGGTTGAAATAATTGGCTATAAGCCTTGTTTTATTTCAAGCTCAAGAAGGCTAGTGTTTACATGTATGTGAGTTATATATATATATATATATATATATATATATATATATATATATATATATATATATATATATATATATACCAGCAGGATCAAAGCCACTATAAGCACAGGATGGATAGTGTGTACGCCATATAGGCATATACATTGTAAGCTCAAGGGAGACAGCTCTAATGAGCTTCGCAATATATATAAATATATATGTATATATATACATGTATATATACATATATATACATATATATGTATATATATAGATAGATATATATATATATATATATATATATATATATATATATATATATATATATATATATATATATATATAACTGCGCAGGGCTAAGCCCTTAAGGCGTTTTAGGGTCTGACCCTCGAGTCTTCATAGGCCCATGAGTTACAAAATGTCGTAACCAGGCGTTCAGGGCGAGGGCCCAAATGTAAATGCGCATATGCCCGCAAGGGTCGAAATTCATTTACCAGGGGCTAGAAGTTAAACTCCCTATCGAGCCATATGGCTAGGAGTTGTGACTAAGGGCGCGCGGGCAAGGGATCCAAAATCGTTATATGCCAAGGAAGCATTAGCACCGTCCACATGTCTAAGAGGTTTTACCCCTGAGGTTGCAATGGGAGACTAGGGAAATCTCGTCGGGATTTTATCCCCGAGGTGGTGTGGCTAAGGTGGGGCCCACATGCAAGACTGAGTAAAAGTGATGTAATGTGAGTAGGAGAGGTCCACGAAGGAGGTATGGCCCCATGCAATTGTTTGAGTGTTTTTCTCGGTCGACTATTGTGGTGGTATGGCAAGTGCCAATCCCACATACCCCCGACAATTCCTTATCTGCAGATTAGACGGCACACTGCATTGGGAATTCTTGGGATTTAGCTTCAGGGGTGAGGTGGCATTGCGGGCCCAATTCTGATGTAACAAACGTCGCACCTTTGTAATACAACAATATATGAATTGGATCTCATGAGTAAAGGGGAAGTCATGCACGAGTCAACCACTGCCACGTGGGGGTCACATGGCATGTGACTTGGGTAGCCATGTGGGTACCACATGGGTGCAGCGTGGCAAATTAGATGACATGGCGAGACTAGATAGGTCGGACTTTAAATGGCTAAATCTTTTGATCCGGGAATTGAATAGGGGCAAATTTTATCTCGTTCGAAAGGTCTCGACGAGACAAACGCAATGATGTTATTTGTTTCAACTTCTGAGGTAGTTGAAAAAGATCAAAAAATTTAGACACCATTTCCATAACTGGACTTTGGAGGTTGGGTCATCAAAGTAACTACCTCCTACCCTTGGTAGGGGCTAGGGATAGTAGGGGCTACATTGCAGGGTGCCAATCCCAACAACTAATGATTATTGACTCAAAGAATGGAGATGGATGATCGAGAGAAATGGAAAATGTATGGATTACCTTGGACATGCTATATCGATCGGTAACTCCCCAGTTGTGCCCTTCCTAAACCCTAAATCCTCTGAGGAGATCTAACTAGACTAGAATCAAATACTAACCTCCCATGTGAAGTGTGGGAACAAGGATACAATCAAGATCGGTTAATCATCCAATTTTCCTTGTGATCCATAGCAATATGCCCATAACATTAAATGAAAGCACACGATTACAAGAATGGTTACAGTACCTACCAAGAGATTAACCACCTTCAAGAAGAATGCAAATGGGAGAGAGAAACCTGACCAAAGCAATGGGTGGATAATTCCAGCATAATGTTATGTGTTGACCATCATGGGGTTGCTCACTGGTTGGCTATCAAATAAGGAGAAAATTTTCTCCTGTGGGTTGCCCATTTTGGGCGGGTGACAAGGATCTATGTACTTAGTTGGGACAAATATCATTTGGCTTCGGATCTATGCCAGTGCATTAGGTGATGACAAGGATGCCACATCGACTACGCCATGGGGGTGCCCCAGCTTAGTTGGATAATGTTTCCCACATGTGTGCCTCATTATCTCTCATGGACCACATGTTGGAGGTTGTTAAGGTAGCTGAGGACATGGACCCTAAGTTACTAAGAAACAAATACAAATATGGATATAAATTCGAATCCATATATGGATCCAACAAATTTTTGAAAAGACAATATACGAGTACGATGGGGAAATGCCACATACAAAAAATATAATAATATTTCTTTAATTTTAAGAAACTTTTTTAAAGTTAAAAATCAAAATCATTCATGAATCACAACATTAGAATTGAAATCATTAGATAATTTATAAAAGACTAAAATCATGATTCATCATACCTTATACAAAAGGATAATTATACATAAAATTGAGTCTCATTGATGATCACCCTATTGATATGATGTAGAGTAGGTCTAATTACATAACCAAAAATGTGTCTGCATCCTCCTCATTTGAATATTTCAACTCTACATCATGATCAACCTTTCATCTTCCTTGAAATCTGCCTTAAAATCTAAAAATTCCCAGCTAGTTACAATGGTAAATGAAAATCATACACTATTTGAGAACATGTTATAGTCTATGTATAACATTGTTCTAAAAGGAATCTTCACATAGAGTTGGATGGGATTGATCCAATCAAATTATTAATGACACAACCATCCTTTGTACACAAAGAAAATTGAAAACTAAATACATACAATATATTATTATCTCTATATTGTCTCAAAGCCTTCCCAGAGCATTCTCGCTACCGTTATCAAAAATTAAAAATTAGAATTTTAATCTCTCAAACCTTTTATGCTCACATTATCATGTGTTATACAACCAAAAAGTTACAAGTAATTAATAACTTATTTATACAACTATATAGCCTAAATATTAACAATGAGTAATCCAACTAAAAGTCTAAATAGAATATTTATTGCTTAAGAGGCAAATATCCTTTAAGAAAAATTCAAAAAAAAAACCTAAAACTCTAATGTTATTTGCCTGGGATCCAAGTGTGAGGGCTAGCTAGCATAGGATCTATTTCAACAACATGGGCTCCGTTTTCGGGTTTGAAGGATCCATTTATGTTGTGGATCCTACATGGATCTAGGTGGATCTATATGTATATCCATATCCAAAATATGGATTCGTGGATCTAGCATCAAGGCCTCATGGATTTGATAACAGAGCATGGACCAATTAGTTACATGTGGTTACAAGTGGTTGAGGTGGTTGTTGCCTCATGGACCATGCGCATTTCATGAGGCACCTCATTTTGGATCACACATGCCTCCTACAAGGGCAAGCTTCAATTTTAGTTGACTATTCTTCACTCCGACTTAGTAGACCCTCACTTCATGGAGCTTGTCATGAGGGCACCTCATTTTGGGACCTTTGTTCCACTAGATCATGAGGCCATTGACTTATTTTGAGGAAGGCACACATCTACCTATGCTTCTATGGACCATACATGTGGTATATGTTATGAATATAATTCATAACAAGTAAATAAATAAAACAGATGTAAATATTAAATAATTAAATATTGATTATGTTAAATAGTCATTAAGTTAAGTGAAAAGGGATGTCTAAAAGACATGCCAAGTCACGAAAGGACACCTGCTTAGGTATATATATCTAGATCCTCATTGTAACACTCATTACTTGTACAATTTTTATTTATTATTATTAATTCAAATACCTTTGTGTATTTTTAAATTCAAGGCTACAAACTATCAGTGTTTATGCTTAAGTGGTATCAGAGCCATGGCACACAATATAATCATGCGGGTCTTTGAACGTTGTTCGCCGCACAACGTGCCATTACGTTCACATCCTAATTGTGTTGAGCAGTTTAATAAAATTCAAGAAGTATTTCAGCGATTAGAAAACTCGTGCAGAAGTTAAAGCATGTCGAAAGGAAATCGATAATAAGGGAGAAGAGAGCGATAGTGAAGAGACGAAACAAGGTGAAGCAGGAAAAGAAGATGAAGCATTCAAATATTATAATGTTGAAGATGAAGATGTTGCAGAAGATGATCAAAATGACGATTCTGATGAAGCTGATATAAATCAAGATGAGGATTATCTTGAGAAACAAGGAGATGTACAATATCATAACAATGAAGAAGATGTTGTCAATGAAAAACTATCATCCATGAACCCGGAGCAAGAGTGGGCTGTTGTAGATATTGGAAATGAAAGGATAATAGATTTATCCTCGTTGGAAGAAGATGTCAATGAATATCTGCCATCGGTAGCTCTTGAGAAAAAATAGGTTTTTGAAGATGTGATGATTAGTGATTCTGATTTTGATGGTAAAAGTAAAGTGAAAACAGCTAATTCTAATAATGGAGAGAAAAATATGAATTCACATAGTAAAAGTGGAGGAATCAATGCCAATTATGGTGAAGGGGAAGATATCAAAATTGTTGACTTGGAGGTAAACAAAGAATCTAACAGTGATAGTGAGAGTGAGGAAGCTTTTCCCAAGTTAAACAACACCTCTTCTCCTATTGATGGCTCAGATGGTGACAATGAAGGTCATTCAGAAGATAGGTCCTCACTGGGAAAGCAGGAAGATGATGCTCCGGCAAGTTCACGGTTAGTAACATCATCAGAGATTTTAGACAATAAGAGCAAACACATTAATTGTATTGATGGACCAATGAAGTGTCTCGAGGACATATCCAATCCAAATTGCAATTCAATATCATTCCGTGATACCTCTACCAACGAAAATGATGATTCTCAGTGGAGGAACCAAAAATTGCAAAATGATTCATTCTATTCATCATGTGAGGAAGAGTATTTCCCACATATTCCTGAAAAGTTATATTTGGCTAATAAGGACTATTCGCTTGCGAAGCAAATGAATTCCTCTGTCATGGAATCATAAGATAAATTTGTTCTTATTGAGAGAACAGAATTGGTGATGTCATTAGTTTGTAGTCAGTCTTTAGCCAAAAATTCAAATGAGGTGGGGAGATATTAAGAGTTCTCTATCAAATTTTGAAAAGGTTTTGGAAGTACACAATTTTTCATTCTCAAATGCTAAGAAGTTTGGATTGGTAATCATGGAGAGGGTCTCTAATACAGAAATCAATGGAAAAGTTCACGAGCTTATCGATAAATTAAAAGTTATCACGGTGAGTGCTTCTGATGCAGAAATGACTGGAAAAGCTCAAGAGATTATCGATATATTAAAAGTTCAAGAGATTATGGATATATTAAAAGTTCGGAACATTATAAAAATATTACAGCTCCCTTACGAAAAGTGTTTCCAACATTATAGAGTGTTTAATGAACACATTCAGCACCCAGGAATAGCCGCACGAGTTCAAACAGAATTTGATGCGAAAGTTCAGAAAATAACCAAAGATATACACCTCGCTCAGGAAAAGTTAGAGAAATCTTCATTTTTTGAGGAATTTATGAGACAAATGCAGAGTCCAGAGATGGTGGCACGAATAGAAAGGGTAATAGCCACAGACCCCCATCATTCACACTGGCAACTGGTTCTCTATGGCGTTGGAAGTTTCAATCCTAGGTTGAGAAAGTTGAACGGCGTTGGAAGTTTCAATCCTGGGTTGAGAAACCTGAACGACGATGGATGTTTCAAGCCGACTTGCGATCCTTGTTCGTCGTTGCACCAGTACCCGACAACCAAGCTGACTTGCGATCCCTACCCGTCGTCAAAGATCTCTCCCACAAGTCGAGCCTCCGCCAGAAGTCGTTGCTGCCTACACGCTGTCATCGACCGCATCCCAGATCGATTATCCCTACGAGCAGTCGACGCGGCAACACGGGTTGGATTGACACATAGACAAGGTGTCGAGAATGTAGCGGCTAGCAAATGCTTCGTCAATTGCTCGTCCTTCTAGAACGCCTATAACGAATACGTCAAATGGTGAATGAAGCATCGTGACGATTGTCGATTCGGTAATGCGTTGTAAGGCGGTAATACGTATTAAGGTAATATACCTATAAGGTTATATAAATATAATATATATATTAGCTTATATATATATATATATATATATATATATATATATATATATAATAAATACATATTATAACTTTATAATATCTATATAGTTTTAAAAACAACTATATTTAAAAAAAGAGAGAGAGTGGAGATAGAGAAAACCTAGCTTTAAGACAACAATTAAAAAAAACGGGTTTCAAGAAAATATTACTGGTGAGCCACTGGACAAGACGATTGCCAGATTATATACATCAAAATGACTAACACTAGGTGAAGAAGTGAAGAAAATCGACAGCATTAAAGCTTTGAGGACAAAGCTTTTGAAGGAAGGGGCTATGTTATGTATATATTTCATAACAAATAAATAAAATAAAATAAATGTAAATATTAAATAATTAAATATTGATTATGTTAAATAGTCATTAAGTTAACTGAAAAGGCATGTCTAAAAGTCATGAAAGGACACTTGCTTAGGTATATATATGCAAGTCTTTATTGTAACATTCATCACTTGTACAATCTTTATATATTAATTCATTATTAATTCAAATACCTTTGTGTATTTTTACATTCAAACCTACAAGCTATCATTTTTTATGCTTCAGTATATTTGTCATATTTTCATTATTTTTTATGAGGGCACCCCTACATTTGAGGATTTTTATCTAACCAATTGTGTATTTTCCCATGTTTTCACTTGGAACATGGTTTTGGCCTGTATTATTTTTATGCTCATTGTATTTGTATATGGTATTGTGCCAACCCATGGTTTTTCACACGTTATAGAGAAGAAACCACACCTATATAAGGAAGGCATTGTGATCATTTGAAACAAGAGTTTGGGAATAAGAGATATCATTTGAATCACTTCTATTTTGGGCTAGTTGTTTGGCTTGGTATTTTCTCAAGGAATTTTTGTGAGGAATCTAGTAAAGAGTGTATTGAATGTATCAAGTGAAGGTGGATTGAGAAAGCTAGTAAGGAGCCATAAGAGGAGAAAAGTGCTAGTCTTTTAGTTATTTTTGCTTAGACTAGAGTATTTAGTTTGGCAAAGCTTGATTTTCTTTCCAACTCCCACCTTAATATAGCGTAGAGGCTACCCCATACTACATAAAGGGTTGGTCAAATACTCTTATCACCATCTAGATCTTGGAACATCCAAGACTTCTCAGGGGAATTTACTAGGTACACCTTAGGAATGCCCTAGAATCCCAAGATTCATTGCAAGAACCTAGCCTCAAGGAGTGCTAGGTTGATCCCTTAGCCCAATAGCAATTAGGCATTAGTGTTTAATTTTTGTATTATAGCAAATCAATGTCTCTCAAGATGGAATGCCTTGCTATTAATTACAGGACTCGTGTTTCTTTCAATTTCTCTTAAGGAATCAATAATAAGGTAAAAATCCCTCACATAAGGTTTGGCACTCTTTATGGTTGTAAAGTCCATATCTAAGGAATCAATGCTTCTTTAAGCGGAACAATCTAGTATTAAAGCAAATGATTCAAGTATTGTCTGGTTTAAATCTATTCTAATAAGAATTTAATACATGTTGAATTTCTTGAAATTTGGTTGTCACTGATGTCAGCCCAAGCAGTAGCCAGATGAAGCTCGGCTTTCAATGACAAGATCGGGTTTCTTGGGCTCAATATCATCTTCATTTGATGGCCCTTGTCGTATTGATTCCAACAATAGGTGGCATGTCACATAACTCCTCACAATTGAGGAGATATGTTCAAGTAAAATTGGAAACCCTTCTTGTGGTCAAGAAGCCCCAAAGATTATGCGGCAAGCAGCCTTTAGATTGGTTTATTTATGGCATCTTTATTTCAAATTAATTTTAAAAATTACAAAAATGGTCAAATGAAAATTTAACCAAAATTATTTTGGCTTCCAAAAAGAATTAATTTTTGGCTCCAAAAATTAAATTTGAATTTCAAAAGCCCATGGGGTGTAGCTCAATTAGCGATCAGCTTGTTATGAAGAAATATGTAAAGCATGAGATTCAAAGTTCAAATCCCTGTGGGTTAGACCAACAAACAAAAAAATGAATTTCAAAATCCAAATCAGCTTCTCTCCATTTTGTCCAAGTCGGCTCCTCCTAGAAGTCTCCACAACCTCTATATAAAGGAACCCATTTGGAAATGAACTCATGCAATTCAAGGTGAATTCTCTATGAATTTGTTAGTGACCTTGAGGAGTCACGCCAAGCTTAAGAGCAGGCTAAGTCTAAAGAAGGTTTTGAGATTAATTTTTATGTATGGGTTATGGTTTTTTGCAGAGGATTTTGGAGCACCTTTTGAGGCCTTTCGGGCCTTTTTCTAAGATAGATCTGTATATTCTCTTGGGAACTGTATGGGTATATTCGCACACATCTAAGGCATTTTCATGGAGTTTTTGTGCCCTAGTTTGGCCTTACTTCCAGAAGGATTTCGGCCTTTTTTGAGTCTAGTTTTCGGCCTATCTTAGGACTACTTTGTGGCATCAATGAGGCATAGATATTTGGTCTTGATCAACTTTGTGGGACATTTACTTTCAGTGTCTAGATCAGTTCAATGGTATAGACATTCGACCTCCTGATCTGCTCTGTAGCACACATATTTCCGCTCTTTGGCAAACAAATTTTTGTGTCTTATCTGAAGTATTTCGACCCTTGGATAACCCTTATCTGAGCTATTCTGTCACCCATTTTGAAGGCTTGTTTCTAAGTGTCACGAGAGATATTTCGGCCCCTCTTTCAAAAGTAATTATGGAGGCCTTATTCACACAAGTCTGTGGCAGAGTTGAAGGTATTTAGGCACCAATTTAGCAACTATCTAAGGCAAACTTTGAACCCTAGTCTGAGACACTTGAAGCCTCTATTGGTGAAGACGAATCATCAAAGGAACAAAAACAGATAATTTTTTAAGTTAATCTAAGCCTCTATAGATTGTTTTCAAGCTTTTCTCTTCCAAGCGCTTTGGTGAAGATGTCTGCAATCTACTCATTAGTGGAACAATGGCGTATAGATGGAATGTCTTGGCCTCAACATGATGTCGAATCAGACGATATTTTGTATTGATGTGCTTCGTTCGATCATGGAACTTTGGGTTCCTGGCCAACTTTATCGCAGACGTGTTGTCAATCATGAGTGGAGTTGAATGTACTTATTTTACCTGAAAATCTTCCAGAATTTTCCTGAGCCACACAATTTCTTTTGTTGCCTCAGTTGCTACCACATATTCTACCTCTGTTGTGGAATCTGCTAGAAATGATTGTTTGCGTGATCTCCAAGAGACAGCTCCTGATCCAAGACTCATAGCATAACCAGAAGTAGATACCCCAGTTTCTCTGTATCCATCGAAGTCTAAATCAAAGTATGCAATCAAGTTGAAATCACCCACCTGTGTATACTTGAGTCCAAAGTCTTGAGTTCCCTGCAAGTACTTTAGAACTCTTTTTGCAGCACACCAATGTCCCTCACAAGGCTTTTGCATAAACCTGGAGAGGATTCCAACAACGAACGAAATGTCTGGTCTGGTAGTAGTCAGGTAGTTGAGACTTCCTACAAGTTGTCTATACTTTGCTACATCCTCAATTTTTTTTCCTTCAATGGATGTGAGCTTTAAGTTTTGTTCCATTGGAGTAGTCAGAGGATTGCACTCAGCCATGCCAAACCTGTTCAACAAATCTCCAATGTACTTCTTTTGAGAGAGGAATATAGACTTCTGATGTTCAGTTACTTCAATAACAAGATAGTAGTGAACATAACCCAAGTCAGTGATTTCAAAACCTTTCCTCAATTCCTTCTTTATGGATGCAATGTAGCTCTCATTGTTCCCTATCATCAAAAGATCATCTACATATACCACAAGATATACAATTGTTTTGCCAGCTTTCTTGACAAACAAAGTTGCATCACCAAGATCATAATGTTTGAAGTTGAGTTTCAGAGATGTTCAATTAACTTTTCATACAAGGCTCACAATGTTTGCTTGAGGCCATACAAGGATTTCACAAGTTTGCATACTTTATGTTCATGTCCCTTCACAGCAAATCCTTCAGGTTGGGACATAAAAATGTTTGTCAATCACATCACTCAAAGTATCATCAGTGGTTGGAGTTTCGTGCGAGGGAGAGAATGCTTCAGAAGAAGATTCCATAGATTGACCCAGTATAGGAATCCCCCCTTCAAGATGTGGAATTTGATTATCAAATCCTTGAAATGATTTTGCATTTCCGAATCTATCCAAGTGATCAAGTTGCCGCTCAACAACATTGTCAGCTTTGGAAGATTCAAGAAAGATTACATCTCTAGATACAACAAATTTTTTATTAACTTCATCATAGAGACGGGTATGCTTTGGAGGTATTTGAATACCCCAAGAAGATACACTTACGACTCCTTGCACCAAGTTTGTTTCTATGTATCTTTGGTCAAGGCATAACAAGTGGAACCAAAGACCCTGAGATGCTTTACCGAACAAATGTGTCCATACCACATTTCATAAGGAGTTTTGTTTCTAATAGCATTAGATGGAGATCTATTCTTTACATATATAGCACATAGCACTGCATTAGCCCAAAACATCAGCTTTACATTCTTGAAAAACATCATGGAACGTACCATATTTAAGATTGTCCTATTCATTCTTTCAACTACTTCGTTATGTTGGGGATTATAAGGCACAATTGTTTGATGTTTGATCCCATGTTGGCGAAGATAGTTTTCAAATTCATTTGAAGTGTATTCTTTTCCATTATCAGTGCAACTAGAGCCAATATGAGATTGTGCATCATTTTCAATCTATGTATGAAAGTTATTGAATGTTTGAAAAGCATCACATTTGTTCTTCAATAAATAAACCCAATACATTCTGGTGTAGTCATCAATAAATGTCATCATGTATTTATTTCTATTTGCAAAAGGAACGGGCATTGGACCACATAAATCTGAATGAATGAGTTCAACTTTTCTACGTGCTCTGGAATGTGAATCATGAAAATGTTGTTTGCTATGCTTTCCTAGAATGCAAGCATCACATTGCCTAAGTTTCCTAGGAATTGTTGGCAAACCAGTAACACCATTTTTCTTCAACAAGCGAAGGTTGACATAGTTCAAGTGTCCACATCTAGCATGCCATAAAAGACTTGATGGAAATGTACCTTCATCATAATGAGAACTGTATGAGAAATTTTGTGCATGAGCAAAGGTACCTTGCAGCTTGAGAAGCCTTTCTTCTTCTATCCCCGTCATGACAAGTGAGTGATCTGATGCTTTTCTCACCTCAACCTTGCCATCAAACATATGAATGGAGTGTCCTTGTTAGCAGATGTGAACTAAGGATAGCAAGTTTCTCCTCGGCTGTGGGAGATATAAAACATTATGGAGAAGAAAGTTTGGAAGACCAAGCAATTTGAGCTTGATTGTGCCAAGCCTTGATGGCTTGAGTTTTGATTTGTCTGCAAAGTATACTACTCCATCAACATTGTCAATACATTCTTCAAAAAAACCTCTTCTAAAGTCATGTGGCAAGTTGCTCCTTAATCAAGCAACCAATCATTTTTCCAAGAAGCAAGTGAAGCATTAAACAAGTCTTCATTTACTCCAATATTACAATGCGCCACAACATACTGAGCGGATTCAAGTGCTTTACCTTTCTCTTTGTCATTGGTTTTACCTTTGGGTTGATTTCTTTCCTGCTCAATTCTGTCCCAAGGCGACTTGCATGTGGATGCATCACATGATCCATCTCTATTGCAACGTGTGCAATGAAGATCAGACTTTTCTCCTTGAGAGTGTCTGCCCCCTGCCTCTAAAATTTCTTTTTCCTTTTCCTCTTCGACCACATCTTCCTCTGGAAGAATCTTGAGCATGATTCTTCTCTCTATGTGCAAGACACATAGCTTCTTCAGAAGGCTGAGGAGCTATCTTCTTCCCAAAAGCTTTCTCTCTCTCAACAAATTTATTTACAAGGGTGTCAAATTTCTTTGAGGTTTCCATTTGCTTGCAATGACTCAAGATAATTTGAATAAGTGGGATAAAGTGCCTTGATAAAAGCTATCAGAGGAATGTTTAGTTCAACATTAGTGACTTTGATATCATGCATAAGAGATTTTACTTCTGATGCAAGGGCAAGAGGATCATCATTTTGTAATTCAAGGTTGAACAATTTAATCATCAATTGGACAACTTCAAGGGCAGAGTGTGAGTCATAGAGTTCCTTCAACTTCTGTAGGGCTTCAAAAGTATTTAAAAATGGTGAAATATGGAGACTCGCCTCTTCATTTACAGATGCTGCAATCAAGGCACAGGCCTTGCTGTTCTTGTTTTCCCAAATGGCGAATTCCTTGTCTGAGGTAGGTTTTGCTAGTTCATTGTCTCCTTCTCCAACACAAACTCCTTTCCACAGAGCATTAAAAATGAGAGAATGTGTTTGATCTTCCATAACCATTCTGGATATTTCTCCTTCTGTTATGAATATAATTCATAACAAATAAATAAAATAAATAAATGTAAATATTAAATAATTAAATATTAATTAGGTTAAATAGTCATTAAGTTAAGTGAAAAGGCATGTCTAAAAGACATGCCTACTCACGAAAGGTCACCTGCTGAGGTATAAAAGCAGGGCTTCATTGTAAACATTCATCATCTTATACATTTTATATATTAATAAATTATTATATTAAATACCTATGTGTATTTTTATATTAAAGTCTGATAGTCCACAAGCTATCAGTCTTCGTGTTTCAGCGTAAATTTTTATGCTTTAGTGGTATCAAAGCCATGGCACACGATATAATCATGCAAGCCTTTGAACGTAGTTCGCCGCACAATGTGCCATTACGTTCACATCTTGATTACATTGAACAGTTTAGTATTCAAGAAGCATTTCAGCGTTTAGAAAAATCATGTGCAGAAGTTAAAGTATGTATAAAGGAAATCAATAATAAGGACAATGATAGTGAAAGTGAGGGAACAGAACAAGGTGAAGCAGGAGAAGAAGATTTTGACCAGAATAGTGATACTCAAAATGAAAATGTAATAGATAATGATGAATATGTATCAAGGGCCATTCTTGGCCATGATAAAGCAGATGTTTTTCAAACGTTTGTTACTAATGAAATTGATAGACTTAAGTTCAAGAATTAGAACTGAAGTTGTAGCAGATTATGAGAGGATAGATGGTATGATATTGGATAGGCTTAGTGCAGGCTATCTCTTTCCAGTACAAGGTCAAGATGAGAGTAAGAACAAAGCTATTTTGGTGGGTAATTAGAATGATAGACTTGACAGGGAAGACACCCAACTTAATTTACAGAATTCCAATATGGTGAAGGTCAAGAAGAGTCCAGGAGGATCCTTGTTGAGTTTTATGTCTGCACTCACTCCTTTTAAATCAGGTAAGATTGAGAAGCCTGTAACGAAGGCAACGCCACCTTCGAAATCAAGCCAATGGTTGTTACCATTCATAAGTACAGCATCGTATTATGACCGCTGCCCAAAGCACCAGAATGGAGACAAAGGAAATTTGAGGCTCCTTTACTTCTGTACCAAGTGCCCGGTTGTTGGACCTCTGTGTAATGTATACAAAAATGAAAATCACGCTGACCCCCTGTGCCTCAAGCTAACCAGGTGTGCCAAGTCAAGTGCAGTGAAGATTCCCAAGTATTCGGCATTGATCTATCCAATGTCTATCCCTATTTGGCCAATGGCGAGCTTGTTTATTTTCTAAGGAGTGACAGGGTCCGGGCTGCAAGTGTCAGAAGGTGTGTTGTGTGCCAGAAAGTGTTGTTTGTGAATAGGAGGATTAGAAGTACTCGGAAGCAGAGGCCGAGGGATTTGAAGAAAATGGTGGAGGATAGAGAAGGTGCCAGGTATTGCTCCCTCATGTGTAATTCCAGGATATTCTTGGCATCAGAACTGTTGTTGGTTCTGTTGTGAAGAATGAAGTTAATGACCCTGAGGAGAAATTAAGTGGGTGTAAGGACTACGAATCTCAGAACGAAGATAATGGGTCATATTCGAGTCGTAAACCAGTTGTAAAACTTGAAATTGAGGATACAGACAAGGTTGTTACTGTTAAAAAGGAGGATGGAGATGAAAATGAAGAAAATTTGAGGAGTTCACCAATTAAATCTTTCATTGGTTCATTTTTCAAGCCATTTTCGAAGAATGATAAGGATCCAATCCAACTAGCTGAGAAAGAAGCCAATTCTAGTTCACAGAAGTATATTCAATCTAAAGATGGAATTTCTCCAGGGATTTTTTCTAAACCTAGGGCAGAAGACACAACTAGGTTAACATTGACACCACAAATTGCAGAACAAGGAAACAGTTTTCATGAAGATAACATTCGTACTACCATTGAAACAGAGGATGACTGTAATGACGAAGTTGAGGACAAAGAGATAGATGAAAGTGAAGATGATGACTCAATTGGCCAGGATATTGAAGAATTAAGGTTAATGGAAGAAAATCATGAGAGCACAATAGAAACGAAGTGTAACGACACTGTGGAAAATGAGGTAGACAAGGATGCTGTGAACGTCTGTCGAGAGATAATTAAGCTTGCGGAGATTACAGGCTTCAATCAAGAGAACTGGTCTTCTATTGCGGTCAGGAAATCCTACGTCGAGGGCTTTTGTGGCATACTAGGTACCTTTTTGAACACAACAACAAAAATGACATCCACAGAATCGTGCGCATCGCGGAGACCATATATAGCAATCCAGAGTTCGACATTTTCTTTCACCTCATCTACGTCATCATGAATAAGCCATCCACGCCCAGTGTGGACCTCGCCATCTGTGAAGATATTGCCTTTGCGTACTGTTTTGACCATTTTAAGTGGGTCGCTATCCCCGCACTGTGCATGACATTGAAAATTCTGGTTGACCGTTTTTATATATCAAACGAAACAGATGCGAATAGGCTTCGGTATTTGATTAGGGTTGATGAAGAATTCGTTGATCAAGCCGCAGCGCTGGAGAATTTGAAGCTTCTGTGTCAGCTCTGTTCCATTTTTAATTGGGACAGCACGCCATCACGACCACCGTGGATAGCACGCCGTCAATTACAGTGGCACGACCCGGCTCCCGTGGCTCGCAAGTTACCCATCTCTGCCAGCATGGTTCTCTATCACAGTGCTTCGCTACCTGTAACGCCTGGTCATCGAGGTGAACCCTTGCCATCGTGAACAGGCCACAACGTCATTCGCTCCAGTCTGGGACTACAGCATATGGTTAAAGCGGCGCCATCAGGTGACACCCAATCAAAAACGATGTGACCATCGGTTCGTGGTCAAACGTTGTGTCGACCGTGTGAGCATCGGGTTACATAAGTCGATAATATAGTGGGTTAATATATTAATGATAATAATATAATTAAATTAATTTTATAAATTCAATTAATTTAATTATATAAATTAATTAAAATATATATATATATATATTAAAAAAAACTATAAACAAAAAAAAAAAAAATATATATATATATATATATATATATATATTTAAAAAAAAAATCCAAGGAAATAGTATTGATAAGCTACATGACGAATCGATGACCAAGTTGTATACATCGAGACAGCGACTAAGTGAAGAAATCCACAAAGCTTTGAGGACAAAGCATTCGAAGAAAGGGGCTATGTTATGAATATAATTCATAACAAATAAATAAAATAAATAAATGTAAATATTAAATAATTAAATATTAATTAGGTTAAATAGTCATTAAGTTAAGTGAAAAGGCATGTCTAAAAGACATGCCTACTCACAAAAGGTCACCTGCTGAGGTATAAAACCAGGGCTTCATTGTAAACAATCATCATCTTATATGCGTTTTTATACTTCACCTTCCCAGTGAGAACCACTCCCACAATAGATATCAATGAACACCATTGATTTGAGGAGTTACCACCTGGCCTTTGTAAGTGGGTGATTGTCCCTGGTACAGGAGCCCACAGTTCATTTCTCTATTTCATATTTTTAGGGTGGTTAGGTGGTGCAAGGCAGGAGACTGATGTCTCCTTCAGGTAGTAGCCTAAAAATACTTCAAGGTGGCAAGGTGGTGCTAAGGCAAGTTGGAGCTTGCTTGGTGTTGGATGTTGTTAACGAAATGCTTCAATCTCCCAAGAGGCTTCTTCTTCTGATAAGTCCTTCCACTTGATCAAGTATTCCTTGATTACACGAGATGGAAGCTTCTTTTCTCTGGTGGATATGATACCTTTTGGTTCTAAAATGAACCTTCCTTCATCATCTAAGGATGGAAGCGTTGTTTGTGTTGATTCATGGTCACCCAGTGCCCTTTTAAGGCAGGATACATGGAAAACGTTATGAACATGGCTTTATCCGAAAGGCTTAAACTATATGCTACTTGGCTAATCTTTTTGTTGATCTGGTATGGTCCATAGAACTTCGGTGCCAATTTATTTTTTCCTTTTTGTTTCAAGGACAACTGCTTGTATGGTTGGAGCTTGACAAATACCCATTGTCCAACTTCAAATTCTCTTTCGGTTCTGTTTCGGTCAGCTTGTTGCTTCATACGGTTTGATGTTCACGGGGTCTGATCCTACTTTGACTTCTATTGTATGCTCGATTTCCTTGTTAGGAGGCATTTTCATGGGCACATCTTGGAATACCTTTTCATGCTTCTACATTAACTCTTGTACTTTTGGTGACTCTTCGTTGTTCATGTTTGTAGATAACATTTCTAACTGGTGACATTGTACTACATAAGTTGGTGCTCCTTTCTGAATCATCTTCATCATCTGGGATGACGACACGATTTGATTCTTTGGTGCTTGGAGTCCGTATAACTTGTACCTCTGCCCTTCCCAGTTAAAGCTTATGAACTGCTCTTGATGGTTGGCAGAGTAAGTGCCTAGGGTTCGTAGCCACTGGATACCTAAGACCACATCTACTCCTCCTAATGGTACAGTGAAGAACGGGGATTCTAAAGTAAAGTCTTGAATCTGCAATTTGACCTTGTGGCATTTCCCTACCTTTTCAATATTCTTACCATCGGCTACCATCACCTTCATGTTGGGTAAGGGAAATGAGAAAATGTTGAGTCTCTTTGCCACGGTTGCATCTAAAAAATTGTGGGTGCTACCAGAGTTGATGAGAACCACTACGTTGTTCTTCTTTATATGTCCTTTCAATTTTAGAGTCTAGGGATGTGATATACCTGTCATAGTTGATAGTGACACTTGCAGGATACTTTTGTCATCTAATTTTGGAGAGAATTCTGGGGCATCTTTTGTTTCTTCTATGTTTGATTCATTATTGTTTGAATCATTAGTTGCTTCACAATTATATAGGTTCTTTGATTCTTTTCCTTTTGCACACCTATGTTTAGAGTCCCACTTCTCGCCACAGCATTTGCATTTGCTTCTTTTATCCTTTGCATTTCCACATTAGATTTTTCGCCTTCCCGAAGATGTGGAACATATCTTGTATTATCCGTATTCGCAGACTGGGGCATTCTTCGTCTCGAATATACTTTTTCCGATTTTGACAACAGAATCTATTCAAAAAAAAATTCAGCAGCTTTTGCTTTTTGTCTTGCTACTTCTATTGATGTAATGTCATGAAGCTCAAGTTCTACTCGTAGATGAGTTTTAAGTCCGAAGATATATGATTGAATTAAACGAGATTCTGATAACCCAGGTACTCGGGCTGCTAAGGTTTCCCATTCTCAAGTGTACTCATCCACATTTCCTTTTTGTCGTAATATGATGAGTGTTGAAAAGAACTCTTCTTCCTTTACACCTTGGAATCTTTTAAAGAATGCATCCTTAAATTTTCTCCAACTGATGGCGATTGTCGTCTTCTTCCACCACATATACCAGTTATATGCTTCACCTTCCATTTTCATGGAAGCGTGTCTAATCTTTTCGTCATCATTGTCAATATCGTAAATCTCGAAATATTCTTTTGCTTTATTCAGCCATGCAACGCCACATTTTTCGTTACCATAGAATTTGGGTAGCTCAATTTTTGCTCTTCATTGATACGTCCCTAACGGTGGAGCGAAAAGAGGGTATTGATTGGTGAATGTATTCCAAAGCTGCTTATTTGAAAAAGTCGCGTTACTCTTTCCTTGATGGTGCGTGGATGAATTTTTTGGAGTCTCCTTTTTCATGAGAATCTGTTGAATTTATTGAATCTAATGAATTGTGTTGTTTATTACCTCCATCAACTTGGAGCAGCTATTCAGGTGTAACCTTCATCCTTTCACACAAAGTGTTCAACAATGTCATTGTCTGATTATGATTTATTTCGGATTTCATATAGTTCTGCCCGAGTTGTTTTATTCGATATTGTCGTATCCTGTCGTTTTATTCGATTTGTCGTATCTCGAGGTCAACTAATTTTTGGTTGAAATCATCGAAGTGGCTAGTAAACCTATTCTCCAGATCAATCAATTTTTTGTTGAAATTGGTCATTGTCATTGACGACATTAAACAGGTTTGTGGGGGTGTATATTTGTCCACCAGCTTATCTTTCTTCCTTAAGTTGACTAATTTTTTTATTTTTTTAAATCATTAAATTAAATTAATTATTTCAATTAACATATAGTTTTTTTGCCCACGGGGGTTTGGATTGACGGTGAATGGGTGCGTTGTTAAGGCACTCCTTGCGATAGGTCACCGGTTCAAATCTCCCGTCGGTACGTAGGTTAGTCTTAATATAGAAAAAAAAAAAACATATAGTTTTTTTAAAATAATAATTAAATTATATCAATAACTAATCTAATACTTATATGACTTAAGTTCTAAACGTTTTATAATTATATACCCCAATGTACCAATCGTGACCTTATACGATTGCGTCCCTCCGGTAGGTTGAATAAGCCACGAGGTCAACGAACGCCGTCAGCGCTGCTCGAGACTGATACTTGACCGGAAATAGCAGACCAGGAGTCGGGGGTACACAGCGATTGGGTGCGGAAGACGTCGACAGGGACAGGTATGGAACCGAACGAGTGTGCAGAGGACTGCGGACAGGTGCGGTTGCAAACAGATGAATGGGGCGAAAGCACAACACAAGGACGGCGAACAACGTAGGGACAGCAGACGATGGGGGAGTAATATTGTGGACAACGGGACAGAGGGCGGAAAGACAAGGCGATAGAACAAGGGAGCGTGCACAGGTAATTGGGCAATGATGGAATGATAGCAGAACAGTGAGCGAATGGACAGGGTGCAGAGATGTCGATGTCGAGGATTGAAACCGCTCTGATACCAGATGGCACAAATGCGCTCAAATACTCAGAAAAATCATATTTATTATTATTATAAGATAGAAGATGATTACAATTTGAGGGAAGACCCTGGCTATATACCACCCTAGCTGCCTCTTGGTGAATGGGCATGATCACATAGTTATGCTCCAATACTGGTTTAAATGATAATATTACTCATTTAAGCAAATTAGCAATGGTTAATTCCTTTGAAATTATTGATTTATGATAAGCTAACTTATCTTGCTCATTTGCCATTATTTTCCAGTATCACAATAAGGATATAACACACACTTTTGATCTTTAAAGGCTTCTTGTAATTTAAGTTTTCCTTGTTTCACTTATTTTAGATTTAATCAATCGAAGCTAAAGAATACTCCCCTTCATTCACAATGATCATAGCTTGATTGATCACAGGAACACCCTAGGATGGAAGCTCCTCTGTTAGCCTTAAAGCGAGAGGCAACACTGCCAACATGACAGTGGGTGGCTTGCCTAGTAGTTGACTCTAGGCTCTCCTACAAAGGTTAGGGCTTTTCCTTTATCAAGAGTTTGAATGGTAATAGTAGGTATTTGAGCCTAACAAATTTCAAGGAGCCCCAAGAAGACCTGACTTGGAAGCTGCCATGAAGGTAGAATATGATGTGTTGATGAAAAACAATACACGATGTTGTCAACCTTGCCTCCGGGAAAGAAATCTATTCGTTATAAATGGATTTATGAAGTCAAATACAAGTCAGATGGTCGTTTGGATAAATACAAAGCTCATCTTGTCACCACAAGATATGCAAGAGAGGAGGGGTAGACTATGGAGAAGCCAAGAAATATTATTATTGTAGCCCCAAGGGTTACCTCAATTGTGTTAGAAATATGGTAGCCATGGTGAGTGTTTTCATCATGTGGAAAAAATTAAATTTTTGAATTTAAATTTTTGCCTCCAATAATTCAAGTCGGCCTCCTATTTGTTCAAGTCAGCTAGGTCCCTACGAGGCACCTATTCGACCCCCTTGAAAGACTATATAAAGGAGATCACCTCTCCTCATTTGGACACATTGATTTCTCTCATTATGATCTTTGTTCTAGCGTAGAAAGAAGGAAGAAGGAGGCCGAAATCTAAAGGAGGAGAAGGAAGGCTTGGCACTTGATCTTGGTTTCTGGTTTGGTTACTCTTGATGTTGTTACTTTTGATGTATTGATGAACATTAAATTCTCTCTCTCACATAAGGAAATATTTTTGAGTTTTGTCTCACTATCTCACGACTATTTTACTGCTCTTTCATATCTACTGGTTGATATTTTCTTTTGTGTAACTGCTTAATGATATTAAATGAATCTTGTGTGTAATTAATGCTAACTAATCATTGGAAGTAGTTATCTGGTGAAGAAAATTTGTTCTAGTTATTTTCCCTAGAAAAATCAACATGGAAGTATAGCGAGGGAAGATCGAAGAGCAGTTGAAGTATCTCTTAAAAAATTAAATATTTCTGGCTCAAATCATTTTTGGAGACAGAAATGAAAACCAGAGCAATAAAAGTAGGGCTGAAAGTGGCCCAAAACCCTAGATACAAGGCCGAGTTACCTTACGGATCTATAGCACTTACCTTATGTGGAAATTATGGACTTGAAGTCACCTATATTTTGTGGATACTTGCGAGCATTGTGACCTCTTAAAGCAAGCTGCCTCAGTAGCATCTGAACCCTATGTGGCACCCTATTATCTCTTGTATGCATCTAGTCACAGAGGAAATATGTGAGTTTTATAGGCAAGATTTGTGGCATCAAGAGAGCCAAGTTTTGTGGCATCCAATCTTTGTTCTGTGGCTCGTACCTATAGAATGCATATGCGAAGTTTTGAGGCACTCAGGCCTGTGATATATGAGAAGACCTGTAGGCTTGTGATTCGTTGCAAGTTATCTGAAATTCTTGAGACCATATATATGACAATGGAACTATGTATGATAAGGCATTTGAACTCTTTCTTTGTAAGATCATCACATTACAAATGTATCTGTTGCCGCACAGAGTGTCTAAACACCACGACAACGCTCAGATCGGGGGCTGTCACCCTGATCCCTGATCTCTTCGTTTAAGCCTTCTCCCTATAGCAGGCTAAGGGGGTAGACCCTATGGGATAAAAGATAAACAGCTAGGAATCAACCAGCTCGGGAGACACAGCGAAGCAATCGAATACTTGATTAAGGCTTCGCAAAAAATTGGAATTTGATTAGATTTTGAATGATTAATAATAGTACCTTATGGATTTAATTGCCTCGCTAGATAAAATGAAAACCACGTAATTGATTAGCTGCAGCTGCTTAGGAAACAGAGATATAAAAAAGACTCTTTGACAATTTGCTTGAAAATATTTGCGGAATATGTAACAGACCTTAAATGATCCAAGCAATGACGATTGATTTCGCTAGATGCACAATGTCTTAGCAATTAAATTTCAAGATATATAGATCCCGTAATCAAACATGAAAATTAGCAATTCACCAATTTTGATCCCAGAACTACAAGACGTATGCTTAGAGAACCAAATCGAAGAAAATTTCACCACCTTCAATAGTTAACCTTCAGATAAAAAATTTACGCACATTTAACTATGACGAATACCACAAAAGTTCTCTTTGAGATTTTTTTATTTTTTTTTTTGCACCAAAGAAGCTTTAAATTCACAAATTTAGAAAATCTTTTTCTCAATATGCTAAGCAATATGCAATAAATGATCAACAAAAGATTTTCAATTTTAAAGTAACAAACACATCCAATTTGCTCAAAAAATTATATATTTTTTTAAATACTTTTGGATTTTTGAAATATTTTTTTTAATGATTTTTTAAAGGGATTTTCTAAATCATTTAATTTTTATTTTTATCAATGTAGAAACAATAAAAACAAAATCTAAATGAAAACAAAAAATTAATTTTGAAATTTTTATTTTGTAAATGAAAAGTTAAAACAACGAATAAAAAAAAAACTGCATTGAAAATTTTTTGAAGTCCTAAAAACTTTAATGAAAATAAAAGAAATATACACATATACTAACCCTAACTATCCTAACTATAATAATATACAAAATTAAACTAAAAGAAACACCTATCTTAACAAAACCCTAAACAAAAAGAAGAAAACCACTTAACGCATATACATGAAACCACTTAAAGCATATACATGAAACAAAATCAAAAGCGCTTTAAATGTTTTTTTATTTAGTGTTGTTTGCTTGTAGGAGGGAATCGACGACGGCAGAGAAGCAAAGGAACTGAAATAGATAGCAATGAGGGTTTGTTTTGCAGGTTGAAGGAGAGAAGCGACGGAGCTTGGAGACTGCGGGAGTGAGGGCGAAGGAGTATGGCTGAGGGTGATGGTTTGAGAGATGCAATGGAGTGAACGCAGGTCTGATGAAATGGCTGCGTGGAGGGAGAAATAATGCAGCGTAAGGCAGCGATAGACTGCGTGAGGATGCTGTAGGAGCGATTGCAATGCAAGGAACTGCATCTTAAAGTTGTGGCAACGCACAGGTGGGAGCATATATGAAAAAAAGGGAAGAACACAGTTTGATGGGATCTGCGTGAGGGGAAAGAGTTGGCTCAGACCAGGTTTGGAAATGCGTGGAGGTGGCAGCAAATGAGGGCTCTGCGGATAGACAGCGTATATATTATTTCTCTTTTTTTTTGCAGGGTGAGTTATGGCAGCGGCAGAGGACGACTAAAATGGAGCTCAAAACTGCGTGAGGAAGAAGGGAGCTGCGGGTGAGGCAATTTGGAGGACACAGGAAAAGCTGAGGGCAGGGTTCGATGAGCATGGAAAGCTGCGTGGAATTTTGAAGGAGATGGCAGCTTTGAGTATGAGGGATAGCACAGGTTTGGAGCAAAAATGTGCAGAAAGGTTTGGCAACCAAACCAAAATGTAGATTTGATGGGTGCAGCGAGGGCTTTACACAGCTTGCCTAAAAAAAAAATCGAAAATTTTCCCGTAACAAAAATGAAACCCCAGGCAAAAGCAAACAAGTGGCCCAGAAAACCCTCAAAATTTTAAATTGCCCTGCTTCATATTTGCCTGATGAAAACCCCCACAAAAAGTTTCCAGATCTGAAATAAATACCCCTGCAAGAGTTGATTCTGAGGCCAGATCTTACCCTCCAAGGCCTAAATCTGGCTTCAAACAAGAATTCCCCTTCAAATCTGCAACCTGTGATGACAAAAACAAAACAACCAGAAACAAAATATACAATGATGAACCTAAAAACCCAAAAACCAACTAAATAATTACAATAATCACAAGCTGAAGGCTCTAAGTAGCCAAATCTATCATTATGCCACATATTTTTTTAAAATTTTCAATTTAAGGTGAGGTGCTTTAGAGAAAACCCTTCTGCATCAACAATGGAAATTATAATGATAAGCCTAGGGTTCAATCAAGCTGAGCCCTTCAGAAAATGCTAATCGGGAGTTCGCTGGTCCAACTGAAAATTTCCCCGAACACCCGATGATCTTAAAATCAAGAATTTCCTGCACAACTCAATTCAACCATTAACGTAGAGAGAGAAAACGACAATAAAATTCAATTTTAATGGAGATACCTGCCATTATATTTAGAATTTAAACTACCATTCAAACCCTAGTGATCAAGCAAGATACTTGTGCTTAAATCACTCTTCATAAAGCTATTATCAATGGCTGAAAGGAAATCTATGCATGAAAATAAAACATCTTACAACATTTCCACAAAAAGTAACAACAGCAAAAATTAACCCCAAAGCCTTTCTTTATTGCACATAAAAAAAAGTAGAACGATTACAAGAGAGCTTTGACTTAGCACACGACTCCAAGATCGAATGATTTCAACTGACCTCCTATTTAAAGACAAATCTTCCAACGGCTAGTTCGAGTGATCCTTGTCAAAGTGATCTCGACCATTGATGAGGATCAAAATTTCTTTTAATCTCATCCGTCGAAATTTTAAATATTGAGGAAATTCGAAATTATCAATTAAATGCATTTTAATTAATTCAAAAATTAATTTTTTGAATTAATTTCCTCAAAATTTTGACTTTGACTTAACCTTAGGGACCAAGGGCATAAAATTTAGCAAAATAATAAATTAACCTTAGTCCCTGGACCTCTTAAAATTTAATTTTTTTAAAGGAGCCTCGAATTTAGCCTTTGGAAAATTTAAAATTACCTACGACCTAGGACTTCTGAGAGGATAAATTATTTTTCTAACCCTCAAGACACTTTACATCATGATTTTTACATTTTTATATCTCAAGGGGAAAACCCATTTGATATAAACCCTCACAGACTACCCAGTTCTGCGACACAAATATAACCTAGCAGATCAAGCAATTTGTAATAAAATAACCTAACCAAATAGTTAGGATTATTCCCAAATCACTTTTACATAGACTCGATTTAGCACACTAAGATTCCCCTAACATTCTAATGACAAAATCCATTCTGGCTTTGGGGTAAGGCTAAAGGAAAACTCTGCCTATCATGGATCGATGAGACAAAAAACCTTCCGGAATGTAGATCATCACCAGAACATTAAGTTTACCTCGGTAATTACATACATAGCACAGGTCTGCTGAGATTATTTACAATTTACACATGCAGACTAGGTTTACAATATAACATGATCAAGCTGATGACGATAGTCGAACGGCACGGACACGTCGATCAAGTGCTACCCTTTTGCGAAAAAAAGGGGTGTACTGCTATGGGTCATTGACACGCAGTGGTCAACATCTGGCTCTACTTGGGGACACGTTGCACTGTAAGAATGTGAGAATCTAGAATCTGCATCCATGCAACACACAACAAAACATAAGCAGCGTCCATCCAAAAATCATCATATAACATTAAGCATAGGAAAAATATAAGCTCTTCATTTACTAACTATCTAGTAACATGAAAAGTAAATCTAATCCTAAAACAGAAATGAAATACTGAAAAGACAAGGAGTAGGGTTAGAAATACAATATAGAGGATTCCCCATGGCATCAGATGTCATCTTTGAAGAATAGCTTGAGCATTTGGCCATTAGCAGGTAAGTCAAGTGGTTCGCCATCCAATCTGCTCAAGTGGAATGAGTTTGGTCCAGCAATGTCTTTGATAATGTATGGTCCCGGCCACAAACTGTCAAATTTCTTGTGTTTTCCTGCTTTTTCATTCTTGCGATCCCAAAGGAGTACCATATCTCCAACCTACAAAGATCTAGATCGAGATGATTTATCAAAGCTTTTCTTAATGTTAGATTGACTTTTACATATATTATTAAAAGCTGCCCTACGAGTTTCATCCAACTCCACAATTTGATCAATTCTATTTTGAACAACATCTTTATTAGTGGAAAAATGTTGAAAGTGTTGATAAGCTAGCAATTTCAAGGGCACAGGTAAGGTTACATCCAAGCCATAAACCAATTCAAGGGGACTTTTACCAGTAGCTTTCTTTTTAGTGATCCTATCTGCCCATAAAGCATACTTGATTTTGCTATCCCAAGATCTTTTATTATCTCCTACTATCTTCTTGATAATGGTTATGAGATTTTTATTACTTGATTCAGCAAGACCATTACCCTGAGGATAGTAATTTGATGAATGAGATAAGACAATGCCATACTTGGAACAAAAAGATGAAAATTCTGAAGAACTAAAAGCCTTGGCATTATCAGTAGTGATCTTAGGACACCAAATCTAGTAATGATATTATTTTCAATGAAATCCATAATGACCTTTTCAGTGGCATTCTTAGCAGGGATGGCTTCAACCCATTTATCAAAATAGTGGGTAGCAGTCAAAATCCATGAGTAGCCATTGCTAGAATTTTCATGAAACTTCCCAATGAAGTCCAAACTCCAATGCTGAAAAGGTGCCTCCACAACCACAGGCTATAAGGGCAGGGTAGCAAGCTTCTGTTTCCCAATGAACAGTTGGCAGGCTTGACAACTTCTAACAAACTTATGCACATCAGAAAAAATCGAAGGCCAATAATAACCAGCTCTCAGAATTTTGTGGGCAGTAGTTCTAACAGCATAATGACCACCACAAAATCCTGAATGAAACTCATAAACTAACTTCTTGGACTCAATTTCATCAACACATCTAAGTATTATGCCCTCAGGATTTCTCCATCCAAGACCATCCTCCATGAGGCAATACTTAGTGGCTTTTAATCTAAGAGCCCTTCTCTATGAGCGACCAAATGGTTAGGACATGTAAGATTTATCAGGTAATGAACAATGTCCTTGTACCACTCATGCTCTCCTAATCTCTGCAGCTCAGGCGTAGATGAATCATTAAGACAAATCAAACCAAGAGTTTTTTCATTACTTTCGGTCATCATTTGAGCCAAGCCTTGGACCTGACTAACTTGGTGGGTCTAATCTCTAAATCATATTCCTGTATTTTAGTAACCCAACTAGCACGAGTCCCTAAGCAATCAGTTTGAGTTAATATATCCTTAACAGCAGAATGTGGGACAAAAGCAATGATTTTAAAATAACCCACATAAGTTTTGAAATGCTTAAGAGATTTGACTAAGGCATAGGCTTGCTTTTCCATGGTATTGTACTTAAATTCAAATTTTGAAGCACTCTACTCATGAAAGCAATAGGCTCCTCGTGACCATCTTTATTTTTCTGCAATAAGACACCAGCGATGGTATCTTCAGAAGAAAAAGAGAAAATCATGAAATCCTTAGAGTAATCAGGACTAACTAAAACAGGAGCTCGTGCAATAGCACCTTTGGTTTCTTGAAAAGCCTTTTTGTTGTCTTCTTTCCAAACAAATTTTACATCTTTTTTCAGAAGACTTTGAATAGGCTTAGCTACTTCCGTGTAATTTGGAATAAACCTTCTAAGAAAATTTGTTTTTCCAAGAAAAGACTGAAGGGACTTAAGATTATGGGGAAGAGGAATATTTTGGATTGCCTCAACTCTTTCAAGATCAATCTTGATTCCATATTTAGAAATGATGTGACCTTGTAATTTCCCTTCAGTTACTCCAAAAACAGACTTAGTCGGATTTAAATAAATCCCGTACTCTCTACATCTATCAAAAACTTGCCGAAGATGAGCTATATGACTAATACCATCCTTAGAAAAAACAGTAAGATCATCCTGATAAATTTCGATAAATTTTCCAATTAAACCCTTGAAGGCATAATCCATAGCCCTCTGAAACGTAGCCCCAGCATTGGTTAATCCAAACGGCATTCTAATATATTTGAAAGTACTCCATGGTGTGGTGAATGTAGTTTTGTGACGATCTTCCTTCTTAACCCATACTTGATTATACCCAGAAAACCATCTAGCAATGACATCATTCCAGAACCAATTACTCTTTGCAACATAATCTCCATGTTTGGAAAAGGGTAATTATCTTTCTTACATGCTAAATTAAGGTTTCGAAAATCGACACAAAGTCTTATTGTACCATTCATTTTCCTAACAATCACCAAGTTGGAACACCATGTTGAATGCCTCGTTTGAGCAATAATTCCTGCTGCAAGCATCTTTGAAAGCTCCTTTTGAACCAAAGGGGCTAACTTAGGATTTATCTGCCTAAGCTTTTGACGAAAGTGTTTAGCATTTTCATCTTTCAAAGGGATAGTGTGCTCCATGACATCTTCTCTATAACCTTTCAATTCATCATAAGAAAATGCTAAAACATCCCGATATTCACGAAGTAAACTGGTTAACCTTTTTATTTCTTCAACATTAGTACCCTTACCAATTTTAATGATCTTTGGATCTCTAGAAGTACCAATGTTTACCTCGCAGTATTTGCCTGGATCCATTTTATTTTCTTCTCTCAACTTTGTGGCATCATGCCGATCAAAGCGTTGCTCTAAAGAAACCACATTCCTAGGAATAGGATTTATGATATCCTCATGATCATCAAATCCATCCTCCTTAGAATCTATCCGAAATTTTTCAAACTCATCCAAATTGTCAAGAAAATGGATCACCTATTTCTCATCATCAAAAACTTGCCAATGCTCTGAGTTATCTGGAACAGAAGGCCTAAATATAACTTCCATTTTTATCTTATCCTTAATCAAACCATCAGATAACTGCAAAGTAGAAGCAGCTACAGCAAGCTCATCTGCTGAATTATTCTACTCTCTTGGGATAGCCTCCAAGTCGAGGGTATCAAAGTATTCCATAGTATCTCATACAGCATTCTGATAATTCTTTAACCTTTGCTTTTTGCATGTAAATTTATTTTTAATTTGCATGATAATTAAGTCAAAATCCCCCTTGATGCTAAGCAACTTAACTCTTAAAGCTTTTGCCAACTCAAGACCCAACAACAAAGCTTCATATTCAGCAACATTGTTGGTTGCTTCGAATTCCAATCGATAGGCAAACTTGAAAATATGACCAAGGGGATATTTTAATACTATTCCTGCACCTTTACCATGCCTAGACGATGCGCCATCAAAATACATGTACCAAACTTTATCATTGAGATCCCTAATCTTTTTATCAACCTTATCATCGGGAAGAACTATGAAATTAGACATGATAACATAATTCCCAATGTCAGATTGTTCTTTAATTATCTCATTATTAGGTCTCTTAGGGTCTTCAACATGGAATCTTCTCTCGGGCTCTCTATTAAGTCTCACAAATCCATCACCTCTAGGAGAAGGAATCATAGCATATGACCAATTCATTTGAATACTCCCTCCTAGATCAGAGGCCCATTTTCTAGATAAAAGCATACCCCAAGCATCAAGCACATCAACAACAACAATGTCCATAACAATCATAATGTCAGGATAAACTGATAAATGAACCTGTAAATCCTTGATCAGACCGTGAACTTCAATCTTCTTAGAATCCATGGCACATATATTGTAGTAAGGCCTAAAAACTCTTAAATTAAGTTGTTCCATGACCCTCTTGGTCATGACACAAGCTGACACACCAGAATCCAGCATGCAAATATTCAATTTATACCCATTGATCATCAAAGTAATAAAGAATGGCTGATGATCCTTGTTATCTGAATCTAAACTTTGCAAATATATAGGAGCATCCTGATAATCAACATCCAGAGCTTTCTGTTGAGAAACATTTACTTGAGGACCTTCAATAGCTTTTAGTAACTTAGCTCTTTGGGAAGGAATTTTCACAATCTTGGAGACAGGAACCCAGATTTTTGCATTATTAAACCAACTTCCCAAATCGACATCTAATCCAGAGTTTGAACCTAGGTTAAAATTCGAGGGGGAATCTGATTCCCGCTTTGATCTTTATCCCTTCTTTGATAAGTCAAACCCTTATCTTCGGCAATTTCCATGATTTGCTCTGGAGAAGGTTTTTCACCATATAATTTAACCATGATATCATCTTCATTCTCAAAATTATTTATACTAAAAGCTGATGTGGGACGCATAACATCTCGATTGTTTTCCTTAACTTCCATCCAATCTTTCATAAACAAAGGAAACTCTTTTTCCACTACATTTATTTGATTACCTACCCCAAATATTCCATTATCCAAAATTCTTCTAACAATGGGGCAAGTAGTCTCCTCATGAAGAGCATCACAAGTCCGACAGTGAGGCGAAGCATCATCAACCAAATTAGTATATTCAAGCGGATTGGGTGGTCTTTGCTCACTAGATTGACCCTTCTTCTGCCAATTATTATTCCGATAATTATTAATATTTCTAGGCCGGAAATTTTGTGTTTGAGTTCTTTCCATTTGGACCAACCTATTCTGCAAAGTAGATATTTCCTTAGCGTGGTTAGAGGTTAATTTTGCTTGGTTAATCTCCATGTTTTCAATCTTTTGCAGCAATTTCTGAACAAGGTCGTTATCAGGTTTTTGAACCTCTTTTCCTTTAGGTTCTTTCAATTTCATTGAATGCCTATCAAAACCTGGGATTTCAGACTTCCCAAATGCTGCCTTATCTTTCTCAATTTCTACTACTAAAGCTTGGCAATCCCTATAATCAGGAAGTTTAGCACGTCTTAACTCGTAAGAGGGCTCAGGGCTAAAGGCATCAATATAAAAGTGTCGAAGAGATTTGTCGGTAGGTTTATAATCTTGAAGTAATTCCTTAATAATATCATTAAACCTCTTGTTAAATTCTTCTGCCGTCTCATTCTCTCTCTTTTTAATGATACTGATAGCTTTTATGAGATGCCTTCCTTCTCTCTTATCTCCATGCTTTTCCTTAAAGGCATTAACAATCAATTGCAAAGAATCAAATGAATCTTGAGAATTTTCCATAAACCAATCTAAAGCATCCCTCTCCAAGGTAAGAACAAAAAGGGTCATTTTTACGTCTTCATGATTAAAATCAGCAGCCCTTGCATACTTACCCAGCCATGAACTAAAAGATTTCATATGAGAGTTAGCACTAATTGCATTATTTCCCTGAAATATAGGCAATTTATCCATCCCATGCTTTGGAATATCATTGGGATAACCTTGAATGTTAGAAAAATCGCAAGGGGCGAATATGTCCATGATGTCGTGCTCGACTGGGCTAGTAAAAAGCAAGCAGATATCAGAGAGGGCTTCTTGTCCGAGATTAACAAGAAGTGTACGAGAAGAGAGTTTGTGTAATTGTACTCTGAGAGCCATTTCAGGATCAACAGCAGGATTAACCAAACTGCTTGGATGTCTTCTAGTATACACTCTTGCAGAGGATAGATGAAGTGGAGTCGCCACCCAGACAAAAAGTCTAACACAGAATAACCAAAAAACAAGGAGCCAAGGACAAGAACTGGCAAGAGATGAAAGGATGAGAGGAAAAAAATGAGATGAATGTCGAATAAACCAAGGACAGAAAAAACTCTATCCCCGGCAGCGGGGCCAAAAAATGTTGTGGCACAGAGTATCTAAACACCGCGACAACGCTCAGATCGGGGGTTATCACCCTGATCCCCGATCTCCCCGTTTAAGCCTTCTCCCTATAGCAGGCTAAGGGGGGTAGACCCTATGGGATAAAAGAGAAACAACTGGGAATTAGCCAGCTCGGGAGACACAGCGAAGCAATTGAATACTTGATTAAGGCTTAGCAAAAAATTGGAATTTGATTAGATTTTGAATGATTAATCCCAGTGCCTTATGGATTTAATTACCTCGCTAGATAAAATGAAAACCACGTAATTGATTAGTTGATGCTACTTAGGAAACAGAGATATAAAAAAGACTCTTTGACAATTTGCTTGAAAAATATTTGCGGAGTATATAACAAGCCTTAAATGATCCAAGCAATGACGATTGATTTCGCTAGATGCACAATGTCTTAGCAATTAAATTTCAAGATATATAGATCCCTTAATCAAACATGAATATTAACAATTCACCGATTTTGATCCCAGAACTAAAAGACGTATGCTTAGAGAACCAAATCCAGGAAAATTTCACCACCTTCAATAGTTAATCTTCGGATAAAAAATTTACGCACATTTAACTATGACGAATACCACAAAGTTCTCTTTGAGATTTTTTTTTTTTAGCACCAAAGAAGCTTTAAATTCACAAATTTAGAAAATCTTTTTCTCAATATGCTAAGCAAGATGCAATAAATGATCAACAAAAGATTTTCAATTTTAAAGTGACCAAACACATCCAATTTGCTCAAAATTTTATATATTCTTTTAAATGTTTTTGGACTTTTGAAATTATTTTTTTTAAATGATTTTTTAAAGGGATTTTATAAATCATTTAATTTTTATTTTTATCAATGTAGAAACAATAAAAACAAAATCTAAATGAAAACAAAAATTTAATTTTGAAATTTTTATTTTTTAAATGAAAAGTTAACACGACGAAATAAAAAAAAATAAACACTGAATTGAAAATTTTTTAAAGTCATCAAAGAGATATAGAACAGTCGGTGAGGGAGCGCGCTGTTAAGTCACTCTGTAAGCAAAGGTCATCGGTTCTAGTCTCGCCGATACCAAAAGTCTAGCATGGTTTCCGCTGGTGCGGCTTAGACCTAGTGCGATCCCCAGGTGACTTTGACGGCTTAGACACCCCTGAGTCGTGGCCTCTAAGCCACAGGGTAAGAGTGATTTTCAGGATTCACCCACTTATCAACCAAAAAAAAAATTGAAGTCCTAAAAACTTTAATGAAAATAAAAGAAATATACACATATACTAACCCTAACTATCCTAACTATAATAATATACAAAATTAAACTAAAAGAAACACCTATCTTAACAAAACCCTAAACAAAAAGAAGAAAACCACTTAACACATATACATGAAACTAAATCAAAAGCGCTTTAAATGTTTTTTTATTTAGTGTTGTTTGCTTGCAGGGGGGAATCAACGATGGCAAAGGAGCGAAGGAAGTGAAATAGATAGCAGCGAGGGTTTGTTTTGCAGGTTGAAGGAGAGAAGCGACGGAGCTTGGAGACTGCGAGAGTGAGGGCGAAGGAGTATGGCTGAGGGTGATGGTTTGAGAGATGCAATGGAGTGAACACAGGTGTGATGAAATGGCTGCATGGAGGAAGAAATAATGCAGCGTAAGGCAGCGATAGACTACGTGAGGATGCTAGAGGGGCGATTGCAGTGCAAGGAACTGCGTCTGTTATGAATATAATTCATAACAATTAGATAAATAAATAAATATAGATATTAAATAATTAAATATTATTTAGGTTAAATAATCATTAAATTAAGTGAAAAGGCATGTCTTTTAGACATGCCCATTCACGAAAGGTCACCTGCTGAGGTATAAAAGCAGTGCCTCATTGTAACATTTATATCATCTTATATCATCTTATACAATTTTATATATAATAATAAATTATTATTTTAAATACATGTGTGTATTTTTACATTCAAGCCTACAAGCTATTAGTCTTCTCCCTTCAGCCATGGTTTTTATGCTACAGTTGTATCAGAGCTATGGCATACGATATAATCATGCGGGCCTTTGAACGTAGTTCGCCGCACAATGTGCCATTACGTTCACATCCTGATTACGTTGAACAGTTTAGTGAAATTCAACAAGCATTTTAGCGATTAGAAAAATCTCCTAGACAAGAATTTTATCTTGAGTCTCCTCTAAAATTGGACAATGTCAATACAAAAAGACGTGAAAAATATGCTAGCCCAGAGTTTCGTATTGCGCCTCCAAACTTTGAGAATTTTGAAAGAAGAAGATGTGAAAAATCTTCCAAAACAGAAACTCCAGTGAAAATTTTTGTACCCAAGAAGTCAAATCCAATTGCAATGGCAAAATAAGAAACTCCAGTGAAAACTCGAGTGAGTGCCCCTGCTGAAGTAGCACAGGGAGAACCCACGAGAGTTGGAAAACTCGAAACACTCGAAGAATCCAGACAATATATTTTTAACAATCCATTTTTTTATCTGGATGATGATGGGCTCACCAGAACCAGTAAAATTTTTGCAAGCCTTCCCCAGCCAAGCGAGACGAATTGCAGTTCTTGGTTGAGTTCAGGTTTTTTAACGTTCTAGAAGCCACTTGGAGATGGACATTTTAGTGTCTGCTACAGAGTTTTGCACCTTCTGGACGGTTGCTATTATGCTCTAAAAGTTTCGAAAAAAAATTAAGCTCTTAGACCCCAAAAATGATACATTTGTGCATGCCCATGGTGAGGTTCAAGCTATGTCTTACTTAGCTACCCATCAGAATGTTGTGGCATATTATGGGGCCTAGTATGAAAAGTGCCACCTCTACATTCAATTGGAATACTATGATGAGACCTTGGAATCTAAAAGCCTGAGAGGGGGCTTGGCAACAAAATTTGATTTTCGAAAAGTACTCTTTCAGTTGGCAAAGGGATTAAGGCATATCCATAAAATGGGATTAGTGCATCTTGATATCAAGCCTGCAAATATACTGGTTAAAAATGGTTTTTATAAGATTGGGGACTTTGGTCTCACCGTATTTGCTGAAGGACAATTAGGTGAACTTAAATTCTCTACAGTAGGGGATGGGAGATATACGTCTGGAAACACTACGGGTTGCAAAACTAAGGTTGATATATTCTCCTTAGGTATCAAAGTTTACGAAATTATGTTGAGACACCATCTCGGTGGATGTAAAAATGTACCCCTTAAAAGGGTCGAAGATTTTCCAAGGGTCCATGAGTTCAACATTGATTTTAGTCTTCCTGGTTATGCACCGCCATTTCTCGAGCTTCTGCAGTCTATGCTGCGGCAAAACACAAGCTCCAGACCCACCGTTGCTGAAATTGTCAGAGATCCAATGTTTGATGATGTTCAGGAATTTATCGAAAAGCAACCCAATCCTTTCACGGAATCTCTGAGCGAACGACATACATCGCCCCCTACTTCCTTTCCTGTTGCCTCATCAACATTACCGCTGGCATCAGTCGAAACTGGCGAAAACTCGCTGGAAGGACCCCACTATCGTTGATCCATGCCACTGCGTTTCCTGACCTCAAGACATTCTCGCTTCAAACCTCTGACTCTTCGTCATAGTTATATGCACAGACAACTGTTGGCCATGGCTAATGCATCAGAGAAGTATAATGATAGCATTGTTACATTACAGAGTTCAGATGGCCTACTGTTCCAGGTGGACAAGGCTGCGGCATTGAAGTCGAATGTCCTCAAAATGGCGATTGAGGGTGGCAAGACTGACACACCCATTCGTTTGCGAAACATTTCAAGCCACATCTTAAAAATGGTCATAGATTATTGCCAATACCATCAGGTAAATGAATCTCCGGGTGCAGCAATAATAGATACTGCCAAAAGTTGGGATGCAGAGTTTATAAAGGCTCTTGTGGATGATGTACCCAAACTTTTGGAGCTTACAATGGCCGCCGACTACTTTGACATCTACACCTTACTCGATTTGACCTCTCTCCTAACTCTGCCTCTGCTATGCCCTTTTAGCATCGTATCGCCCAATGACACAACAACTGCTTCCGCTGTCGACCCCTCCACCAAGCTCGTCGACCTCCCAGAACATAGTAGATCACACGCCATACATCGGCATTGCACAACGACGTTGAACATTGTCACGAGTTGTTTACGCGGGCCTTCACAAGTTTTTCAAAGCCGGTCAAACGACATTTCGATTCAACGCAACGCTATAATCACTTTGTTCCAAATTAATTATATAATTTAATTAATTTAATTATTATTTTTTTAAAAATTAATTATATTATTATTATTTTAAAAAAATTATTAATAATATTATTATTTTAAAAAAATTATTAATAATAATAATAGTATTATTCATAGAATATATATATATATATATATATTAGAGTTACCAAAAAAAATCAATGTTTTAAAGAAAAAAAAATCAATCAATCACAAAAACAAAATATATATATATATATTAAAAGAAATTATTATTTAAATAAAAATAAAAAAAATAAAAATATATATATATATATACAAGGGAATAGTACTGATAAGCTACATGACGAATCGATGATGAGACACTAGGTGAAGAAAACCCCAACAATATAGCTTTGAGGACAAATCTTCCGAAGGGAGAGGCTATGTTATGAATATAGTTCATAACAATTAGATAAATAAATTAAATATAAATATTAAATAATTAAATATTATTTAGGTTAAATAATCATTAAATTAAGTGAAAAGGCATGTCTCCATTCACGAAAGGTCACTTGTTGAGGTATAAAAGCAGTGCCTCATTGCAAGATTTATATCATCTTATACAATTTTATATATAATAATAAATTATTATTTTAAATACCTGTGTGTATTTTTACATTCAAGTCTACAAGCTATCAGTCTTCTCGCTTCAGCCATAGTTTTTATGCTACAGCGTCTTGAAGTTATGGCAGCACGCAGGTGGGAGCATATATGAAAAAAAGAGAAGAACGGAGTTTGATGGTATCTGCGTGAGGGGAAAGAGTTGGCTCGGACCAGGTTTGGCAATGCGTGGAGGTGGCAGCAAATGAGGGCTCTGCAGATAGACAGCGTATATATTATTTTATTTTTTTTGCAGGGTGAGCTATGGCAGTGGCAGAGGACGACTGAAATAGAGCTCACAACTGCGTGAGGAAGAAGGGAGTTGCAGGTGAGGCAATTTGGAGGACGCAAGAAAAGTTGAGGGCAGGGTTCGATGAGTATGTAAGGCTCCATGGAATTTTGAAGGAGATGGCAGCTTTGAGTATGAGGGACAGCACAAGTTTGGAGAAAAAATGTGCAGAAAGGTTTGGCAGCTAGACCAAAATGTAGGTTTGATGGGAGCAGCGAGGGCTTTACACAGCTTACCTATAAAAAAATTCGAAAATTTTCCCGTAACAAAATTGAAACCCCAGACAGAAGCAGACAGGGAGCCCAAAAAACCCTCAAAATTTTAAATTGCCTTGCTTCAGATTTGCCTGATGAAAACCCCCACATAAATTTTCCAGATCTGAAATAAATACCCCTACAAGAGCTAATTCTGAGGCCAGATCTTACCCTCCAGGGCCTAGATCTGGCTTCAAACAAGAATTCCCCTTCAGATCTGCAACCTGTGATAACAAAAACAAAACACCCAGAAACAAAATATACAATGATTAACCTAAAAACCCAAAAACTAACTAAATAATAACAATAATCACAAGTTGAAGGCTCTAAGTAGCCAGATCTATCATTATGCCACACATATTTTTTTTAAATTTTCAATTTAAGGTGAGGTGCTTTAGAGAAAACCCTTCTTGCATCAACAATGGAAATTATAATGATAAGCCTGGGGTTCAATCAAGCTGGGCCCTTCAGAAAATGTTAATTAGGAGTTGGCTGGTCCAACTGAAAACTTCCCCGAACGCCCGATGATCTTAAAATCAAGAATTTCCTGCACAACTCAATTCAACCATAAATGTAGAGAGAGAAAACAACAACGAAATTCAGTGTTAATGGAGATACCTGCCATTATATTCAGAATTTAAACTACCATTCAAAACCTAGTGATCAAGCAAGATACCTGTGCTTAAATCACTCTTCATAAAGCTATCATCAATGGCTGAAAGGAAATCTATGCATAAAAATAAAACATCTTACAGCATTTCCACGAAGAGTAACACCAGCAGAAATTAACCCCAAAGTCTTTTTTTATTGCACATAAAAAAAAAAGATTACAAGAGAGCTTTCACTTAGCACACGACTCCAAGACCGAATGATCTCAACTGACAACTGACCTCCTATTTAAAGACAAATCTTCCAACGGCTAGTTCGAGTGATCCTTGTCAAAGCGATCTCAACCATTGATGAGGATCAAAATTTCTTTTTATCTCATCCATCGAAATTTTAAATATTGAGGAAACTCGAAATTATCACTTAAATGCATTTTAATTAATTCAAAAATTAAATTTTTGAATTAATATTAATTTTTGAATTAATTTCCTCAAAATTTTGACTTTGACTTAACCCTAGGGACCAAGGGCATAAAATTTAGCAAAATAATCAATTAACCTTAGCCCCTAGACCTCTTAAAATTTAATTTTTTAAAGGACCCTCGAATTTAGCATTTGGAAAATTTAAAATTACCTAGGACCTGGGACTTATGACGGCATAAATTATTTTTCTAACCCTCAAGACACTTTACATCATGATTTTTACATTTTTATATCTCAAGGGGGAAAACCCATTTAATATAGACCCTCACAGACTACCCAGTTCTGCGACACAAATATCATCTAGCAGATCAAGGAATTTGTAATAAAATAACCTAACCAAATAGTTAGGATTATTCCCAAATCACTTTTACATAGACTCGATCTAGCACACTAGGACTCCCCTAACATTCTAATGACAATATCCATTTTGGCTTTGGGGTAAAGCTGAAGGAAAACTCTGCTGATCATGGATCGGTGAGACAAAAAACTTTCTGGAATGTAGATCATCACCAAAACATTAGGTTTACCTAGGTAATTACATACATGGCACGGGTCTGCTGAGATTATCTACAATTTACACATGCAGACTGGGTTTACAATATAACATGATCAGGCTGATGATGATAGTCGAACGGCACGGACACGTCGATCAAGCGCTACCCTTTTGCAAAAAAAGGGGGTGTACTGCTATGGGTCGTTGACATGCAGTGGTCAACAGTATCGATGATTCCAGAATGATAATATGGATTTGAGCTTTGTGATACAACCTACTTCGATGACAAATTTATCTATGGCATTTATCTCTGTTATGTGAGCATCTCTATGATGTGATGTGCGAGCAACTGTGATGTGTAGTTCTATAGCAATTATGCAAGCTTCTTGTGGCAAAAATTCTTTGTTCATGCCAATTTTTCTATGGATAATTTTTTCTGTGGTATCTTAAAACGTCTTGTGCGAGCTCCTGTGGCTCGAATTATCTATAAAAATTTTGAACCTATGCTACCTAATTTTTGAGAAAAATTATGTTAAATTTTGCAACTAGGGCCAAACTTCACCTTGGACAACTCATATGAGGCAATTGATATTTTTATTGGATTCCTCTCTCCGAGAGGTGTAGAGTTGATCTAAAGATCACCCCATTCTTACATGTACAAATGGAATTATGAATTTATTTTGATTATGGACAAATTGTCAAGGTTGGCCAGTCTTCTAATCTGCACCTCAACGTTGCATATAAATTCAAGAGGTCGTCTCCTCATTTTGGCACTTCACTCATTCACACGTCTCTCTCTCCTTGATTGGGTATAGATTTCTGAGGCTTCTCTCTCTCCACACGTGTAAAGAAAGGATTGTATATTTTGTCCCTAAGTTGACCGAAAATTGCAGAAGGTTGTTTTGACCGGCGTTGACCAGCATTGATCAATTTTGACTATGGTTTTGTGTGGGGTATCATTGTTTGGGTAGGCCACAGTTCTAGGCACAAAAACCGAGGATGTTTGACCATTGTTTGACTTGCGTTGACTATGGAAAGGCTTGTTGTTGTGTTGACTTTTGTTGACCAAATTTGACTGGACTTTTTCAGACTGTTTTTGGGCTGATTTGACTAGCTATTGGAGGCCAAGTTGACCGAGTTTGACCAAGCTATTTTGGAGGTCAGAATCTGCCTTGTTGACCAGTGTTGACTTTTTGGTTAGGGCTTTTTGTTTCTATTGTTTGACTAATTAGATTTCAATGTGACTGGGCAATTAAAAAATTGTATATTGAACTCTCTCTCTCTGTTGAACTTTTGAAGAATTATAAGAAGAATTGATCAAGGGTTTCCCCAGATTGGAGTTTGTCCCTGGCTTGTGCCATATCTTGTGTCCTCTTGTCTTGACCTGTCTTCTACTGTTATTGTTTATGTTCTATCTGCATTTTACTATCATGATGATGTGATTGCTAAACTGGATATTGATATTGGGCTAATAAAGAAATTGAAGTAAAATTGCTCTAAGCATAGAACATACCATTGTTATCTAAAATTAACATGGTATCAAAGGTGAGGTGAAGACAAAGCCCAAGCAAGAGTGAGAACAGCAATCACTAAGAGGAGCAATCACTGATCAAGGAAAAGATTCAATGGCCTCCACATCCTACTTCAAGTCTGATGATAAGCTTCATGATAAGTCTGATTATCATGCATGGAAGATGTCTCTTGATTTGACTTTAGAAGAGCAAGATGTTATGGATTATGTGCAGGGAAAGATTTCAGAACCTCCTTCAAATGCACCCGCTACTACTAAGACAAAGTACAAGAAAGGTGTAGTCAAAGCCAAGAAGATCATCAAGGATTCTCTTCATAAGCATTTAGTTACTTACATCTCCAATTTGAACACATCAAAGGAGATATGACAGGTTGGTTGGCATGTTAAAATCTAGCAATGCAAACCAAGTTTGTTTTGCAACAAGTTTGGCCACTATTCTTGGGAGTGTCCTAATAGAAGGAATACACCTCATAATGATGACAACCACAACAACAACAATTTCAGGGGCAACAACAATCAAAGGAATGGAAGATTCAACAAGCAAGGAAAAAACAATGCTCCCGCTCCTCATCAAGGAAATGGTCACCCTCCCAAGAGATCAAGAAACACCAGGTATGATGAATCTAATGTTGTTGATAACAAACAAAAATAATTTTATCTTATATCTACCCTCTCCACTGCATCTTCTCTGGACACTTTGGGAAATTGGTTGATTGATAGTAGTGCCTCAAGGCAATTCACAGGGTATAAGGAAGCTCTTTCAAATCTGATTGAAAAGGATACAAATTTGGAAATTATCCTTGGAGACAATGCCACCTATCCCGTGAAAGGAGTTGGGAATGTTACTCTTCAATTGAATCAAGGTAACACCATTCATCTACAAGAAGTACTATAGTACCCAATCTAAAGAAGAACCTGGTATCTATCTCAACGATGGAGGACAAAGGATTCAACGTGGCATTCATCGATGGAAAGGTACATGTGTGGAACAAAAATTTCAAAGATGCATTTACACTTGGCTTCAAGGTTGATAGCCTATATCAAGTTGGAGGAAGTCCATTAGGAGCTATGTCTAGCGACACATCACTTCAATATGAATTATGGCACCAGAGGTTTGCTCATCTCTATTATAAGGATCTACCTGATGTGAGGAAGATGGTGACAAGTATGCCTGAATTTAATGTAGAACATGAAGGTGTTTGTCAGGGGTGTGCCGAAGGAAAGCATACAAGGGGATCATTTCCCTCAAGTGATCGCAAGACTACTAACATATTGCGATTGGTTCATTCTGACCTATCTGGTATGATGCCTGTAAACTCATTAGGAGGATATTTGTATTATGTTATCTTTATGGATAATTTCTCCCGCAAGATTTGGATATATTTCTTGAAGAAGGACGAAGTATTCTCATGGTTCCGTTCTTTCAAAGCTTTGGTCAAGAATCAAACCAAGAAGAAGATCAAAATATTGAGAACCGATAATGGAACCGAATATGAATCAAATGAATTCATTAATTATTGTAGAAACGTTGGCATTAAGAGAGAGACTACTACCGCATATACTCCTGAGCAAAATGGTGTTGCTGAAAAGAAGAACCGTTCGATCATAGAAGCCACTCGTGCCACGCTTCATGATCAAATCCTTCTGAAGTTCTTATGGGCCGAAGCTGCAAACACTACCGTGTATATTCAAAATAGATGCCATCATGAAGCGTTGGACTCCAAAACTCTCGAAGAGTTTTCACCGATAAGAACCCCGGTGTTTCTCACTTTAGAATTTTTGGTAGTCTCATATATTTTCACGTGCCGAAAAAAAAGAGAAGCAAATTGGATGCTTCTACGAAGAAAGGAACATTTGTGGGCTATAGTGAAACTTCTAAGGCATATAGAATCTATGTGCCTGGTTAAAGAGAAGTGGAGATAAGTCATGATGTCACCTTCAATGAGGATGCTGCCCTTGGGAAGATTAGTAACCTTCCTCTTCCAAGGAAGGACAAAGAAGCAGATTCAAGAAAGTAGGGAGAACCACAGGATGAGCCGATGCCCAATGTTGACGGACCAATGGATCCTGTTGTCGCACAATGTGTCTAGGCACCACGACAACGCTCAAAATAAGGGTTGTCACTCTAATCCTTACTCACTCCATTTAGACTCTCAACTAGACAAGTCAAGGGGGGTAGTCCCTAAGGTAAATGGATGAGAATAACCTGTGGAACACAGGCTCTAGGAGATTTTAAGGATTAACAACTTGATGAGTTTAAAGCAAGTCTCGGTCAATTGAGATAAATAGATTGAAATAAGACATAGTCACAAGATAAAAATGACTACATACCAGTGCCGTTAATTTGAATTAACCAAAGACTTAATAATAACAAGTCATCCAGAGAAATTTAGAATGTGGCAAAGCGACGATCATGAACAATTAAATGTAAAATGCTCAAAACTTTAGCATACAGAATCATCTAGCAAAATAATATTTCTCCAACAGTCAATATGATTTTTAAACATTTATCGCACCTTGACAATAGAGAAATCACAAAAATCCAGATTTTGCACTTAACACCAAAGACACCAAGGAATTTTAAGTTAGCATTTTAATTATTCCTTAAGCAATAAAGGGTTAATAAATTACATTTTTAATGGGCCATAGGCCATATTAAAAATATTTAATGTGAAAGCGCAAATACACCTTTAATTTATTTCATTTTCAAATTTTAGATTTTTTATTTTTTTTAATTTTAAATTTTTATGTTTTTTAAATGTTTTTTAAATGAACATCAAAAAAAATTAAAAAATTAAAAATAAAAATTAAAAAAAAAATGATAAAATGTAAATCTAAAATAAAATCAAATCAAAAAATTCAAAAAAGCAATAACCAAAAGAATTTTAAACTAAAATGAATTTAACTAAACTAAAGTGAAATAATAAAAATCAAACCTAAATCATAACAATACAAATGAAAATGAAAAAAATCGAAATGTTAAAAAAGTTAAAAGTCTAAACCTAACGCACATAATAAAACACACAAAAGAAAAAATGTAATTCGTTTTGTAGGTTACACTGATGGCAGCAGTGAGCAACTCGACGGCAGCAAGGATGGAGAACGTGGAAAGAGAGGGTTGCGAACAGGGTTTGCAGCTTGATAGAGGGGTGATAGGAGATCCAATGGATGCAGGAGCAGCGAGGGAGCTGCATGTATGGAGGGTTAAGAAGGATGCTTAGAGGGTTGCAGACAAGCAGATGGCAGCAAAGGACGTGGGGAATAGGAGAAATAAGGGGGTAGCAGGAGAGCAGAAAGTTAGAGAGAAGGACTGCGCGGAGGAATGAGGAGGGACAAAGGTTTAAAAAAAACGCAAGTGGACAAGGGAAAAAGAGGGCCGCAGAGAGCAAAAGAAAGGGACGCAGAGCAGAGGAGCAGCTCGATGGTGCAGCGAGGGGGGAGATGCAGGCAGTTAAAGATAGCAGCTTTCCCTAAAAAAAAAATCGAAATTTCTACAGCAAAAATGCAAAAAACCCCAAGCAGCAAACAAAATGGTAGCCAAAGAACCCAAGAAAAATCTCCAGAAATCTCTGATTAAGTTGATATATTTTGCTTCAGATTTATCACTGAAACCCTTTTAAAAAATTTAGATTTAAAGAAAAATTTCAAACCCATGGACTGCAAAAAGTTAGATAATATCCCTACAAAAATTATTTTGAGGCCAGATCTTACCCTCCAGGGCCTAGCTCTAGCTTCAAAACAAATTTCTCTTTCAGATCTGCAACCTATACCTTAAAAAAATCACTCAGAACCCAGATATACAAAAAAAAACCCCAGAAACCCAAGTCAAAAAACCCAAAAAAAATTATAGATCGATGCACAAGAATGGTAGATCTATCAGATCTGAGCAGTATGAGTCCAGCTCGACTCCCAGATCTGATAATCTAAAGCTCTCAACAGACAGATCTATCAATTTCCCACACAAAAATTAAATATTTAATTTTTTTAAAGGAAGTGCTTATAACTCAAAACCCTTTGTATATCACCGTTAAAAATCTTATGATAAGCCCGAAGCTATTTTAGTTGGGCTCTTCAGAAAACACAGATCGGGAGTTGGCTAGTCCAACTGAAAACTTCTCCTAACGCCCAAAGATCTAAAAATCAAGATTTTCCTGCAAAACTCAATCCAGCCATTAAAATAGAGTTAAAAAATAATAATAAAATTCAAATAAATAGAGATCCCTGCTATTACATTCAAAATTTAAATTATCACTTATACCCCAGCGACTGAGCAAGATACCTATACTCAAATCACTCTTCAGAAGCTATTATCATTGGCTAAAAAAAAGTTATGCATAAAAGCAATACATCTTACAGTGTTTCCATGAAAAGTAACACCAGCGAAATTTAACCCCAAAGTCTTTCTTTATTATCCATGATAAAAATTACGCAAGAGCTTTTCACTTTGCACACGACTCAGAGATTGGATGGATCCACTGACAAATGACCTCCTATTTAAAAATAAATCCTCCAACGGCTAGTTCGAGTGATCCTCGTCAAAGCAATCTCGATCGTTGATGAAGATTAAAATTCCTTTTAATTTCATCCGTCGAAATATATAAAATATTTGGGGAAATTCGAATTTTTCAATTAAATGCATTTTAATTAGCTCATAAATTAAATTTTTTAGTTAATTTCCCCAAATTTTTGGCTTTGAATTAACCCCAAGAATCAAAGGTTTAAAATTTATCAAAATAATTAATTTACCTTAGTCCCTGGGCCTCTTAAAATTTAATTTTTAAGGACTGACGAATTTTGCCTTTGGAGAATTTAAATTTACCTAGGACCTAGAATTAATTAAATTTTTGGCTTAAGATTTTAATTAATTTTTTGCTAGAAAATTTAATTAATTAACCTATGAGAGGATAAATTATTTTTCCAACCTTTAATGCACTTTATATCATGATTTTCATATTTTTTACATCACAAGGGGGAAAACCCATTTGTAATAGACCCTCACAGACTACCCATTTCTGCGACACAAATATAATCCAGCAGACCAAGCAATTTGTAATAAAATAATCTAACCAAATAGTTAGGATTATTCACAAATCACTTTTAGATAGACTTGATCTAGAACATTAAGACTCGCCTAAGATCCCAGTGACAAAATTCATTCCGGCTTTGGGGTAAGACTGAAGGAAAACTCTGTCGACCATCCGAAAATCGATCGGTCAGACAAAAAACCTCCCAGAATGTATATCATCACCAAAAAAGTAGGTTTACCTAAGCCATTACATACATGACATGGATCTACTGAGATTATTTACATCATATATACATGCAGAATTGTTTTACATTGTAACATGATGATTAGGCTGATGATGATAGCTGGACGACACGGACACATCGATCAGACACTATCCTTTTTGCGAAAAAATGAGGTGTACTGCTATGGGTCGTTGACATGTAGTGGTCAACAGATCCCATTGATCCACCCCTTCATGAGCCCTCCTCCTCAGAAAGGAGACCCTCATGGCTTAGGGAGACACTCAAAGATATCAAGAGACATGTTGCACCTAGGGACATTTCATGAAAGCAAGAAGTCGAATAAGTACCAAGGGTACTTAACTGCAATGAGCACCATTGTTCAATTTGAGCCTTGCAAATTCGAAGAAGCTGCAAAGAACCAACTTTGGAAGGATGCAATGAACGAAGAGTATGAGTCGATTATGAAGAATGATGTCTGGGATGTGGTCCCTAGACTCAAGGACAAATCTGTTGTCACCTCGAAATGGCTCTACAAGATCAAGCATGGAGCTGATGGAAGTGTTGAAAAGTGCAAGGCCAGATTCGTTGCTCAAGGCTTCTCTCAAAAGGAAGGTTTACATTATGATGAGATATTTGCACTAGTTGCCCGCTACACCACCATCTGTTCGATAATTGTCCTTGTTAACTCACAAGGATGGAATCTACACCAAATGGATGTCAAGACTGCCTTCTTGCATGGTTCACTTAAGGAGGAAGTCTATGTAGAATAACCTGAGGAGTTCAAAGCTCAAGATCGTCAAACACATGTATGCAAGTTGAAGAAAGCCCTTTATGGGTTGAAGCAAGAAACTCGGGCTTCGTATGAGAGGATTGATAGCTATCTAATGAAGTTGGAATTTACAAGAAGTGAAGTTGATCTGAACCTTTACTTTAAGGTTGAGAATGATAGACCTCTCATCTTGGTACTCTATGTGGACGATCTCTTTCTTACATGTGCAAACCCTCTTATTCAATGTAGGAGGGAGTTGGCTTCGAATTTGAGATGAAGGACCTAGGACTGATGCATTACTTCCTAGGGTTGGAGGTCTGGCAAAATCCAGGTGAGATTTTCCTTTCTCAAGGAAAATATATTGTGAAGATACTTGAATGATTTAAGATGGTGGACTGCAAGTCCATGACTACTCCGATGGAACTTAACTTCAAGAAGTTATGCAGAAATGTCGTTGGGCCCGATTTGGGAATTCCTTCTACATATTGTCAACTCGTGGGGGCCCTGATGTTCTTGGTGAACTCTCGTCTGGACATATGTTTTGCAGTGAATACATTGAGTCAATTTATTGTAGAGCCTCATCACATACATTGAATTGCTGCCAAGAATCTCTTGAGATATCTACGGGGCACAATCACTTATGCACTGAGATACACTGTCGGGAATGTGAGGCTCCATGGTTACTCTAATGCAAACTGGGCTGGCAATGTGGTGGATCATAAAAGCACATCTGGATGTTGCTTCTCTCTAGGTTCTGCTTCGATATCATGGATGAGCAGGAAGCAGAAGTCGGTTGCATTAAGCACCACTGAGGCTGAATACATTGTTGCTAGTATGGCCTCCTGTGAAGTTGTTTGGTTGAGGAAGCTCTTTAGTGAGTTGTTTGGACATGTGTTGGATACCATTGTGATCTTCTACGACAACCAAAGTGGGATTCGTCTTTCAAAGAATCTCGTGTTTCATGACCGCTCCAAGCATATTGATATCAGGTAACACTTGGGGTACTTCTTGGAGCGATGAGCGACCATAGGGTGAGTGGTTCACCTTCCCCTTATGGTGCGCAATGTACAGGGTGAGTGGTTCACCTTCCCCAATGATACCCCATGGTGACATATCCATAGGTTGAGTGGTTCACCTTCTCTTATGGTATATTGTTAAATTGGCAACTAGGGCCAAACTCCACGTGGGTCATCTTATTTATGGTAGCTGATATTTTTCTTGGATCCCTCTCATCGAGAGGTGTAGGATTGATCTAAAGATCATCCGATTCCATTAAGTATTCATGGAGTTATGAATTTATTTGTGTTATAAGACAATTCGTCAAGGTCGGCCAGCAACCAAATAAACCCCACATGTGCTCAACGTTTTAGTATAAAAAGAGGTGACTTGATTGTCATTTGCACACACACTTCACTCTTGATTTCTCCCCACTTGTCTTGGGTTTTAGTGGAAGAGAAGTTTAAAAGGAGGAAGCCCTAAACACAAGTCTAGAAGGAGACCCTATTCGCTGTAAAAGAAGGATGCCCTAGCCGCAGGTCTAGTGAAGGTTTGGCCGCAGTTCAAAGGGAGATCTAGCACGATGAAGGAGGCCTAACAGCGGACCCTAAACACAGTCTTATCATACCCTAGATGCCCTAATCTATATGTTGTTTGAGACAGCCCTTCGACGTTGGAAAAGAGGCAATAAAGAGGCTCTCTAACTCGCTGCCCTAACCAGCAAAGAAGGTAGGGACAACGTGGGTGTTTTAGGGCTGTTAGAACCTCTTGGTGACTGCGTGGAAGGTTGTTCCATGCTACAAAGAGGCCAAGTTAGGTAAGGAGAATTGCGCACTGTTTGTGGGCAGCTTTAAGGTAAGGGTGACACTATTTGGTTGGCTAATAGGTGACAGCGATCCCTGTGGTAGGCCGCAAGCCTTGCCTAACTAAAATAGGGATAGCGTGGAGGCTTCTTGGGATGAAAATTACCCAAAAAAGTGACACAAATGGAGGAGACCCTCCCTTGACAAGGCCACAGGTTTTGAGGGATGTTTTAGGTGACTTTTTGAGGGTTGTTGTATCACATGGGTGCCCTAACCAGTCACAGTGAGGAACAGCAGCAAACACAGTCTTCTACACCTCCTATCTGCTATAAGAAAGACATTGTTGTGTTTTAGGTGCACATCTTGTCCGTTGTCCTAAAAACCAGCATGGTAGATACATAGGATAGCAAACATAGTGCTGCAATGTTTTTGCAATGTTTCATGGTGGATACATAGGACAGCAAACATAGTGCTGCAATGTTTCATGGTGGTTACATAGGACAACAAGTACATAGCGCAGCAGTGGCACAACGGGACAGCCATGACATTGTGCAACAGTGGCACAATCGGACAGCGATGACATAGTGCAACAGTGGCACAACGGGACAGCCATAACATTGTGCAGCAGTGGCACAATGGGACAGCAAGCATGTGCAAAATGGTGTTACACGATGTGTGCAGCATGAAGATGAAGAGCAGCAAGATGGGTACAGCATGATGAGGTACAGCGCAGCAATGATGCAACATGGTGCAGCTCTGTGATGAGACATGGTATGATGGTGCAGCATGGTGCAGCACTGTGATAGGGTGATGGAATCACATGAGTCCATATCAGTTACCTCATGAGACATCTTCTTAGCGAAGATCTATGTTCTTATCTGGTCAAGTCAAAGTGTTGACTTCTGATGTATATGTACTATCTCTCTCTCTCTCTCTCTCTTTGCTGAACTATTGAAGAACATATAAGAAGAATTGATCAAGGGTTTCCCCACATTGGGGTTTGTCCCTGGCTAGCACCACATCTTGTGTCCTCTTGTCTTGGCTTGTCTTCTGCGATTTATGTTTATGTTCTATCCGCAGTTTACTTTAATGCTGATGTGATTGCTAATCTGGAAGAGATATTGAGCTAACTATGAAAATTGAAATAAATTGCTCTAAGCATATAACATACCTAAAATTAACATATATGAGCAGGATGAGGGGTTCACCTTCCCCTGTCGGCACATCCTACCCATGCAGTCTGGGACTCATGGAAAGTACCTCTCATTTGGCCAATGAGTAGGGAAATGAGGATAGGGACCATAGTACTACCGATGGACGCATCATGTACTACCGTATTCCCTATGCTAGGATGTTGATATTGACCTGGGATCAATGGAAACTGACTTCAGGTTAGTTAAGAGTGGTATGACACACTCTCTATCATTGGAGACTGACTTCGGGTCAGTGGAGAATGGTATGATACATTCTCGATCATTTCTTCTTTGTTCATGGTTCAGCAGAGCAGAGACAGGGATGGTACAGATTGTCACACAGTTTGGCAGGTGAAGTTCTCCCTAGTTGAGAGGGAGTGTTAAATTTGGCAACTAGGGCCAAACTTCGCCTCGGACAGCTCATATGAGGCCGCTGATATTTTTATTGGATTCCTCTCTTCAAGAGGTGTCAGATTGATCTAAAGATCATCCCATTCTGACATGTACAAATGGAATTATGAATTCATTTTGATTATGGACAAATTGTCAAGGTCGGCCAATCATCTAATTTACACCTCAACATTGCGTATAAATTCAAGAGGCCTCCTCATTTTGGCACTTCAATCACTCACACATCTCTCTCTCCTTGATTGAGTAAGCATTTCTAAGGCTTCTCTCTCTCCATGCATCTGAAGAAAGGACTGTACTTTTTATGTCCCTGCTTTCACTGAAAATTGCATAAGGTTGTTTTGACCAGCATTGACTAGTTTTGTGTGGGGTATCTCTATTTGGGTAGGCCGCAGTTCTGCGCACAAAAACTGAGGTTGTTTGACCATTGTTTGACTAGCATTGACTCTGGAAGGGCTTGATGTTGCATTGAATTTTGTTGACCAGATTTGACTGGACTTTTTCCGGACTGTTTTTGCACTGATTTGACTCGCTGTTGGAGGCCGAGTTGACCGAGTTTGACCGAGTTGTTTTAGAGGTCAAAATCTTCCCTGTTGACTAGTGTTGACTTTCTGGTTAGGGCTTTCTGTTTCTGTTGTTTGACTGATCAAATTTCACTGTGATTGGGCAAGTGAAAAATTGTATATTGCACTCTCTCTGCTAGACTTTTGAAGAATTATAAGAAGAATTGATCAAGGGTTTCCCCACATTGGGGTTTGTCCCTAACTGATGCCATATCTTGTGTCCTCTTGCCTTGACTTGTATTCTACTGTTATTGTTTATGTTCTATCTTCATTTTACCATCATGATGGTTTCATTGCTAAACTGGATATTGATATTGGGCTAATAAAGAAATTGAAGTAAAATTGCTCTAAGCATAGAACATACCATTATTATCTAAAATTAACAGATTGTGATCCCATATGCAAACTTGAGTCAGGAATGTGAATCATAAAGATATGTGATTTCTGTAACAAGGAAGATTCTGTGAGTTCAATAAATCTCTGTGAAATCTAGTGCGAACCTAATTTTTTGATTCCCTATGAAATCTATGCAATAAGCATGAATTCTGGAGCATATTGTGTTGAGGAATATCACTATGGATCTATAAAATTAAAACCAAGTTTCTATGATATCCAACTCTATGTGATCTAAATTTCCTGTGGCATGGAAATAAGTCTGAATTCTAGAATTCTCAATATGTTGGCATTGGCAAAAATTATGAAGCCACCTTCTATGCAAGTCACTGAAGATGTGTGAGTTGCTGAGATACCTTGTCCTTTTGATCTGAATTAATGATGAAAGCAATCCAAGTCTGCTTGCCTATTATTGTTGATTGTTTCAAGAAATTGTTACAAAAGAATCTCTATGAATAAATTGATGGATTAATTTGATTATTGAGTTAATTAATTAATGGATAAATTTTGGAGATTCTATTGCCTCTGAGGAATCTAAGGTTTGAAAGTTTGAATATCTGACTAGATTCTTGAAATATCTTAACTCTAGTAAGGAAAGCTCTAGGGTTTATGAAACCCTAGATTTGTTGATGGTGAAAAAGATAAAGGAATGCAAGATGTTGACGATGAAGATTAGATTTACTCATCAAGGATTTGTAAACCCTAGATTGAACTCGAAAATTATTAGAATTTGAAGTCCTAGATATACAAATTGCTAACCCTAGCCAATCAGTTGCTAATCTTATCTAAATGAAAAGGGTTGAGAAAGTCTTGGGCTTATGCACTGATTTGAAAGAAGAAAACCCTAGCACCTAGAAGTTTTGACATCTTGATGATGAGGTTGATTTGCAGGTTGAATGCACGAAGGCTAATGATTAAGAGGGAGTTGTCATGTTCTCAAAAGATAAGTATCTTATATTTCTTGTATTCCTTTTATCATCACTAATAATATGTAACCCTTGATGATGATGTAGACAAGGTCAAACTTTTGATGATGTGGATTTATTGAATTCTTGATCATGTGGATTTCATGATGATGAGATGGATTCCTTGATGATGTGGACACTTTGATGTTGACGATGTGAACTTCTTAATGTTGATAATGAACTCCTTGTTGATGTGAACTTCTTATGATGTGGACTTCTTGATGATGTGGAATCCTTGATGATGATGATGTGGACTCCGTGTTGATGATGTGAACAAAATGGACTCCGTGTTGATGATGTGAACAAAATGGTCTCCTTATTGATGATGTGAACGAAACGGACTCCTTGTTGACGAAGTGAATGAAGTTAAGTCCTTGATGATGTGGACGAAGTTGACTGAATCTTGTTGAAATTTCTAAGTGTTACTCGTTAGAAATTTTATCCGTATTCTCTGGTTTATTCCACCTACTTGTTTAATTACTAACAAGTTATTTAACCATATAAATCCTTAAATAAACACAATACAGTCTCAACCATCTACAGATCAGCAACTGAAAGAAATGAACAAACACACAAGGGACATTGTTATTTTTGGACAATCGTCCCTAAGTGTTACCCGTTAGAAATTTTATCCGTATTCTCTGGTTTACTCCGCCTACTTGTTTAATTACTAACAAGTTATTTAACCATATAAATCCTTAAATAAAAACAATACAGTCTCAACCATCTACAAATCAGCGACTGAAAGAAATGAACAAACACACAAGGGACATCGTTATTTCTGGACAATCCTCCCCAGAAAAAACCCAACTTGGGAAAACCAGTGTAACAGTTCTGAGGGTTTTATTATTAAGTAGCTTTACTTGAGTACACTAGGTGCCAAACTGGCTCACCCGACAGAGATAAAAAATCCGGTAGTAATACCTCTCTTCGGAAGCAAACATTCTAAAAGTATGCCCCACAAAACCCTCTCCAGCATAATCTGAAGCACTGCGTCAGCCCTCTGATGCTCTGTGTAGCCTGTCTGGCCCTCTGCGTCACTTTTGCAGCCTCTCCGTCAAGCACGCTGGTCCTTCTGGCCTCTGCGCAATCACTGTTGGCCTCTGTCTAGCTCCCTCTGCCTCTACGTTTGCCTCTCTGCCTCTGCACTTGTCTTCTGGCACTATCTTTGCCTCTCTGCCTCGTACTCACTGCCCCTCGCTGCAATACTAATCACTGGTTCGATTTCTCTTAGCAAACCCCGCTCTAGAAAATTGAACTTACTGTTCACTCTAGTGTGTCTCCAACTGACCCTCAAGCCTCCTCTTAGACATTTTCTGTTGAGTCTTCAACAGCCGAGATCACTGTTGCGGGGGAGCGCCCCCCCCCCCTTCGAACCCGCTCCCGAAGCGCGCTCCAGGCGGGAGCGGGTCGGGAGCGCGCTCCCCAAATCGCTCCCGGACGGGAGCGATTTTCGGGAGCGCGCTCCCGTAAAAAAATTTGCGCTCCCTGGTCTGTGAGGGAGCGCTTCAGGGAGCGATCGCTCCCGCGCTCCCGAAGCGCTTTTTAATGCCCGGGAGCGATCGGGGAGCGATCGCTCCCTGATCGCTCCCGGGCATTAAAAAACGCTCTGGGAGCGAATTTTAAAAATCCGGGAGCGGTTCGGCGGAAAAAAATTCCGCCGGACCCGAAAAAACAAAAAAATTTAACTAATTTTTTTTGGTTTATAAGCCCAATGGGCCAAAAAAAAATCATTTCAATGAGATTGAGCTTGAGCTTGAGAGCTGAGGAAGAGCAAAGGAGCAAGGAGCAAGAGCTGAGGAGCAAGGAGCCAGAGCTGAGGAGCAAGGAGCAAGTGCCAAGGAGCGAGGAGCAAGCTTGCAGAGGTAAGTAACTTAATCATTTAGTTAGTTTAGTTGGTTAGGTAATTAGTTTGTTTAGTTTAATTTACCTGTTTGAGTTTAAAGATCATTAATTTAAATTAAATTAATAAATTAAATGAATTAATCCCAATAAACTAAATTAATTTGCAGATTCAAGACTCAAACCCTACAAACATCAAACACGATGGACCTGGGGATTTTTATTGGCATTTTCCTCTTCCTGGTCCCTTTTCTGGTTATTATGGTGGTGGAGAGTAGGAAACGGAGGGGGCCTGAAACTGAAGAGGTGGATGAAGAAGCCGGAGGAAGTCAAATAGGTGAAAACCCCAGTGAGGAGGATGTGGAGGAGGGTGAACATGAGGGTCAAAAAACTAAACAAGACCAAACTCCATTGTGGAAATATGTTCAGAGGGCTGAAACAGGGAGAGGGGGTGGAACCACTAAATTTCATTGCCCCCATTGCAACACTGATTACACAGGCTCATACACCCGTTTGAGAAGACACCTTTGCGGGAAAAGGGCATGGGATGGAGAGAAACAAATAGGAATCAGAACTTGCGACGCGGTGTCAACAGCAGATAGAGCCAAATACATAAAGGAAGAGGAGGACGCCCAATACAAAGCAAAAAGATCAAGGGGTTTCTTTGAAAGCTCACAAAGAACTCCTTCAGCATCCTCCCAAGGCAGTGGATATGGACATGGAGGCTCAGGGTCATCATCTTTACGTCGTAGAACCATATCAGATTTCCTTGATGAGGGGTGTAGGAATGATGTGGATTCAAAAATTTATAGGTTCCTCTATGCAAATGGGATACCATTCAATGTTCTACGCTCACCTTATTGGCACGAAATGGTTTCTGCCATAAATGATGCCCCTAAAGGATACAAGAGCCCTGGGTATGACAAGGCAAGAACTGTTGGCCTTGATCATGAAAAAGCAAAAATATCACATTCTTTGAATAAAATGACAAGTTCTTGGACTGACAATGGGGTGTCCATTGTATCTAATGGATGGACAAATGTAAAAGGCAAGCCATTGATAAGTGTTCTTGCTGTGTCCCGAAGTGGTCCCATTTTTCTAGCTGCACATGATTACTCAGACAAGTTCAAGACCGCTATCAACATTGCAGAAGCATTGCTTGAAACAATTGAGCGTATTGGCCCATACAATGTCATCCAAGTCATCACTGATAATGCTCCTAATTGTAAGGCAGCGGGAGCAATTATTGAGGATAGATACCCGAACATATTTTGGTCTGGATGTTTGGTTCACACATTGAACCTTCTGTTGCATGATATTGTCAAAAACAAAAATGAACAATACCAATGGATTGGTGATTTGTACAAGAAAGGAAAAAAAATGATAAAATTTATTACAAATCATAGCAATACCCATGGCCTTTTCCGCAGTCACTCGAGATTGGAGTTGCTGAAGATTGCGAGGACTAGATTTGGTAGCTATTACCTCACCTTCAGGCGCCTTTTGAAGGTAAGAGAGGGTTTAGCTAGCATGGTATCAAGTCCAAATTGGCAGGTGTTAAAGGAAAGGGCTACAAATGTAGCTGACATTGCAGGTTTTGAAACGGTGGAGGAGGCCGCTCTTGATGGGCAGTTTTGGACAACTGTGAGACAGGTATTGGATTTCACCAAGCCAATTTATAACATGATTCGGTTTGCAGATACAGACAAACCAGTGATTGGCGAGGTGTATGAGCAAATGGATACCATGTTGGGGGAAATAAAAGACATTGTTAATAACAGAGATCCCGACTTGTACAATCTGATTCACGATTGTGTGTGTGAACGGTGGAAAAGGCTTAACCTTCCACTACATTGCTTGGCGTATATCCTTACGCCAAAATACTACTCAGATTCTTGGTTGGGCAAACCTGCAGCAGGGGGTGGTGTTAGGACCAAACCCCATTTAGATCGAGAGGTAACTAAAGGATATCTGGATGCATTAGAAAAGTTGGTGCCTGACAGGGAGGAATGTGCAGCTGTGCGCCTTGAAATAGGCAGATACTTCACTGGCAGTGGTTTGTATGGTAACTTCCATGCAATGGACGACAAAGATAAATTTGATTCTCTCACATGGTGGGAAACATATGGCGGCGACGGACTTTTGCGAAAATTGGCATTGAAAGTTCTTGCACAGGTTGTAAATTCTTCTTCTGCAGAGAGGTGTTGGAGCACCTACAGTTATATACATAATGTGAAAAGAAACAGGCTCAACGAAAACCGAGCAGAAAGCTTGGTTTATGTGCACTACAATTTGAGGTTGTTGAGCCATTACTGTGATCGGGCTAATGAAGATCCCACATATAAAATTTGGGACAATCACCCTGAGGACGACAATTTGGAGGATGGCATTGTACATATGGAAGAACTAGAAGATGAGCTTGTACGGGATGAAGCTGAAGCAGCTGCAGCAGCCATGCCACCTCCACCTCCACCATCCAGTAGCAGTTCTCGAGGCCCGAGTCTTGTTCCATTGCTGTCGCCACCTCCATCGACACCCTCGCGTGGAGGCTCTAGTTCTGGTCGTCGGTCTGGGCGGGAGACTCCTAGAAGACCGCCACGACCTACTTATACTCCTGGAGACTCTCGTGGCAAGGGCCACTTGTAGATTTACAGTTTACTTGTCTTTTTTAGTTTCTATTAGACTTGTCACTTTAGTTTTCATAACTGTTCAGTGTTGAGTTTTGAGTCCTTGACTCTTGACTCTTGACTCTTTCATATCATTATGACATTATGATATTTTTTGTAAACATTATATCACTGTGACAATGAAAATTTGAAGTTTGAAGTTGGGCCTTGGCAATTATAACTCATTGGTAATGATTGTGAATTATGAATATGATGCTTTGTGAAAGACTAAAGTTGTTTCATTTCATCTCATTATTCATGTTTCATTTTATAAATTTTTAACATTTCATATCATGTTAACAGTTAGAAGTTAGGACTTAGAAATATCTTCGATATTACTTCTTGTAATGGTTAAACTTGGCTTACAAGTACAACTTGTTACTTTGGTGATCAATGATGATAAATGTTATTGAATTGAATGTTATTTTAATTTATTATTTTACTAAGGTTGATGACGATTATAATTTCTAGATGATTGATGTGATATGGTTCAATGATCAATTTATGTTTTTTTATGTTTTTTATGTCTATTTCATCATTCTACATGTTTTTGTTGACATATATGTATCAAAAATTAAAAAATATATATATTTTTAAAAAATCGCTCCGGGATTCGCTCCCAAACCGGGAGCTTCTGAAAATGGTCGCTCCCGCTCCCGCTTCCGCTCCCGCTCCCAAGTAACACTGGCCGAGATTACATCTCTAATCAACGGCTAAGATTATATTTGGCTTGATCCATGTCATTTAGAACCTTCTAACCCAGTTTTATATTAATACCCATTAATATTTTTATTTTCCTAATTTTAGACTTAGGAACCCATTAAAAATATTAATTATTTTAATATCCTCCTTCACCGAGTAGAATTTCCCCAAACCATTTCTGGGTCGAGATCTCATGTGCTTTGGCCTCTCCACCAATTTTCATGGCTAGAGCACATCCGATGCCACCCCAAATCAACAAATCTAAAAAAGTTAAAATCGAGAGGGTGTTGACACACTCTCAAGAGAGTACTTTCTTGATTATTTCTATTATTGTTTCATTATGAGTCTCTTGTCTTTGTATGTCTTGCTTGATTGTATTTGTTCTTCCATGGCCTCCTAGTGCGAATTGCATGTACATGATGTATGTCAAGGTTGTGACAATCGTTGTAAAGATGAAAGAACAAAGTGACAAGAAGACTCGTGATTGGATTGGCTTTGGACTCAGACGGAGCAGACAAGATCAACTTGATTGAAGCATGTTTTGATCCATGATGTATGGCTTGAGGTCTTGAAGATTGATGCTGATCCAAATCTGTTGAAGATGAGCTGTGATTCTTTTTCTAGCTATGTATTGATGAGGACTAAGGTCCTCTTCGTCCTATGTAAGAGGGAGTTGATTGAAGGCTTGTAAGATTGAAAGTATGGCACGACCCTGATGAAATCCTTGCTGAGGTTATGGCATGGACACTCGCTGGAGGAAAATTTGAAGAAGCTGTGAAATTCTGTTGTTGATTTAATAAATCCCTCTTATTGGCTCGTTGAACCACTTGATGCATGAAATTGCTGACTCTATCTGGACTGGATATATTCTGGGAGTTGCGTTGGTATGAATATCTTGAATGTTCCTACTGCAAGCAGCACAATTAAAGTTGGAAATGCAGTTGATTTGTGAAGCGATTGGCTTCAGAAGCTGTATTTTGGTCTATTAGATCTTGTGCTGAAATCAATCATGGTATACATGTTTGTCGATGTGCAGGTTCCCTGCTTCTGTGAGAAGCCACTTGTTCTCTGTTGATTTCGACCATTGTTGATGATGCTTGCCTCTATGAGAAGCCACTTGTTATTTGTTGGATTCAACCATTGTTGTTCATATTATTGTTGATGCCTACTTCTGTCACAAGCCACTTATTGTTTGATGGGTTCAAGTCTTCGACTATGGCACACTTTTCCACTGATGAGCAAAGTGTTGATATTTGCTTCTGTGAGAAGCCACTTGTTATCTGGATTGTTGATGTTTGCTTCTGTGAGAAGCCCCAGCTGAAGTTGAATAAATAGTTGGATGTTGTTTTCTGCTGAAACATTTGATAAAGTGTTGGAAACCACCATGGCTACTTTTTTGTTATTGAGAGGGTTGTTGATGATTATGTGAATCGCTGAGAATCTCGTTGGAGAGGAAGCATTAATTAAATAGCATCATGAATCTTCCTTAGGTTGTGAGCCATGAGACCTATGGATTGCTTGGGAAGATTGTCACTCCCTTAGGTTGTGGGCCAAGAGACCAGTGAGTCTGGACGAGGAGCTTGGTTCTAAGGCACTGAGTTTGTGATCTCTCCCTTAGGTTGTGGGTAACAAGACCTTGTTTATGGTCAGGGATTGAGATAGGGATTCCTCCCTTAGGCTGTGGGCCGGGAGACCTTATGGTCGGGGAGATGTACCCTATGTATATGATTGAGATAGGGATTCCTCCCTTAGGTTGTGGGTCGGGAGACCTTGTTGTGGTCGGGGAGATGTACCCTGTGGATATGATTGTTTGGCCTCGTTGATTGATCCCACTGGTTAGTAGGGCACTAACCTGTATGCCACAAGATTGTGGCTCGTGTGATGTGTTGGATGCTATGTATCTTTCCTTGGAATGTGTTGGATGCTATGTATTTTTCCTTATGATGACATTGATGATCTCTCCCTTAGGTTGTGGACCAAGAGACATATGGGTTGGTAGGGGAGATTGATCTTGATAAAGAGAGAGCCACGTGCTTATCCCTTAGGTTGTGAGGTGGGAGACCTAAAGATTGGTCGGGGAGATTGATCTTGAGAGAGAATGAAAAGTACCTCCCTGACTAAGAGGGAGTGTTGAAAATACGGTTGCCGAGGTCAGTATTTTCATCATGTGGAAAAATATAAATTTTTGAATTTCGATTTTTGCCTCCAATAATTCAAGTCGGCCTCCTATTTGTTCAAGTCAACTAGGTCTCTAAGAGGCACCCATTTGACCCCCTTGAAAGACTATATAAAGGAGATCACCTCTCCTCATTTTGACACATCGATTTCTCTCATTATGATCTATATGTTCTAACGCAAAAGGAAGGAAGAAGGGGGCCGAAATCTGAAGGAGAAGGAGGGCATGGCACTTGATCTTGGTTTTTCGTTTGGTTCTTCCTTGATGTTGGTTTTCCCCTTGTGGGTTTTTCCCTAGCCTCAAGCCTAAATCTCTGCGTCTTTTGTCTCATTGTCTTATGATAAATTTACTATTATTTTGTGTTTATTGGTTGATATTTTCTTCTATGTAACTGCTTAATGATATTAAATGGATCTTATGTGTAATTAATGCTAAATAATCATTGGAAGTAGATATATGGTGACGAAAATTTGTTCTAGTTGTTTGCCCTAGAAAAATCAACAAATTGTTCAACTCCCCACTATTAAAGAACCTTTGCTATTGAGAGGTCACGAGTTCAATTCTCTCAACACTCTTGAGGTCAGGCTCTATGGTTCAGCTGACAAGAAATGATCCCTTCGAGTGGATTTGCCTAGTACAAATATTTCATGGACATGGTGGTCATTGATCTCTGGGGTTCGTGAACCACATAAGAAAAAATATTATGAAGAAGCCTTTGCCCCTACTATAAATATGGTAACCTTTCAGCCAGTGATCTCCCTTGCTGTTCATTTTGGAAGGAAGGTATATTAGATGGATGTTAAAGTGCCTTCTTGAATGGATACTTGGATGAGAAGGTCTACATGATGGAGTTGTGCAACTGCAAAGGCTTCAGGTTACTAAAAACAACATCTAGTTTGTTAGTGGTTAAAGTTCTTGTATGAACTCAAGCAGACTCCTCAACCCTAGTATTTCCAACTTGATCACTACCTTAGAGATTTTGGGTTCACAAAAAATTATTCTAAACCCACTCTCTATGTCAAAAATAGTGATGATGACAAAGCAATCTTAGTGGTCTATGTCAATGATCTTACCATCATGAAATCTACGTACAAATTATGTAGAAATCTTGCTAAGGAAAAGGTAGATCTACTGGAAATTGTTGTGCAACTCTCTTTACCAAGCGATCTAGAGCAACTCATCATGCAACTCTCTTTCCCAAATGATGCATATCTACACAATGTTTAGTAAGTTCAAGTCTCAACAAGGAAACACTAAAAAACTCATTGGTTGGTTTGTTTGTGATGGAAAATTTTAAAATAGCCTTGTTCTCTTCATTGGTAATTGTCTTTGTTGTGATGTGTAGCTTGCGATGTAACTTACCATCACTATCTCTTGTGATGTGTAGCTTGAGATGTAACTTACCCGCACTGTCTCTTTTGTTGTGCAACTTGCCCACACCCTTTGATGTTTGTCTCCTTATTCTTTTTGACAAAGCCAACAATGGCTTGGATCTCATCAATGCCTTGTTCTTGTTAGGATATTCCGACACATAGGATATAGTTAAGTTCAACTTGGTCTAGTGTAGAGTTAGGTAAAGTGTGTTTCTTTACCGTTGTACATTTTGTAACTTACAATCCGACGGTCACGATATGTAGTGATCTGACGGTTCACTCTCTCCTCGGTATTACCGACACTTGATCCGTGGCTTGACCCCCGATTGGTCCATGAGTTCTATTTAAAGCGCATGGAGGGTCATTGTTCGGGTAATCCGTGCATGAGAGAAGCTTATGTAAATTTTCATTCTTTGATTAATAAATTGCCTGTAGTAGCCACGTTGGCGCAGGCCGTGGACTGTTTCCCTCTTTGAGGGTTTTAACCACGTCAAAAATACTGGTGTATTGATCTGTGATCTGGTTGTGAGCGGTGTCCTTTTGGTGTTCTTTCTGATGAACTTACCCTGTAAATTCCTACATGGTATCAGAGCTATTTGAGGGCCGCGTCCGTTGGTGATCCAAATCTGAAGCCGGTAGAACTGCATGCGGCTGTCGTTTCCTAGATCTGTTGTTTCTGACTGCTTTCGGGCCGAGAGGACTGCTCTGGTGCGTTCGGAGCATCTGTTCCAGTGAGGAACCCCTTTCGTTTCACGCGAAAAGGTTTCCAGTAGCCCTAGCTGCGTCATTTTTCAGATCGGGAGGTATACAGTGTTTTTACAGTTTACTGTTACTTTCTCTCTGCTTATTTCGGTTTCGGTTTATTTAGCCCTTTTTTTTAACCGGATCTATACCTTTCATCTCTGCGTATGCTCTTTGCCCTGCGACTCTGTGCGATCTGGGCAAATCAGAAACAGAAAGGAAGGATTTTTCTCATGCGTATGCTCTTTTCCCTGCACCTTAGTGTGATCTCGAAAAATCAGAAACATTGAGAAAAATATTTAGTTTTTCGGCTAAAGCTAACTTTGAGATTTTTTTTAAAAATATCTAGTTTTTTGGCTAAAGCTAACTTCGAGCCGCAAGGTTCGTTTTTCTTTGCATATTCGTGTTGGGTTTTGTGTTTTGTGTTTTGTAGGGAAAAAGAGCTTTCTCAAGGCAAGCACGCAAACCAAGGCCCCCCCCCCCCTCTCTCTCTCTCTCTCTCTCAAATTTTTTGTATAGATCAATTGGTTCAAAGCTATTTTAAGAGAGTAGAGGTCTTGGGTTCAAGTCTCCATTTTGTGGGGGCGGATTTTTTCATTCCCGCACATTCGCGCACTTTGCCGGCAACTTCAACAAATTTTTTTCAAAAAGCCATAACTTCTTCATCCGGAAGCCTTTTTCAGAGCCGTTTTTTTTAAAACAGCCTAATTTTTCGATATCTATCCATTGGAACACTTACTTTCAGCATCTTCAGCTTCAGTTTTTTTTTAAAAATGGAAAGTCCATGCCAAGTCATTCTTGACAGCACTAACTACTTCCAATGGATAGCCTACATGGAAGATTTACTTAGAAGTAAAGGTCTCTACAGAATAGCCACAGACCAAGAGAAGAAACCAAAAGATGAAGACAAGGCTGCAAAATGGGAAAATAGACAAGATCAAGCACGTGGTTTGATAGGGATGTCTATTTCTCCTGATCTTAGATTCCATATTGCAAAACTTGAGACTCCTCATGAAGCATTGGAAAAACTCACTAAAGTTTTTGGGATTAAAAATGAAATTAGAGCCCATCAACTTGAAAATGAGTTGCTTACATTGGATCCTAATAATTTTTCTTGCATTGAAGATTTCTTGTCCAAATTCAAGACCCTTAGATATCTTTTGGAAGGTGTTAAGGTTAAGAAAGAAAATAGTAACCTTATTTATTCCATCCTTACTAAGTTGGGACCAGCCTACTCTGTATTTGTTTCCACCTTCCATTCTACAAGGGAAGCTTTCATTTGTCAAGGAAAAGATTATAAGGCCCCTTCCTTTGACTCTTTTTGTGATTCTTTAATAAGAGAACAAGAAAAACTCTTGCACCTTGGTCTTCTTAATCTTGGAAACTCTTCCACGAAAGCGTTAGCCGCCCAACAGCAACCAAATTCAAAGAATCCTAAGAAGTCATATCCTCAAAAGAATGGTCCTAAACCAACTCAGCCTCAAAATGAAAGATCATTTCAGCAAAATGATAAGACCAATAAAAACAAATGGAAGAAGACTGATAGACATTGTAACTTTTGTAATCGAGATGGCCACTTAGAATCTAAATGCTTTAAGAAGATGGAAGCCTTGGAAGCCGCAATGAAGAAACATAACATCCATGTGGAGCCTACTTCAACTTCAACTTCCGGAATGGCACTTTCTGCATGTCGTTGTCAATCATCTCAGTCTGGTTATGCATTAAATGTATCTTCTTCCTCTCCTTCTCATGAGTGGCTCATTGATTCTGGAGCCTCTTATCACATGGCCAAAAACCAAGCCATGTTTTCTTCTTTAAATGATTGTAACACCAAAAATATATATGTTGGTGATGATAGATCTCTTAATGTTGTCGGGACTGGAACTGTTCATCTAGACAATGGTCAGTTTAATGATGTATTATGTGTTCCAACCTTATCCTGCAACCTTCTATCTGTATATCAGATAACTCATTCAGGTGAAGGTAAAATTGTTGAATTTTCACCTCATGATGTTGTAATCAAGGATCTAAGAGATCCTAAACAGATTCTAGCTACTGGTATTGCTGATGATTCCACAAGGTTGTATAAGTTTCACAACTTTGGGTCATCAAATCTTCCCTCAGTATTTGTTGCTCATAATGATGAAGTGAGCAAACTTTGGCATGAGCGATTTGGTCACTTAAACTATCGCTCCCTTCAGCATCTATGTAAAGAAAATATGGTGACAGGTCTTCCTATGGTATCTTGCAGAGATGGTGTTTGTTCCGGATGTGTACTCGGAAAACATCATCGGGACAGTTTTGACAAACATGCCTCTTGGCACGCCTCAGCCCCTTTACAGCTTGTGCACAGTGATTTATGTGGTCCACTTCCTGTTGCTTCATTCTCTGGCTGCAAGTATTTCTTAACTTTCATTGATGATTTCTCCAGACGCACTTGGGTATACTTCTTAAAACTCAAGAGCGAAGTATTTAACACTTTTTTGGCCTTCAAAGCCTTTGTTGAAAAACAATCTGGACATCAAATTCTTAAGCTAAGAACTGATAATGGTGGAGAATATGTTAAATACACATTTATCAACTTTTGCACCGAAAATGGAATTCAAATGCAACATACTGTTCCCATACACTCCACAACAAAATGGTGTAGCTGAAAGAAAAAATCGCACCTTAAAGGAAATGGCTAATTGTATGCTGCAATCTAAAGGACTCAGTCTTAGTTTTTGGGCCGAAGCAATTAATTGTGCAAATTATATAATCAATCGCACTCCTACTAAGGTTCTAGAGAATATCACTCCAGAAGAAGCTTGGAGTTCCATTAAACCAGATGTAAGTCACTTTCGTGTTTTTGGAAGTGAAGCATGGGCCCATATTCCAGATGAAAAGCATAAAGCTTTAGAACCTAAGAGTGAGAAATGTACTTTTGTTGGATATTCTGAAGATGTAAAAGGTTATAGACTTATTCCATTTAAGTCCAAAAATGTTATCATTAGAAGAGATGTAAAATTTGATGAAAATAAATCGGCCTGCGAGCCTAGTCCGGCGGATGTGCCACCTCTTCCTATCTCTTCTACTTTTGAAAACATTTCTTCTTCAGATGATGAAAGTGAGGATGATAATCCTCCCCCACCTTCTCAGGATCCTCAACTTCCAAGATGGGTCCGTGCTACTCGGGATGCAGCAGGTGATCTTGCCAGTGATCCTACAGATCAGCGACGTACACGTTCTCAGTTTGAAAGAGCCTCTTCTTTACTGGCTCAAGCTCCAGTAAATCATGATCCTGACACTTTTGCAGAAGCTTCAGGCCATCCACATTGGGAAGCAGCTATGAATGAAGAATATCATTCATTGTTGGCAAATGATACATGGGATCTTGTTCCTCTACGAAAGGGACGCAAACTTGTTAGATGTAAATGGGTTTACAGAACCAAGTATGGACCAGATGGGAAAGTTGATAAACATAAAGCTCGTCTTGTTGCTAAGGGCTTTTCACAGGTTGAAGGCATTGACTACACTGAAACCTTCTCCCCTGTTGCCAAAATGAACTCTATCCGCCTTGTTCTTTCCCTTGCTGCCTCTTTAAAATGGGAAGTCCATCAGATGGATGTTAAATCTGCCTTCTTGCATGGGGACTTGCAGGAAGAAATCTATATGGAACAACCCATTGGCTTCATACAAACAGACTCCAGCCTTGTTTGTCGACTTAAGAAATCCCTTTATGGTCTCAAGCAAGCTCCTCGGGCTTGGTATGCCAAAATGGATAGCTTTCTTTTAGAATCTGGCTTTTCTAGGTGTTATTCTAATTTCTGACAATACTGTCTACACCAAGAAAGTGGGCAACTCTCTTATCATCCTTGTTCTTTATGTTGATGATCTTATTCTCACTGGTAGTGATCCCAACCTTATAAACCATGTGAAGTCCAGCCTTAAAAAGAAATTTGAAATGACAGACTTAGGACACTTACACTATTTTCTCGGTCTTCAAGTCTTGCAATCCAAGGAGGGTATTTTCCTTTCCCAGTCCAAGTATGCTTGTGATATTCTTCGTCATTTTCACATGGAAGACTGTAAGCCAGCCCCTTCTCCCTTTCAGTCTGGAGTCAAACTTTCAGTCTCTTGTACTTCTCCTGAAGTTGATGCTACCTTATACCGTCAACTTGTAGGAAAACTCTTGTATTTAACCCATACTCGTCCTGACCTTTCCTTTGTTGTTGGCCTTGTTGCTCGTTTTATGCAAAACCCCCGTGAAAGTCATTGGAAAGCAGCTAAAAGAATACTTCATTATGTTCGAGGTACAGTACAGTTTGGGATTCATTACAGTGCCAAAGCAGCTCCTCTATTAGTTGGTTTCACTGATTCTGATTGGGCTGGTGACCCTGATGATCGGAAGTCTACTGCCGGTTATGTCTTCACTCTTGGTTCAGGACCTATTACATGGGCTTGTAAGAAACAGGCTGCCATTTCTCTTTCGTCAGCAGAAGCAGAGTATCGTGGTGCCGTGGAGGCTAGTAAGGAAGCCTTGTGGCTTCGTCAGATCCTATCAAAGTTTGGCTTTGAGCAGCAGCATCCAACCACACTTTGGTGTGATAATCAAAGTGCCATTCAGCTATGCAAAGATCCAGTCCAGCATCAGCGCAGCAAACACATTGAACTACACATGCACTTCATCAGAAAGCTCATTCATGACCATGTTCTTGAAGTACAATATTGTTCAACAGATGATCAGGTTGCAGACATCTTCACAAAGGCTCTCACAGAGGCGAAGTTCACTAAACTTCGATATATGCTTGGAGTTCAGGAAGTTGTCACTAAGGGGGGATAGGCTCTAGTGCCTCCTTCCTTCTCCTATTGTGTCATATTTGTAAATCCTTCAATCCTATCCCAAGTTGTTCTTAAGGGGGGATGTTAGGATATTCCGACACATAGGATATAGTTAAGTTCAACTTGGTCTAGTGTAGAGTTAGGTATAGAGTTAGGTAAAGTGTGTTTCTTTACCGTTGTACATTTTGTAACTTACAATCCGACGGTCACGATATGTAGTGATCCGACGGTTCACTCTCTCCTCGGTATTACCGACACTTGATCCGTGGCTTGACACCCGATTGGTCCATGAGTTCTATTTAAAGCGCATGGAGGGTCATTGTTCGGGTAATCCGTGCATGAGAGAAGCTTATGTAAATTTTCATTCTTTGATTAATAAATTGCCTGTAGTAGTCACGTTGGCGCAGGCCGTGGACTGTTTCCCTCTTTGAGGGTTTTAACCACATCAAAAATACTGGTGTATTGATCTGTGATCTGGTTGTGAGCGGTGTCCTTTTGGTGTTCTTTCTGAGGAACTTACCCTGTAAATTCCTACAGTTCTGTAGTCGAGGAATTTTCTCCTCTCATGTTCAGGCTCTCATCAATGCCTTGTTCTAACTTCTACTTGCAATGATGTATACCCTTTCCTATTGCTTTCACACCAAATGTTGTGATTAAATATGACCAGCAAATACATTCAAACACACATCAAAGCAAGGGACACATGTAACTTGATAATGGGGAATTAAACTCTAATCAATCATTCCACTACCAATGTGTATATTCCAATGTACAAAAGCACCCTTTGTATGGCATTAACTAAAAGATATTATGATTTAGACATCCAATTTAACCATCTCCATAGTCATCTCCCATAATCTCTTTATTAATATTCATCCCTAACATTGCTCTTTTGCCCTCATCATTGTTTCATACATAGACTTTTATGCAGTCTAATACATTACATATTGCCAAGTATATATCAAAGATAACAAGTATAAGCCATTACTTCATGATAGGCAAAGGGATGTTCCTAAAATTTGGGGATGTTTTCATACCTATCTCTAGTACAAGAAAGGCATCATTGTCTCGAGGACACCATCTATAAACTAGTGGACACATCCTGAAGCAACATAGGTAATAAACCTATTATGGAGGATTAAATCTAAGCAATTCATGTGACTCTTTCATCTTTGAAGTGTATGAAAACCCTTTTTGGAGCCAAAAAGGGCTTTCTTTAATTGGTCACTTATTGTGGACGGTCTTCATGTAGGCCATACACTTTAGCATCTTGGAATTCTCGAGCCTCCTACTCTTTCTATGGTCAGCATAAGACCCTCAAACATCTCTTCCAATTTTGTTGTTTTACCAGCTCTACCTTGAGATGGGTCTAAGCCTTTTCTAGCTAGTTTCTCCCTACTCTCCTATTATGAATATTCTCCCTTTTAAGGAACAAATTACCATGGGTTGTGTTATCACTCCGTAATTTTTGAGGTTGTGGAAAAAATCACAGAGGTAACCACAGAACCACTTTTGAAATTGGGAATCTAGCCCTTCCAGTTTCAGAGAGGGATTTCTCTTTATGATTTAACTCTATTTGACTGAAGGTATTAGGCTAGCTATTAAAGTTCAGGTTCGGGTTTTTTGTGTTGTTGGGTTGAAACTAAGAAGAAAGGCCATAGGGCAAATGGAGTCACAAGTTTAGCACGATCAAATACAGAGTTTACAGGCTAAACTTACAGGGCAGGTTAGGCAAATTCATTGGATACTTTAAGATCTATGTTGTGAAGGAGAGGAAAGGATTTAGAGATCCAATTAAAAACATACCAGTTTAGAATTCTTATTTTAATCTTCAATGGAAAACATAGGAATTATTCAAAAACCAGAGACAGAGTGTACATTCAAACAAATTTTGTTTTTTATCTTCTTAGAATAATTTAGATTTTAGAATCACATATGAGAATGAAAAGAAAACAAATTGACAAAGAGAGATGCAATTCACCAATAAAAATGACACAAGAATCATGTAATGATTGCACTATATTATTGAAAATCTGATCAATGGTGGCTCTGTGCGCTGCTTTACAATACAGGTCCTTTTCTTCAAACAAGTCCCAACCCTTCATACTTCGAATTATGAATTACTTATAGAAAATATTACAAAATATCTTGATTCTAAAGATCAAGATAGGATCCTAAAAATATCTAAAAATTGATTACAAAAGTAGTACAAAAATTTAGGAATTTTTGAACTGTTGGAACTACTGGCCCTATTGTTGAGGATGATTGTTGATGATTGAGCCTCCAAATTTGCTGCGTTGTTTGCCTTGCTGTCGAAGATAAAAAATTACTCAAGTAATTCACACAGCTTGTCCCATCTGTCTTCACTAGGGATAGAAAATTTAACTAATTTTCTATAGGCCTCATCCACATCTGTGTACTTCTGGAAAGTTGGTTTGATGATGAACAAATGTCTGAGCTCATGACTAATGAACAAGTCGAAATCTAAGGCCTCCAAGAATGCTTTCCCTATTATATGCCCCTTTATACCTGCAAATCTTGACTTGTCTTGGGCAATAGTGCATAGTTTCTCCTGGTACTCTGTCAAGCTCATGAGTTTATCTTCCCTACCAATCAGTCCTGGTAGACCTTTCCTGTTCAGTGCCAGCAAAAATATCTTCTGATGTGGTTGAAACATGTTTACCTATCATGAATATAGTAGCCTGCTAATCATCGTCCTGCATAAAAACTGGTGGTGGATTCTTTTTAGGCTTCTTGGCATAGATTAAAAACTGCTTGGCTTCAATTTTTGTTACTAGAGAAGACTCTTCTTCTCTGGGCCTTTTATCATGCCTTTCTTGAGGTGTAGGAGTCTGAGAGGTTGTTGTTGATATGACTTGTTCTTTAGCCTCTTGCAGTGCGTTCTCCTCCCACTGGCATCAGTTCATGTATTGCACGATCTCTGGCCGAGGATTATCTGTGTAGGGAGTAGTCTTTTGCTCCACCCTCAGATTTGAACTCATACCAAAAGGGTCATAATACCAAGTGAAGCTCAATTTAAAATTTAATTGCTTCAACAGCAAATCAGCTTCTTTACCAGCTATTCTGGTATTACACACAAAAGGTCCTACCTGTGCTTTAATTTTAAATTTTGCCTTCTTGTTATAGCCGCCACAAAATGTAAGTCATCCATATGTATCATTTGTCTGATGTATTCTAATGAGAACAGTCTCATGGGAACAAATTTTGGTAGCTTATCGGGTGGAAATTCACACCCATAGATTCTGATCTCAGTGTAGTTCTGGTATAAATGCCAATCACCTAGTCATTAAGATGCAAAAAAAAATTAATATATGCTCCTATGCTAGGCTCCAAATCACTATGCAACAGACAAATAACTGTATACAAAAACTGATCAACATAGTATGTGAAAGTAAACTCTGTGGAGTTTTTCCTAACCAGAGAGGTCTAATGTATGATTGATTGAGCACTACCCTACTCATCCATCTTATGCAAAGTAAAGGGAAACATGTCTGCTCGATGATAAATAAACATGTAAACTAGAACAACAGAATATTTAAAGCTCCCTCTATAGGAAACTTTATGAATTGATCATGCATTGCATCTGCAATAAATTCACTATAATTAAAGATAACAGGTTTCTCACTAGTGGTAAAAATTGACAAAAAGCCAACAATGGCCTCATCAACCCACTGATCAGAGTGGTAACCAAGTACATATGAAATGATGTTGATTATTTGTTTATTTACCTCGGGGAACATAGAAGAGGAATATGGAGGGTTTGTTTTAGGTAATTGGACATCTTCAGGAAGAAAGACTCCAAATATTTTCGCTCTCTGAGGGAAGGTTAAATTCTTGTAGAGCTCTGTGAGAGAGTCTACTGACAGTGGCTTGGAAGACTCTGAAATGATTACTTGGAGCATTTGAGATATGGCTTCGACTGTGATGGTGATCAGAATTTCACCATTTCAACCCATAATTGCTCTTTGAGAGGGTGCATAGCTTAATTGACACCAGGAGACTAGCTCCAGGAAATGATGGATTTGTGGGAACATGAATTGAGGGAGGGTAGACTCCCATAGATTCAATTCATCACTCTAATCTAAGAATTTCTGCTTCAACCATCTGTGAAGTTCGAACAAGTCGAATTCACAGTTTGTCTCAACAATTTTGTATTGTAAATCGACTAAGGGTTGATGATCCAGGTCAATAGGAGGGGGTAACATGGGATTTGCCTCTGATTTCTTTCCCTTGTCTTTAGGAGTTCTATTTTCAGGAGGTATTGTCGATTTTTAAAATCAAACACAGAGGGAGGAAAACAAAAGGATTACATGGAACAAGAAGCTGACAATAGAAAGCTGGAGTGGGGCCTCTGATAGCGATTGGATCACTGTCGTTGGGCAATTGTCTGGCTAATGCGACACCGTGAAAGATGGAAAGCTTGTACAGGTCGTGCAAAACAGCGAAGGAAAGGAATTTGTGGTTTAACAGTGCTTAATAAGGTAATTTTGAAGTTACCGTTCGTTTTTACCATTACTGGGAGAGGGAGAAATTAATTGGCATAACAGTTTGCTGACGTGCGCAGGGGAGTGCCAAATGGCGGCCTCTGATTGGGAGTGGGACGAATTCTCGTGACAGGTTAAACGGAAGGGAAAGTTGTGGGAGTGGGGTTCGCGAGGGTAAGTTAGCGAACGGTGAGTGAGTTGGCGGACGGTGAGTGGGGTCGGGAAGGGTGTCGTGGCAAATAGGGACTGGTGGAGGGGCAAGCGGTCAATGCTGGAAGACTTTTCGGAGGGGGGGGCGCAATGATTGAAAAGGCAAGGGGGGGTGCAAAACGTTGTAAGGGTGACACGTAACGAACATTTCGGACCCCCCCCCCCCCGGGAAAAAGTGGGATGGAGCTCGAGCGGCCCGAAAACACTCCCCTGTCGTTGATCCAAGCGGGGGAGATCTCGACCTTTGATTCGTCGCAGTTGATAATCCCATGCCAACATACCATTTTGTCGTTTTATCATAAAACCAAACATTAGCGCCAGATGCCTTATTACAAACAGTTAATCGTGATTAAATGACACGATCAATTATTTTAAACCTAATTAATTTATCCTAAGCACGATTAATCTATTCTAAAGGCGCATTTTGATTTGCAAGCCCTTTTTATTCATTTTTCTAAGGTTTTTGATTATTTTTTCTTTGTCAGTTAACCACGATTAAATGGTGTGATTAAATTCACTAATCAAGCTCAATCACGATTACACTATGTGATTGATTTATTCACTCACCTAATTAAATTTATTTTAGGACTAATCACGTTTAAACAGTGTGATTCGACTAACTATTTCTAATTCTCCTATTTACAATGTGGCATTTAAACAAGCTGCACACTTTAAAATCAAACATTCTTGAAGTATGCTTTCATGCAATTTTGATTTTTCTTGGTGGCATTTAGACTTGCTCACCTAGGGGGACATTTTCATTTATTTTTTTCTCTTTTTGATTTTCTTTTCTTTTCTTTCATTTCTTTCTTTATTCTATTTTTTATGTCCCCTACAATTTATTTTTCTTTTTCTTTTTATTTATATATATATGGAAATAAATTTCAAACAGGAAACATTATTTACATTTTTCAAATATAAATCATCAGGTAAAAACAACTCATCCTATGAAATATAGGACCCTAACAGGTTGTTGAGTTCTGCAAGGCAGCTTGTTAGAATTAAAGTTTTTTTTTAATCTAGAAGAAAAGGAATGCAATCTCCACTAATCAGACACAAGAGGATAAGATTTTTTCGTTGGTTTAGAGAACACTTACTTGTGCTAATCTTTCACTATTGATTACGTAGCAAACACAAAAGGCAAAGTTGGACATGGTGCACATGCAACAACTCTGGAAATATTAGGAAGGGACACCTTATTGATATTTCTCAAAATTCAGAATTCAAAAATTTCACCTCTTAACTGGAGGTTCCAAGATCTTAACCCTGTGAATTCAGCCATAAGGCTGTTATGAAACATAGAAGAAAACAGCAGAAAAGGTGGACAATATTTCAATCCTTAACAACCCATCTTCTAGACAATCCAAGGAGAAAAAATACCAAAGCGTTCTGATAAGTTTCAGCCCTCTAAGGCAGTATTATCATACATAAACCAGATCTGAAAACTCATATTTACAGCAGTAAAACAACCCTTATCTTCTACAATTACATGTTAAATCACAAAAAAACAAATATGCAATTTACACAAGTATTGGACAGTTGAAAACTTAATTAATATGCATAAGATGAAGTTCATGTACATACCATAGCTTTGTCACAAAGCCAGCACAATCCACTAGCTCTACAAAACCCTAGCTAAGCAAAACAATGAGAACACTAGCCCAACCAAGGAGCTTGAACATGCATGAATCAGTCAAACAAGTTCTCTAAGTAAAGGCATCTCCTATTCTCTTTCTTCACCAAATACACCCTAGGGTTCCATCTCAATACCTAATCTCAATTCTCTAAGGGATTAAACCCTGACCCTAGACTTCAATATGCTCCAAGAATATCAAGAAACCCTAGTGATTCCAAGAGAGAAAGAGACCAAGTACAAATGATGATCTAAGGGAGAGAAGATAACTAGTTAACTCCACTTGATTACATCTCTAACCCAAGTGATAAGCATAATGAGCTATGATCAATGATGACAACATAATGTGGGTCCATGCCCTTACATGCAACCTACAATAAACACATGTAGGCTCGCACAAGTGAAGCACTCCACTCCAAGGGTACACATGTCAAGTTCCAAGGTTATGTTGTACACAATAAACACTGCAAGATGTGTAGCTATATAAGGTATGTCCAGACTCTAGACTTATTTGTCACAAGTCCACATAGACTCCATCGTTCTTCCTAAGCCATGTGCTCCACTAGGTCCACTCCCCTTACATGAACACTATCACTAACTAGGCATCCCTAAAACAACTCCAAGCCTCAGCACAGGAAACCAAGCTAGCCCATGCTATCCAGGGCCTGATGCTCCCCTTTTAAATGCACAACACTCCTCCTAAATAGAGCATTCTCCAAGCAAGAAAAATTCTCCATGTGACCATCATGAAAGATGTCCCCCAAGCTATCAAGAGAACTCCAATGCCTAAGGAAGAATGCCAAGCAAGCACCCACTTGAGGTCAAGCAACCACTGAGCAAACTAACTCCAATGTGCCAATCCATCACAGACTATCTCACATGTGTTAATCCATCTCAAACCATACAAGGACTGGATGTACACCACGTACCCCAAATTCCATGAAGCACCCCCAAATAAGGTGTAGACACTTTAGGAGTAACCCAACAGCTAACACACCTTGCAGCATGAGCAAGGAATCTCCCCTTGATATCCAATCCCCTTTACCCAATCCACAATATCTCGATTGAGTGAGGAGGCCTAGCCATCTCAAGCTAGCAATTTCTCAAAAAAATAAACTTGAAGATGATGTTTGAGACATTGCTGTACATGAGATGGAGCCTAATAATGATGGTTTGGGGTCCTAAAGAAAAGACAAGAGTGATCCTTAACACAACGTGGGTTAATTTTAGTGGTGGCTTACATTGATTTCTTTAATGTGTCATGTTTTATCTTTTCTTTGCCTTAATGGCAATCCTTTTGGGGACACTAAACTTACATCTTGTATGGTCAAGTGGTACTAAATTTATTGTAAACCCTTCCAATGGTGGCTCACATTGATTTCTTTAAAAAGTCATGTTTTGTCCTTTCTGTGCCTTAATGGCAATCCTTTTGGGGACACTAAACTTATATGGCGTATGGTCAGGTGGTACTAAATTTATGTTACATATGACATGGGGACATTTTGCTAGGATCTATGGCTTTTAGACCAATTATAATTTTTCCTGTGGTGGCCACCCACGTGGTCCTTTTTTGTAAAAATGCCCTGTATTATATATTTGAAACATATTAGTAATCAAAGGAAGCATTTTTTACCAACAAGAAAAGGAATTTCAGATTTTAGGTTAATTCATACTTGTGAATGTAAATCTAACACTTACTTCACCACCTGCCGCAAGCAAGAGGCCATTTGTGCTAAAGATTAAACATTGCTGTTGACCCGCATTTTCTAACTGATCCAATGCTTTTCCTGAAGGCTTGATACCAATCTTTGTAGCCTCTGATTCATCCTGGCTCGTCAATTCAAATCTCCTGCAGCAATGATAAAATCAGCAATATTGAAAATTCCTTTTATAGGAAGCTCCATTTTCATGATGCTGTACTATTTTATGAAACAGTAGTTGAAAGATCACTGATACATTTTGAGAATACTAAAACTGTGAGCTAATATCAGTTTGTAGTAGATTGCAGAACCTTACTGGTATCCACGCTGATATCTATGACATAACACTATATATCCTCTACTAGAAAAAAAATTGTTTCATTGGGTTATTTAGCAACCCAAAAAAGTAAAATGTGTATAAAAGAAATTAGAACATGCCATGAAGGTCCAAAAAAACAAGAATATAAAAAAGAATTTATTTTTTATGTTCTCAAGGCATAAGAACACTACAAGCATGTTAAAACCTAAGAGCAGAAATTTAAAATATGGAAATGCACCTACCAAAGTTATTGGAAGTTGTGAAGACAAAATCTCAAAAGGCTGTGGAAACGAGAAACTAGTAGACAGCACTGACATGCTACACCATCACTTTCCCATATGTTTGAACATGTTAATTAAATATCAGACTTTGTAGCTTCCTAACACAGAAGAGAAAATTTCAGCAAATGACACTAAATTACTTCTTTGCTTTTATTAGTATGACACCAAAAATCCTTTGTTTTTCTAAAAGCTTCAACTGTAACAGACCCACCTCGAGAAATTTATCACCCCTAAGCTCAATTCTGTTGATTTTCTGGTAGCATTGGTTCAGTATTTTGGATGTTTATCCATTGCAGTTGTTGAAGAAGGCAGCAGCAGCAGTTGGAACAGAGTTGCAGTGCAGATGCAGTTGGCAGCAGCATGTAGAGTCGGCAGCAACATGGATCGCATTTGTGCAGTAGTTGGTGGGTAGCAATGTCAGATATCAGCAACGCAGAGGGATATGTCCAGAGTCAGAGTGATGCTTCAGTAGGTTGCATTACTAGAGCACATTCCTCGCTAAGAGGGAGTGTTGATTTCTGGTAGCATCGGATGTGCTCTAAGCCTCAAAATTTGCGGGGAGGCTAGGACACATGTATTCCAGAATGCCGAGAAATCATTTTGGGAAATTCCACCCGGAGACAGTTTTATTAAAATAATTAATTATATTTAATGGATGCCTAAGTCTAAACTTAGAAAATTAAAATAATTAAAGGGTATTAATTAAACTGCGGGTGAAACTTCTAGAAGAAGACGAGGATCAAGTCAAAATGATCTGAGCCATTAATTAGAATCTAATCTGGGTCGTTGATTGATCAACGAGAGGATTATAAGAAGAGGCTTGATGGGCATTTGGAAAACACATCGAGTGAGAGATCAGATATCGATTTTCTCAAGAGAGCAGCGCAGTAGTTGTCGGAGAGGTCATCAAAGAGATTTCTTGCAATGAGAGGCAGGGATAGTTTTCCGGTTGGAGAGTTTTCTAATCCGGGGATACATTGCGAAGGAGGCAGAGAGAGATCCAGAAGAGGTAGCGTAGAGCCACACTGGGGCAATGCAAAGCCTGAGAGGAGATTCGAAATTTGCTGGAGAGTCGAGTTCTAGAGCCAGAAGTCGGGGTGTGAGACCGGAAGGACAGAGTGTCGAAGTTCCACAAATCGACCAAAAAGAAGGGTGACACAGCGCCTAGTAGCTATGACGTTGAATTGCGTAGGCTGGCACAGAGGTGGTGTGGGGCTTGCCATTTAGAGTCTGGATCAATATTGAATCTCCAGTGATAGTGTGAGGTATTTCTCACTAATTTCTCTGCTAGTTAGATCCTTTGTATCAGATAGCCAGTAAGGCATCCAATTTTTGTATTCAAAAACTACTGCATAATAATAATCCTCAATTGTTGCACCGGTTTTCCCAAGTTGGGTTTTTCCAGGGACATTTGTCCAAAAACAACGATGTCACTTGTGTGTGTTATTTCTTCTTGCCCAATTCTTGTTTCCGCATATTATTTATGTTTTGAATGTTGCGGTTGTATTTATTTCGATGTTTGTTCTGTAATACTATAAATAACTTGTAAGAGAATTAGCAAGTAGGAGAAATAACATCAGATCGCTGCAGTAGGGGTTTGGGTCACCAAATTTTCACAAATTCTCTTTTCATGTGGCTTCCAACTCATACCTACCTCAACTTCAGCGCATTTATGATATTGACAGTTGTAGACTTTGCTTCCAAGATTGTAAGCTAGTGCCACTCACTTTTTGCCATTTGGAGCACTTATGTTGATTATTGTTGGTGTTTTGTTTTATTTGTGCCTCTATAAAGGATCCTCTTCAGTATTTCAACTTTCAACTATAGACTATAATGATGGCAAGTATGTTGCTTCCTTGTACACATGCATGCTTATGTGTAACTTGGAGCACTTGGTAAATTTTTTAATTCTTTTGCCCAAGAGGCAAATCAACACCCTTTGATTCCTTGAAGCACTTTGGTTGATCCTTCATGCTAATGCCTTGTTAAATCACTTTCATCTTCTATTGAATTCTTGGGTTGCCTGAAATATTCTTATGGATCATCAACAAACATTTGCCTTTTCGTGCATTTGGCTAGATCTTTTTTGCTTCAACACTTCCAATTCTCTTTTAGTTATGACGGAAGTTTCTTTTTCTTCCTTTCAATGTGTGCCTTTTATGATGAGATGCCATATTAGCACAAGTGTTGTTTGGAGTATTGGTTTTTAGGTTTGGTTGGATCACTCTTCATCTTCAGCACCTGTGACCACTATGAAATCACTTTCAACTTCAACATTTCCATCTTCTAGATATTGTTCTAGAAGACAATGTCTAGGGTAGTAGCTTTAGGGAAAATATGAACATCATGACCTAGGATTTTGGCAAGGTGGTATTTCAAGCGGGTGATTTCGCCAAACATTTCCATCCCACAGAGGTGGCTTGCACCTCATCTTTTCTCTATTATCATCCTCACATGGTTCACCATACTCCCATATTTGGTCCAATGGCTTTGGCATTTTATAGAGATCCGATTAAATTTTCAATTTTTGGACCTACCGCAAAAAACAAATGTGGAAATTCAAAAGAGGGTAAGAAGAGGCAGAGTCTAAATTTATAGTATATACTAATCTTGGAAAACAAAGAAAAGGAAGGCAATTTATTTTTTTTACATCGCTGCAAATAATAAATATGGATATGGTTTATTGGAGTAAATCTCCACTCCAAAAATATTTAGTTGATGGCAAAGAATACTATGGATTTTCCCTTGTTTGTTTGATGAAAAATGGTCACAAGACTCACACAACCCTCAAAGCTCAATCTTAGCACAAGAAAAAACAAAAATGACCTTTGAAAAACCCAAACCGCAACTTATATTCGCGTTTTTTTGTAGCAGGCCGATAATTTCCCATCATCTCGCAATAATTTCAAAATTAACCTAGGCATATTATCGCGATATTTTCCGGTGATAATATCAGCAAAGGCTCTTTCATCAATAATATCGTGATAATTCCTATACTATCGCAATCAATGTTGCAAACATCAACATCAGGATAAAATAAGCAAGGGTCCGAAAAACAAACAGATCATAAAAATCGTGAAAACATCAGTGAAAATCGGCAAACATCGGCAAAATTAAGATACCACCAAAATATCGGTAAAAATTGACAAACATCGGCTAGGCCAAAAAATCGTGAAATCGGGATAAAATCGAGATAAAATCAGGTTGTTTACAACATTGATCACAATATGTGCAACAATGTTTTAGATCCTTCTTCCTATCCCAAGTTGTTCTTAAGGGGGGATGTAAGGATATTAAACATTAAAAGGTGGCTTAAGACCAACTTCGTTTAATGTTCTAATCATGTGCACTTTTGCACTTAGTGATTTATGTTAAACTTTGTATTTGGAATTCAAACAAACCACCAACGATAAGCATCTTTTGTTGGGGAATGGTTCATGGGAAAATAGTTACTGGAGATAATTTTATCAAGCGAGGAATTCACGGTCCCGCCACATGTCTTTTTTGTTTTCTCACTCAAACTCTATTTAATATCTTTTTTTGGAATGTGCATGTGCAAAGACTGTATGGCAAGAATCTTTTACGGAAATTCTTTCCAAAGTGGATATGCCAATCAATTGGAAAGACATGTTCACAAGAAGGGTGAAAAATTACAAAGGATCTTTCAGTAATAAACTTCTTTTCAAAAGACTTTAGACAGCGCTTACAAAGTATATTTACTAGAAATTATAGCTCGAAAGAAACAGATCCATCTTCAGGCATGAGCTCAATCCACTGTTTTAGGTTGTGATGGTAGCAAATTATATAAATTCAAAAAGCCGAAAGAAATAGAAAACACTTGATGGGAGTATGATGAACAGAGATGGATCCATTGATTTCAAATTTGTCCAACTCCATTAATAAAAAAAGGAATAAATCCTTTTCCCAGATCAATCCTGTAGCTTCAAATGGATGCAAGTGAATTCCAGCAATGGAGATCCGAGCAGCATTCATATATTCTTTCTTTGATGGCACTCCAAATAGGAATCCAGAAGCAGTAGGAACAGGGGAATCTGTTTCGATCTTAGAGGAACATTGGGTAATATCCCAAGGGAATTTTCACCCTTAGGGTGTAGAAAATCCACGAAAATCTGCAACTGCTCCAATCAACAATCTGAAAGCTAGTTTCTTTTCATTAGGACACATATTTTATCTACTTATTTGCAATGAAATAGGAACGGAAATAAACACAGTCACTCAATAATCAAGACAAAAAAATGCTAGGGAACCCAACTGGGAAAACCCTTTGCTTGTTTGAGAATTTTATTAATAGAAGAATGAGCAATAGATCTCTTACAATACAATATTGTCTCAACAAAAAACACAATGGTTCTCCCCACCTGAACTAGGCTTGAAACACCTGCAAGTAGTCTGATCATGCCTCCCTATTTCTATGTGCATAGGTTGCTCCGATTATTTAGGGAATTCTCCCTAAATCCTTGCACAAATCCCAAGGGAAATTCCTCCTCAAATCTGCACACAACCTTCTCTTGCACACTCTTCCTTTCACAAGCTCACACACACAAACTTGTGCTCTCTATTGCTTTGTCTCACTAACTCATGCCCACAAAAAAATGATGAATTATGTGCCTTCATCCTCCTCATAAGCTTTTCGACCGATCTAAATTTGGCAAGTTTATTTTTGGAACTCCAACATGTCATTGACTAGTTAATTGAGTCTAACTGACTCATGCAACTTGTCCTAGACATAAATAACCTTTGAGATTGGTCACTTGTCCTTTTCCGAAGCTAGCTCGCACTAGGAGACAAATAACTAAGCCTCCAACTATTGGCATGAGTAAAACTATTTCATGAACTCATCCTGATTTTTAGGAACTCGTCCTAACTTTTAGGAACTTGTGCATGCTAAGGAAAGTTTGTTTGTGGTCACTTTGGCTAAGGCACAAGTCAAAGAAGGACCTTTCTCGCTACTATTTTCAACACTCCCTCTTAGCGAGGAAGATGCTTCTAGAAGAACTTCATCCACTTGGATCTGTCTCCACCACTATCACGTTATTTGCTACTGTAGTTGATACCTTTGAACTAGAAGACTTCCTTGCGTTCCTCTATGAATCTTGATCTAAAGGCCTGTTCTTTCCCACCATGTTTTGTGGGTCCATCACTTTAGACATCAGTGTCATGTACCCTGTGTACCTCTATGGTTACTTCCTCTGGCTGGAAGTGATACTAGTGATTCAACTCTCTTCTGATCTCCCTTAACCAAATCCTCAACCCACTTGGCCCGAACTCTCCTTATAGTGGGAGTCTCTAACTGAGTCGTTGCCTCCACTCGCCCTGGTCTATGCTCCTCATCATCCTATTGGTTAGCCCAACTGCCAACTATCTTAGACTCAAATTGAGATACTAGTTGAGGATCCATCTTCATAGCTCTATCCTACTCTTGCTTAACCACCACTTCTCTACTCTGAACTCTCCCTACCTTACTAATCAAGGTTGCATTTGTCTCTACCTACAACTTGTAGACTCTTCACCCTCACACCTATCTGCTTCTTACATCCAGAAGCTAAGTGTTAGAGGTATGCCTTACCTCTGTTGAGGATGATATCATATCACTTGTCCTCAAGGGTAGCTACTGAAACAAGACATTGCCTCAATCTTGGAACATAGAGAACATCTCTGAGATGAAGAGGATTACCTAACTCCCTCTGAAAACTGACAATACCAACTCCTCTAGCTTCATATTGACCATCATCTCCTAGCCTATGAAACCAGATTCGTCCAAAACAGGCCACGTGTCCGAATCCGACGAATCTAACACGATTCGATGGGAATTTGAATCCTAAAATGGGACACCACGTGTCCTAACAGGACACCATCAAATCCCGATCATGCCCTGATTTTGGGATTCGGATCCCAAAAAAGTGAGGGTTTATAAGGTTTATGAAGGAGGGTTTATGAGGGTTTATGAGGTTTGTGAGGGTTTATGAGGGTTTATAAGGGTTCATGAGGTTTGGGAGGGTTTATGAGGTTTATGAGGGTTTATGAGGTTTGTGAGGGTTTATGCAAATATTTGAATTTTGTATGTACTATGCATGCTATAATGTTACTAACTTACTTTGTAAACAGTAAAACTAACATCTAGATGAAGATCTATGTTTGAAATCAATGAATTTGTATCATTAATGAGAATTTGTGTAAAAAATATATAATTTTTAATATATGTATATATCTATAAATATATATATATATATATATAACGAATCCTACGTGTCCTGTTTCGGGGGGTCAACATGTCCGAATCCGACACTCGAATCCCTGTATCCTACGAATCCCGAATCCCTGTGTCAGGTGACTTAGCTCCTAGCTCAATCTAAAACTGCATGTCCTTCTCCTTCAAGTGGCTAAAACTCTTCTTGTTCCCAGTCATGTCGAAGGATGCTCCTGAATCAATATACCATATAATGTTATCTGCTAAGCTTGCCATTCAAGCAATCAATGAGAAATCTTTCTCGAACTGGGCAAAAAATGCATCTACCTCCGTTGATGCAGGTACATGGTCCTTACTGGACTCATTCCACTTAGGACACTTAGTGGCATAGAGTCCAAACTCATGTCAATGGAAGCACTTAATCTTGCTTAGATCCTTCTTCTTACCCTTCTAACTGGACTCGACCTCTTCTTGGCCCTTCTTGCCCTTGGCTGTCAGAGCAAGATTCTCATTGTCCACTGTCGTAACAAATCTACCATCTCTAGTCCCTCTCCAGATCTCTTCCTGAATGCAGTTAGTCCAAAACCTTTCCCAATTGGGAAAATTTTCTCTATCATTGACAGCATCCTAGAAATCATACCAAGACTTGTGAAGTCCAAGTAAGGCAAAACTCACAAGGCCGTGATCAGATATAATCACACCGACACCTCCCAGCTCATCTCGTACTTGAGTGAACCTTGACAAATATGTGACGATGGGATCATCCTTTCTCATTCGAATACTCCTCAACTTCTCCTTAAGCGCAAGCTTCTTGATATCACCAGTACTCTGATATAATTCTAAAATAGTTTTGAACATCTCATAATCTCTGACCCCTTCTAGAATAATCCTCTTTGCCTTGATATCATTCTTAGTATTTGGGGTCAATTGTTGGGGATCTTGTGGTGGCGGTATGGCCTACTTCACAAATTTCCCCATCCTATTATCCTCCAAAACTATAGCGATCCTCCCTTTCCATGGAACGAAGTCCGATGCTCCCTCTAAACAGTGATCTACCCTCAATCCTTGGTACACCATCCTACTTCCCAGAGAGCTCTCCAACACCTGTGAACTAGGGTTGATTCACTAGCTCTCTTGGTTGCCTTTTCGTCCTTTAAAGTTCAACTCCAACAATTCGGCCTCTCCTATCAGTCTTGTAGCCCTTCACAAGGACTGAACTTAGGGCTCAATAGACACCTTCTAGCAGCCCACCAATCTGATCTTAAGCTGCCACCAAACTTGTCCCAAACTAGACACCATCAATCTACCAAACCATCAACATGGAAGGAAATACATACCTCTTGAAAGAATACTTCTTTACTCACTGAAACACCTCGTCCGGTGCACCAACTTCTATGAATTACGGCCCTAGTTAAGTCTACCTATAGCAGTTGCTTCAACCCTCATACTCGGCCTCCACTCCACCTTCAGAACTACCCGGTCCTTGTGAAAATTCCTTGAAATGCAGCCACTGGAATTAATTCTCCTAACTGATTATTCAGTTTATTAATTTTTATGATTCATATTGAATTAATCACACTGCAATTTCTTCACCAAATAAATAAACATTATGGAAATAAAAATACTAGAAACTGAGAAATGCTAGCACACACAAAAATCATGACACTGTTATTTTTGGACAAAATTCCCCAAAAAAACCCAATGTGAGAAAACCGGTGCAATATCTGAGGGTTTTATTATTATGCAGCAGTGAATTTCTGAGTAAAATCATTGGAAGCCCAGTTGGCTATCCAATCAGCAAGAATCTGACAAAAATATTCAAAGACAAAATTCTCTCTCCACAAGCAAACGTCGGCCTCTGTCTCCCTCTGAAAACTAGTCGTCCAACCCTTGCGCAGGCCCTTTTTGTGTTGCTTCTGATCAATCTAAGCCATTGTGCTGGGAAACCCGCACGATCCTCATGGTTGTACTGGTTAAACCAGCGTGACCCTAATCTGTGACTCGTCAGAAAAATGCGCACGACCCTTGCGGCTGTCTTGGGCTAGCTTCACCATGGAATTTTTTCTGTCACTTGTTGCGGCCTCTCCATAACTGGAAATCTTCCCTTGGATCATTGTCTCCGCCCCTCAGACACTTGCTACTCAATCTCTTACTCGATCTCCCCTGCAAAATCACTTGCATTAGAGAATTGAACTATCTAGATCACTAAGCATCTACATTAGTGTGTTCTCCATCTACCCATCGACCTATTCTTATAATCTCCAGTTGAAACTCCAACAGCCACAATTAAAACTTAATCGATGGTTAATATCATCTCCAAGTCGATTTGTGTGAGTTTCTAGATAATTTTCACCTTTCTCAATTAATTACTATTCATTAACCATTTTTCCTGAGACTTAGAAAATTTTCAATTCTGGTCAATTAATTTAATTGAACCATCTCTAGGTGGAACTTCCAAAAACGATTTCTGGGTTTTGGAGAACCCCTATGTTTTAGCCTTTCCACATAGTCTCAAAACTAGAACACCATCTGATGCTACAAAAACTAACACTCCCTCTTTGCGAGGAAGGTGTTCTCTCCAAACTTTGTCTTTGTACCCCAAGACATGATCCATCTGTCTGACTGTACTATCTCTGTCATCAGTGCCCTACACTGCTCTGCTCTGCTAAACCATGAAGAAGAAGAATTGATCGAGAATGTCTCATACCATTCTCAACTGACCCGAAGTCAATTCCATATGAAGAGAGTGTGTCATACCATTCTTACTAACCTGAAGTCAATTTCATTGATCCCAGATCAATATCACAAGAGAGTGTCTCAAACCACTCATGTTGATCCCAAATCAATGGAAGTCATCCTAGCATAGGGAGTACGGTAGATACAACGATGCGTCCATCGATAGTACTACTATGGTCCCTAATCCCATTTCCTTACTCATTGGCCAGATGAGAGGTACTTACCATGAGTCCCAAACTGCATGGGTAGGATGCCTCGGCAGGAGAACCATTCATCATGTCCCTAGGTCACCACGGGGTATTACAGGGGAAGGCTGAGCCATTCACCCTGTGCACAGTGCACCATTAGGGGAGGGTGAGTCGCCCTATGGTCGCTGGTTGCTCCAATAAGTACCCCAAGCCCCCTCGAGCTCCCAGAGCTCAATGCATGCAATATGCAGGACCCTCATAAGTCTCTCAACTCCAAGTCGTTCGGGAAAGTCACAAATTTGACCTTTCCCAAGGTCTTTGACAAAATGCCTGCGACCTGTACATCAGTCTCAATGCAATGGAGCCTCCTCGCTTATCGACATACCATATCCCAGATAAGGTAATATCTGATGTCTATCTGTTGGAGCAATCATAGAATACGAGATTCCTCAACAATCGAATCCCCCCGGGTTGTCACAGAGGATCACGATGGTATTCATCATGTGTGCAAATGGCTCGCTGAAGAGCTTCCACAACCAGGCAACTTCACACGAGATCATACTCATAGCTATGTATTCGGTCTCAGCGGTGCTTATAGCAACCGACTTCTACTTCCTGCTCATCCAAGATATTGAACAGAACCCAAAGAGAACCAGCACTCGGAAGTGCTCTTGCAATCCTCCACACTGCCTGCCCAATCAACATTCGAATAATCATGCAACTTCACATTTCCGACAGTGTATCTCAATTCATGAGAGATTGCGCCCCGAAGATATCTCAGAAGATTCTTGGCACCAATTCCATGAGGCTCAACCATATATGAGCTCATTATGCTAACTGCAAAACATATGTCCGGACAAAAGTTCACAAAGAACATCAATGCGAATGAGTTTATGAAACTCAGAGGCATTTCCCAAATCTGGTCTGTCATCACTACCATATAACATCTTAAAGTTAAGATCCTCGAGGTAGTCACTAGCTTGCAGTTTACCATTCCACATCCGGAATCCAACTCCCTCTTACCTCTGCAAATGAGAGGGTCTGCGCCTATATACATGAGATTCTTGATCATGAAACTCAAACCCCTCAGGTTGTTCCAAACCTATGGACCTGCTACATAAGGGGAATGGTCCCCTTGTAAGATTTTCCTTCGGTACATCTCAGACATGTACCTCCATGCCCTTCTTGAATTTAGGCATCCCTGTCACCCTCTGCCTCACATCGGGTAGGGCCCCATGAGTAGACCTCTGGTGTTATAGATGAGATATGTCAATTGACATGATCCCTAATGGACCATCCTGCAACTTGATACAAATTGCTAACCCTGAACCCATTTGAAAAAGCATCTTTGAAAATTCTATTTTCAAACACGTACCTTTCCATCGATGAATGCCACCCTAAAACCTTTGACTTCCATTGTCGAAATGGACACCAGGTCCTTCTTGTGATCAGGTACATAAAATAGATCCTGTAAATGAATCGAGTTACCCTCATTCAATTGAGGGGTAGCATTCCCTACACCCTTTCCAAGATAGGTGGCATCGACTCCAAGTATAATCCCACGATTGTTTCCATCTCTACCATATTAGAGAGAGCACCCTACTATCCGATGAAGTGCCTTGAAGCACTACAATCAATAAGCCAAATTCCCAAAGAGTCTAAAGGAGAGGGCAAATACAAGATAACACTTCTTTATCTTATCAAAAACAACATTTGATTCTTCATACCTAGGGTTCCTTTCTTTCTTGAAGAGTCAGTCGTTTCCTTGATGACCTGCATTACCTGTCATTCCTCTGATCATTGAAGATGTCCCTAGAATGATTGTTATCATCATCAAGTGATATGTCTGTACCATTCGGACACTCCTTTGCATAATGGTTGAACTTATTACAAATAAGGCATTTGCCTTTCCTTCCACCCTTAGATCCAGACTTCCCATTGAAGTGATCTTTAGGTAGGCCATCAGAAGCTTCTGCTGCGCCATTCTGATAATATTCTCTACTTCAATTTCACCCTCCGTGAATTTAAAGAGGGATGAGGAATCCATTGATCATTTCGTCATTTCCCAACTGTCTCCGGTGATTGCTCTTTCACTCTTGCTTGGGCTTTGTCTTCACCTCAGCTCCGATACCATGTTAATTTTAGGAATGTTCTATGCTTAGAGCAATTTATTTCAATTTTCACAGTTAGCTCAATATCTTTCCAGATTAGCAATCACATCAGCATTAAAGTAAACTGCAGATAGAACATAAACATAAATCGCAAAAGACAAGCCAAGACAAGAGGACACAAGATGTGGCGCTAGCCAGGGATAAACCCCAATGTTGGGAAACCCTTTATCAATTCTTCTTAGATGTTCTTCAATAGTTCAGTAGAGAGAGAGAGAGAGAGATAGTACATTTACAACAGAAGTCAACACTTTGACTTATCTACATAAGAGGATAGATCATCTCTAAGAAGATGATACATGAGATCAGTTGAAGACATGCTGCTTCAACTGATTCTCTAAGGTGAATCCTCCTTCACCTATCATAGTGTTGCATCTCGTCATCATGTTGCACCTCATCGTGTTGCACCCATCATCACAATGCTGGACCTTATGACCATGTTGTACACATCATACTGCTGCACCTTATGCTGCATTGTTGTTCCATGTGTCATAACCATCTTGTCATACAGCATGTCTCATGTGCTTGCAGCACCATGCTTGCCACTGCTATCCATGTTGTCCGTGCTTTCCATGCTGCACCATGCTTGCCATGTTGTCCATGCCTGACCATGCTTGCCATGTTGTCCATGCTTCACCATGCTTGCCATGCTGTCCATGCTTCACCATGCTTGATGTTGTCCATGCTTGCTGTTGTCCCATGTGCCTTTGCTACCATGTCACAGCAGTGCCATGTATCTATACAGCACTATGTACCTTGTTGTCCTATGCATCTATACAGCACTATGTACCTTGTTGTCCCATGCATCTATACAGCACTATGTACCTTGCTGTCCCATGCATCTATACAGCACTATGTACCTTGTTGTCCTATGCATATATACAGCACTATGTACCTTGTTGTCCTATTTACTTTGTTGCACTAGTTAGCAGCACCATGTAGCCTTAGCACTGATGTATTAGTCGCCTTACTTGTTGAGCAGCGCCATGTACCCTTGCTGTCATGTGTTCTTTCACCACGCTGCGCTACTACACTGCATCACTGGATAGGGCATCATCCTATAGCCCTTATCCTCCATACAAATCAGCAAGGCAGCCTTCTAAAGACTGCAGTTCTCCAAGGGAATAACTCTCCATAACTACATTATTCCTTTAGGCCTTGTTTAACTGCGGCTAAGGCCACGCTGTCCCTACAGCTCCTTCACGTTGTCTAGGGCAGCCTCCACGCTGTCCTTCTGGTCCTTCATATTGTGGCTAAGGTCACACTGTCCCTAGAGTCCCTTCACGTTGTCTAGGGCAGCCTCCACGCTGTTCCTTTGACCCTTTATATAGCGGCTAAGACTCCATTGTCCACACAGTTGTTCCTTGGCGTAATCTGCACATTAATACGCACTTGGAACAGCGCTTACCTACCACGTTGTCACCTACAGCAAACCCTCACTACAGCCCATAAACTTGACTGCGTTAGGGCTTCTCACTTGACTGCATCTTAGGGCTTCTCACTTGATTGCGTCCTAGGGCTTCTTACTTGACTACATCCTAGGGCTTCTCACTTGACTACGTAGATACTAGGGTTGTCCTCCTTGTAGCGTTAGGGCTACCTTCTTTTCCTCCAACGTCTAGGGCTTCCACTCCTAGATTTTTCTTCCACTAAAACCCAAGACAAGTGGAGAGAAATCAAGATAGAAGTGTGTGTGAAAAATGACTCTCAAGTCATCTCCTTTTATATTAAAACGTTGAGCACATGTGGGGTTTATTTGGTTGTTGGCCGACCTTGACGAATTGTCTTATAACACAATTAAATTCATAACTCCATGAATACTTATCAGAATCGGATGATCTTTAAATCAATCCTACACCTCTCGATGAAAGGGATCCAAGAAAAATATCAGCTGCCATAAATAAGATGACCCATATGGAATTTGGCCCTAGTTGCCAATTTTAACAACTAGTCTGCAACTGTCACTCTGAAATCTGATATCATGTGAAAATTCCTTGAAATGCAGCAACTAGAATTAATTATCTTCATTGATTATTCAGTGTATTAATTTTTTTGATTAATATCGAATTAATCACACTGCAATTTCTTCACCAAATAAATAAATGTAGCAGAAATAAAAATACTGGAAACTGAGAAATGCTAGCACACACACATAAAATTTGACACAGTTATTTTTGGACAAAAGTCCCCGGAAAAACCCAATGCAAGAAAATCGATGCAGCAGCTAAGGGTTTATTTTATTTTGAGTACAACTGAATGCCCAAAACTGGCAATCCACTACAAGAGAAATATTGGCAAAATCTCAATTACAAGCTCCCTCTGAAAAACTAGTCGTCCAACCCTTGCGTAGACCTTTCGGCGCCCTCACGGCTGATCTTTCTATACTCGCCTGATCTGCGCAATTGTAATGAGAAAATTTGCACAATCCTCGAGGCTGAACTGCCCCTCCAACACTTGCTACACGATCTCTCCTGCTAAATCACCTGCACTGGAGAATCAAACTGCCTAGATCATTGAGTATCTGCAACTAGTGTGTGTATGTTCTCCATCTACCCATTGACCTCCTCTTATAATCTCCAGTTGGGACTCCAACGGCCATGATTAGAACTTAATCAATGGTTGAAATAATCTCCAAGTCGATGTGTGAGTTTATAGAAAATTCTCACCTTTCTCAATTAATTGCTATTAATTAACCATTTTTCCTAAGTTAGACTTGAAATTTTTAATTGTGATCAATTAATTTAATTGAGTCATCTCTAGGTGGAATTTCCAAAAACGATTTCTAGGTTTTGGAGAACTCCTATGTTTTAGCCTCTCCACAAAGTTTGAGACTAGAACACCATCCAATGCTACAAAAACTAAAATTCCTCTCTTCTACCTAGCGCTACTTATGCATTGACCTTGAGAGTTACTTGGACCCTGTTCCATATCCTAGTTAGCCCTTACGTGACCTCCAACACTAGGCTACAAGAGCTCAACCTCTTCCCAAAAAATTGCACAGAACCTACGGCTAATTCTTGAGAGAATTGGCACCCAAGACTATGCACAGATTTGACCCCAACATGTACCTGCAACTGCCCTAAACTCAGCCTTCTTCAAGCACAGAAAGAACCCAAAATAACTTGTCCTCCTCCTCTTGAAAAGACTCCTATAGTGGCTACAACTACTTCAAATCAGATATCCTTCCTCTTTAATGAATTTTCACTTGTGATGAATGGGTTTATTCATGCTTTGATACCATGTAGAAAATATACAAAAATCTACAACTGCTCTAATGAACAATCCGAAAACTAGGTTCTTTTCATTGGGACACATATTTTCTCTACTTATTTGCAGCGAAATAGGAACATAAATGAACACAGTCACTAAATAATCAAGACAAAAAAAGTTCTAGGGAACCCAACTGGGAAAACCCTTTGCTTAAAAATTTTATTTATAGAAGAATGAGCAATAGATCTCTTATAATACAATATTGTCTCAACAGAAAACACGATGGTTCTCCCTGCCTAGGCCCTAAACCACGCTTGAAACACTTGCAAATAGCTTGATCCTGCCTCCTTATTTCTATGTGCATAGGTTGCTCCTATTATTTAGGAGATTCTACCTAAATCCTTGCACCAGTCCCAAGGGAAATTCCTCCTCAAATCTGTGCAAAAACCTTCTCTTGCATGCTCTTCCTCTCACAATCTCACACACACAAACTTGTGCTCTCTATTGCTTTGTCTCACCAACTCCTGCTCACAAAACAATGATTAATTATGTGTCTTCATCCTCGTTATAAGCTTTTTGACCCATCTAAAATTTGGAAAGTTTATTTTTGGAACTCCGACATGTGATTGACTAGTTAATTGAGTGTAACTGACTCATGCAACTCATCCCAGACATAAATAACCTTTGAGACTGGTCACTTATTTTTTTTCAAAGCTAACTTGCACTAGGAGACAAATAACTGAGCCTCCAACTATTCGAATGAGTAAAACTGCTTCATGAACTCGTCCTGAATTTTAGGAACTTGTCCTAATTTTTAGGAACTCGTCCTAACTTTTAGGAACTTGTGCATGTTAAAGAAAGATTGATTGTGATCACTTTGACTAAGGCACAACTCAAAGAAGGACCTTTCTCACTACAATTTTCAACATAGGGTTATAAAAAATCCCAAAATAAATTGACTAGCTTACACAACCTTCTTTCAATTGTTAAACAGATAAAGGGAATAAATCATATAGCCAACAGTAGACTTTAGCAAACTTCAATAAATCATAGTTAATTCCAATTCAGCAGCTTGCTCTAGGGCTATTACACCAAAATCCTGGTTATATAGCCTTCACAACAGTGACAATCCCTCACTACAGACAGTGTAAGTTTAACAGTAATGCCCTTCCCGAGCTTGCTAACTGGTCATTGTCCTTATGTGTGGTTATATTGCCCTTCAAGTCTAGTATTAATATCCACTAGAGACCTCGGTCGTGTTGACTTGCGCTATGCAGACTCAAATTTTTTGTAACCAGTGGGATTCAGAAATTGTTCTGTACTTCCTCAAATGACTCACGGCTACAACTGATTCATGGTAGCATCCTTCAACAAGTCTCCCTGACTGGAACAGGGCCTCAGGAAGTTCAAAACTACCCCCACTGTCTTAAAACCGCCTCAAGAATGGTTACATTTTGTTTCCTTGCCTCAAGGATTTTAAAGCACTGCAACACTATCCAAAACGGCTTCAGGGAGGTAAACAGGCCGCAGGTGAGCCCTAGATTCCCTTTGCTCCCTCAACTAAGATGGGTTGCTCCTTCGCCGCGCTAAAACAGGATTAGGTGACCAATATAACCTTTGTTGTCTTAGATTAACCATAGAAATCTCATTGACCAAATTAATACCACAGAGAGGTTCCTCATGGCCAAAACAAATCTGAAGTACTCTTGGAAAACACAGTGTAACAGGACAGAGAGAAAATGGGGCCGTAAGGTGGGATCACCTCCACCGAAACTAGTCAAGAGAAAAAAAAAAGGGGTCTTAAAACCCTCAGAGTGTAATGTTCCCAAGAAATTAATTGCCCAAGAGACAAAGTAGCCTATCGACCACAGTAGGCTATAATCCTTGATAAAGGGGAAAACCCCAAAATACCCAATGTTTGGGCAAGTTTTGGGGCAGCTGGACTAAGGAACCCAATGTTGGGGGTTTTGTGTGAACCTCACTCAATCAATTAAGGAGGAAGGCCCCCTCAAAGAAGTCTATAAATACAAGAGGGTTGAATTTATTTGGATCATCATTGGATTGGATCATAATTCATTCATCTCTGTTTTCTTTGAACCTGTGGCACTGAGGGTTTTAAGAACCCTTTTTCCCTACTAATTTCGGTGGTGAAAGATTCCACCCTAGTTAGTTTTATTTTCTTCTTTTCTTTCTTTGTTCTGGCAAAAGGAATTCCCTAGGAGCAGCTGAAGTTGCACGAAATCCTTGAGGTTGATTCATGACCGATTTGAAGCCCTGAGGCAGCAAGATAAACCTAAAGCTAGACGAGACTTTCTGATGCAAGTTTATGAAGAAAGCGTAGTCCTGAGACAGTCAACTCTTCTCCTGAAGGCTGAAATAACCGAGTCCCCTTATAGCACAGTCCGAGGTTTGAGGCACCATAACCATTTAGGGTTGGTAATCCGAGTTCTCTGAGGCCGTTGAGCAAGTGTTTCTCTGGTGTTTTCGTTGGTCAATAAGCCCTATTCAGGAACAATGGAATCAAGTCTATGAGTGAGTTTTCTGCAGTCAATTTTGGGTGGCAGAACAGTGCGGCACTGCAACAGAAATCTGAACTGAAGTGGTTAGTAGGTGGCGAGGGTAGTTCTGAACCCTGTCCCAATCAGCCAGTCATATCAAATAATGTTATCATAAATTAGTGAACCCGCAAGTCACTTGAGGGGGCACGAAACAAAATTTGAAATCCAATCAATTACAAGAACCTGAGCCACATAGTTTAAGTCAAGGCAGTTGTGGCTTATAGTGGGTCCAATACCAAACACAAGGAACGATATCACTGCAGGAAAAGTCATGATCGGTCAGCTCGACTAGGGCATTTGCATGAGGCATTTCAGCCCAATCCAGACTCCCTCTGCGACTGGTCAAGGATCGTTCAATGCTCAATCAGCAATCTCAGCTAGGGCATCCACACAAGCTTACTGTGACAGCCGTCAAGGCATTTCCATACCCTCTCATGTGGCTGGACAATGATTTTCCCTACAGCATCTAGTTAGGGTTTGTATGGCACGAGTTTTAATATCTGATTGTACCCACAGTGAATTAGTACAGGCATTGCATTGCTGCCAGCCTTAGTTCACTTAGTATAATCACAGCAGAAGTATCTGGTGAACTGTGTACTGATCTTGAAATCAGGATGATAATTTAGTGGTTGAAAGAACCTACTGTTTGAAAGAATTATATGGTAGCCTGTGGTATTTATTACTGAGAAATCCTGTCCTATCGCAATGTTGTCTTGTTGAATAAACGAATATTGTTGTCAAATAATTTTGTTGATCTATTGTAACCCTAGTCAAGAATAGCAACCCTAGGGCAAAAATCTCCCTAGAACACTACAGTGATATCAAAGCAGAGATACTGCCAGCCTGGATGGTGTTTGAAGATGGAGCAGCTGGACAAATTTTTTGCAAAGAGTATGCAGAGTCTTGCAGAAAGCTGGAAGCGCAGCAAACGGAAGCTATAAAACAATTGCAATATTGGAACAGAGTGGTTCCTACAGAATTTGAAAAATTTAACAACAAGGCTGCAGCATCCAAGCAAAATGATGGGGATCAATCCCTTGAACCTGATGTTAAGAGCACACAACAGAACGCAAGTATATGGACGATTTTTTTGGCTAGCTGTAAGAAAAACAAGTCGAGTACAAGAGAAACTAAGGCAAAGGCAAAAGCATGGACGTGGCTGTATTCCCCTAAGAAGAAGAAAAACCATGATATGAATTCAAAGTTTTCAAAGAAGAAATCTCCTGATGAGGATGATCAATCTCCTCGAGCGAGCCAAGAAGGCCATAATGAGGAAGCTGATGATAATGATGATGGAGTGGAATGGCAGTGACACCTCTGTTGAGATTGCTCAGAAGAGGATTAAGGAGCAACTAACTCTTGCTACCAGTGAGATGATGATGTTAACTATTCCTGAAGAAGGTATAAAGCAACGCACGGATATGAAGGATGTAGGTGAAACTGCTTCAAAAAACACAATGGCTGAGCCTGAAGACAAGCCTGCTGCTGAGAATGGTAAGAAACCCACAAGATCAACATCAACAACCAATATTTCACCAAGCTTTGCGCCAAATGGATATTCAAAATTCTCGAGGCATGTTCAGGGCCCTACTGTCAAGTGCACCGGCGACATCATTTTATGCCAACAAAGCAAATAGCCCACAACGTATGACATACTCAATTAATTCTTCAGTAACAACAAGCAGTAATGCAAGCTATGAACAGGGTTCTGCAAGTGTTGCACCTGATACTGAAGGCAGCGATCATGATCAAGATGATGTAGGGAAGGAGTGTGACAAAAGCTTGTTTCCACAAGTTCAAGAGGAAGCCTTTGCCATTGATAAGGTGGAGGTAAAAGTTAAAGATGGTCAAGCTAATTCTTTAGGCTGTGGCAGGAATCAACAGGAAGATCCTGAATGCAATGGTGTTGAAAATGAAATGATCGTAAATATAAATGGAAAAAATATAGCTGTTGTTATGGATGACAGTATATCTGACTACTGTCAAAATGCTGATGTTAGCTATACTCAGCTTAATGATCCTTTGGCTGGCATGGTTGAAGTCAGGGTAACTGATTCAGATTTTTGAAGAAAAGAAGCTGCTATAATTGGCAATGAGTACTCAGCAGATAGCTCTTTTGTGGATATTTATGAGAATTTGCCAGCAAACAATCCCAGTCCCAACAAGAATAATGATAGCACCTGGGAATATCTTCAGGCTACCCTGCAAAGTGACTTAGAAACAGAAAATAAGCAGAAACTCAACTATAGCTCAAGCCAAAACTTGTTTATGTCTAAATCTACGGAAAACCAAGACATTCAAACTGGTTCAGTTCCAGTGGATCAACTAAAATCTACTGAAAAACAACCAGAAAGTGGTTCAGTTCCAATACAATGATTAGTAGAGTGTGAATCAAGGTGCATGCAGGACAGCAACATCGCAGAATCTGCTGTGGGGATTGGAAAACAAACTGCTGTACACAAGTCAAGAGAGGCTAACCAGCAGGACAATATGTCTAAATTAAAGGGGAATGAGAGTTCTATGAATTTCCAGAGTAGAGATGATACTAAGTATATCACAAGTGTACCCTCACATGGGTCCAGACTCCACATCTTCAGTGAATCTTTTAAACAGGGCAAACAGTTGCAAGTGGCCGGTTGTGCATGCAAAAGTTGTCAATGCCGCTGATTCACCAGAGGCTGGTTCTCAACTTAAACTATCTTTAAATGATTTGAAGAGTTTAAGGCGTGAAGAGAATCTGCTGATGCAGTCTTAACAAAACAGACAGAGGCTAGGGTATTGCATCAGTCAAGCAGGAGACTGGATATAAACAACTCTGTAATTAATTCTAATTTCAAAGTGCCAATTGGTATTTTTACTCCAACTACAAAAGTAGAGTGACACAATCCAATCTCCAGTTCATAATGAGGATTCTACTACAGAAGTTGGCATTGCTTCCTTTGTAGATGTTTGTTTTTGAAAGTACAAATGTCATGCAATCTGGTGCTTCAAACCCTGCTACACCTGCAGCTGAAGATAAAACATGTGTAAATCAAAGTTCAGGTTTAGAGAACTTAAAAGGAAGAGATCCCATTTTGTCTATCACTGGAGTCAGTTTCATCTTTTCATGATAACCCTCTATCTACCGAAATGGATGGGAATGTGGACAATTTGCTTGTATCAGGAATTATGAGCAAAGAAAAATGTTGTCAATGTGATGTCAAGTTAATCTTGGAAGCACACAACTAGAGACATTCTTGTACTGAAAATTGTGATTTGTCTCAGAATGTACATTCCTCTTCTGAACAAGCAGGAGAGAATGCATTCAGAGATTCCAAGCAGGCAGTTCCACAGCCTCCTAAACAGGATAAAGAAAAAGCAGAAAATGGTTGTGATTTGTTGTTGGTTAGAAATGATAGCTCTCTGCAGATCTCATTTGATACTGTTATCTCAAATGATGACAGTAATAGTCAAGAAGGGGTGGCAGATGGCTTGCAAGAAGGTGACAGGAGCTGTCAGACTGAAGCTACACCCTCCCTTCTTGATCAGAGTAATTCAAAGATACTGATAGAGCCTTCTACGTTGACCACATCAGAAGAGAATACTCAGAGTGAAGATGTAAGCACAAAACATCCTGAGCCAGACAGTTGTAAGAATGAACTCGCTCCTGTTTCACAAGAACAAGCTATCAAGTCTGATCCTCCAAGAGGGTATCTTTCAAGAAATCTCACTCCGAAAGAAACAACAGATACCATATTGTTTTGCAGCTCTATAGTCCCCAATATTGCCTACAAGGCATTGACTATTGGTGATATTGATGCTCATGTGAAAGATATATACACCACCAAGGAAATTCCTGGAAGCACTGAGCATGGATTGGACAAACAATCTACAGAGGCTGTTATAGAAATTTTCAAATTACCCATTGTGATGACTCTAAGTTTGATGGTTATGAAGATGAATACGAACTTATTTCCGATTCTGAATGAGGTTGAAAATAAGCATCAAGTTGAAGAAGGGAAACAAAGGGGGCAGCAGCGGAACTTGTCATTGCTTGAGGACAAGCAATGTCGGGAAGGGGGGACTGTAAAGTTCCCGAGAAATTAATTGCCTAAGAGACGAAGTAGCCTATCAATCCCCGTAGGCTATAGTCCTTGATAAAGGGGAAAACCCCAAAATACCCAATGTTTGGACAAGTTTTGGTGCAACTGAGCTAGGAACCCGAAGTTGGGGGTTTTGAGTGAAACTCACTCAATCAATTAAGAAGGAAGATCTCCTCAAAGAAATCTATAAATACAAGAGGGTTGAATTCATTTGGATCATCATTGGATTGGATTATTTATCTCTGTTTTCTTTGAGCCCAAGGCACTGAGGGTTTTAAGACCTCTTTTTCTCTACTAATTTCAATAGTGAAAGATTCCACCCTAGTTAGTTCTAATTTTTTCTTTTCTTTCTTTGTTCTGGCACAGGGATTTCTCTAACTAAGGAGCAGCTGAAGCTGGACGAAATCCTTGAGGTTAATTCATGACCAGTTTGAAATCCTGAGGCAGCAAGATAAACCTAAGGCTAGACAAGACTTTCTGATGCAAGTTTATGAACAGAACGTGTAGTCCTGAGAGAGTCTACTCTTCTCCCGAAACAGTCAAGTCCTCTTATAGCACAGGCCAAGGTATGAGGCATAGTAACTCTCTAGGGCTGATACTCTGAGTTCTCTAAGGCAAGCATTTCCCATTGAACAAGTGTTCCTCTAGAGTTTTTGTTGGTCAACAGGCCCTATTCAGGAACAGCAGAATCAAGTCTATGAGCGAGTTTTTTGTAATCAATTTTGGGTGGCAGAACAGTGCGGTAGGCGGCGAGGTTAGTTCTGAACCCTGTCCCAGTCAATGAGTCGTATCAAAGAATGTTATCATAAATTAGTGAAGCCGCGAGTCACTTGAGGGGGCACAAAACAAATTTTCAAATCCAATCAATTACAAGAACCTGAGCCATGTAGTGTAAGTCAAGGCAGTCGTGGCCTATAGTGGGTTCTATACCAAACATAAGGAACAATATCACTGCAGGAAAGTTAACATCAGTCAGCTTGACTAGGGCATTCACACAAGGCATTTCAGCCCAATCCAGACTCTCTCTGCAACTGGTCAAGAATCAGTCAACGCTCAATCTCGGCTAGGGCATCCACGCAAGCTTACTGTGACAGCCGTCAAGGCATTTTGGTACCCTCTAGTGTGGTTGGACACTGATTTTCCATAGAGCATCTAGTTTAGGTTTGTATAGCACGAGTTTTAATCTCTGATTTTACCCACAGTGAATTATTAAAGGCACTGCATTGCTGCCAGACCTTAGTTCACTTAGTATAATCATTATCACAGTATAAGTAGTTGGTGAACTGGGTACTGATCTTGAAATCAAGATGATAATTTAGTGGTTGAAAGAATCTACTGTTATGAAAGAATTATATGCTACCTAGTGGTATTTTTAATGAGAAATTTTGTGCTATTGCAATCTTGTCTTGTTGAATAAATGAATACTGTTGTCGAATAATTTTGTTGATCTATTGTAAGCCTAGTCAAGAATAGCAACCCTAGGGCAAAAATCTCCCTAGAACACTACACAGGGCTGCAACTCAAAAGAAACAGATATATTCCAATCCAAATTGATGATGAAGAATCCATCTCTCCTTTATTTATAGATTCTTTATGGGGGGTTTCTCTTCCATAATCTAATGTGAGGGGTTCAAGTGCAACCCCCAATTTGGGCTTTTTGATCCCAGCTATCCCAAAATTTACCCATTGTTGCCCCAAAACATTGGATAATGAGTTTCCCTCCTTATCAAAGACTATAGCTTATAGGTTTGGATGAGCTACTTCGTCCCTCCCTTGGGCAATTAATCCATATGGAACATTATAGTCCCCTCTTCCCGACATTGCTTGTCCTCAAGCAATTGCATGTCCAAGTGCTGCAAAAGTTGTCCTCATGCTATGATAATCCAAAAACTGAACAATACTTCCGGAAGAGTTAGACTCGGTTTGCACGAGACAAGGTCCATATAGAGAGTTGGAGTTCTCTCAATCTGTCACCAATGTTGTAGCGGCTACAACCACCCTCCAAAATTTTGCTTATGCTTCATTTTGAAGCCTCCCTTCTAAATCACAACAACTCATCTTGCACTGATATAGGTACTTGTGCTTTGATTGAGCCTCATCCTTTGCATCTTGGCTTGTGTTTGCTTACTTGGTTTAATATCTAACCCACGTGTTGATCTCGTGACTTGGTTTTCATCAAGTTCCGGGCTTGCCTTAGAGAACTGCACAATCCTTAAGAGATCCCAGCCTTGCTCTCGAGAATTTCACGGTCCAAGCTGACGATGACCCTTGAGCTCAAGAATTGCGCAGCATCAAATGACAACCAACCTTGAGCTGGGAAATTGCGCAAAGCATGAGAGGTAGCCCAGGGCCACTCAGCACAGAAATTGCGTAGAAGCCTTTTTGTGCTCAAAAACTGTGCAGTGCATGAGCCAAAGAGTTGCCCAACCCTTCCCAGAACTGTGCAATCTTTCAGGCAATGCATGGCAGGTTTCCCCGAGAAAAGAAAGAAAACTAAAGGGCAAGAAGCATCCCTAGGAAGTACGGATCTATTATTAGTTTCCCGAAGGTGGCACATGGTTATCCTTAGAAGTTTTCGCCAAGTGTCGCTTTTGTCCTTGATCTCAGGCATGTGTGTCATAAATTCCCTCTAGAGCTCATTTGTACATTCGATCATCAAGCTCTAGCATTCCCGAAGAGATCATGGAGCCTTCGGAGCATTGTCGTCACTTTTCCAGGTGAATTTTGCTTTTATAGTCTTTTGCCACTTTTTTGTCACTTTTTGTTGTTTAGCTTGGGTGAGTATTGTTTCACTTGTTTCTTTCCACGACTGTCACCATTTTAACTTGTTTTAGCTTGTAGAAGTGTTGTTTCAAGTTATAGATTGTCTTTCCCAAATGTCGCATGAGTTTTCCTGTTTTTGCACCAACGATCGCTGTTGTGGCGACTATCTTCACACACTTCGTTTTCCTTCAATTTAATCAATTGTTGCACTTATTTCACATGCATGCATCAACACTTAGTCATATTTGCACCTAGCATCACATCATCTTTCATATCTACTTGATTTTCACACTCCCCTGTTGATTTGGTAGCATCGAATGTGCTCTAAGTCTCAAATTTTGCAGGGAGGCTTAGACATATGTATTCTACAATACCCAGAAATCGTTTTGGGAAATTCCACCCAGAGACAGTTTTATTAAAATAATTAATTATTTTTAAGGGACCCTAAGTCTAAAATTAGGAAATTAAAATAATTAATGGGTATTAATCTAAACTGTGGGTGTAACTTCTAGAAGAAGACAATGATCGAGTCCAAATGATCTGAGCCATTGATTAGAATCTAAGCTAGGTCGTTGGTTCTCAATTGGAAGATTATAAGGACATCGAGAGGCATTTGGAAACACACCAGAGGCATATACTCAGTTACCCGAGTAAATTCGATTTTCTCACTGGTCAAAGTTCGGCAAGAGAAAATTGAATCAGAGGGAGAGTTGCAGGTGAGAAGGAGAGAGAGGGGTTATCAGCATCAGTCTGAAGGTCAAGAGCAGAAGACGCAGAGCAGAAGGAGGACAACACAGAGGCAGTGTGACACTGGGATAGTGTAGTTCTCATGTAGGGGCTAACACAGTGAGACATAGAGGGGGCAGCAAGTCCTCTCCTGGATCAGAAACTCGTCGAGAAGTGTTTATAAAAATTCTCACAGAAAATCTTCTTCGATTCTATTGGTTGTATCTTGTACATGAGATTTTTGTTGAAGAATAATAAAGAAACCCTCATCTACTGCACTGGTTTTCCTGCATTGAGTTTTTCTAGGGAGATTTGTCCAAAAATAACTGTCATTGTGTTGTATCTTTTTCTTGTTCAGTTTCTTGTTTCGACATATTAATTTTAAATAGTGAATGTTGCAGTTGTATTTACTTTGATATTTACCGTAGAACACAGTAAATAACTTGTATGGTTTAACAAGTAGGAGAAGTAATATCAGTTGTTGCAGTAAGGATTCTAGGTTTAGGAATTTTCACATGGTATCAAAGCAACAGGTGAAGCAAGAAGAACAGAGCCAGAAGACCCAGCGCTCTAGGAAGAAGGGAATTTGAAATTCCTACAGAGGCAGCAATTCAAATCCCTAGAGGGTTTGCGCAGTTCAGGCCGGAGGGCTAGATTTTCGAGGAAAATCTCTCTCTGAGTGAGCCGATAGAGAGGTAAGATTGCCAGATCAAGGTTTGTCAGCGAGAGCAACACAGCAGAAGCTTCAGCAAAGAGGTTTTTCTGGTGGGATGCAATTTTCTACAGGCAATGCTAGGGCAGGATAGCGTCAGAGATCGTTAGAAAAATAGCACAAAGATGGAAACTCTAGATGTCTTTGAATTATCTTCTAGATTAAAAGAAGAATTTGCATGCTTAGCAAGTTCAGCATCAGCATATGTTTGGTACATTGATAGCGGGGCTTCAGCCCATATGACTGGAGTGCAAGAATATTTCTCGAGCTATCAAGAAGAACAAATGGACTTCCAAATTACTATGGGAAACTGAACAAAGTGTACTCTAGTAGGGAGAGGCACCATAGCATTTCAGACAGAAGCAGGAACCAGCATCCGAGCCACCAATGTTCTGCATGTGCTTGGGTTAGGAACGAATCTGATTTCAGTGTCCCAGTTACGAGACAAGGGATGCGATGTATACTTCATTGGAAAGAAAGTATATGTCAAACATCCAAGATGGACGAAGAAGAGCCAAATTGGAGCTCGAAGCAACAGATTGTATAGGTTGTAGCTCGAGTCTCCAATGGCACTGATAAGCAGCACTCATAATGGTGAAATTGAACTAAATGAATTATGCCACAAGCGAATGGGACACTTACACCATGGAGCACTAAGGATGCTCAAAGAGACTGTTACAAGAGTTCTAGTCCTCAGTACTGAGCATGATGATTTATGCAGAGGATGCGTACTAGAGAAGTACGCTAAAGCATCTTTTTCCAAAAGCAACAATAGAGCAGAATGTGCAATGGGATTGATACACTCAGATATTTGTGGTCCAATGTCCACAAGAGCTCTTAGTGGTGGTGAATACTTCGTCACCTTTATTGATGATCACTTTAGAAAAACCTGGATCTATTTCTTAAAGACCAGGGATGAGGTGTTTGATCGATTCAGAGAGTTTAAGGCTCTCATTGAAAACATGACAGGGAAGAAGATAAAGGTATTGCGTTCAAATAATGGAGGAGAATATGCGGACAAAGGCTTCACAAATTTTTGCACAAAGGAGGGCATCAAAAGAGAATGGACAGCTCCATATAATCCAGAGCAGAATGGAGTAGCAGAGGGGGAAAACAAAACTATTGTTGGGGCAATAAAAGCTATGTTGTATGATCAGGACTTGCCTAGATTCTTATGGGCAGAGACTTGCAACATAGCATATATATCCATAATAGAACTCCTCACAGAGCATTGGGGAAGAGAACGCCCGAAGGTGTCTTCACTGAGAGGAAGTCGAAAGTAAGTCATCTCAGGATATTCAGAAGCATGGCATATTGTCACATTCAAGACGAAAAGCACAATAAAATGAATCAGACTACATAAAAGGGGTACCTCGTAGGATATAGTGAGACCTCAAAGGCATACAGATACATTCCTAATAGCATGAAGATTGTAGTGAGATGGGATGCGAAGTTCATGAAGGATAGAGCTTTCAGGAAATCTCGAGAGATGCCAGCAGAAGGTCAGTCGGTAGATGTTCCATTAATCCAGCAGCAGCAGGGGTAGCAAGGAGGGTAGGCAGGAGGACAGACACCTGGATCAAGTACAGTGACCGGTACCTGCATTTCCTCAAAAGAAGGAAATTTAGATAGTTCTCAGCAGATGGAATGACAGGACCAGGAGGAGGAGTTGATTGAGCCTCCCACCACCAGTGGTAGAACCAGCAGGAAAGTACGGCAGATGCTAAGGGACGGAGAGGAGTTTGTTGGAGCTCCTAGAACCGAGAAGAGGCAGCATAGACAGCCTGACAAATACCAGGCTGAAGCAAAAACTTCTGATACGATGAATTAAATGAATAAATATTTTATTAAAAAGATGAAAAGACAGATGATGTCTTTTACAATGGGGTTTCCTGGCTTAAATACTGCCACGGGCACCCTTTGGGGAAAGGGCATGATCTTATGATCGTGCCCTTTCGTCTAATTAATCCTAAAATTAAATAATAAATATAAAATTAAAGACTAACTAATTTTTTACATAACATTTCCTTCCTCTTGAAAGAATGCTTTGTCCTCAAAGCATATGTAACGACGGATGTTGTTGACAAAATGCTTCATTCTCCAAAGAAGCGTTTTCTTCGGGTAAGTTCTTCCACTTGACTAGATATTCCAAGATGATCAAATTCACACACTTTAAAAGGTCTTGGATTAATCTCTCAATTTCTGTTTTTTGAGAGATGTGGATATCGGTATGGCTTGATGTTGACGAGGTCTAACCCTGCCTTAACTTCTATTCTATGCTCAATTTCCCTATTAGGCGGCATCTTCATAGGTAGGTCTTGAAATACTTTTTCATGCTTTCGAATCAGACCTTGTATCTCTGGTGACTCTTCTCTGGTCATATTTGCAGATAACAATTCTAACTGGTGACATTGTACTACATAAGCAGGTGCTCCTTTTCGACTCAGCTTCATCATCTGAGATGATGATACAACTTGATTTTCTGGTGCTTGGAATCCGTGTAGTTTGTACTTTTGACCTCCCCATTTGAATTTTATAAATTGTACTTGATGGTTGGTGGCATAAGTACCTAAGGTTCGTAGCCATTGGATACCTAAGACTACATCTACTCCTCCTAACGGTACTGTGAAGAACGGAGACTCTAGATTAAAGTCTTGAATCTGCAAATTGACCTTATGGCATTTCCCCACCTTTTCAATCTTTTTACCGTTAGCTACCATCACTTTCATGTTTGGCAAGGGAAATGAAAAGATATTGAATCTTTTTTCCACGGTTATATCTAAAAAATTGTGTGTGCTTCCAGAGTCTATGAGAACCACTACGTTGTTCTTCTTTATGTGTCCTTTTAACTTTAAGGTTTGAGGTTGTGATATACCTATCATGGCTGATAATGACACTTGCAGAATACTCCCATCATCTAATTCTGGTGAGAATTCTGGGGCATTTTCTATTTCTTCTATGTCAGAACCTTCACTGTTTGAATCATGGGTTGCTTCACAATTATATAGGTTCTTTGGTTCTTTTCCTTTAGCACATCTATGTTTGGGGTCCCACTTCTCACCACAGCGTTTACATTTACCCTCTTTTATCCTTTGCATTTCCACATTAGATTTTTCATCTTCACGACGATGTGGTGGAACATATCTTGTATTATTTGAGTCCATATACTGGGGTATCCTTCGTCTTGAATATGTTTTTTCCGCTTTTGACCAAAATATTGGTTCGGATTTCTTTTCGGCTGTTTTTGCTTTTCGTCTTGCTACTTCTATTGATGTAATGTCATGCATCTCAAGTTCTGCTTGTAAATGGGATTTGAGTCCTGAGATGTATGACTGAATCAAACGAGATTCTGATAACCCAGGTACTCATGTGACTAAGGTCTCCCATTCTTGAGTGTATTCGTCCACACTTCCTTTTTGTCGTAATTTGATGAGTTTTGAAAAGAACTCTTCTTCCTTTACACCTTGGAATCTTTTAAAGAATGCATCTTTAAATTTCCTCCAGCTAATGACGTGTGTTGTCTTTTTCCACCACATATACCAGTTATATGCTTCTCCTTCCATTTTCATGGATGTATGCCTAAGCTTTTTGTCATCGTCATTAATGTCATATATTCAAAGTATTCTTCTGCTTTATTTATCCATGCAACATTGTTTTTTTCATTTCCATAGAATTTAGCATCTCGACTTTTGCCCTTCGCTGGTATGTTGCTAATGGTTGAGCGAAAAAAGGGTGTTGATTGGTAAAGTTATCCCAGAGTTGCTTGTTTGTAAAGGCTGTGTTAATCACTTCTTGGTGGGGTGTCGCTGATTTTTTTGGGGATTCAACTTTGTCATGAGAGTCTGTTGACTTTGTTGAATCTGATGAGATGTGTTCTTGATTCTCTTCATTTTCTTTTAGTAGTTGTTCGGGTGTACAATTTGCCTTTTTACACAGAATCTTCAGCATTGATAAGACCTCTTTGATGTCTGCTTCTGTTTGGACATGTTGATTTTCCATCTTTATTTCTATTCGATTTGTTGTATCCTGAAGATTTTTTATTTGGTCAGCTTGTCCCTCTAGCTTGATCTTGAATTCATCTAATCTTTTACTGACCTCATCGTGGTTGCTATTTATCTTATGCTCCGAGTCCAACAATTTTTTTTGGAAATCCGCCATTGTCATTGTCGACATCGAGCGGGTTTGCGGAGGCGTGTATTTATCTGCCAGCTTAATATTTTTTTTTTGGAAATAATTAAATTATATTAATTAATTTAATTATATGACATAAGTTTATTTTTTTTTAATTAAATTAACTTTTATATATATATATATATATATATAACTATATAACTTTTAATTTAACTTTTATATATATATATATATATATAAAATTTAATTAATTAAGTTATATGTATTATATATAATATATAATATATAACTTAATTAATTAAATTTTATATATATATATATATAAAAGTTAAATTAAAAGTTATATATATATATATATATATATATATATATATATATATATATATATTATATGTCATGTTATATATACATATATATAACGTTATGTATATTAAAAATATATATTGGATGTTCGTTTGTAAATAACGTTATATAGTTGACCGTCACGACTCCCTGCCCAAGTCACGTCTTTGAGCAATCAGGATGGTTTTAACTACCTGCAGAGGTCACCGCACGGAACAGTGGACGGGATGTACAGCGGACAGACAGCAGATGATTGTGGATAGCAAATGGGCTGTGAACAGCGAACGGGCGGATGGACGCGGGGATGGGGTGTGCCGAAGACTGCATACAGGTGCAGAAGACTGCGGACTGCGATGCTTGAACAGCATGGGTTGGGGAAAACTACGGTGGGCAGAGATGGAACGTGCTGTGGGCACGATACAATTCAGCAAAACGACAAGCAGCAGAACAGTGATGAATACGTGCGGATGGCCAGCGGACAGGAGCAGTGGAGTAATACGGTCTATACAGCGGACAGGAGCAGTGGAGTAATACGGTCTATACAGCGGACAGCGGAGTCAGCGGGTGTACAACCGGAGAACTGACTAGCTCTGATACCAGATGAAGCAAAAACTTCTGATACGATGAATTAAATGAATAAATATTTTATTAAAAAGATGAATAGACAGATGATGTCTTTTACAATGGGGTTTCCTGGCTTAAATACTGCCACGGGCACCTTTTGGGGAAAGGGCATGATCTTATGATCGTGCCCTTTCGTCTAATTAATCCTAAAATTAAATAATAAATCTAAAATTAAAGACTAACTAATTTTTTACATAACACAAGCCTTGGTAGCACAGGGTGAAGAACCATCTAGCTTTCAGGAAGTCGTTCAACACCAAGTGTGGGTGGATGCCATGGTAGAAGAGTATAGTTCTATCATGACAAATGATGTCTGGGAAGTAGTACCTTGACCAGAGGATAGATCAGTTGTAGGATCAAGGTGGATCTACAAGATCAAGTATGCTGCAGATGGCAACATAGAGAAGTACAAGGCTAGGTTCGTGGCAAAAGAGTACACACATAAAGAAGGAATAGACTATGAAGAGACCTTCACCCCAGTAGCCCAGAATACCTCTATCAGATCTGTTATATCCCTAGCAGCTCAAATGGGTTAGGATATTCACCAGATGGATGTCAAGACAGCATTTTTGAACAAGGTGATAGAAGAAGAGGTGTATATAGAACAACCTGAAGGCTTTGAAACGCATGAAAAGAGAACTCATGTGTGCAAATTAAAGAAAGCCATGTATGGGCTCAAGCAGGCACCCAGAGCATGGTATGGTCGGGTTGATAGTTACTTGTAGCAGTTGGGATTCGTCAAGCGTGATGTTGATCGCAATCTCTATTATTTACTGGTAGAGAATGAGCCACTTATTATGGTATTATATGTGGATGACTTGTTTTTAACAAGACCATCTAGGCTCATACAGGACTGCAAAAAGAATCTTGAAGCAGAATTTGACATGTAGGATATGTGGTTGATGCATTATTTTCTAGGGTTGGAAGTTTGGCTGAAGAATGGGGAGATCTTCCTTGGGCAAGGAAGATATGCTACAAAAATTCCGAAGAGATTCAGAATGCAGGATTGTCGGCTCATGGCTACTCCCATGATCACCAACTGGAAGAAAATGATGCATCAAGAGACAAGGAGGTGGACCCCACCTTGTTCAGACAGCTCATTGGGTTGCTCATGTATCTGGTCAACATTAGGCTAGACATTTGTTACATTGTCAACACCCTTAGTCAGTTCATGGTGGAACCGAAAAGGGTGCATTGGGCAGCGGCTACGTACATTCTAAGGTATGTGAGTGGAATAGTCGGATATGGGTTGAAATACTGCCAAGGGGATGACGTCAGATTGAATGGATTCACAGATGCAGATTAGGCAAGTAGTTCAGTAGACCGGAAAAGTACCTCTGCGTACTACTTTAGTGTTGGATCAGGAATGATCTCTTGGTGCAGCAAGAAGCAAAAGACGGCAGCTCTGAGCTCAATAGAAGCTGAATATATGGCAACCAGCACAGCTACGTGCGAAGCTATATGGCTTAGAAAACCGCCTGTGAGTTTATTCAAAAAAAGGATGGAAGCGACCAAGATTTACTATGATAATCAAAGTTGTATCAAACTCTCTGAGAATCCAATATTTCATGGTTGGTTGAAACACATTGATATCAAATGTCACTTTATCAGAGACTGTGTTCAGCGTGGGATAGTACAATTGCAGTATGTTCCCACAGGAGATCAGGTAGCAGACGTACTCACAAAGGCTCTAGGAAGAGTTAAGTTCATTCAGTTCAGAGAGCCAATGGGTAGGGTAGAGAATTCATTTCAGTAAATAGGTAATTTCTCAATCACAGTGGCAGGGAATGAGAGAGAGTTGCAATACAAATGCAGTGTTGGCAGTGGCAGGGTCAGCAACAGTATAGATGCGATAGTTGGTGCACAGTGATGTCAGACATCAGCAGCGCAGAGGGAGATGTTATAGAACAAGGTGATGCTTCAGCAGGTCCAATTGCAAGAGCACATTCCTTGGTAAGGGGGAGTGTTGATTTCTGGTAGCATCGGATGTGCTCTAAGTCTCAGATTTTGCAGGGAGACTTAGACATATATATTCCACAATACCCAGAAATCATTTTTGGAAATTCCACCCGGAGACAGTTTTATTAAAATAATTAGTTATTTGTAATGGGACCCTAAGTCTAAACTTAGGAAATTAAAATAATTAATGGATAGTAATCCAAACTGTAGGTGTAACTTCTAGAAGAAGACGAAGATCGAGTCTAAATGATCTAAGCCATTGATTAGAATCTAATCTGTGTTGTTGGTTCTCAACTGGAAGATTATAAGGACATTGAGGGGCATTTGGAAACACAACAGAGGCAGATACTCAGTTACCCGAGTAAATTCGATTTTCTCACTAGTCTAAGTTTGACAAGAGAAAATCGAATCTGAGGAAGAGTTGCAGGTGAGAAGGGGAGAGAAGGGGTATCAGCATCAGTCTGAAGGTCAGGAGCAGAAGGAGGATAGCGCAGAGGCTATGATGCAAAGGACAGTGTAGAGGCAGTGTGATGTTGGGATAGTGTAGTTATCACGCAGGGGCTAACGTAGTGAGACGTAGAGGGGGCAGTAAGTCCTCTCCTAGATCAGAAACTCGTCGAGAAGTGTCTGTAAAGACTCTTACAAAGAATCCTTTTCTATTCTGCTAGTTGTATCTTGTACATGAGATTTTTGCTGAAGAATAAAAAAGACAAAATCATCTGCTGCACCAGTTTTCCCGCATTGGGTTTTTCAGGAGACATTTGTCCAAAAATAATTGTGTCATTGTGTTGTATCTTTTTCTTGTTCAGTTTCTTTTTTCGGCATATTAATTCTAAATAGTGAATGTTGCAGTTGTATTTACTTTGATATTTACCGTAGAACACAGTAAATAACTTGTATGGTTTAACAAGTAGGAGAAGTAACATCAGTTGCTGCAGTAAGGATTCCGAGTTTAGGAATTTTCACATCCCCATAGGCAGATCTGGGCTCCCCTTGCCCTAATCTCACACTTCACTGCATGCACTACGCAATCTGGGAGCTCAAGGCCTTTGCCTTAGCTTTTGGAATTGCGTAGAGCCTATCCTGGCCTGGCTCCAACTACACACTGCGCAGTTCCAGGAGCCAGTCTCCCATCCTAGCCACTAAGACTACGCAATGCGCAATCTCTCCCAAGCCCTGGCCCAGACTGAACTATGCATTGCGCAGTTCCAGTCATCAAGCTTCCACACTGACTGCTAGGACTGCGCAGTGCACAGTTCCCACAGTCAATCAGTCACCCCTGTCAGTGAAAATTGCGCAATCCCTCTCATCAGATGCCCTGGTTGCTGCTTAATCATGCTGTGAAGTTAGATTTGCAAGAGCTAATGTTTGTTTGCCATTAGTGTCCTTTTTGTCCCACAAGTATCACACTCGTGAAGCACTTCTCTCCAGTCGTCATTGTACCATGGCATCAAAGGGAGTTGCTTCAAGAGAGACCATGGAAAGAAGTACTAGGAAAGGAGTTGAGCAAGCGTAAGTTAACTTTCCAATATATGCGAACACTCAATTGTTCATAGAAAAGGAGTCAACACTAACATGGCAACAAGTCCAGCAACAGTAGCAGAAGGCAGCAATCCAGTACAAGATCAGGGAAAGAAGAAGTGGCCGACATAATACAAGGAGAACAAAGCTGCAAAGTGAAAGCAGATTCAATCTTCATCCAGGCAGCTTTGGCAACAGAAGCAAAAGGAAGCAGAGGAAGAGAGAAAAACAGAGCTTGCAAGTAGCAAAACTGAGAGCACAGCGAGCAGAATAAGAACCAAAGGAAGAACGGGAGTTGAGGAGGAAAGAACGGGAAGAGAAGCAGAAACAGGAAGAAGAACAAAGGCAAGGCTTGATGAAGGAGGAAACAATGCCCATATAGGTCGAAGAGTTGGAACAGCCAGTCGCAGAGGAAGAGAGTGAACAGATGGAGGATCGGGAGCTTGCTTAGTAGACTGAGCAGCTGATCGAAGTGACAGACATGGAGTTGGAACAGGAGCCACAAAATGAAGACACTGACCTTATGTCAAGAGCACCAAAGGTCATCTCTAAGTTTCCACCACCTCCAATGTCAGAACCTGTTCCGAGCAAGTAAGGAGATACTATTCTCCTTGATGATGATCTGATCATGAATGTGTACAATCTATCATTTGACGAGCCGCAAAGGAGGATTGTACAGGCGCGGAGGAAGCACATTTCGAATGATCACACATCACCTAAATTCATCAAAGAATGGGTGATAGTGTCAGACACCAAGAAGCATCCAACTGCCCTTGTCGAAGCCAGCTTGGCCTATGCAGGAGCGACAAGCTCAAATGTTAAGTACCTGATAGCCGAGAATGAACAACTAGCAAAGAACTTGCAAGCTGCAAAGCAAGAGGCAGAGCAACTCCGAGCATCAACACATAATGAATTTTTCGCAAGGGGGGAGATGAGAAAGTGATACTTGCTAAAGAATCAACACTTGAAGACAACATGCAGAAGCTCTATGACGGATTTGTCACCATGCATAAAGCAGTTGTTCGTGTACATGACCTACAGCTGCCATCACCCATGTACAAGAGTGGACAATGCGATACAAAGGGGCCCTGCTTGACTTAGTTAAGAAGATGAGGCCATAAGCAGAGATGGAGAAAGCAAAGGTCTGAATGTTGATCCAGAACTATGAGCAGCTTGCCCCATTCATCAACAGCATACATACCTCATATGTGTCGTTGTACAACAGTTTGGATGTCATGGTGAGAAAGCATAGGATGCCATCAAGCGGTTTCCCCACTCAGGCTAAACCCAAGAACCAAGCCTGGCTTGAGATCGATGAGTACATGGAGCAACTAAGACGAGAGGCCACCAGGGAAGACTTAGAGTTGAACGCACACAACATGCAAAAGTACATCAGTGGTCCTGTCAAGGTTAGCACCATGTTGCACATGCTTCAGAACGAGTTGGATACAGGTTCCAAGACCATCTACCCGGATGCCATGGAGGCAAAAGTCCACTTTCAGAAAAACACCATCAAGCAGTTTGGGGACACCACATTGCAGTAACAAGTTTGGCATCAATATGTGACCGAGAAGCACCAAGTGGAGGTTGCCGAGTTGGTCTTTCCCCAAACTTCGAAGACATAGTATTTTTTGTCTTGTTAGGCTGTCTCTAGCCTATTACATGTGGAAAATGTAATATTACTTGTAAATATGTTGCAAGTGAAATTCCAAGTGTCATTAGTGGAACGTGAAAAGTCATTATGTTGTGTAATGAGTTACTTGTAAAGAAGTTGAAGAGTCATAAGGAAGTCAAAGAGTCACAAAGGGGAATTTCAAGGGTCACCCCACCCTTTGTTATAAATAGAACCTCATAACTCATAGAACGAGCTTTTTGGGGAGCCAAGCTTTTGTCTAGGCTTAAGCTTAGAAAAGGCTTGGGAGTATTGTGACGAGCCTTTGCTTTTTCATAGCGTAGAGTGAGTATACTTCTTTGGGGGAGCAAGTGTTCTTGACTGTAATGTTCCACTATTGGGGCTAGTGGTCGTCAATGGTGTATGAATGGATGGAACTTTCACTTATAATAATAATATCAGAGCCAGCATGTTTTCATGCATATGTTGTTATTGTAGTTGGACTATTCGAGTTACTTTAGCAATGTATGTTATTTAACTTACGCATTTGCTTATGAACTACTTTGTATGCAATTGTACAAATCTTGTTGGATGTGTGTTGTTGGATTAACCCATCACTTTAATTTGTGAACTATTCCGCATTTTAGCTAATGATGTCATTCCACTTGTGTGTTCCTTTCAAGCTACGTACTATTATAGGCTTCTAAGAAGCACACTTCATTTTCCCCTCCATGTGTCAGAAGCTTCATGCATCGCACTTGACTCTCCGCATGGTCACACACTTGCTCTCACCCAAAGTTATCTTACTTACCTCTGCGCGCTACCATGGTCAAGGCATTACACTACCACCCACTATTGGGACTCCTACTCCAAACAGTTTGAGGTCTAGTTGGGACTTCTTATCAGAGAGATCCCCCGAATGTTGGCAGGTCCAGCACCGTCAACATTTATGGCGCTAGAAGGAAAAACTAGCATTCCACATTGCAGACTTCGTATTGGTGCAACTCTATTCTCTTGTTATCACTACAAATCTCGATATAACATGTGTGCCTTATTTAGTGTTTGAATTGGAGAGAAGAGGTTGTTTTTCATATTCATGCAAGATTCCAGATTTAGCCTACAGGAAGGAGAACTTTTTATTATAAAAGGAGCTCCAAGCAAAGCTAGAAATGCATCAATTGTTCTTTAGTCTTCTTCCTCTTCCACCAACATCCTTTAGGCCTTCCGTTAGGCATAATGGGAGTTTGAAGCGCTTCAAACCACGTACTTGACTAAGCAGCTCTGATTTAATGAAAGCAAGCAGCTCTGACTTAGTGAAAGACAGTAACTATCCCATTCCTTTGATTTATGATAAATGTTTGGATGATTGAAAATTCATTCTTATGAAATCTCTCATTTGTTTTTAGATTCAGCGTGGATTATTAGTCAGATCCAATATATGGCTTGCCCCACTGATATCTTCATATTTTCACAATTTCCTTCTTCCTCCACAACTCCCAAGATAACAATGGCACTGGTCAAGATAACATTTTGAATCTATTATCTTTGAATTTTGAGTTTCAAAGCAGATATTACTATTCTTATTCACAGATTTGAAGAATCTGATATAGGCACCCCCTTGAGTCAGAAAAGCATGAACTCAGCAGCAATTTTGGTGACAGATGCACCTTCCCTAGATGTTCTCAGAACCCCCCTGGGACTGATTTCTCCAATGGAACATTATGAGTGTTAACATTTTTATCGCCGTCGCCTGGAAAAGAAGACTTGTCTTTTGAGTACAACAGTTCCTGCTGCATGTGGTGTATGGTGAGAGACATTTGACAGCAAAGGGCACACAGATAAATATGATTCTAAGTCTCATCTAGTGACTGCAATTTGAGTGATCTGATCACCTGGACCAATAACACAATCAAGTAGGACGGTGGCATTGTGTTTTGCCATTGGACATCATAAGATACCTAGTTATCCAAATCCACTCCCTAGTGAAGTCTCTGACATGATTACCTTCCAAAGTTTCAAGGTTTTAATGGTATTTCAATTAGCCAATGCCATAGAGCTTTTGATAGATATGTTGGCCATTTTAATGTTGCACATGAAGATGTGTTGATGCAGTTTCTTATGATGTCCCTAACTTGGGGTGTAAGGATTTACCTGTGCAGGTAGTATAGGTAGTATTGATTCATTATGGGATTTCCATGAAGATCCCGTAGACTATTTGGCGGACACTAATGACAATGATAAGGACGAAGAGGAGTTGTGAGGGACATTCCTCCTGTTTTAACTTTTGACTCATGTCTGAAAAGGAAGAGGATGATCACGAACCTTGTGGTTTTCATGACATGCATCTCAACGTTCATATATTCAATGAGATTGTTGTTGACAATTATGGAGAAAAAGAGCAAAGCTTAGAACCTGATTGGTTGACTACTCTCATCAATGGTTTTGGGTTTGATATGCAAATTTCTCATATCTCTGAAATCAGCCACAAAAATTAGCAAAAGAGCTTATTTTCCCAGCTTGTCAAGATGTCTATTCAAGAGGAGCAACCTATTGAAATTTCAATGCAGGATGAAGAACGGCCTTCAGTGCAAGAAGGAGATGATTTCCCAATGACTAGTTGGTGATAGCAGCTGCTGTAATTTGATAATTTCCAAACCACCAGAGAAATATGCTGATTTGGTCATGATTTCAGAGTCTAATTTTACTTTAGCATGTATTTTTTAGTATAATCATTCCCTGGATATTGTAAGTTAAGTTGAAGTTGTAGAGTGCTGGATGGAGGATAAGTTTTGAAGGTCAGCAAACACAGAAGAGCCTTGGATTTTCTGCATTCTTACTAACCAGTGATCAGTCATGTTATGGGTTGCATGCAGCAGTATGCTTGCCCTGTCTGATTGTTGAGCACACAGTGGAATATCATTGGTTGGATCAACTGCATGACTAGTTATACTGGTACTTTGATTATGATGGTTGGTCTCGCAGGATTGATACAAAAATGAAGAAAATCATCGCTTTCCACTAGAAAGGTATATTTTAGCAATCAAGAGGGTAGGAAAAGATAAATGTCACATTGTAGGCCGTGTCTTTCGGGTTTAGAATTAACCTCCCTACAAAAGACCATACATGTGAAAGGTTATGAAGAATACTATTTGTGGTCCAAAATTTTATATATGTGTATCTGCATAGCAGCATTTCAAAAAATACCTGCAGCCATTTGAAAATGAGCAGATAATGCTATCGTCGAGTGGGTGTATAGCCATCCTGTATGGTGCATCATCATCGGTATCATAAAAATGTACCTGCAAAATGTACTTTTGATTATCACCCATGATTCAAACTATGTATTGTGGAGAAGCAATCAAAAACTCTGAATCTGAAATCACAATGAACAGAAATTACCACAACAATACAATGGCATGACAATACGTGGTCTCCATAGATCCAAGCTCTCTCTGTCTCTCAAACACAAACACACACACAGACAACCCAACCCGCTTTTAAACTAAGAACAAAGCCAAAGTGGTCCACTTAACTTGTTGAACACGTAAATGGCAAGTGGAGATTGCCCGGACCTCGGTAAAGAACCCAAACACTTACTATAAGTTGAAATCCATGCTTTTGCACCGTATTCTATCCTACAATGAGTATTGTCTGACAGACACATTTAGAACGGAATTCATATTCTGTTCAGAAATATTTCCATAAAATCGAAGTCGAAATTGTTTCAATGCCCTCACAACCAGTGTAAATAAACGCCAACAAAAAGCAGAGTTGGTAACTATAGCATGTAACCTCATAGCTGGTAACTATTACCGAAATTATTTCAATGCCCTTATTAGAAAAATAAGCAACCTAATAGCTGGTAATAGCAAGCAGGAAATGATGACATGACATGGGGTTCTCAAACTATATTCTCCATAACGATGACTGTGACCCTGCGCAACTTGATCCAGCGATCTACCTAGCTCCCCAGACCCGTTGATTTGCCAATCTGATTGCTCAAATCAAAACGAATGAGAAGATGAAAACACTTACCGATTCAGAGAGAATGTCTGTGTCGAAATCATGATGAGCCAATCCAAGACCATTTCTTACGCCTGTTCGACCCTCTCCACCCCCGCCTCCAAATATTAAATACCGCCTTGTCTTCTTCTGCTGCTTATCTTCCTCCTCTCTTTCTCCTTCTTTGAATATCGATGTGTCGTGTAATTTGACCCATGAGACGCAGAACAAGGGGAAACCGTACTGCTTCACGCATGCTGGTGGGGGGTTTCTTCTGCCTCTGCTCATTTTTTGGGATGTGATGCGATGTCGATGTTGTGAACAAACACTGGTACTTGGCCAATTGGAAAACCTGTTGGATCCGGACAAGAGGGTTTAGATCGACGGCCGGCTAGTCGTCCGCTTGGACAAAATTGTCATGCTGGCTTCTGGTTATCACCAAACTTCTTCTGCCGTTCTCATTACGGGATCAGCTTCAAGGTGGACTTTAAACGCTACAAACAGATCCGGCTATCACCAAATACAAATTAAACGCTACAAACAGATCCGGCTATCACCAAATACAAATTGTGCGTAGTTAAGAGACAGCAAGAATATAAACGTATGCAATATAATTCATAATGGTAGATTTAATTCCAACATGCGGCCGAGTTATTCCAAGCTCCAATTGTATCTCCTTTACACTAGTTTACCAAAAACCACCTTAAAACAAACATGGGTGCCATCAACTCCCGTTTTGTTGAGAAATGGCAACAAAAAATACCAGTTTAATTTGTCCTTGAATTAAACTATGAATTAAATTCGAATTCTATTCTCATAAAAACTTAAAATAGTTAAATTAAGTTTATTAAACTTACTTAACTTAGGAAATTCGAGTTGGAAGTCATGTATATGTTCTCCCTACTTTGTAGGAGTCCAGTGTGAGTTAATTGCGGGTTGTAAAATAGAAGACTCAGTTTCATGAGTCAGTTTAGTTAAATTAGTTCTCAAACTGATTGAGAGAACTAATAGTGAGTTAACTGTCAGTGGTGACACTAATGAACTCCACCAATGCTACTCTAGTTAATTGAATATTTACTCATCAGAAACTCATGCATTTCAATTCTGAGAAAGACCCAGTTGAGACTAGAGTGCAGGGACAATGTACTATTCGTATTAGATTTTTCTGAGTTACAACATGCAATCAGGAACTGATCCTCGAGGGATTGCGCTATTTTTAGAGGCTTTATTTCCCTTTAAATACAAGCTATCCTTCATAGAAATTACACATTGGAATAGAGACTTGGAGAGTTTTTGAATTGGATAAGCTTTGGCCTTCAGCTTTCTTATGAGTTGGAGATTGATTATGCTGAGTGCTGGGATTGTTCTTGAGAGAAGAAGCATTGGAATTTCATCTTGATTTTCTGGATTAATACAAAACAAAACGTGGGGTTTTGAGCTGTGGCTTTCCCCGGATATTTATTGTGTTATGTGCCTTTGATTCTCTTCTTCTATTGATTATTGTTTTCTTGATGTTTATGGGCTTCCACTGTAAAGAGTAGAAGTAGGTTCTTCTCTCTTGTTTTAGTAGATTACATGAGCTTGTGAATCTACAGGATTTTCTACATGGTATCAGAGAAAGATTGTTTTTGGGCCGAGATTTTGCAGAGAAGATCTAATAATTTCTGTGCAAAAATTTCAAAAACAAATTGCAGATATCGGTTCCTTGGGAAAATATACCCAAATTCAAAAAAAATCGGCTGAATCAGAGTTCAGATGAGGAAGATATCACTGATTTAAAATCAACTCTCTAGAGGAGATTTTGAAGTTTTGAGTTTCTGGGTTATAGGTGAAAGTTGAATTTGAAATACATACTTTAGGATCGACAGATGGCGTTCCTGTTATCACCCCAAGAAACTCTCCTAGGTTGTATATCAGAGATGCTCGGGAACATTACAAACTCAACAAAAATGTTGGAAAATGGTGGATGAATGAAAGAAATGCTGCATATTCAAGCCAGATAACCACTTCTACTGTGCTTGACCCCAGACATGGGTGAACATCCCCAGACTACAAGGCTTTAAACCATCAATTACTCATAGTTTGAGGATAAGGTGATAATGGAGAAGACTGACCACAACAGTAGATGCACAGGATCCTATGATGGCCGGCTGCAACCAGTTAAAAGGTCTGTAAATCTATTTTCTAATACATAGACAGGATGACAGCTCTCTGGCACTAAAATAATAGAAACCTACATACAAATTCAATGATACATGCTAAATCCTAACACAGAGGTGGGATGACAGCCCCTCTAATGCTAACATTAACAACACATGAATAAATGCAAGACAGGCACAACCTGGAACAAGAAGAAGAAGTGGATAGTGAGCAATTAACAACAAAAGAAGCTTGCATTAGCTGAAAATGAAGACCAGACGCTGCAGGTATCACAGCAGTTACAATCTCTAGAAGTTGAACCTTACAACAAAATAACGCTCATCAACCTCATTACATTATATTTCTGGGTATATATGGATGTTGACTACAAAATTGCTCTGCAAACCTATGTGTGGAGGTGTCTTAACTAGCCGCCAACTGCATTTACAATTAGATATGGGTCTTCTGATACAATTTGATTGTTTTTGATGAACAAAATGGCTCTTTCTGTACTTTGGTGTCCTTTCTGAGCATATGGAATGTAATGTGTACAAGGCTCCATGATTGATTTATACCTTGATCTGCTCGAAGCCGTCCTTCTTGTCCTTGACCGTGCTATTCTTGAATGCAGGTAGCTGAGAATTTAACGTGCAGAGTGCTGGATCGCAGTCTCCTTCCTCATTCGGGCGCACAGAACAGGCCCAAAACACGTAAAATGCATGAACAATGAACCAGGAGCTGAGAGCGAACACCAGCCGTTGGATTGCTCAGACGGACGACCGAGATCTGTTGGCAGGAGGTGATGGGAAGGCACAGAGGCGCGATTGAACATGAGTTGTTAGATATGAGAAATGGACGGTAGAGATTTGATCATAGGGAGCTTAACAGAAAAAACGGGCGGAGACAGATTTGGGCCGTCAGAGTGCGGCGGGAGAGATCGGACGACTATCGGGAGCGGGAGCTGTGTGAATTTTAACGAGCGGGAGACATATAAACAGGCGGGAAGCAGAATGAATGAGGGTTATCGGATCATGGGATGGGCGATCGGACAATCGACGGGCGGTTAACATGCGCGGGTGTTAACGCGCAGGGAAACAGGTATGGAGGCGGAAAGCGGTTTCCCCGCACCGCTTATGGGCAGTGGCGGTAATCGTACAGGGAGGATGCGATACGAGTCAGCGAGTGCCGCGTGTTTGATTTGATAGGCACGAAACCGCTTTCCCCAGGATTTATCGCGTGCACAAGTTGACGGAGCGGGGGAAGCGTCTATCGTCGGATGATGAAGCGGGCGCGATCGGATGGTCGAGGTAATGAACATGCGCTCCAGGGTTGATGTGATAGGTAAGGGGTGGGCCCGGGCTTTATTAAAGCTTAGGGTTGTGAACTTTACGATATGCGCGGGTTATAATAATTTTATTATATGCATGCAGGAATTAAACACAAAAAGGTTTATACAAGGTTTTTAAAAAACTTTCGGGCTTTATAAATGGTTAGCGGGTTTATAATATTAAAATAAGAAAAATGCCCAAATAACCCTTTAAACAAAGTTTATGCGACTTAATAGCATTATAAACAAAAAGCGCCCAAGAGGTTAGAGTAACATGGGTTTAAGGGTTTTGGAAGCAAAACAGAGAAAAACAAGGTGGCGGGAGTTATAAGGATATATAACAAATGAAGGAGGAAAAGATTAAATGAAATGCTACTAGCCCCTCCTTGCAGAAAACACCACGGCCGAACTGTCCTTGACCCTCCAAAATGCTCAAACATGTAGCAGAGCTAACATTTGGCTCCTTCTGGGGATGAGATCCTCCCTGTGAGGTCTCAAGAACCTGCAGATCAATGCCTTTCTGATGAAAACAAGTTAACCAAAATTCCTAGTGTTCCATTGGGCGTGGGGTCTACTGCAACTATACCAAAGCTGAATAAAACACAATATTTACAACTTTTAAGGCCCAACGACCCTAAAACACATAAATTTTCAGAAAACGCCCATTAACTGGGCCATCAAAAATTGGTTCTCCTCCCATATTTTTTAGTATGAAGGTGTTGTTCCCTTGAATATGTGAAACGATAAAAGGACCTGTCCAGAAAGCATCAAAATTCCCTTGATTGCCTTTCTTTTTCTTTAGTGCATCCCATTTCAGAACCAAGTCTCCAACCTGAAAATTATTTGTTTTTTGCTTCTTGTCAAAGGCTTCCTTGATTCTCTTCTAATGTGTTGCAGCCTTTTCAATCAGCTGTTCTCTAATATGATGTATTTCTACCAAATCAGTGATTCTTCTTGCCATGTCTTCTTCCTCATTTTGCTCTTCTTGAAGGAATTTTGCACAGGGAGAGTTAACTGAATTGGGAATATAGCCTCAGTGCCATACACTAGTTTGAATGGAGAACTCCCTGTGGATTTCTTGATGGTCACTCTGTCAGCCCACAGTGCATACTTGAGCTTTGAATCCCAATTCTTTTTATTTTCCTCTAACAGCTTTTTAATTATCCTGATCGGACTTTTATTAAAGGATTCTGCCAGACCATTTCCTTAAGGATAATATGAGGTGGAATAAATCAATTTTATGCCCATTAAATCACACATTTCCACTAAATCTTTGGCCCTGAAGGCTGCTGCATTATCTGTGACTAATTTATGTGGACAACCAAATTTGGTGAAGATATTCTCTATTAAAAACTTGATGACCACATGATGATCAACCTTCCTGGTAGGGATTGCTTCGATCCACTTAGTAAAGTAATCAGTGGCTACTAATATCCATATGTGCTAGCCACTAGAATGTCGATTGATTTCTCCAATAAAATCCAAGCCCCATTGCTGAAAAGGTCCCTTTGCAATTATTGGTTTTAGGGGCAGGGATTTCAACTGTTGTTTTCCTTCAAATCTTTGGCACCTGTCACAAGATTTAACAAAAGTAAACACATCAGAAAATAAAGTGGGCCAATAGTACCCAACTTTGAGAATTTCATGGGTTGTAGTTTTCCAGTAATGGTGCCCTCCACACATGTTGTTATGAAACTGCTGCATAACTCCTTTTGATTGTTCTTTGTCCAGACACCTTAAAAATATTCCAGTTGGATCCCTCCAGTAGAGCAAATTTTCATTGATGCAATATTTTGATGCTCTAAGTTTTAAAGTTCTAGCTTGACTCGTGCTTAAGCTTGAATGGATTTCTAGCTTCAACAAGAAACTAATTATTGTAGAATACCAACCACATGAAGCTAGATTCTCGACCACTGACTGTTCTTTCACTGTTTCAACTGTTTCCTCTTCTTCTGCCTGACCATTTTCTGCCATCGTGCATAGGAAATCAATGTCTAAAGACCTGCAATTTTCTTCAGCTAATAGTTTGGCAAGACCCTGACCTCTGACCAGTTTTGTGGGCTTCAGTTCTATATTGAATTCAATCAATTTTGCAATCCATTTTGCCCTTCTTCCATCAACATCAGGTTGGGTTAAGACATCTTTAATTGTAGCAGAAGGCACATATGCAATTATTTTTGAATGCAAGATATAAACTCTGAAAGCCTTTAATGATTTAATAAGAGCATATGCCTGCTTTTCTATAATATCATACCTTAGTTCAACATCCCTCAAATTCTTGCTGAAAAATGCCACTGGATGCTCTGAACCTTCTTCATCTTGCTGCAATAAAACAGCTGCAATGGTGTCTTCAGAGGAAAATGAGAAAATATGAAACTCCTTGCTGTAATCTGGGCTTATTAATGTAGGAGCCTCCATAATAGCTTTCTTAATTGACTCAAATGATTTCCTTGCTGTATCAGTCCATCTTACCTCTGCTCCTTTCTTCAACATGGAAGTAACATGCTTAACTAGTTTTGCAAAATTTGGAATAAACCTCCTGACAAAATTATTTTTGCCCAAAAAGCACTGGATATCCTTCTTTGATCTCGGTACAGATAAATTCTGTATTGCTTTGACTCTTTTTGGGTCAATCTGAACACCTGCGGCAGACACAATATGTCCTAATAGCTTGCCTTCATTTAAAGCAAATTGAGATTTTTTGGGATTGACTGAAATTCCAAGCCTTCTGCACTTCAAAAACACTCTTCTTAGATGTTGTAAATGATTTTGATGGCTGCTGGAGTAAACTGTTATGTCATCAAGGTAGATAAGCACAAATTTGTCCTTCTCTCCCACAAATGCTATATCCATAGCTCTCTGAAAGGTGGCTCCAGCATTCATCAATCCAAATGGCATTTTAGCATACATAAAAGTGCCCCAAGGAGTGGTGAATGCAGTCTTTTCTTAATCATCTGGGTGCACAACAATCTGATTAAAGCCTGAAAATCGATCCAAGAATGACATCACTTTAGCTCCTGAGACTTTTTGCAGCAAATGCTCCATCTTCGGCAAAGGATAGTTGTCTTTCTTTGAGCATTTGTTCAAATTTATGAAATCAACACACAGTCTGATTTCTCCACTCTTCTTCCTTACCACCACTAGATTGGCTACCCATTTTGAATATCTGAGAGGGACTATGATCTTGGCAGCCAGTAACTTTTCAATTTCTTTTTCAATCAATGAAAGAAGCATAGGATTTATTGGTCTCAGCTTCTGTTTGAAAGGAATAGTGTCCTTCTCCAGAGGGATTTTATGTTGAATTATGTTCTTATCATATGTTTTCAGATCACTATACTCCCAAGCAAACACATCTGCAAAATGCCTCATTAAATTGCAGTATTCGACACTTTGATCAGCAGACAAATGAGTGGACAAATTTACATATCTAGGCTGACCTGGACTTCCTATATCATGCTTACAGACTGTAGATTGGTCTTGTTTCTGGGCAGCCTTGTAAGGCACATCATTCTGGTCAAATAGTCTTTCAAGAGGAATTAGACCCTTAGGAATATGGTTACTAGGAAGCTGGACTATGCTGTCTTTACCGATTTTATTTCTAAGCTAGGACTGGGGGTTTTCTTCCAAGGCATCATTCTCTTGGTCAATTTGCATTTCAGAGAACTCATCAATGACTTAAAGGAACCTATTTAATTCATCATCATCTTCAAAGACTCTCTAATGGTGGACATTATCGGGCAAGGAAGGTCTGTACTTCATTTGGACTACATAAACTAATCTGGGAGGCATCGGAGGAATAAATAGACTAGCAGAAATAGCAAGGGAATCTGCAAGTTGATTTTGGGCTCTAGGAATGTATGAAATGTAGAAGGAATCAAAAGAATCTCTGATTCTCCATACCTCATCTCTGTATGCTTTCAACCTTGGATGCTTTGCCTGAAATGTTTTATTGACTTGCTGAATAATCAAATCAACATCTCCAAACACCTTCAAATTCTTGATTCCCTTGTCTTTTGCTGCATTAAGGCCCAACAACAGTGCTTCATATTCTGCGATATTGTTTGTGACTTGAAAAACCAGCTTAAAAGACAGCTAAATGATTTCTTGTTCTGGAGATATTAGCACCACCCCTGCTCTTGCAGTCTCCTTGGAACATGCTCCATCAAAAAACATTTCCCAAACCTGACTTCCTTGCTCTTCCTCGGCCTGAACTGTTGATTTTGTGATCTGCAATGTGGCCTTCTGAGACTCTTCTATTTGGAGAATACATGCTCCAAAGTCTGTGTCCACTGCATATATTGGATGATTTGTAGGATTATTCTCATCACTGATGATATATGGTAGCTGTGCTTCTTTATATAACCTCCTGCTTTCTCCTCCAAAAACTGGGACAGTGGCATAAGAGAGATCATTCTGAAGTGTCCCACCTAGTCTCTTAATCCACCCTCTGGACAACAACATGCCAAACTTAGGAGGGACATCTGCTACCACAATATCCATCATCATACTCTTCATGGGCAGCTGAGTTAAGGTAATGGCCATATCTTTAATCAATCCAAGACATTCCACTTTCCTTGAATCAAAAGAAAATAAGTCATGATAGGGTCTAGTGATATCAAGGCCTATCTCTTCCATGATAGCTTTAGGCATTAAATTGTGGCTGGCCCCTATGTCTAGCAGACAATTATGGAGGATTTTGTCATGAATGGTCAATGAAACATAAAAGGATGGAGAATTATTATCAGCGGGTTCAATCATGGGACTGAGCACAATAGCAGGCTTGTCATCTTGCAAATTAACAGAGTCAGTGGAGGTTTGTTTGGTTTCTAGCTCAAGGGCTTCAAGGACAGGTCTTCTAAATACTTCAGTCTTCACCAACTCAACCAGAGGCATAGATATTTTTAACTTCTGAACTCCTGACTCAAATCTGAAAGAAGAAGATGATTTATCAGAATTTTTGACCTCTTGAACTGGAGCTTTGAGGATGACTAGATCAACTGCTGGTCTTCTTTGCTTGATATTCTGTGGTTCTGATTGGAAAATAGCTCTTTGTGCAGGATTCTCTTTGACATTCTTTGCACTCAACCTCAGGTTATATCTCTGCTGCTGTTCAGTTTGTAGAACAGCTTCTCTGTCCCATTCTTGACTATCTTGTTGTTGCAGCAATGATTGTTCATACTCAACCAATGTCAAAAATGCATCGCTGCCTTTGTCTTCCATGTAGTGAATTTCATCCTCATTCTCTTCAAATGGTTCCTCCTCCATGACGACATTTTGAAAGGGAGCTTTAAATTTCTGATCTTCTTTTGATTCTTCACCCCTCTGCATTATTTGTAACTGCTCATTCGCTCTTATGAAAGGATTCTAATTTCTTGGAGCAAATGTGCTTTGCTGCCTTGTTTTTCTTGAATTCTGCTCAACCTCAAGCTTAGATATCTTAGCAGCCAATGACTCTATCATTTTATTCATTTTATCAAATTTGCGGTCTGAAGATGATGCAGAGGAAGTAGAAGCCTGACCTCTCTACCTCCTTCTGTCAGCTTGAATTTTTAGTTTTTCTGCAGCCAGGATATTAGATTCCACCTCTAGTGCTGCATCTTGCATATCAGCTAGAGTGGCACACCTTCGTTCTCTCAAAAACAAGCAGAAATCAGAATCAAAAGCATTGGCATAAGTGAGTTTGGAAAAGGTAGGAATAGGCTTTACCTCAGCTGGTATCTTACTATACATTCGATTGAATCTTTTATTAAAATTAGGCAAAGATTCACCATTTTCGCTCTTCAGATTACCAAACTTAGTATGATAATACAACAAGTCCTTTTTATCTCTCCATTGCTTAAAAAATGCATCATCTAATGCTTCAATATCTGTTATTGATCTCTGGGGTAATTCTCTAAACCACTTCCTAGCCTCTCCATCAAGGCTCTGGACAAAAACTCTCATCCACACATCATTTTCACTTATGTCTAAATTATCAGCATAACTGTAAAAAGCTTCTAGGTGTGCTTCTGCTGTTACTCCCTCTGTACCAGTGAATTTAGGCATATATTTTTGATATTCTCCCACGGGCATAGGATTCAAAGGGACAGGCAAGACCAAAGGTCTGTATCTAGCAGCAACAATTCTCTCTAACTTCGTAGGTGCTTGCTCTCCTGCCATGATTGGAATATGTGGAGGAACACTAGCAGATTGTATGATAGGAAGTAATGTGATGGATGGAAGAGACAAAGGGATGTTTTGGACTGAATGAGAAGCTTTCTTTGGACTGAGATTCAAAGGGGAACCAACTAAACAAGGGGCTGTAGTAATCTCTACAGATTTTTGTTCACTAGCAGCACTAGGCTCTAAGTCTTCAAATTGTGTATTTTCAACTAAAAACTCCTCATGCAGAGACAAATAAGATTTCTTGGGCTTACCTGATCCTGATGCCCCTTTCTATGATGCTTTCTTCGATTTAACAGTCCTCTCAGGTTCAGGCACTGGTTCAGCTGGTGATTTTGAGGATTTCTTCGAGTATGTCTCACAAACTGAGCCAAAACTTCAATGTGGATTCGCCAAAGGATGGTCTTCCTCCAATGGAGTCGCTAGATAGATGATTACAACCAAAAACTGTGTTCAAGCCTTGTCTATCATCAAAGTTTGAAGCTGTGTCGTTCTCTCAGGGAGGCTGAGCTTCGATTCTCCTCTCCCTGGCAACGACGCCAATTAATGTTATCACCCCAAGAAACTCTCCTAGGTTGTATATCAGAGATGCTTGGGAACATTACAAACTCAACAAAAATGTTGGAAAATGGTTGATGAATGAAAGAAATGTTGCATATTCAAGCCAGATAACCACTTCTACTATGCTTGACCCCAGACATGGGTGAACACCGCCAGACTACAAGGCTTTAGACCACCAATTACTCATAGTTTGAGGATAAGGTGATAATGGAGAAGACTGACCACAACAGCAGATGCACAGGATCTTGTGATGGCCGGCTGCAACCAGTTAAAAGGTCTGTAAATCTGTTTTCTAATACACAGACAGGATGGCAGCTCTCTGGCACTAAAAGAACAGAAACCTACATACAAATTCAATGATACATGCTAAATCCTAACACAGAGGTGGGATGACAGCCCCTCTAATGCTAACATTAACAACACATGAATAAATGCAAGATAGGCATAGCTTGGAACAAGAAGAAGAAGTGGAAAGTGAGCAATTAATAGCAAAAGAAGCTTGCATTAGTTGAAAATGAAGACCAGACGCTGCAGGTATCACAACAGTTACAATCTCCAGAAGTTGAACCTTACAGCAAAATAACACTCATCAACCTCATTACATTCTGTTTCTGGATATATATGGAGGTTGACTACAAAATTGCTCTGCAAACCCATGCGTGGAGGTGTCTTAACTGGCCACCAACCGCATTTACAATTAGATATGGGTCTTCTGATACAATTTGATTTTTTTGATGAACAAAATGGCTCTTTCTGTACTTTGGTGTCCTTTCTGAGCATATGGAATGTAATGTGTACAAGGCTTCATGACTGATTTATACCTTGATCTACTTGAAGCAGTCCTTCTTGTCATAGACCGTGCTATTCTTGAATGCAGGTAGCTAAGAATTTAATGCGCAGAGTGCTGGATCGCGGTCTCGTTCCTCCTTCGGGCGCACAGAACAGGCCCAAAACACGTAAAATGCATGATTAATGAACCAGGAGCTGAGAGCGAACGCCAGCCATTGGATTGCTCAGACGGACGACTGAGATCTGTTGGCAGGAGGCGATGGGAAGGCATAGAGGTGCGATTGAACATGAGTCGTTAGATCTAAGAAATGGACGGCGGAGATTTGATCATAGGGAGCTTAATAGAAAAAACGGGCGGAGACATATTTGGGCCGTAAGATCGCGGCGGGAGAGATCAGACGGCTATCAGGAGCGGGAGCTGCGTGAACGTTAACGAGTGGGAGACATATAAACAGGTGGGAAGGGGAATGAATGAGGGTCATGGGATCACAGGATGGGTGATCGGACGATCGACGGGCGGTTAACATGCGCGGGTGTTAATGCGCGGGGAAACAGGTACGACGGCAGAAAGTGGTTTCCCTGCACCGCTTATGGGCAGTGGTGGTAATCATACATGGAGGGTGCGATACGAGTCAGCGGGTGCCACGTGTCTGATTTGACAGGCACAAAACCGCTTTCCCCGGGAGTTATCGCATGCGCAGGTTGACGGAGCGGGGGAAGCGTCTATTGTCGGATGATGAAGCGGGCGCGATCGGATGATCGAGGTAATGAACATGCGCTCCGGGGTTGATGTGACATGTAAGGGGCGCGCCCCGGCTTTATTAAAGCTTAGGGTTGTGAACTTTACGATATGCGAAGGTTATAATAATTTTATTATATGCACGCGAGAATTAAACACAAAAAGTTTTATACAAGGTTTTTAAAAAAAAATTCGGGCTTTATAAAGGGTTAGCGGGTTTATAATATTAAAGCAAGAAAAATGCCCAAACAACCCTTTAAACAAAGTTTATGCGGCTTAATAGCATTATAAACAAAAATCGCCCGAGAGGTTATAGGAACATGGGTTTAGGGGTTTTGGAAGCAAAACAGAGAAAAACAAGGTGGCGGGAGTTATAAGGATATACAACAAATGAAGGGGGAAAAGATTAAATGAACTGCTACTAGCCCCTCCTTGCAGAAAACACCACGGCCGAACTATCCCTGACCCTCCAAAATGCTCAAACATGTAGTAGAGCTAATAGTTCCATGGGTTGAGGCTTGAGTATGCCTTGGAAGGAAGCTCGAATTTCATAGCCTGGAGGGACAGGACGGAGGCTGTGTTAGAGGACAATGGCTTGAAGGAATTTGTTGAACAATCAATTCCTAAGCCAATAGCTATTGAAGCACAGAACTTGGCGGAGTGGAAGAAGTGTGTGGTGAAGGAAAGGCAGATATTCCTTGAGGGAGTTTGAGATCATATTGTCTTAAGTCTCCATGGAAAGGAAACCTCACATGCTATGTGGAAAACATTGACGGAATTGTATCAGAATAGTAGTGATCAAAAGAAGTTGGAACTAAAGGATAAACTTCGTAAAATCAAGATGGAGAAAGGCGAGACGATTCAAAAGTACTTGACCAAGTTCACTCAATTTTATGATGAACTTGGAAGTGTTGGAATCATGGTTGCCGAGGAGGATATGGTGAGTCTTGCTTTTCTTGGACTCACAAAGAGTTGGCATAGTTATTAAAACTTTGTCAATGGTCGGGAGAAGCTGCCAGATTGGGAACGACTATGGTCGGATTTGATGTAGAATGAGATCAGGAGGAACACCAGGGATGGATCTTCATCAAAGAATGATGATGAAGAGAACTATGCCTTAGTGATTAAGGCAAGGAAGGGGAAAGGTAAACTTTCCCATTCCAAATTAGATTCTTATCACAGAGGTAAGAAGAAGGACATGACGAAAGTTAAATGCTTTCATTGTCATAAGATGGGACACTTTGCTACAAATTGTCCATTGAAGAAGTCCTTAGGAGGAGCGCTGGGTAAGGCTTTGGCCTCCCAATTTGAAATGGAATTTCCCCTCATTGCGTGCATGGTGTATTCAATGATGGGAAGAGTCTGGTACTTAGACAGTGGAGCTTCTTTCCACATGACTAGTGACAAAGAGTTTAGTGAATTAGAGGAGAAATATCTCAAGATGCATATCGAGATGGGTGAGGATGGTAAGTATAGTGTTACTGCTGTGGGCGCTATTACTTTTCAGAGGGAGCATGCAACTCCACTCACCTTGAAGAATGTTATTCATGTACCGGGGCTGACGAAGAACTTGGTATCCATTGCCATGCTTGAGGATAGAGGCTATGATGTGATATTTTCAAAAGGAAAGGCATTCCTTTGACACATAGCCACGGGTCAAGTAAAGAAGATTGGGATTCGAGTTCAGAATCTCTATAAGATAGAGGTAGAGGATTGTCTGCTTTGAGTTCAAAAGTGGAAAAGATGTTGAGTCAAGACGTCGGTGAGTTGTGGCATAGGCGATTGGGCCACTTGCATCATGGGGCTTTGAAGATATTGCAGCAAATCTCTACCAGTCTTCCCAAAGGTATGCTTGAGCAAGTTGATACATGCAAGGGTTGTACTTTGGGAAAATACACCAAGTCTTCCTTTGGAGACAGAGACAGTCGAGCAGAGTCTATTTTGGAGAGAGTCCATTCAGATGTGTGTGGACCACAAACACAAGTATTATGTTATATTTGTTGATGACTATTCTTGTAAATGCTCGGTATTTTTTATGCAGAAAAAGGATCAAAATTTCACAAAGTTTTGTGACTTCAAAGCATTGGTAGAGAAAGAGTCTGGCAAGAAGGTTAAAGATATACTGAGTGATAATGGTGGTGAGTATGTATCCAATGAGTTTAAGAACTTCTGTGCAGCGGAAGGGATTAAACAAGAGTTGACAACACCCCATAACCCTCAATAGAATGGGGTTGTTGAGAGGAAGAACAAGAGCATAATAGGGGCAGCAGGGCAATGTTGCATGATCAGGGCCTACCACTACACTTGTGGGCTGAGGCATGCAACACAATGGTTTATGTTCAGAACCATAGTCCACATTAGATAATTGAGATGAAGACACTAGAGGAGTCTTATTCTGGTAAGAGGCCAGATGTTGGTCACTTCATAATTTTTGGGTCATTGGTTTATTGCCATGTGACCAAAGATGCACATAAGAAGCTTGAGCCAATAACAGAGTTGGGGATATTTGTGGGGTACACTGATACACCCCACAACTATCGGGTGTACAAGCCGACCATTCAGATGACAATGGTTCATAGGGATATTAGGTTTGATGAGGAGAAGGCCATGCGAGTATCCCTTGAGAGGGAGCTTGAGCTACATGCGGATGAGGAACTTTTAGCTCCTAAGGTTGAGGGGCCTCAGATTGATGTGGAGCAGCCACATGCAGAGGTTCAGAGAGTGGAGACTTCCACTTAGGCAGAGTTTTCCACAGAGGGAAGAAAGCGCACTAGAAAGGTTGATGGATAATGCGCGGGAGAATGTGGGAGCACCCTTTTCTCAACACAGATAGGGGAGGTCACCAGAGAGGTACACTAGATACATGGCACTTATGGGTGCATGTGTTGTGACAGAACCATCTTCCTTTCAGGAAGCAGTGCAACAACTGGTTTGGGTTGATGCGATGGTGGAGGAGTATGACTCCATAGTTTGAAACAATGTTTGGGATGTGGTCTCAAGACCAGAGGACAAGTCAGTTGTGAGCTCTCGTTGGATTTACAAGGTAAAGCAAGATGCAAATGGTAGTGTGGAGAAGCATAAGGCCAGATTTGTGGCCCATGGATTTTCACAGGTAGAGGGGATTGACTATAATGAGACCTTTTTCTCCTGTTGCAAGGTACTCGTCAATCAGATCTATTTTGGCACTATCTGCACAGATGGGTTGGAAGATCCACGATATGGATGTGAAGACTGCCTTCCTCAATGGCATGATTGATGAAGAGGTGTGCATAGAGCAACCCAAAGGTTTTTAAACCTTGGACCGCGAGTCACAAGTGTGCCGACTCAAGAGAGCATTGTATGGGCTGAAGTAAGTACCCCGTGCTTGGTACACCAGGATAGATAGCTACTTCATTGGGTTGGGCTTCACGAAGAGTGAAGCGGATGCGAACCTACATCACATAGTGGTGGAAGGTAAGCCGTTGATCATTGTACTTTATGTAGATGATCTCATACTGACAGGTGATGAGAAGCTCATCAAATCTTCCAAGGAGGACCTTGCAAGAGATTTTGAGATGAAGGACATGGAGCTCATGCATCACTTTCTTGGCATGGAGGTATGGCAAGGAGATGGGGAGTTGTTTGTATCTCAGGGAAAGTATGCCAACGAGATACTCAGGAGATTCCACATGGAGAGCAGTAAACCCATGGAGACTCCTCTAGCTGGTAACTCGAGGAAGGAGGATGCTACTTCAGGGGAAGTAGTAGAAGCTACTATTTATAGGAAGCTTGTGGGTTCACTCATGTACTTAGTGAACACATGACCGTATATGTGCTATTTAGTTAACCAACTTAGTCAAGTGATCGTTAGGCCTACCAAGATGTATTGGAAGGTGGCTAAACATGTATTAAGATACCTCAGAGGCACTACTTAGTTTGGGTTATGGTACATACGGACAAAGGGAGTGAAGATTTAAGGCTTCACCGATGCAGATTGGGCAAGGAGTCCATCCGACAGGAAGAGAACATTAGGAGGGATCTTTAGTATTGGGTTAGTGACAGTTTCTTTGTACAACAAGAAACAACGATCGGTTGCACTCAGTTTGGCAGAGGCAGAGTACATGGCTCCAAGTCAAGCAACATGTGAGTCTATCTGGATGAGGAAGATCCTGGTTGGTTTGTTTGGTCAGCAGATGGATTCGACAATGATTTATTGTGATAATCAGAGTTGTATCAAACTCTTTGAAAATCCAGTCTTTCATGATCGGTCCAAGCATATTGATATCTGGTATCATCATCTCAGAGATTGTGTATTGAGGCGGATGATGTTGTTAGATTACATTCCCACGGAGGAGAAAGATGCCAACATCTTAACAAAGGCATTGTCAATATGTAAATTCAAGTTTCACAGAGACAGGATCAAGGTAGTTGATAATCCCTTTCTTGTTGAGAGGGAGTGTTGAAAAATGGCAACAAGAAATTCCAGTTCAATTTGTCCTTGAATTAAACTATGAATATAATTCGAATTCTGTTCTCATAGCAACTTAAAATAGTTAAATTAAGTTTATTAAGCTTACTTAACTTAGGAAATTCGAGTTGGAAGTCATTTGAAAGTCATGTACATGTTCTCCCCAATTTGTAGGAGTCTAGTGTGAGTTAATTGTGGGTTGTAAAATAGAAGACTCAGTTTTATGAGTCAGTTCAGTTAAATTAGTTCTCAAATTGATTGAGAGAACTAATAGTGAGTTAACAGCCAGTGGTGACACTAATGAACTCCACCACTGCTACTCTAGTTAACTGAATATTTACTCATTAGAAACTCATGCATGTCAATTTTGAGAAAGACCGAGTTGAGACTAGGGTGCAGGGACAATGTACTATTTGTTTTAGATTTTTCTGAGTTACAACATGCAATCAGGAACTGATCCTCGAGGGATTACGCTATTTTTAGAGGCTTTATTTCCCTTTAAATACAAGCTATCCTTCATAGGAATTACACATTGGAACAGAGACTTGGAGAGTTTTTGAATTGGATAAGCTTTGGCCTTGAGATTTCTTATGAGTTGGAGGTTGATTTTGCTGAGTGCTGGGATTGTTCTTGAGAGAAGAAGCATTGTAATTTCATCTTGGTTTTCTAGATTAATACAAAACAAATAGTGGGGTTTTGAGTTGTGGCTTTCCCTGGATATTTATTGTGTTATGTGCCTTTTATTCTCTTCCTTTATTGATTATTGTTTGCTCGATGTTTATGGGCTTCCGCTGTAAAGAGTAGAAGTAGATTCTTGTCTCTTGTTTTAGTAGATTACATGAGCTTGTGAATCTATAGGATTTTCTACACATTTAATCCCTTCTATTGCACTGAAGTTCTTAAACTCGTTTGAGACATACTCATCACTATTATCACTTCATAGAGCTTTTAACCTTCTTGCCCGAATCTTTCTCCACCAATGCTTAAAATCACAAAACTTTGTGAAGGTTTGATCCTTTTTCTACATAAAAAATATCCAACATTTTCGAGAAAAGTCATCAACAAATATAACATAATACCTATGTTTGGCCGTGGATGCTGTCGAGAATGGTCCACACACATATGAATGGAATCGCTCTAGAATAACCTCTGCTCGACTGTCTCTGTTGTGAAAGGAAGACTTGGTGTATTTATCCAAAGTACACCCCTTACATGTATCAATTTTCTCTAGTGTACCTTTGGGAAACCGATGGATATCTGTTGCATGATCTTCAAAGCCATATGATGTAAGTGGCCCAATCTCCTGTGCCACAAATTGCCAACATCTTGGATCTACACCATCTTTTCTTTCATGCTCAAAGCAACACAATCCTTTACCTCCATCTTATAAAGATTCTTCACCTGAGTCCTTATCTTGTTTACCTGACTTGTGGCTATGTGTCGAAGGAATGCCTTCCCTTTCGAGAAGATCACATCATAGCCTCTATCCTCAAGCATGGCAATGAATACCAAGTTCTTCTTCAGCTCGGGCACATACATAACATTCTTCAAGGTGAGTGGAGCCCCATGCTCCCTCTGAAAAGTAACCATGCCCAATCTAGTAGCACTATACCTCCTGTTGTCACCCATCTCAATATGCATCTTGAGATCTTTCTCCTCCAAGTCACTGAATAACTCTTTGTCATCAATCATGTGGAATGAAGCTCCATTGTCTAAGTACCATACACTTCCCACCATTGATGACACCATGCATGTAATGAGGGAAAAATATAATTCGAATTGAGAGGCCAAAGCCTCACCCACCACTCCTCCTCAAGACTTCTTGAGTGGAAAATTTGTAGCAAAATGGCCCAGCTCATAACAATGAAAGCATTTAACTTTCATCATGTCTTTCTTCTTGCCTCCATGACAAGAATATGATATAGAATGGGAAGCTTTCCCTTTCCCCTTCTTCGCCTTAATCACTAAGGCACAATTCTCTTCATTATCCATTTTTTATGAAGAGCCATCCTTGGTGTTCCTCCTGATCTCCTCCTCAATCAAAACCAAACATAGTCGTTCCCAATCTAGAAGCTTCTCTCAACCATTAACAGAGTCTTAATAACTATTCCAAGTCTTTGAGAGTCCCAGAAGAGCAATACTCACCATATCATCCTCGACAACCATGATTCCAACACTTCCAAGTTCATCACGACATTGAGTGAACTTGGTCAAGTATTTTGGAATAGTCTTGCCTTTCTCCATTTTGATTTTTCACAGTTTGTCCTTTAGTTCCAATTTCCTTTAGTCACTTCTATTCTTTTACAAGTATGTTAATGCTTTCCACATAGCATACAGAGTTTCCTTTCCATGGGGACTCGAGACAACATGGTCTCGAACTCCCTCAAGGATTATCTACCTCACCTTCACCACACACTTCTTCCATTCGACCAGATTCTGTGCATCCGACGTTGTTCGCTTAGTAATGTCTTGATCAATGAATTCCTTCAAGACATTATCCTCCAACAAAACATCCATTCTATCCCTTTAGGCTATATAACTCAAGTTGCCTTCCAAGGCATACTTGAGCCACAAACCATAGAACACCATCTATCGATCCTGAAGTTTGTATTGCAAATTTGAATTTCACCTGTAACCCAAAACTAAAAAATTCAAAATCTCCTCTAGTATAGTGTGTTCAACTCCGATACCATGTAGATTTTCCTATAGATTCATAAGCTCATGTAATCTACTAAAACAAGAGACAATAATCTACTTCTATTTTCAACCAGCAGAAGCCAATAGATTGATGAAAACAATATGAACAAGAAGAAGACAAATCAGTGGCACATAACACAATAAGTTTTCCGGGGAAATATACTCCTCAAAACATCGCCTATCTTTATTGCATTAAATAAGAAATACGAGTGAAGATACAAAGCATGTTCTCACAAGAACAATTCTGCACAAGTATGCTCAACTCTCTACCTCACAAGCCAACTCTTAGTCAACACTTATCCAATTTCCACTTCCTGCCAATCCCCTATTTCCTTGCTTAATTCCTAGCATGAATAGCCCGTATTTAAAGGGAATTCATGCTTCCAAAATTGCGCAATCTTAATTAGGTCCTCTTCCTGATTGCATGCATGATATTTACAACTCAGTAAATCATACAACTGATAGTACACTGTCCCTGCACTCTAGTCTCAACCGAGTCTTTCTCAAAACTGACATGCATGAGTTTTCGATGAGTGAATCTTCAGTTATCTGGAGTAGCACTTGTGGATGCACCAATGCACTAACTAACTGCTAATCCTCTACTAGTTCAACAAATAGTTAGAACTAGTTTAACTCACTATAACTTAGTAAACTGAGTTATCTAATTACAACTCAATCTAAACTCATACTGGACCCCTAAAATTTAGGGAGAACACTTACATGACTTCAAAAATACTTCCAACTCAAAATTCCTAAGCTAATTAAGTTAATTAAACTTAATTAACTATTTACAAGTTGTTATGAGAATATAATTCGATTTTAATTCATAGTTTAAATTCAAGGACAAATTTAAACTGGAATTTCTTGTTTCCATTTCCCAACAACGATGCAACGTGACTGTTGTCCTTGGGCTAGTACTCCACTTGGAATATGGCAAAGTTTATGCATGGGATATTTGGTAATTATTCCTCATATTAGTCGCGACAACCAACGAAATCGAGATGCAAACATGCGAAATTATTGTGAGTGTGAGGGGAAATTAATCCATCTAGTCTAGGGTGGTCAGTTCGCGCGAGGGAAGCAGGGGCTGGACAAGTTGAAGGTCATTTACAAGATCAGAAGAATTATGGAAGAGCATTAGGATTTAAGAGGAATGAGTACTGCTCCACTACTCTGCATCAGGATACAGACCATAATTCTCTATATAAGAAACAATAATGGTATGATATTTTGTCGCAAGAATCAATTTGTTGTTATCCTTGGCGTTTCCAGCTTAAGGAAGCAGTGGATGGGTCAGGGTAGTCTGGGAAGTCTGGGCTGTGACAGAGTGTGTGTAATTTGCACGGTGGTGGCTTCACCGGGTAGTCGTGCGAATGAATTGGTCATTGTTGAGGGTGGCAAGGAGTTTTTTGAATTGGTCACCATGGCTGGTGGTGTAACAAAGTTTTTCTGATCACTCCCCCACGGTCAATACAGAAGCTTTGAGTCTAGCAGAGGAGAATAGCCCAGTTTCAATTTCTTGGGGCCGCTGTCGACCTTGTTCGGGTAGAGCGTTTGGGCGCATTGTGAATGATCGAGGGAGGTTCCACCATGCTTGCGGTCTCTGTGGTAAAGAGCATATGCAAATAAAAGAAGGGTTGACAATAATTCAAAGGTGTATTCATCAACAACAGAAGAAGACTCTCGAGATGCAGGAATAATAGTTGAAAAAAATGAGAGAATTCCTCAATTGGAAGATGAAGTTGACGCTCCGCGTCTACAAATTGAGCACCTTCAGCTCAAGCTGGATGAGAAAAGTCCGAGGGCGGATGAAGAAAATACTGGAATCAATCTCAACAACCCGACGCCAATGGAGGCGTAGTCAGTACCATGTGTCTTTTTTTGCCCGTTTTCTGATGTCAAACTATAAATGTAAATGTTTGTTGAATCAGTTATGTAGGATTTATAGTAGTAATCAAGAAGTTAGGGAGAATTTTGTAATTTTGGGGATGAAAAAGCTGGGCTTGTTGAAAAAAAATGAAAATTATGATGCCCATAGGTGGCTCTGAACTATTTTTGTAAATCTCCCGGTTTTTGGTCACATACGGGCATGAATTAATACATAATTCCTACTCTTTTCGGTTAAAAAAAAACTTAAATTTTATCATTAAACTTTTATAATATTAGAGTTAACTTTAATATGCAAAAAATTCAAACTTCAAGCATATAATATTAATGTTAATACTAATATTAATACTAAAGTTATAATATTAATATAAAAAATTAATATTAATATGGAAAAAGTTCAAACTTCAAGTTTATAATAGTAATGTTAATACTAATATTAATACTAAAGTTATAATATTAATATTAATACTAAAGTTATAATATTAATATTAATATTAAAAAGTTAATATTGACGTTAATATTAATTATTAATTATTAATATTAATATTTATTATTGACATTAAAAAATTAATATTAATATTAATATTAATCATATCAACTTTAATAAATTCTAAAGTTAAACTCTACCATATTCATATTAAAACAACCACATTAAGATTAATTAAAATGACACAATTGCTTCTTGTTAGCCCAAGCACACAGATTAATAAGCACCACAATGGTATAAACAAACCTAAATGTTTCGCAATGTGCCAATTCTCGTAGATTCCCCTACAAGGCACAATTGATTCTAGTGACTGTTGAGACTATGTTGAGGCATAAACAACTTTTCAACTACCAGTGTGTTTATTAATTACCAGTAGGTTAATTATTGACTACGTGTTTAATACATCTCATGGCTACTCACCACGCAAACCATTCACCCTAAACATTAGATTTCAATTCAGTTAAACTGTGAAGGAATTTAAATACATGTAAGTGGTTGAGGATTCATTTATAACAATCATGAATAAGTCAAATATGTGTTGTAATTAACTAAGCTTCTATTCCATGAACCTCAATTTTTATCGATTGAATGAATAATGAATAAATAACACCCATACTTCCACATATATGAAAGGTATAATATTAGATTAACATAAAACAAATTCAAATCCTACAACTTCTTTGCCACCTCTAACATAGAATCGTTAGTTGTGGAGTGGACTGCAACAAATCAAGAAATTAATTCATTATTGAGAGTCAAGTATGGTGTTTCCTATCTCTATCGAATAATATTAATCGAATTGTTATAGAAAATTGTGTTTATAATTGTTGTTTCAAATTCCTCTCAATTGGATTAATTCTGCAATAAGATATAAACCATAAAAGTGTTTGACAAGATTCATGAGTGGGAACCTATGTAAGTATCATTATTCAATGATCCTATGACATTAGGTTTGCACAAATATAATAACCCTCTCGTTTGCAAAAACAATTAAAAATTCCTTCACCTCAGAATCAAAATTGGAAACTCCATTGTATACATTCTAAGCTAGCCCTATGTATTGTTATTATGGTTAGGCTTTCCGCTAACTAAGAAGTTTTATTTTTATTTTGGTGCACTGGTAGTTAAGCCAATTGCACTCAACATAAGAATTATATACTTTAATGGAATAAAGTATTTTTATACTTCATATTGCAATTTTATCCACTAAATAGTACAAATAACTATTGCAATCAAATTCAAACTAAAAAATTTACAAGTCAAAGCTACCTACAACATGATAATATCTTTTACATGAAGTGTTTGTTGCCATTACTTTTGTTTATCATCTTTATACATTTCAAATAATATATCATATTTGTTTTGCTTTTTTTTTTAGCATTAGGTAAACACAACACCACCATTTTGGTAAATACATTTTTCATATAAAATTTTCAGCCTCTCTTTGAAGTTAGTACAAAATGGATAATAATTGAAAAAGATGGAAACTTAGTATGAATTCTATTAAATAAATCATTTTCTTTTATGCGGTAAAACAACAATTTGATACATAAACATAAATGTGAGACATTTCATTAGCCATTATTATGATTTTTCTATGTTTATTAGGTTTGGTTAAAACTTAATTTAGTATTTTCCTTTTATTGTCTTTCTATCAAAATTTTCCTTTCACATACATCTCTACCTTTTATAATTATATTTACAATATGCTCTAACAATAAACTCTAATCAAAATTACTTCTCCCACTTATACATTCTAAAAGTTTAAATTTTAAAGTAAGAAATAAATATGAAAATATTTTCCTCTCCAACTTATACATTCTGAAATTTTAAATTAAAAAATAAATATGAAAACATTTTCTTGGTGAGTGCAGATCAAAAGGGGCCATTACCGGTAAAATCTGTGCAAACATTTGGTATTTCACACTACAAAATTATAGAACGAAAAGTTCCAAGGTAAAAGCTTGGATTCTCCAACTGAATGTGACAATACTTCAGTCATCTAACGATTAATGTAAACAGATCTGTGATGTTCTAAGATATTAAAAAAGTAACGGAACACTGCAAACAACTCTTCTTCCATTATCAGTTTCACCCGACCCTGATTCTAAAACTTGGTGCATATAATTGTCTCGTAACTTTATATATTTGAATAACTGAATGCCAATGACCTAGATATTGTTTACCTGACCTTAGTTCAAGACCCAGTCCAATTTGATCATATATAGCTTGAAAAATGGCTCATAATGTCAAACCCTTAACAACTCACTTCAATGAAAATAGTAACCTGTTTAATATGAAACCTTGGTTACATGGAACCTAATTACTAGCTTCCACTTTGCTAGCAATCAAGGGAAAAATGGATTACCTGTTAATGTTCACACCAACTTTAATTCAATTTGCAGGCTAGTCGAAGCTTCACAAACATGAGAGGTATTATAATTATATCGCAATTAGGCTTCCGCGTGGAAAATTGTGTTCAAAATTGAGGTATTTCCATCGATTAGCAATCAATCGCCACGCCCAATGAAGCAGAGCGACACCAACATCATGTTTCTTAAATTATTTTTTGATAAATTATAATGTTTTCCACTTTCCATAAATCACTTTTAATAAATTAAAGACATGAGCAATCTTAGTAAATTGAAAAATAATTTGCAAACCTTTCATATTGTCCATTAGATCATGTATACCTTGAAGAATATTCTGAGATTGTCTAATCTAGACCATTCATTATTTATTATATTTTAAAGATTTGGAATCCATGCAGGCCAATTTCAATATAAACCACGTCTATTAGTGTAAATATTATTTTTAAACGAAATACTTAATTCAACATTTATGTTGTGCAAAATTACTACCTTACAAAGTGTTAGAGTTGATATTTTTCAACGCATCATTTCCCTATGAGCTAACTATGGTGAGTTGTAATCTCACATGGTTATCCTTAATCATGGTCATGGTTATCCTTAATCGACATTGGGCCTCCTTTGTTGCTATATAATGGAGGTCATTTATGTACTTTTACATAACATTGTGAGTAATATAATACTCTTACATAGTATCAGAGCGGGTGATTCCTGTCCTACTGAATTATTTTCGAGTTTAGTAAATTATTTATGATTTGAATGGAGTTTTTGTTTTAGTGAAGTCTTGAAATCTATAGATCTAGTTCGAGTGATGATGGTTTCTCACTTCTTTCTTAAACATTTGTATATCTTGAATGGTATTTTGTTGTTCTAATTATGAATCAATGGATTTTCGCATTTTTTTAACTTCAAATCTTGTTTTTATAGGATTTTTATGTGAACTTGTGTGCTCAGCTCAAATAGTGGAAAACTTGCTAGTAAATTGTTGATATCCAAGCATTGAAGATACAGTTTTGGATTATTCTATGAGTTCATATTCTTACTCGCTTAGTGGATGTCTTCTTTGTCCTTGACCCGCTCATCATGCATCACCCTTCATAGTGGACAAGTTGGACTGGAAATCACATGTTCCTTTCATGTGGCCTGAGAAATCCTCCCATTTGAAGGATGGGCACTACGATGCCTTGGAAAAAATATTTCATTGGTTATCATAGTTGATCTTAATTGGAAATGAGAACATGGTATTTCATAGAAAGCTCTTTTGTATACATTTAGAAATCAACTATGACAATGCTTAACCATATAAACTCCTTTTTGAACATAGACTTGTGTGACCGATAAATTCTTTCTCCTCAACCCACTCATCAATAGCCGAACATGGTATTTCACAGAAAATTCTTTTGTATACATTTAGAAATCAACTATGACAATGCTTAACCATATAAACTCCTTTTTGAACATAGACTTGTGTGACCGATAAATTCTTTCTCCTCAACCCACTCATCGATAGCCGAACATGGTATTTCACAGAAAATTCTTTTGTATACATTTAGAAATCAAGTATGACAATGCTTAACCATATAAACTCCTTTTTGAACATAGACTTGTGTGACTGATAAATTCTTTCTCCTCAACCCACTCATCGATAGCCTTCACCGTGGACAATTTAGACTCAACATCATCGTGTTCCATTCTCATGGATTGAAAAATAATCCTCACATTCAAAAAACAAGCACCAAGATTCCTTGAATGCAATAGTTTCTATGATTATTATAGTTGACATTACTTAGAAATGAGAACATGGTTTTTATTGGAAAATTATTTTGTATACATTTACAAACAAATTATGACAATTCTTAACTAATGGATCATCTTTTAGTTTTCCATGAACCCTCCAACACATATCTCTTATATTCAAACAATGTATTATCTCGATTCATTGTACTATTCAATTTATTAAATAGCTAAGAGAACTATTCATGTGCATTTAAATTCAACCTGGACACTTGACATATGGTTGGGCGTCATCATATTTATATTCTTAATTTTTAATTATATTAATGAATGGATTTTTGTTTTCCACATTGTGTAGCCATGTTGAACTAGGGGTTCTTCAGATGTTTAATCACAAGATACCATGGGATTTCATCATAATAGCATCAATGCCACCATTAAATTTCTATTCACATGTAGCACATGAAATACATGATTAATTTCAACAAAAATCTTACATGTAGCACATGATATACATGATTAATTTCAACAAAAATCATATAAGATTATATATTAAGATGATTATATATATTAATATGATTATATATATTAATATGATATATATCCAAGATTAAGATTATATTAAAGTAAAATTAAATATAACATTTAATTAAATTAAATTTTACACTATATTATTTTATAAATTGTTAATATAATATAATATCATATAATTATATGTAATATTATATTTATATTTAATTTTTTGTTTTGTATTTGCGGTCCAATATTAGAAAATAAAATAGTGTTAAGGCCACATTTTTTTGCTTCTCGTCGATTTGCATATGAGGGCACCAAGGCACTAAGGTTTCACTTGCCTTTCAAAGCTTAACACTGCTTCACTCTCCTTTCAGAGCTCAGCAGCACATTCACACTCATGGTTATTGGGATTTTGTCTTGGATGGCCTCGTTCTTTTGTAGATGGGTTTACGCCTATTATCAAAGATTGGAGCTAATTAGGTGTCCAAAGAGCTACGTTTTGATTGTTGATGTGTGTCACTATCACAAATATGTGACCTTACCTTTTGCCTATAATTAGTCCTTCTTTCAATGTGACAATTTTATTATTATACCCTTGGATTAGGGTTTTCAAAACATAGACCCTTAACCATTATTTACAAAAATACACTCAACAACGATGCCAATTTATTTTCATTACTGTAAATTCAAAATAAAGGTACCCTTTCAGTGTTACCATAGGTTGGCTCATTGTTTGCTTGGACTGTGTATATATGTGTGCCTAGAAATCGTCACTCTTATGCACAGACTCTTTGTCTTCTTATGCCACTATCCAGGACTGCGACAAAGGTGATGAGCCTTCTCTTATATGTGCATAAACACTTAAGCTTCTCCTTTTGTTGTACAAGGGACTTTATGAGATTATAAGCCTAATGTTCCTTCATTCTAGGTCTCCCTCATGCATAGAAATGTAATAGGAGTCTTGACTCCTCTTCTTTGGTGATTGAGGCTTGAATTGATTCTTTTGAAATGTATTTATGCTTAGAACAAGAGGATAACCAACCTCCTTATTTTCTAGCCTTCACTTGCACGATAATTATCCTTAGACCTCATGCACAAGTATAGAGAAGACCTTTATATATCTTGTACAGATGTAGGGTATGAGTTTTGCTTGATAGTGAGGCTATGCTTTAGAAATTTGGTACTTTTATCTTATACTCAAAATATCCCTTCAAAAAATTTGATCTTGGAACTAATATATGCATAGGTGTAGAAATGATCTATGTGCCTCTTCTAATGAGGAATTTATGCACAAGACTATACAACAAAATTGTGAACCTTTGATAGAAGACTTGAGTCCTTTCTAGGCTATAAATATGTCACTTAATACCATATAAACTTCAGATCTTTGAAAAAGGTCTAGAGTTATCATGGTTGACAAATAGATAGGCCTTGAATGCCTTAGAAAACTCTAACAGATTTACTAATCTATAGTGACTGTAATATTCATACCAAAGATGTGAATATGCAAAGATATTTTAGAGGTTTTGTAGACTTTGTGAGGCTACTTCTGATCTTTTCTCCTATACCAGTGAGTGAAGCCTCCTTAGGGTTGCTTGACAAACCTTTTGTCTTTGAAAAAAAGTGCTCCTTATGCTCTTGCTTTGTTACAGTACGTTTGTGGCCTTGATATAAAGATTAAGGGATAATGGAGGTTCCAAAAGTATTCGATCTGTTTTCCAGAAGGACCAGACTTAAGAGGACTAATTTTTTTTTTTTTTTTTTTTTTTTTTTTTTCCTTTTTTTTTTCTTTTTTCTGAATAAGACTAATTCTATTATCATACAAAAATAAAAAATACATATGAGTTACAATGGGCAAGGCTATGGAAATCTGCCTGGAAGCCCTCTTCTTGCCCTGATTACATTCCCAAAATTGAACGTTATCAAAATTTGGAATACGATAATTTGCCAAAGGCTCGACACATTGACACTTAAGACACAAGGACATTGAACAGACCAAGACACAGACAGACAGACACATAGACAATTACAGCCAACACATTGACATAGATGCTGATGCCGCTTGGCCGAATCATAGACATAAAGATAAAAACATAGAAATGCTCTTGCAGCAGAGGTTACCAAGAGCAAGCTCATTCGTCATCAGTGGTGTAGGGTGCCTCTTCTACTCGACACCCAAATAGGAGAGAATCATCAGAGTCTGAGAGAGGGATGACCGCACCAGATGGCCCTTCCTGAATCGGCTTGCTTGGACCAGCTAGCGCCAAAGGACAGGCTGAGGGGACGCATTCCTTGGCAGGGCGCTCAAGGTCAATTCCAGACCCTCGTCCATGAACCAAATGACTTGTTCCTGCCCGAACCGGATGGCACGCGATGGGGGATTCTTCTCTGCTGTGGCATTGCCATTCCGGTATGGGCTCTGCCCCATGCACAGGATAGTCTGCCGCGTGAATTGCCTCATCCTGTGTGCTCTGAGTAGCACCAGGTTCAACCGTAATAGAGATAATAAGAGTTGAATTAGCCAAAGGGCAGGGAAGCCGATACCTGAGCGTGGGAGATTCCTCCTGACCTCCTTCCGCTCTTGCGTCTCTACCAGCTCCTCTGCCACCTTCATCATTGCTGCCCTGGAACCGCTGTGGCACCGACGTGACTTCAATGGAGGAGGAGGGCGAAATGTGACCTTGCCTCTGCGTGGAGGCTCTACCTCTGGTGCCCCCTCGCCTGCTACACATTCTCTGCCTTTCCCTTTGCATCGCGGGATTTGCCAATTGCAGTCTCACGCAGGCCACAGGAGCTGCTTCTGTGCGGAGGACCTGCGCAATTGTAATGCAGTTGCAGGGCCTGCTTTTCCCCGTCTCTGAAACAGGCTGAGTGAACTCCGGATCCCTTCCCCCTTCCTCCGCAGAGCGCATCAGGGATTTCACCTTATGCCAAACCATATCCCCCGGGTGAACAGGCCCTCCAACGTTAATACCCTCCATTGCACTGGTTGCCAAGCAGCTCGCTCGAGCTGAGAGGACTGGCATTAAATTCCTCTGCCATCGGATTTCATGCGAGGTTTTATCATTCCTTGCAGGGTACCGTCTGTCACCTCTGGGCTGCCACCTGCCCACGTGACCGCCCACCCTCTCAACACGTCCCGCCATCACCCGCATCCGGGAAGACTTAAGAGGACTATTAAATTAGCCCTTAGATCCTTTTTCACAAGGCATGAATGCCCTCCAGCTGATCTCACTTTTGCACTGTGTAATGTGATTTTGTCTCTGTAATTAGGGTTATAAAATGTACCTAGAAATTTGTTCTAGTTGCCTCCACAAATTCGGCTTAGGGTTTTTGCTTTCCTTGAGAAGAGATGATGCGAAACTAGCCTTCTTTCTGCCCTATGTTCAAAGCCCTAGCTCTGATACCATGTTGATAAATCTAGGCCAAACAATTAGGGTATTTATTTATTTTATTTCTCTCTTGACATTTTCTTGTGATTTATATTAGGACATTATCATCATTATTTAGTTTAGTTTACCATCAAGACAAATGTTAATAAGAATATCACAATGCAAACATAAGAACACTAGATGTAGGTTATTATCTAGGGCCAAAACCTCTCCTAGAGAGGAAAACCCACAAAAATATCTTCTTATAGAATTTCAATGAAGACTTCCAAGACCTTGACCTTGACCCAAGACCAAAATCCCAAGTGAAGAGTTAGCTAAACCCAAACAGATCACTCCAAAACCTGATTGGGGAAACCCTAGGTTCTCCACCAAAACTCGCACATGTGAAGTAATAGAAACAAAAATTCACTTCCTTTCCTCCTTCACTACCATCCACAAAAACTCACTTCCTTTCTTGCTACTTCGCTGGATCAGATCTCCTGTATTTTTCGTGGATTAGATTGATATCACTTGATGTGTGTCACTCAAATGAGGAGAGTGAGTTCCTTTTATATGCTTCTTAGGAGGTGAATTAGGCCTCTCTAGGCTGACATGAAGAGGGTTGGCTGACCCATCACTTGGAGGCTTCTAGACATGACGTTTTACATTAAATATTTTTCCTTCTTATTACATGGGTCCTCCAAGGGCTAGTACATCATGACCTTGACTCTTAACTTGAAAACAAAACCCCTAGAGCACTTAATGGGTGCTTTGACCTAAGACCACAACATCATGGGAAAGAAACTCATTTCAATAAAAAAAAATCTTTTCTTTTGACAAGTACATCAATAATTACATCAAGTCATGACTCAAGTACAATTTATGAAGGTTGACACTAGTTACATTTCAACGATAGGAATGGGCACAAGTTCTTGTTTTGCCTACATGTTTAAATGTTGAAGGTTATGAAGTGTGCTGAAAATTTATAAACATTACAACCTCTATCTTTTTGGTGTAAGGTTCAATGGGTTTGATTCCATGACCAAACATCAATAATTTTTTTTTAAAACAAATATGGATAGTTTTGTGTTAATAGTAAAAAGAGGGGTTTGTGATCATATTGTCTAGTCCTGTCCAGTTGCAAATGTTTCTCAATGATGTCCTCTTCCATGTTTGTTTCTTGGTCATGTCCAAAAGAACCAACCGAAGTTAGGGAAATTTTGGCTTCATATGAAAGAAATATAGTGAACTTTTGGCTTCATATATGCAGATAACACTAGGCCAAATTTGATTTTTTCTCTCTTGTTGAATGGGTTTCCATTTCATATTTAAGTTGGTTGGCACACTTGGGTGGGAAACATATAATATTACTAGAAATATTCCCTAAGCAACTTTTCAGCCCATGTGTCTCCCTTAATTATTATCCTTAAATGATAGTTCCATGTAGGTTTGGTGATTATCCAATTAAGGGAATGCATTTTTTTAGACTAAATTTTGTATGGTAACGAGGGGGCTAAATTCTTGTGCATGCTTCATTGGGCATTATTTGTTTCTTCTAAACAAATGTTTAGTTTTTAGGTTTCATTCTTTCACACAAGGTCTAATGCAAGGAATGTAGGAGGAATGGGCACAAATTCTTATTTTTCCTACATGTTTAAATGTTGAAGGTTACGAAGTGTCTTGAAAGTTTATAAACATTGCAACCTCTATCTTCTCAATGTGAGGTTCAATGAGTTTGATTCCACTACCAAACATCAATAAATTTTCTTTTTAAACATATATGGATAGTTTTGTGTTAATAGTAAAAAGAGAGGTTTATATTGCCCAGTCCTAGCCAGTTGCATATGTTACTCAATGACGTCCTCTTCCATGTATGTTGCTTGTTCATGTCCAAAAGAACCAACTGAAGTTTTAGTTATCCTGAAGTTTCTTGGTTATTCCTTCCTCCTCCTCTAACTTCTCTATGTTTCTTTCCCTAACCTCCAAAAGAACAATTTTCCCTTTGTGTTTTTCCAACTGGGCTTTCATATTAACTCATGGAACTTTTGTCTTCATACGAAAAAAAGATAAGGAAATTTTGGATTCATACGAACTTCATGTGTCTGCATTAAGAAATCCTTCATATGAAGCACTATATCAATAGTTCAGACACTTCAATCCTATTCAAACTTAGGTATTTGCAATGCTTTATAACTTAGATGATAATATTTTAGTTGCAAAACCTACTGGTAGTGGTAATACTATTTGAATTAAGTTTGGTTTACTACGATTGCCTCAAAAAGTCCCAGACATTGTATTTAAATGTGTCTATATTTCTCCTATAGAATCTCTTTCCAAAGAGCGATATCAGGATTGGGAGCAAAAATTTGGAATAGAGACAAAACAGACCCAAAACTGCCTCCTACTTCACTTGACAAGACTCCTTTAGGCTGCGACTACTTCAGATGCTCTCCACTTATGATGAATTGCACTTGGGTTGGTAAGAATGAGGTTTATCCTCACTTTATTTTATAGAATTCTCAAGGGATTCATCTAATCTACCGTTGTGGGCTTCACAAGTCATAAAACCTTAACAACCTCGACATCCAAAAACTTTTCCTTTTATTCCATCGAAACTAGTTACATTCTTCAACATATCGAAGTATGTGTGTATTTTTTTTGTAATAAAATATTAAATTCTATGAGATTATGTTTAGTTCTCAAGTTATCAAGTGAGTTAATTCAACATTGGTTACGATGAATAGGTTCATAAGTTCTCAAGTTTTAAAATATTACTTGAATATTTTAAATGCAAAGAAATTTCTTATAACTCACTTGTACTATTATAATGTTCTTGTGGTTTCATCAAGATGTTTCTCAACATACCTTATGACACTCACTAACAGTTTCTATCTTTTTATGGGGTGTTATAGGATTTTCAACCAAACATCTATTTTCCAGATCTATATTCGTCGAGTGACGGAAGTTCAAGTAGGATAGAATAAATTGACTAAACATCTACTACATCTTCTATCAAACGAAGATCAACTAGAGGTGAAAAGATTAGAAGAAAATTCCATAGTCGTATGGATTTTTTTCTCGCTAATGGGGGGTCATGTTCTTATGATAATGAGAGTATAGATGACATTGAGGTGCCCTTGAGGTACAAACATCTAGTGAAACAATGGACACCCAATGATCTTCCTGAAATAAACGTTGATTCTTTTATCAATGAAAGGATATATCACATTGCCCCATCGTCATTCCATGGTTTGGGTCTATTTTTCATGGATGGCATAAAGGTATGTTACGAACGAATAACTGAACTGATGGAGTATGTCAGACCCTGTTACAACTACAATGATTGTGTATGGATAGTCCAATATAGAAAAAGTATGCGAAGATATGGAGTGGCCGCAAATTATATACAACTGAAAGACAATGATCAAAATAAATGTGCATCTATGTATATTAATGGAAAGCCAAAAGCAACAGGTAATATTGCGGGGTTTATAAATAGTACACAGTTCGTGACCACACATAAGCAAGCCAATTGCATATTCGAGGGGTATGAAGAAAACTGTGTATTCATATGTGTCATTAAATCAATAGCCGCAGGGGAAGAGTTTCTCATTGATTATATTTTTAATCAAATAGATACCAATATTGCTATTATGGGGGCGATATGTATTCAATTTTAACCAACTTGTAAGCAATGTCTACTATATGTTATGATTGTCATTTACTACAATATATTGTCAGACATCTTGTAAGTTGAGGAAACATTTTAATATGTCATGGTTAAAATATTTTGGGAGGTTGATAAAGGTCAAAGGGCATGAACCTCATAGCAAGTAAACATCAATGTAGTTGTACGTAAAATAATATAACCACGAGATTTATTTTAGAGTAGCATTTTAAGCATTATAGAGTAAGTCAATTTCATATTTTTAGGCATCATATAACTAAATGAAAGATTTATTAGGCATATGACCAACTTGAGCAAATGCATTCCTTCATCCTTTTCAAAACATCGTTTCTATACAATAGGGAATATATATTGATCCTGTAATAATGCCTCTTCCAAGAGGCTTCCAAGATGATGAATTTTCTTATAAATTAGAACATTTTATATTGGCCATGATATAAGGTGAAGCTTCTATATAAATTTAGACATATGTCAGTAGTGGTTTCCTATGAAACATGGTGATAAGGGGAAGGCACCAGCCTTAGAGCAGTCCATAGATGCTCCTGAGGAAGATCTTACTGAAGAAGAAATTTTTATGTTCGTCGATCTAATCCAAACAATAAAGAAGCTTCGAATGAAAGCAAACAAGAAATTCAGTTCTTTAGTTTTGATTGAGCCTCAGGTAGAAGAGATAAGAGGTGAAATAAAAACCTTGATGCGCCAAATTTGTCATTATTGGGTGAGCAACTCATTTAATTATCTCATTTATTTGTTTATGATTTTAATTATCTTATACTTTATAAAAAACTCTTTATTTTACAAGAGGTTTTGGCGGAGTACGATCCCCATGCTGTGACTATGGGAGTTGGCGTTGGTAGAAGCATTGATGCTCTGCCTATGAGTGATGCACCAGTCATTGAGACTGGTACACCTACTCAACCACACATGGTAGGATCTACACCTCCTGAAAAACATACATCAGGATCTGCAGATGATGTTGTGGATGCAGAGCATGATATCATTGCACAATTTGAAGTGAGTTTTCCTATATCTTCCCATGTTACTAGCACGAGAACACTACCAATTACATTTTTGGTAGATGAGGACAATGTCCCCATGAAAATAGAGAAACTGCTAGGTATTTAAGAAGTGTTTTAAATATTATGTACAATCTAATTGAAATTAACGTATAGTCTGTGATAATTTTAAACTAATGTTAATATCATTTTGCAGGAAATGATGTATTCTATAGGTGTTTATGTGACCTAACCTTGGAAATCTTTGGGCCCACTATTTGCACAAACTGGAAATCCCAAAGTTCCAAGTTGAAAGATGAACTTATAATTAGGATGGTTTGCCTGTTCGATGAGGGTATCATCAATAAAAATGGAGTTACCTCCAAGGCAAGATTACATTTAAAATATTTGAGGGACCAATATAGGTCTCATTTGGAAAGAACAAGGTCACATAAGAAACCTCTAGCGATTCTAGAGATGGAGTCGAAAGTGCTCGTGGAAGATGCAAACGAGAAGGCACTGTGAAAAGCAACGAAGACACCACTCAGACTAGGAAGGTATGAGGCACTTTTAATAATGTAATTATGATGCTTTATCGTCATTGCGACGTCTAATTAAATTTTTCAATATTTTAAATATAGGCTTCCAGATACATCCAAAGCCACAATGGCTAGAATAACCAAACATGGGCAACATCATCTTGGCTCGGGTGGTTACTCAAAACTTGTTGCTAAAATTGTAAGTATATATAAAAAAAAATTGCATCCAAATTATAAATTCTTAAAAATTTTAATTTAATATCACAAAAGAATTAAAATTCATGTTCTCATGCAAAATTACAGGGGTCACAATTCAAAGAGGCTCCCACGGAGGAATACCTAAAGCTTGCTTTCAAGCATGGCTATCAATTTGTGGTTGAACATAGGACAAGCTTCGCGTATTCACAGTCTTCCAACACCCAACCTAACACTCAAGCAAATAAAAGCAACTTATAAATGATTACTTGTACAATCTATTGGTTATTATTTTTGGCCATAAAATAATGTTTTTGATTGTAAAAAGCAGGGAAGCAATGTGGGTACAACACATGAGCCTATTGATAGTGGAGTGCATCCTGACACTGATGTTCAACTTCGTATTGGAGGTATTTCATGTGTTATAATTTTTTTAGTATGGAATACAATTACAAATATTTAAATGCAAATGGTGTATTAATTATAACATTTCTTGTTTCTACACCAGAGCATGTACCGGATGAGGCCAGAGAACATATGGCCACATCTGAAAGTATTCTGCTTCCCTCCACTATCGAAGTAGGTAAAGAACACTCTACTACTCCTTTTATTAATAAAAAAATTGTAATAATAATAGTTATAAATATGAATTTAACTTTTCTACTTATCGCAGTTGATGCTCAACCCCACTTGTAGCAACATAGTTGTAGGACTAGGTCAATAGCAAGACATAGACTAGATCCCACAACAACTGAAGGGGGCCAAGATCAAGACATCCTTACTAACTACATATTTAAAAAGAGAAAAAAATCGGATAAAAAATAACTGCACTTGTTTATTTAGATCCTGATTTTTTGAGTACCACATTTTTTACTAAGAGGTTGAATTCCTCATGGCATGTGCACATGTAAATTTGGATTATCTTTATAAAAAATTGTGATTTTTTCTATTGGAAAAAGCTTGAACGACCTTGTTTTATGTTATGTAAACATATTTTTTATGATAAATTTTATCGAGATAAAATATTATGTGGATGTAAGAATGAACGAATGAATGATGACACCCTTTAAAGCATCATATATCTGTGATCTTTCTTCATCCAACTTTGGTTTGAGGTTACGATTAAATTAAAATACAAGGAATTGTTTATAGAGGCTCAACCAAAACCCATGTAAACTAAATAAGGGGAAAATCTAGAACACACATTCTAATATTTTCTCATATAAACTTTGTGGATTTTAAACATCTTAGTATACAAGTCATTTTCAAATATGTACAACCCTTATGACTACTAGACAAACCATGGAAGCTTTCATAGGTTATATCTCTAGTTTACATAAGCTTTATAATTTGAACTACCATGCATTGAACTTGTTTCTAATGTACCAACATTTTTTAAATCAACCACCCATTTTATTCTTGGGGATGAGATACTTATAAACATTTCCCTAGTGAAGGATTGGAGTAACTCCAATTCTGAGTTTGTGGACTAATGGATTATTATAGTGCAATATACATGAACTTTAGGATTTTCCATCCACAATATTGTGTTACAATACTTCTAACGTTCTTGTTAATAAAAGAGTTGATGACTTTGTTTCCTTGAATAATACCCTTCTTTTCTTCTCCCTGAACTACTCCCTTAGTTGTGATGCAACAATCAACCTTCCAAATGAATAGTTAAGGGTTTAGTCCTCTAAGTTTCAGGGATTAAATTTTTTTAATCTTCATGTTCCCATTTCAATTACATAATGGTTTCAACTCGTGCGATAATTAACTCATCTATCCATATGAAAAGATCATGATCCACAAAAGATAGGCTTCTCATTGAGATATAACATTAAATCACTTAGTAATACTAACTAGGTCTCCTAATCTACAACTAATGCAAGTCAATTCAATTAAAAAAATATTATAGCCCATTGTCCAGTCACCTCATGATGGTTCTCAACCAAATGATGCCCATTCCAATTGAGCTAACTCATTTAATTGTATTTTTTAATTGATCTAAATTGTTTCATCAAATTCAAATATTTGAATGATTGTAGCTGAGGATGGTGGAATAAAATTACAAATTACAATTATTTGATCAACAGGGTGATAAGGGGAAGGCACCTCCTCAGAGCAGTCCAAAGATGTTGTTGAGGAAGTTCTTAGTGATCCTAATTGGTATGATGATGATGAGTTGTACATGTCTCTTGACCCAATCGTAATAGTCAATAAGCTTGTGGTCAGAATGAACGAAGAACTTGCTCGTTTGATTCACATTAGAAATAAAACTCCTGATATTAAAGATAGGAGAAACATGTTCAACCAACATCTTCAGAGATATCAGGTAATAACCATATTTTAAAGTGATTTTTTAATGTCATAAGTTTAATTATGAATGTTTATTTTTTAACTTTTGCATTATCTAATTGAAAAACCATTTTATTTCGTATATAGGATTTTTTTGGCAGAGACCACACCACAACATACAAACACCACGAGCCAACTTTCAATGGTAGAGAGTTCCATACGTGAGGATACTATACCAGAAGAGGAGAACATGGAAAACATTCCAACAGTGTCGACTAGTGCACGAGGTAAAGAAAACTCTACTGTTATATTTATTAATTAATAATAACAAAAATTGTCAATTTAACATTTCTTTCTTGTTACAATTGATGATCCACCCCTCTTGCAGCAACCTCGACAATGTCATGAGTACATGAATAGGTCATCAAAAATAAAGAAAAAGAAAAAGAAATGATTGTACTAGTTATATGATTAGAAACATCATGTACCATATTATCAAAACATATTTTTGATGATATTTTTTTTTGAGATGAAGTATTTTGTGTCTATGATTAATGAATGAATGAATGTTATATGTTAATGAATAATTGCTATATGTTTATTTATGTACATGACCTTGTTTCGTATTATGTAAACATATTTTTTATGATAAAATTTATTGAGATGAAATATTTTGTGGATTTACGAATGAATGAATGTTTGCTATTTGTTTTTTTATGTATCTTAATGTCTTGTTTTCAACTATTTCCTATATATTAGATAGATTAGGTACTGGGGAATTGATAGTGATGTGAAGGGGGAGAGGGGCCATGAGAGATTCCACCTTCACGTGGTTGGTCATGTTCAATAGGGAATAAATTAAGATTTGGATAATCTTCGATAAAAACACCCTCGATCTGACAGAGCAACAACAAATTCAATGTTGACGTTGTTTTTTCTTCATCCAATGGAAGAAGGTTTGCTCCAAGAATAAAATACTCCAATAATTTATTCTTGAAACCACGAGGAGCTCATTCAGGTATTCATGCACTCAAGTATTTTTAATTATTATTTATTCATGCAATTAAATTTAATATTTGGTCAAATTTAATCTAATTTTGCATCATTCGTATCATGAATATGTGTAGGACAACTAGTATCAATTTGGATGTTGAAGTGGAACAACCATCTGAAGAAAATAACTCAAAATGGTAAGGGTTTAGGTGAGAGAACAAAATTTGTTTGATACTTGTGTTGTATGTGTTCACCTAGTTTGAGTTACATAAAGGTTTATCAGAAATAAGAAACTTTTCTAGGAAAAAATTCATGTAGTATTTGTCTTTATTTGACCATTGTGTTTGTATTTGAGTGAAAGACCACAAACTATCATTTTTCATGCAGGGAAGTAGGAGAAACTCTTACTCTATTAGTTGGGCTTAAGGCACTGATATGATTTTTCTTCTATTTTATTAATTATTTATCTCATCTAACTTCTCCTCCTTCCTTTGTTTTGTAGGTACTTTCATTTGCATATATGTATTTGAAATATTGACTAGGGTTGGAGTCATATATGTAGAAAAAACTCATCGAAGTACTGCTCAACTTTATCCCACCAGGCACTTGGTTATTGGGTGTGTGATTTAGTTTTGTGTTGCATTTCATTTCAAGCAATTCTTTATTTCTACATTTCTAATCTTCAAAGATGGCATAGACCCAACTTCTTTTCTTATCAACTTCAAATGAGACTTCCAATACCATAGACCTAAATACCAACATACCATGATCGCCTAAAGGGTTGGCCAACTTGATCAGTTGGTGGACTCTAAGACACTTTTTACATGAAATAAATCTATTTTTACACTACCTCTCATGGCACATACCCCACCCAGATGTTCAACAGGTATGTCCCTTTAGGACTATTCTTATCTTGGATTACCAATCCTCAAAGAACATCGATCCTCTTCGACCACTCTTGTCTTGGATACCTCGTAAGATCCTCAAAGAGCGTCGGTCACGATACTACTACCTATCTTGGATTTATAATTGATGAGCCCCCAAATTGGGTAACCTATTGGGCTCATTTTGCCTAATTATCCTTGTTCAATCCTCCATTTTTCATAGATTATGCATGTTTTCCTAGTATGTTTATGTTATTTGAATGAATAAGGGTGGTCACTCTACCTAGGAGGCTAATACGTGGTTATTTCAGGATTTTTGGACAAATTTTGGAGCAAAACCAAGCAATCATGGGTCAGCTGACAGCCAAGCTTGAGGTGAGGATTCGTAGGGAGGTTGTCTCTTGCATTAAATGGCCTTCCTCGAAATCTCCACCCTCAACACCGAGCTCCACAGGCCACCAAAACGAGTTTTAAAGGTAGCCAAGCATATTTTGGAGGAGTGACTGTTCACTAGCAGTTGGGACAGCCGAGTCCCTTGAATCTAGGAGGGATGCTAGCCCCCTCGTATTGTACAAATAGGAAGGCCTCAACCTTCGCAGTTTACTTTTGGAACTATTGTTATTTTTGCACTATAGTGATGTCATTTTGCTTAGCTTTCTTTATTGTAGCTACTGCTGTACAACTTTCTTATGATGGTTATTTTTGAATAATGATAAGCAGCTTTACTTGGTATCAGATCTGAGTCCTTTATAGGAGCCTGCAGCTCTTGGGGTTGGGCCCAACCCGAGTGCTAAGGCCTCCTCTATGTATTGTTAGTTGTTCTTTATGCATTTGCAAAAACATTTCTGTTAAGTAGGTTAGAGTTTGCTGATTAACTAGGTCACTGTAAATGGTTAGATAGACTTTTGAATGCTCAGATTTTGTTGATAGGTTGTTAATAGGAAAAGGCTTCAAGAAAAGGGCCATCAAACATCTCTGGTTTCACCTCTCCTTCAGTAGGATCTGGAGCTGGGATCAGGATAACTTTGCTGCCCACAAAAACACTGATTTTGCTTTGCCATGCAATCGCTAGTGTTTGATTTCCATGTGTAGAAGTTGGTTACAAGTTCAGACTTTCGTTTGCTTAGTTGCATGAGCTAAAATACACGGTTTCATTGCAGGTCACACTTCTGATTCATTCTCTTTACTGGCAGCTAGAAGATTAGGTCATCGTAATTAGATTTTTTGAAATTCCAAGTCTTTGTTTGATCGGTTGGAAGAAACGCCTTGCAGAGCACCTGTACCACTCCTTCATCTGTTCATTCTCCATCAGCACCATCCACTCCACCCTCTGCTTAGAATCCTTGCCTCCTATTCGCCATTTTCTCCCATAACCCTAGTTTTGTGTGTAACATTGCTTTAGTCTTCTTTGAACCAAATACAACCATCCACACCTGTCCAAAACTCCATCCACCGAGTCCTAAACCATCTCCAACCCTCACCCTACCTCCACACTCACTCCTTCACCTTTCCCTCTCCATTCATCCACCAAAAACCTCATTACTGAACATCCTGTAGAAAATTCCAGACATCCTGTAGAAAATCGCAGACATCTTGTAGAACCCCTGCAGACTTCCTGTAGAGGCTCACGAATGAGGTTTCTTGATATCCAAACTCGGTGAAACTCTAGGGAAGGGTGTTAGGGACCCCTTAGGCCCTCTTTGAACCTTCTTGACCTCCTCCAAACATTTCCTCTTGCCCATCCACCTCTGCACAGCCCAAAAACAGTCAAATCATATGTATAATAACTCTGGTAACTTATTCAAAAATACAAAAAAGATGTTTCTTTTAGATGTTACTATAGAACTAGCTTAGATACATGTATTTACCTTCCTTGAAGTCAATGGAATTTCTTTCAGTAGCTTGCATCCTCTTCGTTGCATCAGTAGGGTTAGTTGGTAGAATTAGGGTTTGCTAGGGTTTGCGTTTCCTTTTAGCATTTCACTATCTTTTTGCAAGTAGGTCAGCCTTCTTCAAAGTAGCTTTCGTCCATTGGTTAAAAAGCTTCTTCTCAGAGCTCATAGAAGTTGGCTTGAGCCCCTAGCGGACTTGTGCCAGCTGACCAAGTGACAGCTACGGCAAGAGCTAGTACTTGTGCATACAGCACCGTCGCTTCCAAGTTTGTTACGAACTATCGGGTTGATAAAAGTAAAGAAGGGAGTCCCAGGAGTTGTAGCATTATTGCTGCAATATTGGAGCTCACCACTCTTTTTGGCGCCGTTGCCGGGGAAGCGTCAGAGTATTTGTGATTGCTGCTTTTCTTCTATTTTCCTACTCTCACCTTCTGCTAAATAGTTTATTTCATTTCCATTCTGCAATTTTGTTTCTGCAAAAGCAAATTAGACATTTCATGCTTTCGTAGATTAACCTTTCAAACCTGCAAGCGTAAGATAGAATTTCAATTCTGCAAGCGTAAAATTGAATTTCAATTTTGCAAGTGTAGTCTAGTATTTCCTTCTCGCAATTTGACTTCAGAAAAATAGATTAGTCTTTCCTTGCTTTCATTTCAATTCCACATTTTCATTTCTGCAAGATAGATTTTAGATAGTTGCAATTCCATCTGTTTCAGTTTTGCAGGTACAAGCAGAGAAAAAAAACAAAACAACCAAAAGTCCTTTCATGCCTCGTAGGAATAGAGATAATACTGGAAAATTCCTACCCAACACCTCCACCACTTCATTGAGTCACCCTTCTCTCTTCTTTGGTGGCAGTGATCCAGAGGAACCTATAGGTTATCCTCCTGAGATATACGAAGATCCTATAATAGAAGAAGAGCAAGAAAACATTCCTTTTGAGACTATGGCTGATAACAGAAATGGTAGAGACGATGATGACAGAATAGAAGGTACCTTCCCCATCCGAGAGACTAACGGGGACATGAAAATGAAGAACATAAGTCCCTTAGCCTTACCTCATTTCCATGGATTGACCACTGAAGACCCTGATACCTTCCTGTTTGAGTTTGCTGTCCTTTGTTGAATTTATGACTATACCGAAGACGAGCAAAAGTTGAAACTCTTTCCCTCTACCCTCAAGGATGCAGCATTACGCTGGTTCATGGGGTTACCTGGAAACAGTATCACTACTTGGGCTCAGATGCAGCAAGCCTTTAACAACAAATGCCGGGATTACTATAGGTCAAAGGAAACCAAGGGGGAAATCTTTCGGATGACCATGGGAAATGATGAGTCTCTAGACGACTATGAGGAAAGGTTCCAACTTAGCTATAAATGGGCCAGGTGCACACTTGACCCTGAATCTCTAAATCTGGTTCTGCTCCGAGGAGTCCCTGAAGACCTTCTAGATACCCTTCACATGCTAGCTGGAGGAGATATTTACCAACTACCTTATGAGGACATAAAGACTGTGTTTAGAAACCACTCTAGGGCAGCGCATAAAAGAGGTAGGGGGAATCCACTTTCAGCTATTACTACCTTCTCCAAGCATGAGTTTGCTAATCAGATGAAAGACCTCAAAAGTGAGATGAGACAGAACATTGCCATGCAACTTGATACTTTCCGAATCGAACAAAAGAAGGAGGAAGCTGAGAGGGCTTTGGCCATTTTCTGTCCCCGATGTACGAGGAAGCACCCTAAGAATGAGTGTCCATTGCACTTAGTGGAGGTATGTTTCGTTTGTGAGGAGAACCACCCCACAAACCAATGCCCAACCTTGCCCGGATTCAAAGCCATGTACCAAGGGACTGAGGCACCCACTGAACCTCTCTACTTCCTCAACCAAAGGAGACCGCATGGACCCAGAACTTACCAGCAGGGGATGCAAGGGACACCCCAAGCTTATTATAGCCCAACCAATTTGCTCACATGCCTTCTTGGGGTCCCCCTGCTCATCCTTCCTAGTCTGCACCTCCTCCGTGGTCTTATCCACCTCAATACCATTCTCAACCCACTGCTCATTCGTTTCACTCACATGTCCAGCCACAGCCTCAGTGGAATGCACCTCAACTAGGGTGGAGGCCCCAATACAACTCTCCTCCCGCCATTCTACCTCCACCACCGGCTCAACCACAACCATTACCTCCTGCTCCTCTAAGACAACCCCAGATGCCTGCCCAACCGAACCCGAACCCCAACAACCGACAGGCCCAGCAGGTATACACTAGGGAAACAACATGTCCTACCTATGCTGTGGAGATCCAAGAGATCAACCTGCGATCCAGAAAGACCCTTCCAGATCGCCAACCTCCTCCCCCAGAGGACGAGGAAGAGAAACAGGAAAGTGAACCCAAAGCCATTCCACCCTTTCCTGAGCGACTAACAGTAACCACACAACCAAACCCAGAGGAGACTGAACTTCTGGGGGAACTAAAACAGTTGTGTGTGAGAATACCCCTTCTCCAGGCCATCAAAGATGTACCGATATATAACAAATTGATTAAGGAGTAGTGTTTCAGGCACCCAAGCAGGAGAAAGAGAGATGCCTCGACTATCAATGTCATAGGACAACTGTCTGATCTAATGTTGGGGCAAGTAATCTGTCCAAAGTATTTGGACCCTGGGAGTCCTGTAGTTGATGTCCACATCAATGGCACCATTATCCCCCATACCTTGATTGATCTAGGGGCTGCCATTAATGTGATGACCAGGGACACCAAGCTTAAACTCAACCTTCAGGGTTCCTTAAGGAAGACTTCGACAGTCCTGCAGTTGGCAGATTGCTCCACCGTGACTCTCGAAGGGATTGTGGAGGATGTCTTGGTCTCGGTTGACTCTTGGGAGTATCCTGTGGACTTCTTAGTCCTTCAACCAAAGACAAACATGACTTACCACTCTGGCTGGAAGAAGGAGATGAGGATGAGGTATACTCTACACCCTTGTGCACCATAGAAACCACTAGGGGAGGTCCTCAAACCGAGGATGATTTGATTGAGACCTTGATTCAGAATCCACCTCCCAGTGCATTGTCCTTAGAGGAATTGGTGGAGGATACCCAAGCCAACACCTTAGTGGACCTCTGTGTGACTGATCCAACCTCTCCCAGAGTTAAGAATGTGGAGTTTGGCCTCGAGAGAACTTTGAAGATCAGCTCCTCCCTATCTCCTTCCCAGGAGAAGGAGCTGTGTAGTTTACTGAACAAACATTTAGATGCTTTCGCCTGGAGCTATAAGGAGATGAAAGGAGCCCATCCTTCGGTCTGTAGCCATCACATCTACATTAAAGAAGATTGTAAACCAATCAGGCAACTTTAGAGGAGAATGAATCCAGCCCTTAAGGACATTGTCAAAGAAGAATTGCAAAAATTGTTGGATGCAGGATTCATCTATCCTATCTCCGATAGTGAGTGGGTTTTGCCCCTAGTGCTTGTGCCCAAGAAGAACGGGAAGTGGATAATCTATGTAGATTACCGAGAACTTAACAAAGCCACTAAGAAAGACCATTTCCCTTTGCCTTTCATAGATCAGGTGTTGGATGGATTGGCAGGGAAGAAGATCTTCTCTTTCATAGATGGGTTCAACGGGTATAACCAGATCCAAATCAGCCCGGAAGACCAAGATAAAACCACCTTCACCTTTCCTTGGGGTACCTTTGCCTATCGAGTCATTCCCTTTGGGATATGCAATGCTCCTGCCACTTTCCAGAGAGCAGTATTGAGCATCTTTTCTGAGTTGGTCCATGATTCAGTAGAAATCTACATGGATGACTTCACTCCTTATGGGTCCAACTTCCAAGAAGCATTGACCAATCTGGGAAAAGTTCTAACCAAGTGCATTGAGATGAACCTGTCCCTCAGTCCTGAAAAATGTGAATTTCTGATGATTGAAGGGACCGTGCTAGGACATACCATTTCCCGCCAAGGATTACAGGCAGATCCTAATAAGATTGCTATCATCCAAAAGGTCCCACCTCCTCAAAAGGTAAGAGATGTTCGGAGTTTCCTAGGCTTAGCAGGATATTATCGAAGATTCATTAAAGACTTCAGCAAGCTAGCCTCGCCTTTGTTTGGACTCTTAGGGAAAGATGTTGAGTTTAAATGGACTGACAATTGTCAAGGGGTGTTGGATGAGTTGAAAGAAAAGCTGGTGTCCGCCCCGATCTTGAGAGGTCCAAACTGGGCCCTACCTTTCCACATCCACATTGATGCATCGAACAAAGCCATAGGGGCATCCTTAGGACAAATTGAGGAGAAACTCCCATATGCCATATACTTCATTAGCAAAAACCTGTCCAAGGCAGAAATGAACTATACTGTAACCGAGAAAGAGTTCCTGGCCATAGTCCATTCCCTAAACAAGTTTCGACACTACATCACCGATTATCAAACATTTGTGCACACTGATCATGTTGCGATTATATATTTAATAAATAAGCCTGATGTCAATGCTCGTATTATTAGATGGTTACTTTTGTTACAGCAATTTGATTTGACGATTGTCGACAAGCCAGGTAAGGAAAATGTTGTTGCTGACTTCTTGTCTAGATTGGATTTGCCTGCAAGTGAAGAAGGAAGAGTGGATGACCAGATGCTAGATGAACATCTATTTGCTATCTCAGTACTCTCTCCATGGTTTGCTGATATAGCAAATTACTTGGTCTCAGCACAATTCCCTCTGCATCTGTCCTCAAAGGAGAAGAGCAGAATTGTAAGGAAGAGTGCCCCGTTCACTTGGATCGGGGGCAACCTGTTTAAACTTGGCCCAGATCAGATCTTGAGGCATTGTGTTAGGGAGGAGGAAGTCTTTGACATCCTCCTAACCTGTCATGATGGACCTTATGGAGGCCACTTTGCAGCAAAAAGGACTGCCTTCAAAATTCTACAGGCAGGCTACTATTGGCCTACTCTTCATCAGGATGTCAAAAGATACATCAGCTAGTGTGACTGATGTCAGAGGATGGGGAAACCGACTCCAAGAGATGAAATGCCTCTTCAACCTCAAGTGACCTTCGAGCCATTTGAGAAGTGGGGCATGGATTTTGTGGGCCCTATCAACCCTCCTTCAAAGCAACGGTCTTACATCATTGTGTGCACTGACTATCTGACCAAGTGGGCAGAAACGAAGGCAATCAAAGAAACAACAGAAGAAAAGGTGGCTGAGTTTCTGAGGGAAAATATCTTCTACAAGTCTGGCTACCCAAGAGAGTTAGTCACAGATCAAGGAAGCCAGTTCACCTCCAACCTGATTGAAGATTTGCTCGCTCATCACAAGATCAAGCACAAGACTTCCACCCCTATCATCCTCAAGCAAATGCGTAGGTGGAAGTCACTAATCGAGCATTGGAAGGGATTTTTACCAAGGTTGTGAGCAGTAGCAGAAAGGATTGGGCAGATCGCCTGGTTGAGGCCACCTGGGCCTACAACACCACTTGGAAGACCACAACCGGTTTCACACCTTATGAGCTGGTCTACGGGAAGAAAGCTTTGCTGTCCATAGAGTTCGAATACAATACATTGAGGGTGGCAGCTCAGCTGGACCTAGATCTCAGCCATGCTTAACGTGAGAGATTATTGCAGCTGAATGGATTAGATGAACAAAGAATGCAGGCCCTCCTCCACTCAGAAGTAGTTCAACTCCAGAGGAAGATATGGCATGACCGACACCTTAATGAAAAGCAATTCCAGCCGGGAGATTGGGCGCTGCTGTATGACTCAAGATACAAGGATTTCAAAGGGAAGTTGAGGACAAGATGGTTAGGACCATATATAGTGGAGAAATGTAACGACAATGGTTCAGTCCTTATCAGGACCATTGATGAGGAGGCCATCCCCATGCTTGTCAATGGACATCGACTGAAAATCTACAAGAAACCCCTCTCTAGGCAGGAATTCATTGAAACTGTGGAAAAATCAGTGCTGGTAATAGAGCAGGGTCCTGCCTCTGTTCTGGCCACACCTTGATCATATATATAAAAAAAAGGAATAAAAGATTCCTGGACGAAAACCTCGCTGAGGCGGCCAGGGCAGGCAGTGAGGGTGAAAACCTCATGAAGGCGCCCCTGCTGTCTCTAAAAAAAAAATAAAGAAATGGAATAAAAAAGATCCTTGGGTGAAAACCTCTTTGAGGCGCCCAGGGTAGATAGTGGGGTTGAAAACCTCATAGAGGCGCCCCTGCTGTCTCTCTAAAAAAAAAGAAAGGAAAAAGAAAAAAACAAGGAGAAAAAGAAGAGAAAAAAGAAAAAATAGGTCTGATCTTTGAAATTATTGCAGGTCACAGGGATATAATGCAGATAAAGAGGGTCGCGCAAACCAAGGACAAGGGTCCATCCCAAGCTACCAGCCATCCTCACCGACACTCCCTCCATGGCCACACACCTTTTCTAGGATTTGGACACATTCAGGTCAAGATTCAACCTCCTATAGGAAGTTTCAGGGCTTTCTACAGGAAGTCCTGCATTTCTACAGGAAACATCCTGTAGAACCTTTGGACGAGCCAAAATCAATTCTGGAGGAGGATTTAAGACTTGAAGTTTGTTGGTGAGGCCTGCAGCCACCCCTTTGTCCCATCCATCACCTATTTCCTCTCTTTCCAATGCCATTACCACCATTTGGTCTTGTACCCCTGCACAGTCATGTAAAAAAGTCCTGTTTTCCTCAGATCGCCATTTTCTTCCAAGGGACAAATCAAATACATGAAGGCCCGCACACTATACCTGTCAAAAGCTCCAAGAGGACCCTTCATCGACTATAGCCGTGCCCGTTTCAGCATGCAGCCCAGGAGGAGAAGCAGCTACAGGATGTCCTACAGGAATCCTGTAGCAGCTGATCCGCCTGGAATACACACTATGGAGTCAGGAGTAGTTGAAATCAGCACAGGAGGCATGCAACCAGCTCCGCGTAAATCTGAACACCTCCTCAACAGCTGAGAGCAGACGCGGTTGTGTATGCAACGTTCACCATCGTAGGACCGGTTCCTGAAAGCCTTGCATCTGGCATCAGAAAATGAACGAGGCAATTACCACGCCTGTGCATGAAGCAGAAGTGAGCAAAACCATTGCTTCACGTCCAAAAACCTACGAAACATGTCCGCGGTCACCCCAGGTAAGTGCTTAACCTTATTTCGTCAAATTAACGTGAACTATACTATGAAACTTTGATGTCTGTGAATGTGCGGATTGAACAAATGCAATGGTCAGTCAAATGGCCACCCACAACCAGTAGAACTGTCTTGTGGGATTCGAACGAGCATGGTTACGCTCGATTCCGCTAGAAAGACATGGAGCCGACACGTGGGAAGTGTCCAGTCGGGGAAATCAGCAGATTTGCAGTGAAATCGGCAGACTGACAAGGATGATGGTGGGTAATGGCAGAGATAGATATTGGCGGCCAGAAACACGCCGAGGAACGATGGCTGTGACGTTGTCTAACGGCTCGGCCTGGACACCTCACCCCCCGCGCCATGAATTGCGTCGTATTTCAAAATCATTTGGCCAAAGCACGCACATCAACCACTGTCATTTACGCCACAACTGGTTTTTCAGCAACGTGAGCGTCCTCCTCCTCTGCAGTTCGTTAGCCCGAGTTTCTCGGCCCAGTTCAAACTCTTCTCGCGTCCCAGACTTGCTCCACAGCGCCGTGACGTCCTCCAGAAGCAGCAGAAGCTCTCTATAGGAAAGAGCTCTACAGGAAGCAGAGTGAAAGCTACCGGAGCAGAGAAACCCGTGTCTGTGCGTCGGAATTGGAAATCTCGAAGAGAGGTAGGCCCGAACATGCCATCCCCATGCTTAATTTTCGAAAGGTGGTGAATTAGCTTGTTTAAAGTGGGAAATTGAAACTAGTCTGCCTGTGGGTCAAGAATGGTGGTTTGCTTATACGATACACCGAATTCCTTTCGAATGGTGCTGCGTCATATTCTCCCCCGTGCTTCCTGTTAACAAACTCTCCCCATTATAATGATAAACCGCTGAAAGGCTCACTTGTGCACATATAAATTTTCTTTTTGTGACTGTTATATGAATGGTGTGAAAATTTGCTCTGCACTCTGTCTGTGAGGGCTTCATTCCTCTCGACAAGTCGAGTTTTGGGTGGCAGCAGTATTTTAACCAGAGAATTGGTGAAAGGGGAGATACAAACAGCAGAGAAACCCTGTCCTGAGAACCAAGGAGGAAAACCATATCCAAATTTCCATTCTAACCAGAACAAGCCGAAAACTGGGTATTTTCACCATGCCAGGAGGGTTTATCAGAAAGGAACCCTTGGATTCCAAGAAGTTGAGAGAAACTCCTGAGGTGGTAGACCTGTTTACCCGTGCAAAGTGGACGACCTTCTGTGATAAAATTCAGGGTCACGATGATGAAATAATAGAGGAGTTCCTAAGGTCCCTGCAGCCCAAATCAAAAACATTGGCAACTGTAAATTTCAGGGGATTGACCTTGAGACTCACCCCACAACTCATTAGCTGGGTCACTGATTTGCCATTGGGGATGCTCTGGGATAAAGAGGAAAGGAAATTGGGCAAAAAAGCCAAAAAGGAATTCTTCCTACCAGAAGAACAGTTTTCAGAGGATAAAAATGGGGTCCGGAGAGCTAGCTTATAGCCATGTTGGAGTGAGGTCAGCCTTCAAATTATGAAATATATTACCTGTGAGGGGCGATTTAGTATTGTGTATCGTTATCACTTCCGCTTGTTAACTGAGCTCAGGCATAAGATGGATTTTCCCTCAGAACAAAAATTGAGCATCCCATACTTCCTCCTGCAGTCATTGATTGAGTGTGGCACAAAAATGAAGGAGGGGACACCAGACCAGTTGGCTCATCATGGGCTTATCAAGCTCCTCGTAGAAGATGCCCTACATACTTACACCGTCCCTATCTCCTGGGAGATTTTCCGCAATATGACAAAGAATGATGATATCTGGACTCTGGCAGAAGAACTCACTTCATCCAGTAGTGAGGAGAAGGAGCATATTGAGGCAGAGAAGAAAACTAAGGGTAAGGAAGCTAAGGGTAAGAAAACCCAGGACAAGCCATCATAGGAAAAGCCACAAGAAAAACAAAAGGAAAGGCAAGAAAAAGGACAAGCCGCTGAGGCCAAAGCTGGGAGTAAAGTAAAAACACCAACGCCAGGGGAGAAACGGTTGCAAACTCGGGTAGAGAAGACTCAAAGGGTGCAAACAACACCCAAGGCAACCACAACACAAGTCAAAGAGAAGGAACCCTCAGCCAAGCAAGCCAAATCAGGGAAAACTGGTTCTACAGGAAGCCAACAGACTATTTCTACAGGAAGTCAGAAAACTGCTTCTATAGGAAGCCAAAAAATGACCACTACAGGACTTTCTACAGGAAGTCTAGGGAAAGGGCAGCAGAAGGAGAAATCGGCCGAGATTTTAGCTAGGGAGGCAGTAGCTGTGCTGGCCACCCTAAGCACGTCCCCCAAGAAGAAGGGAAAGTGAAAGAGGGAGCCTCCCCTGTACTTTAAAGCAAGAAGAAGTGTAAGAATTAAAACCGGCAGACCCCAACCTCCATCCAAAGAACCAATCACCATTGTAGGCACCCCTACCACACCAAAGGAGAGGTCCCCCTCCAAGGCAACCATCACTTATGAGCGGAGAAGCCTGAAGACATCCACCTGGAGGGAGAGGATGAAAATGCTGGACACAAAAACCTCTCTACAGGATGCTGAAACCATTCTACATGAAACATTGGCTAGACTGAAGGAGACTGAAGAAATGGAAGGTGAGGCAGCCAAATCACCACAGAAGGAAGAAGAGGTAGAGCACATTATGGAACCTAGCCCCCAGCCCAGCTTGGGCTCCTATTATAACTTCTTGGAGGCTGGAAAGATCATTCCTCAGAAATTCACAGTGCCACTTTTCCTTGCACTAGAGGAAGAGAGGGTGAGGACCCACACTTGGATGAAAATCGCTAAGTCCAAGGGAGTAGCAGATATAGGTCCTCTGGAGGAGTAGCTCAAAGAGGTCAGAAGAGAATTGGCTATGGTACGACATGTGGAAAGCATCCAGCGGGTCAGGTTACAGGAAGAAAATGAGCAGCTCAAACAACAACTACAGTCACAAGGGCAGAGGAAGGAAGACATGCCTCACATCTTGGGGGAACAAGAGCAACAGGAGGGGCCCACAACAGCCACAGATACCCCTTATGAACAGAAAAAAAAAGGAAGGAACACAGACTGAAATTGAGGCACTAAACCAGCAGCTACAGGAGCAAGAATTACAGATACATTCTCTAAAATAGCAGCTGCAAGAAAAGGAGGCCCAACTGGCCTGCATGGCCAGCTGGGCAATGGAAGCTCTGCAGTGTAGGCAACCTGCCAAATCCTATGCCCTTTACCTCAAGGACCAATGGTTACAGTTTCAAATCAATACCTTGGCTCAAAGGGGCATCACCCCTTTCCAAAATTATCATCAGTTTGCAATTTGATGTGGCGGCAGTTCATCTGAGGATAGGGCCAAATTGGCAGAGTTCTAGTTGCACAACTTCACCCTTCTAGACATGAACGCATGGGATCCCAACACGGTGATAGGAGATGTCCAGCTTATGGCCATGGCCTCTTGGATGAGCCATGAGGAGAAGAGAGCAGCAGAGGTTCACAGTATCATAGGCAGAGAACTCAGTGAGCCTCTCATGATCAAAGCAGAGCCAGATGATGCATCAGCAGTGATAAGCGCCCACCAGCACTTGGCCAACAGTCCTCAGGATCTACCGGAATACATTGAGCAACAGGCTCAAGCCATTGCCCATTTTGAAGACATGGAGAGACTGTTGGGAGAAAACTGTATGCATGCCTGCACAAGGCGGTGGAACACACTGCCTCATAGCCTGAAGATAAGGGAATACCACTCTCCCACTAGGATGAGGGAGGCCTTGGCAAGGGTACCTCTCTACAAACAGTTGATCCAGAACTTGCAGGCCAATTGGATTGGCTTGAAATTCAGTCCTCCTTTACTTCTGGGATTGCTAGAAGGAGTGAAGGAAGAGGAGGAAAGTAGACAATGGGAGGAAGTGGAGAGGAAGGCAGGATTCCACGACCGGGAAGAGGATATCACAGAAGAGGCTTGGGACATGAGGGAGGCGATCAAAGCCATAAAGGATGATGAGCTGGACTAGTTGCTCAGAGGATGAGCAAACGATTCAGCAGGGGGGTGATGATGAGCCCCCAAATTGGCTAACCTATTGGGCTCATTTTGCCTAATTATCCTTGTTCAATCCTCCATTTTTCATAGATTATGCATGTTTTCCTAGTATGTTTATGTTATTTGAATGAATAAGGGTGGCCACTCTACCTAGGAGGCTAATACGTGCTTATTTCAGGATTTTTGGACAAATTTTGGAGCAAAACCAAGCAATTATGGGTTAGATGACAGCCAAGCTTGAGGTGAGGATTCATAGGGAGGTTGTCTCTTGCATTAAATGGCCTTCCTCAAAATCTCCACCCTCAACACTGAGCTCCACAGGCCATCAAAACGAGTTTTAAAGGCAGCCAAGCAGATTTTAGAGGAGTGACTGTTCACTAGCAATTGGGACAGCCGAGTCCCTTGAATCTAGGAGGGCTGCTAGCCCCTTCGTATTGTACAAATAGGAAGGCCTCAACCTTCGTAGTTTACTTTTGGAACTATTGTTATTTTTGCACTATAGTGTTGTCATTTTTCTTAGCCTGCTTTATTGTAGCTACTACTGTACAACTTTCTTATGATGGTTATTTTTGAATAATGATAAGCAGCTTTACTTGGTATCATATCTGAGTCCTTTATAGGAGCCTGCAGCTCTTAGGGTTGGGCCCAAACTGAGTGCTAAGGCCTCCTCTATGTATTGTTAGTTGTTCTTTATGCATTTGCAAAAACATTTCTGTTAAGTAGGTTAGAGTTTGCTGATTAACTAGGTCACTGTAAATGGTTAGATAGACTTTTGAATGCTCAGATTTTGTTGATAGGTTGTTAATAGGAAAAGGCTTCAAGAAAAGGGCCATCAAACATCTCTGGTTTCACCTCTCCTTCAGTAGGATCTAGAGCTGGGATCAGGATAACTTTGCTACCCACAAAAACACTGATTTTACTTTTCCATGCAATCCCTAGTGTTTGATTTCCATGTGTAGAAGTTGGTTACAAGTTCAGACTTTCGTTTGCTTATTTGCATGAGCTAAAATACATGGTTTCATTGCAGGTCACACTTTTGATTCATTCTCTTTACTGGCAGCTAGCAGATTAGGTCATCGTAATTAGGTTTTTGAAATTCCAAGTCTTCGTTTGATCGGTTGGAAGAAACGCCTTGCAGAGCACCTGTACCACTCCTTCATCTGTTCATTCTCCATCAGCACCATCCACTCCACCCTCTGCTTAGAATCCTTGCCTCCTGTTCGCCATTTGCTCCCATAACCCTAGTTTTGTGTGTAACATCGCTTTAGTCTTCTTTGAACCAAATACAGCCATCCACACCTGTCCACAACTCCATCCACCGAGTCCTAGACCATCTCCAACCCTCACCCTACCTCCACACTCACTCCTTCACCTTTCCCTCTCCATTCATCCACCAAAAACCTCATTACTAAACATCCTGTAGAAAATTCCAGACATCCTGTAGAAAATCGCAGACATCCTGTAGAACCCCTGCAGACTTCCTGTAGAGGCTCACGAATGAGGTTTCTTGATAGCCAAACTCGGTGAAACTCTAGGGAAGGGTGTTAGGGACCCCTTAGGCCCTCTCTGAACCTTCTTGACCTCCTCCAAACATTTCCTCTTGCCCATCCACCTCTGCACAGCCCAAAAACAGTCAAATCATATGTATAATAACTCTGGTAACTTATTCAAAAATACAAAAAGATGTTTCTTTCAGATGTTACTATAGAAGTAGCTTAGATACATGTATTTACCTTCCTAGAAGTCAATGGCATTTCTTTCAGTAGCTTGCATCCTCTTCCTTGCATTAGTAGGGTTAGCTGGTAGAATTAGGGTTTGCTAGGGTTTGCGTTTCCTTTTAGTATTTCACTGTCTTTTTACAAGTAGGTCAGCCTTCTTCAAAGTAGCTTTCGTCCATCGGTTAAAAAGCTTCTTCTCAGAGCTCATAGAAGTTGGCTTGAGCCCCTAGCGGACTTGTGCCAGCTGAACAAGTGACAGTTGCGACAAGAGCTAGTACTTGTGCATACAGCACTGTCGCTTCCAAGTTTGTTACGAACTACCGGGTTGATAAAAGTAAAGAAGGGAGTCCCAGGAGTTGTAGCATTATTGCTTCAATACTGGAGCTCACCAATAATCCCCAAGGTTTATCGGTCTGAGATGCTTATCCAATCCTCCAAACACCATTCTCTCATCATGGTCTTCACTAAGACTTACAATTGTTAGTCATGGTCTAGTGCATGACAACATACCCTAAGCATCAAAATTTAGGGCTTTAAAGTGAGCCCTAAAGGTTAGGGTTTCAACAAAAATGAACAAATGAAAAAGGTAGATTCAATCTAGTGATTTATGTTCCTAACAAGAATATATAGAATTCAAAACCCTTAACATAAGATAGTAATACAAGGAACATTTAAAATAATTTTAATGAAAAAGTTTTAATACAAATCTTATAGTTTTAGACATACCTGGAGTTGCTCCTTTTATAAACCTTGTAGATTTTCCTTTATCGATGTGTTCCCTCTAAATTTTAACCTTTATGCTTGCAATGCTTATTGACAAGTACAAAATATGTGATACTAAAATCATGATGTTAATTTTGTCAATATAGGGTTTCTAAGCAACAATGGAGGATGAAATCCTAGGGTTAATAAACTACAAATCGAGGACTAGGTACTTAATGTCAGATACAACGTATTATTCTCATCTAATCATACTTGGAATATACTCTAGTTAGATAACAAACCCTAGAGGCCAAGGGTTAGGGTTTCATGGTTATATAGTTAGGGTTTCACGGTACTATTTGCAATCCTAGATAGACAACTATAAACCCTAGAATCAAATAACCTGCTCAATATATAATGTTAGAATTTTAATAAATAACTTATACATACCTCATGAATTAGTACCTTTATTATTTATGATCATGGAGACTACTATAAGGCTTGCTCATGATCAGAAAAAAATCCTTCAAGGAGTATTGCGTCTTTCATTAGTGTCATGCCAAAATTTCTATCTGTAGACATCCTTCTTGTTTGGAATTGTTGTGTATAGGTCTCAAGATATTGACTTCTTTCACCAATGATTCTGTTGATGTTTTTAGTCTTTAATGTTTTAGTAGAGACTGTTACTTACTCAAAGATTTTTTTCAAGAGGGATGCTTTTAATTTTTTGTTTCTTTTAGTGTAGGTTGGATTACTGACTTGTATAGGCTTGAGTTGCACAGATATATATATATATATGTATGTATGCCAATCTTGACATTGTAACTATGCATAGAACTTACACACTACATATTCTTGTCTTCTAAGGTGACTGTAGCTTGATGATAGGCCTAATGAGCCTTAGATATCAGTCTCCTTTATGCACATAAATAAGGTGGGAAATATCATTTCCTATTATTGAGGCCTTTTAATACACTTATGATCACAAGGTGGCCTTTCTCCACAGTGACTGATGTCACTTCTTCTAGTCTTCCAAATAGAATTGTAGGATGTCTCCTAAACATGCTCATTACTTTGTATTCTTTGAGAAGATGGTAGATATAACTTAGAACTTTATGAGGAATATATATTGGTCTTCAATGATACTTATGCTTATAATATTCAGCCCCTTTTTTGACTGCTTAAATTTTGATTTGATTTTACAAATTTGTCATGAATTCAAGGTTCATATACCACTTGATAGGTTTTGCATTTTATCAAGATAAATGTAACATTCTCACTTTCTCTATGGTAAGGATTTTTCCTTGAGAAACCCTAAACATTAACTCGGTCAAATACAATTATGAGAATTCATATCATTGTGATAACACATAGTTCATATTTTTCTTTAATGACATTTACAGGCTTAACACATGTTGCTTATTTGATTATAATGCTTGGCCTAGCCTTTCAATATTCGAGAACAAGGCTCCTATCTTCTTTAATTATTTTTTGTTATCCAGTTAAAGTTCTGTGGCCTAATTATTGTAACTAGGGCTTATTAGAGTGCCCATAATTTTCTTTTGTATCTTCTAGAAGCTTGGTCATATGAGACTTATCTTTCTTTTCTTATCTTGAGGCCTTAGTGACCTTATTATTGCCCTTATGCAAAAGAGTTAAGCTTTAATACCATGTTGATAAATTTAGGGCATTATGTGAATTAGATTCTTCAAGTGTATTTCTCTTACCTTTGAAATTTTCTTGTGATTGTTCTTATCTCTTTATTAGATATTTCTTTCAATTTGTTATGTTCATCAAGAAAAAATCCAAACAAACAAGGACACAAGATATAGGCACAAGGCTAGGGAAAAACTCCTATGAAGGAGAAAAACCGAGTCAACTCTTTCTCTAGTAGATTATCTCAATTTAAGACAAACTTGACCCTTTGACTAAAGATCCATCCTATCCACCAAGTCAACCCTTACTAATTTCTCAATCCTTCCTGCAACTTCTATTCTTGTTTTATGCAACTGTTAAAGTCAATAGTCAAACTAACTTGCCAATATGATGATCCAATACCAATGCTCATATTCAAATAGATGGCCCAGTCAAAGTCTGCAATTCTGCCCTCAAGCAACAACAACCAAACTCTTCCCTAACCAAAAAGTTAAAGGCTTGTCAAACTCTTCTAAAATAGCTTTGTCAAAGGAGAGAGGAACTTAGCCTCTCTTGAAAGTCAAACAACAACAAAATGGTAAACTTTGGAGTGCTCAACTCTACAGTGAAACTGCCACTCAAACAACAACAAAATGGTAAACTTTGGAGCGGTCAACTCTACAGTCAAACTGCCACCTCAGGCCTATGCTTAACATAGGTCAAACCTACCCATATTTCCTATATTCTTGTGCCATTAAATGCAACCTAGTCAAATATAGCTAACCATCCAAAAATCACAGTCAAAATAGGTCAAATGAACCTTGGTCAAATATGGTCAACACTCGCTGAAATAAGAAGTTATCGTAGAGCTAAAATTCCCTGTCAAACTCTCGCATGTGCGAGGAGAATAACATCCCTTGGAGGTTGATCCAATCAGAAGTGGAGATAGAACGCTGTGTGATGTGAAGATGCTAAAATGAAGTATCCTTGACCTTTATTTATACAAGTCAATGTGGGTCAAAGGTAATGTCTCTTGGGCTTCATAAGCTTACATGACTGGTGGGGCTGAACTTGACCAAAACCATATGTATGGTCTTGACCTCAAAAACAAAATTTCCCTTGTCAGAATCTCACACTCTCTAGGTCAAAATTGGTCCTCTCGAAAAAAGGAATTCATTCCAATAATAATCTTTTGCAAATAAGTTGTCTAAGGTGGAATTTGACTGAAGTTGCACATTTTAAGAAGAAATCTTTCCTTGACATAACACAAGAGGATCCATAAATGATCCTTATTATCAGCCTGCAACAACATATTTATATCGGTTGGCAGAATTTTATATCATGTTCATGAATCCTTTTATATGCTGTTGTTAATTCTTCTCTTCCAGGCATCCACAATTGCATGATTATACCATGAATCTATAAGATTTCCCAAGGATCTAAGGGTCCTTACAACTCCCTCCTTCCATCATGCTTGCCAAAATAGATGATCTACTCACCTTTCTTCCTTTACTTATGTACCTGCAATATTTATTAACAAGTACAACCAAGAAAAGTATACAATAACAAAAGCATGATGTTAATTTTTCAATCTAGGGTTACCATGGAAACTTAGAGGATGGACTCCTAGGGTTTTCAAGTGTTAACCCTAGACCAAGGGATCCATATACAATTCATCAACCTCATCCATATATACATACTTTTCATGAGCCCTAGAATGTACACAAACCTAAAATACCAAGGGTTAGGGCTTTTATGAGGGAACAATGTTAGGGTTTCCATATGACTAGGGTTTTACTTACCAATATCAACAATTTTAACAACAAACCCTAGAACCATACACTTAACATATAATATTTCATGTTGGATCCTTAATAAAATATGTAATACACATCTCAAGGTTACATACCTTTTTCGTAGTGACTTTCTATTCCAAATGCAATGGTATTTTTATCGCTTTTTTTTAAGGTGTGCATCAACTCAAGATATTATTTATTGTATCGATATATTGACCTGTTATTGCTTCAAGATCAGTATGCTACTGCTATACTACTAGCTCATTAGTGATGCAAAGATCTAGAGAACTGTCTACAACGATATCCGTTTTACCCAATAATTTCTTGAAATGACTATCAACAAAACTATATTGTGCCGATTCTCATTATTACTGTCAACTACTGATGCAACGAAAACTCTTTCCCATGATGGAACAAAATTGAAGGTTTCCTAATCTTTAATGATAGGATGACAACAAATAAAACCTTCCTTCAAATAGATGACTGTCACAATGACCCTACTTACTACCTCTGGACTGTTATCTCTTCAAAATCAATAAATTGTTTATTCTTTGCTTGCAACTTTTTGATGCACATGTCCCACAGAGTTGACTGCTACAGGTGCAACAATATTCCTTATACCCGAAAATTTCTTCAAAATGTTTACTTGAGTATTATAATGACTAAACACAAAATTGTCTTGCACCAAATGTTGTGACATTACCACTGCCTATAGCTTTCCTTTTTCTAACATTACCAATTACATTATTATACCCTTGAATTAGGGCTTTCAAACATAGAAAATTATTCTTGTTGACAACTTTATCGAGATACACTAAAAAACGATTCCAAAAATAATACCTTTGTAAATTCAAATAGGTGTACCTTTCAATGAAGGTCGACTCATTATTTTCACAGGCTCATAATGTGTATTTTTACATGCCAATATCGTCACAGAACCTACAAAATGATTCTTGTCTTCTTATACCACTTACACAGGTTAGTGAATTCTATCTTGATCAATGGTAACTATAGCTTTAAAGCTAAGTCTAATGTTCCTTTCAGAGATTTGCACTAGGTCTCTTTTTCTTAGAATTAGAATAGGAGGTTTGACTCCCTTTTCAAGATGACTGATGCTTCAATGTATGCCATTTTGAAGTTTGTTTATACCCAAAACAAGAGGAGATCTAGACTTTTTTCTTTATAAGATTGAAATTAGTCCTTCTAAATTTCCAATTAGGCAATTATCCTAGATTTAGTTGAGACCAATGAGAGAAATTATCCACACTTGCAATATGAAAATCTAAAAAAGGAATGTGCCCAAAATTTTGATGTCTTGAAGCACAGGTGTAAAGTATGGTTTTTTGAATTATTTCAACAAGAATTACGATTAGAATGAGGTCATCAATACCCTCGATCTTGGGTCTCTTTTATGCACATGTGTATCCTCTTTAGTGCTTTCGCCTCCCCTTGAAAAGGTGATAATGACAAACCTTTTAGGCTTCCAAAAGAGACTCATGCACATGCCTTTCAACTTGAAACTACGATCACTCAAAACTTTTCAAGAATTAAGGATTGGTGGATGAATTTAGGATCCTTTCATATGCAAGTGAAATTTATATGTCTCGATCCTCTTGTAACATGTTGACACAAAAATATTAATAGGGTTGAGACCCCGGGTTTGGGCACAGGGGCCAACAAAGTTCCATTGTAGTCTAGCACAACGCTAACATTTTCACATTCTCTAGGGTGGATAAGGAGTCTCACTCGAGGCGTGCCGTGACCCTAGTCAGATGGGGGGTGGGAGTCCGATATCGGGTTGGAGTCACATGAGGAATGCACGAGTCAAAGAGCCCTGAACTATATTAAAAAAAACATCTACTCACAATAGATCATGAACATACAAAGGACAAACACAATATAGATATGATCATATTAAAAATTTTAAGAAACCATGTAACCATCCATACACTATACAAATATCCCAACAACCTCCCTTTTATATTAATCCATGCATCAATACAGTATTACATACGAATCAAGAGCCTCATATCAACATCACAAAACTACTATGAGAGATCAATACATAACCGCATTAACCAAGACAACCGACACAGTGTGGCTAGAATAGCTCCACAACAATATTTCGATACTCTTCTCCTGTTCTTTCGCTCATCCTTCTTTATATTTCTGCACTTGCTTGGACTATCAATTATCTCTTGGAGGCTCTACCTTCTCCCTCATTCAACTGCTTCTATTTCTCGGCTGTTAGTGTTCTTCTCCGCTCGGATGTGGCTGCCTTCTTTCGCCGTTCCTTCGTAATTGTTATTTCTCAGCATGTTACTTCCTCCTTTTTGAATGTCTCCCTCATAGCTTACCAACGACTATCTCCGAAAAATGTCATCATCCTTCCATATTATCATCTAAGTTCTTTAGTTCCCCAAAGTGAAAGACCTAATAGGCCCTGACCACAGTTCATTGAATCGTCCTCGAGTTAATCTCTTTCCGACACTGTTGATGGTGCTGATCATTAGGGGAACTAAATAAATTAGATGATTCAATATGATGATGTCAACCAAGGGGGATGATTCACCATTTTTGGAGTAAAAAAATTAAAAAATAATAAAACAATAAAACTACTTTTTCAACTCGTATTTTCAGCTTATCTCCCTAAGGTTTTACTCAAATTTCTAGCGAAAGTACTTGTTGGATGTGAAATTTGATTCATCATCCAAGGAGTACCCATGTTGCATAATTTCGATGGACGCTGCTACATGAAAAATGTGATTGCAATCACGTTTTTCATGTATTTTTGATTTTTCATGTAGAAGGGTCCATCGAAAGTATGCAACATGGGTACTCCTTGGATGAGGAATCAAATTATGCATCTAATTAGTGTTTCTGCTCGAAATTTAAGCAAACCCATAGGGAGATAAGTTGAAAAAATGTTTCTTCTTTTTTCCCTCTAAAATTTGATGATGTGATCTAATATTATTTTATAGTTTCTTTAGGAGGTCCATTTTAGACCTCAAAATTCCCCTAATGTGTTCCTGGCATTGATGATGCTTATGGTACTATTGATGCTTCTAGTGCTCCTTCTTGCATTTCTTTCCCTTGGCTGGTCCCTTCAAACGAAGGACCCAACTCAGGAACAGATTCGATGGCTGCCTTTTTGAACTGAGTGTAGGTGTTGAGTGCTTCCTGCCATGTGCTTGTGAGAGTAGCTATTTGGGAAAGGAACTGAGTTGCAATGTTTGCCTTAGGTTGGGTTGGGAATGTCATCAGTAGAGAAACCCACTACACATCTGTTTCTTCCTTGAGTTGTTGCAGTGTTTCCAAATGATTCTGTGTCGGTGGTTGGAGGTCCCGGAGTACCTGCTTGGTCTTGGATGATTCATCTTCAATCCACTGGATTTGGTTCTCGATATTGTTCACCTGTGCTAGAATATGCTTTCGCTGGCTCTTGCCCTTGGTACCCCTGACTTCATTAGGAAGGTGATTGAAACGACTGCGCAAAGGGTAGACTAGTTGGTTCTTCTTTGCTAGACAACCAAACCAGTCGTGAACTTACTGTAGAAGGGTGTGAGCTTCTTCTGCAACATTGATCAGTGAATATTTGAGGTCCGCTGCATCTGCTAGTTTCTACTCAATATCAGATGAATACTGGGTGGTAGGGTTTAGCAATGTCATTTGGGTGTCAGCAAGGTTTCTCTTGAGCTTGCGGTTTGTCGAGATCATATCAGCACATGCTGCTTGAAGGTGATTGCAAGATTTGACAAGGGTACAGGGAGAAAATTATTCGGGGCATTAAGCACTACTTTTGAGACTGAGGGCCATAGTACTTGGAACTTTTCATTTATTTGATCAAGTTGACTCTGGAGATGTTTCTTTTATTTGAGCAGGTGATCACATTCTACAGTGAGGGTAAGTATATGTTGTTGTTGCTACTCTTGTTCGGTTGCTAGAACATTGTGCAACGCCTTTTCTCGGCATGCAAATAGTTGAAATAAATTAAGTAGTTAGGTTGAGGACCATCCCTGGAGATCATCGTGGCCCATTGTCGACACTTCATGAAACTGAATCTACAATGGTTGTCCATTGGTGAATGACTTCTCAGAATGCTCATGGGGTGATGTGGCCTACTACAAGGGTTTGGTTGTCGGCGGATTGGTATGGATGGGAGCGGGGTAGGATGGTACTGAAGAAGGGGAATGAAAGGGAAATGATACTATATGGACTACAACAGTAATGGGAGGGGTAATTATCTTTCCCGTGACTATGAGGGGAATTGACTCAAGAAATAAAGATAACATGGACGTTGGAGCGGATTTTGTGTCACTGCAGCAATGGAATGGACAACAAAGTCGACCACAGTTTCCATTTCTGTTCCTAGTAGTGTCTTTGAGGGTAAGGTGTCTAATATGGTGGTAGAGGTGGAGGTTGTATGGTTGGATGGATTGTGAAATCGGGGTGATGCAACAGAAATGGAAGGTGGATGTTCTTCGTTAATGAGTGATGTAGTATATGACTGGGGTTCTCCATATGTAAGATCAACAATTTGGGTGGAGGTGATCGTGATCTTTTTCTTGGACCCGGATGGTGGTTTTACAATTTTCGGCTGTTGGGGCTTTGGGATTACCGGTTTTGACTTGGAATGGGGGCCCACTACAGGGAGAAAAGCAACGAGGAGAGCATCAATCATAGAATCATAAATCTTTGAAATTTTGAATTCAGAGAAAGTGGGGAACAAACTTACCGAGACTCCAATATTCACCATGGTTTCTTGAATAGAGTGCATTTTCATTTTGAGCCTCTTGATGACTGGATCCAACTATTCCTTAACCATATGCTTCCTTGATGCCATAGATGTCTCTCCTAGTAGTGGTTATGAGACCATCCCTCTAAAAAAATAAATATGCTTCCCCTCTTAAAATTCTCAAACACTCCTTGACCTTCATGTTGAAATATTCTTCATTCAATATGAACTTTTGGGCCCTCATTTGAAATGTGTCAGGATGGACACATTTCATCCATATAGATATATTTCCATGACTGATGTTGAACCATATTTCCAATGAGTAATCATCTAATAACATCTTTGGGACCCTTTCCATGGCCTTGATGAGCTCCAACATATTCTTGTACCATCGAGTAAAGGAGGCCTCGTTGATTTCTTTAATGCTTGGGTCCCTCGAGGTTCACCAAGGTGTAAACTGAAGAACCAATGGCTAGTCTTCCACAATTAGAGTCAATTACCGAGCCTATGGTGGACAACATTTCCACATAGCTAGTGTAATAACAATATATCCATAAATGAAGTGAGTGGCTCTCTTATATACATCCTCACAAGCCTCAAACAACTCTTGAAGTAGAAAACTACACCAGTTCAATTGTGCGTCCTGTACACAGTTCTCCACCACAAAAATAGTATCCAATGTGCACTCATTCCTCAAGAAATGTCGAATGAGATTTCCGTCAATAATATAATAGTCAAATTTGACATTTGGCATGTTAATTGGTTCTATTAGCACACCATTTCCCCCTCTCTGGTTATTGTATCTATTATAGTAGTTATCATTCCATGTCTTCCTCACGCGCTTGGAAGCTATTTGGAATGCAGTAGATACAATGGCCCCATAAGAAGATAGGCCTATGAGTCTATGAAGGTCAACCATGTGTATTATATACTCCTTGTCGAGCCATAATGATCATCCATGCATCCAACTAATAAGAAGATTTGTACACTGCATGCCAGCTCTCGTCATCCAAAACACAGGAAGACTCCTCAGGTTCAATAACATCGACCTTTGAATTCCCTTTAAGTCCTTGCAACCTTAATGGATTGAATTCCATCATCCTTGACTACTTGTTCAGTGTAGACCTCTCGCTTAAGTGCTGGAAATTGAAAGGAGTCTGAGAGGTCATTGTCAACAAGTACTGCCTTATCATATTTGTCAAAGAGAGGCTCTCTCTTCATGATTCTTTCATCGAATTCAACCTCTGGGATAGAGATCACAACCTTCGTCATTTTTCTAGAATGACGCTAATATACACAAAACACAGGGGGCTTGAACTTGGGCTTGAGATAATGGAAATTAGAAACAGACTCCAGACTTGGAAATTCTACCGCCTCATCTTTGGGTTCTGAAAAACTTATCGTTGCCATGCAGATTAAGTAGAAAAGCTTGACATGAGGTTTCTGACTAGACTACTTAACTAATTACTACAAAAATTTTCCCCACTCGATCTCAATCATGTTAATATTGATGATGGTTGAGCTAAACTTGAATCGGATGATGCAAAATTGAAAAAGGAGGGTGGAGTTGATGGATAATTATCTCATTGTGATGGGAGGCGCTTAGGATTTGATGATGGGTATTATGGGAAAGATTTAACACAAATTCAAACTAACATTTTTAATTATTGCCTAATTATTACGAATACGATGCCTTACATGTGTGTCTCCCTGACAACAATCAATTCTGGTGGGGTGGAAATACCTCCGCAACTAGAAGAGACCTGATGGGAGAATGGTCATCCTTTCATTGTTGTCTGAGAAGGAAAAGTTGTTGAAACGTTTCTCTTCTAGGAAATGACAATCACCAGTTTGTCTCCTTGTTTCTTCCTTTACATACCATGCTTTCAGAAAGGTCCCTAGGGTGTGTACAAAGTCGTGCACCCACAACTCCTTTGAAATTCATTCCCTGTTCCATCTAACCTCACATTCTTGCAAGTGTTACCAAGGGTCAGAGTCCCCCTTGTACTTCACAGAATCTTACGGGTACTCCCCTGAATGTCCAAATTTGACTTTTCAAAGCCTTGATCTCCTCCCATTCTGTGAGATGGTTAGGGTGAAATCCCCACCACCTTGTTAGTGTCGCTTGTAAGGCGACATTCACTAGGGGTACCTTGTGTTCTTCAGGAATAATTGCATCAAATCTATTGATAAAAGTATTAACTAAATCCATACCATTGAAAATAGGGAATTCTTGTACCTCAGTGTCGATCCAGTTGATCCAACGGATTTTGGTGCAATGGTTGGTGTTGATTTTGTATCCACCCTACTTCTAATCATCCCAAGTGGCCTTTAAGCCGACCTTCGAACTCTAAATACTCCACCAGCTGATAGACCCTTTGGCAGTTGGGTTGATATAGTCCTCCCTTCTTCATGCTATCAGTCGATATAGTTGATCCAACATTTTCGGTTCTTCCCTGTCATCTGTCGACTTTGTGAAACTTATTCCTTGATATGGGTCTAGGGGTTAGATCACCCTAACCCATTATACTTCAAATGTCATCATTTCCTTATTTAAATCAATTATCGCGTAATTCTCAAAATCCCAATCTATCCCAAGCAGTGTCGGGCAGGGGTCGTTGTCCCCCATAAGGTCTATCGCTTCAAAATCCACGTAAGTCTTTACCCCTGCTATATCGAATTCTACATCCTCCAACTGTCTGACTAGGAGGATGAAATATTGATTTTCCACATGCAGCTGAATTGGTGAAAATGTCAGTTTAGGCCTTCCCAGTGCTTCCCAAGTCTTTCTTGGAAAAATATTGACATCTGAGCCTAAGTCCAAGATTGTATCCTTAATTTGGAAACACGCAATTTGAGTGTCAATCTAGAACTCCCTTCCCATTCTCTTCTTGTTCCTCCGCACCCTCCTAGATTGTCTTTCAAGTAGGTTGGTAGAAATGATTCCTCCCTCAGCCGCTCCATCTTTGACAACAAATTTCATACTTTCCCGCAATTGTCCAAGCATTTGATCGTCATTCACAATTTGCAGGAATAGTCTAAATGATTATTCTATGGGTCGATAATTGGATTGCAGTGGCTCGAGAATCCTAGATTTTAGGGATATTGGTTGTTCATCTTGTGGCTCCATGCCTAGTATTAATTTGTTAAAAGTTTCTACAACTTCCTTCTAGTAAGCTTCTGTTGTTCAGGGTCATTGAGCTCTTTGTTGAAGTTGGTCTTATAATCCTCGGTTGTTCAGTGGCTTCCATGTCAGGTCTAGTATTTTTCCCTCCACGAGTGACTATGTTGATGTTTAAGAGGGGATATTTCTCTGGCAACCTTGGCTCTGCATTGATTAAGTTTTCTCCCCTTTGGTAGTTGCATTCTTCCCATCTAGAAATCAACTCTGAGAAGTCCTTTGTTGCATCTGTGTTAACCCTACACTGATAGCACCATGGTCTTCTAGGTAGTGGGAAATCTTGTGCAACGTTCCCTTCCTTATCACAATTATAACAATGAACTGGGCCTCTGCCTCCTGTCCTGCCTCCCCACGTTCCTCCTCCTCCTCATCCTCAAGGAGCCTCATTTATTTGGTAATTTGATCAGTCCAACTGATCAGCTAGGGCATCCAGTGCTCTACACTGGTCAGTATGATGAGTTGGTGAAGCACATAATTCATAAAAGGTGTTGTTTGAAATGTTGGAATACTTCTGTAGAATTAGACAGAGATGAGAGAGATTCCCATATCCTCTGCATATCTCACAATACTCAGTTAGTGTTGAATTTCGCTAACTTGGAAACACATGAAATTGGGTGTGCCTTGTGTATAAACCTTACGTCCCTATCTGCGCAACTCCTGCAGTGGGTGTAGATCTAGATGGTCCCACTGGTGTAGGTGTAGTGTTTGGTCCCTGCAACCTTGGGCACTCTGTAGCAACATGACCCTCAACAAGACAATTATTACACCATACATTTGGTCGCGCAGACCGTGTTGGTTGTAGATCCCTCAACTTCTATGTCAAGTTCGCAATTTGATGATGCAGATCCAATATGGACGGTTCATGAGGTGTTTCTCCCCCCCTGGTACTCATGTGGATATCTTGCCATAGCCTCAATCTGATTCACCTGTTCTGAGGCGTCTTGGAGAGTATCAATTTTTTGCTGAGTCAACGGTGTGTGAGTAAGGGGCAATAATGCTTTAATGAACCAGTCCTGTTGATGATTTGGGTCTATCAAGTAGCTCAACTTTCTAATCTCATTCTTGAATCTCTACATTATCTCCTAGGTAGTCTCTCCATCCCGCTGCTTGATTTCTCATAGCTTGCACAACCCATGTTGATTGGTCTGAGGAAGCTTAAATTCCTGCACAAAATTCTCGCTTGACATCATCTATCATTGGATTTTGGTGCAGTTCCGACCACTTAATGAACCATCTCAACACTCTTTCTCTGAGAGTGGTTTGGAATTCAATTAACTTTACAGCATCAGGTGTCTTTCAGACCCTCCAGATGTCTTTGCAAAAATACCAATGTTGCTCTACATCATTGTTCCCTTTACCAGAGGACTCATGATACCTAGTGAACGATCCCACCATATTTTACTGAACTTGTGAGAGGAGTATAAATCCCCACGACCCAAGCTACAATGATCCTTACAGGTTCACACTATTATTGCTAGTCCTACTTCCACAAGCACCAAATTTTTCAGGTAGCATGCACACTGTGAACTCTTATGACTTTGATTAACTTAGACAAGAATTTATCAGGATTATGATAGAGTACCAAGCGAAGGTCGGGGAAGCTACTTCCCAAGTTATGGGAAGGCGAGTCATTGCTTATATTGGACGCATAATTTTCTGCAAATAATCTCTTCATGAAAATTTCATGTCATCATCTAGGCCTTCCTTGGAGCTTATGTAGTCCATTCCATCCAATGTCTCCATTTCCACTGGAGGGGATGGGTTCCTATCACCCTCTTAACCCATAATTGTTACAATCATCTTTAATCTTCCCAATGGACCAACTTTCATTATTTATTCCTCTTTTAGACCTCCTAACACAACTTCTGCTTGGTTTAAACTCTTATGTCATCTATTAATTTCTCGTAGAGGCCTCTCCCTCCATTTATCATTTATCTGCACCCTCCTTTGCACCCTCAGATCCCTAGCCTTTCAGGAGTCATCTGCATCCATTTCTCCGATATTCTCATAGTTCCCTGCTTAGTAGCATCCCTCCCTTTAAGTCCTTCCCATAGTACTGGTAGGTTAAGCTCCCATGTTCAGGTTCTAGAACACAAACAAGTTCTCCTCCACCATTAGAGCCTTAACCCACAACGAGATTTCCTTTAGTAGTCTTCCTCTCAATCCTGACTTGAACATGACCTAAGGTTTAGAAAAGGATTGATGACTCTCCATGACAGACTCAATAATGTATGCATCTAGCATGGTCTACAACTAGAAATCCATAACTCATGTTAGAATGGCGATATCGGTTTTGTCCGCTGGTCTTTTCTTTTACTTTTACCCTCCACAACTAGTTGTAGAGCTCCTCTGAGAATTTTCACCAACAAATATCATATTGGTTGCTAGTCAGTTCCGCGTATAGGATCTCTTCCTTTAATTTCTCCACACCCTATCGACGAAGTTGAACTTGTTAAGAGACGAACCATTCCACTTGTTCATGCCACCATTCTTGCAACTCCTTCTTGAATATCCTTGATACCATATTCCAAACCCCTTTTTGAAATTTCAATTCCCAACAATGGAACCATTTGTTGGTGCAAAAATATTAGCAGGGTTGAGACCCCGGGTTCGGGAACAAGGGCCAATAAATATCCAATGTAGTCTAGGACAATGCCGACATTTTCACCTTATCCAAGGTGGATAAGGAGTCTCACTCGAGGTGTGTCGTGACCCTAGTCGGATGGGGGGTGGGAGTCCAATATCGGGATAGAGTCACATGAGGAATTCATAAGTCAAAGAGCCTTGAACTATATCAATTAGACATCTACTCACAACAAATCATGAACATACAAAGGAGAAATACAATACAAATACAATCATATTAAAATTTTTAAGAAACCATGTAGCCATCCATACACTATAAAAATATCCCAACAACCTCCCTTTTCTATTAATCCATGCATCAGTATAGTATTACATCCAGCTCGAGAGCCTCATATCAACATCACAAAACTACTATGAGAGATCAATTCATAACCACATTAACCACGAAAACAAACACAATGCTGCTCGAACAACTCCACAACAACATTTCGGTACTCTCCTCCTCTTCTTGTTCTGCTTGTCCTTCTTTATATTTCTGCACCTGCTTGGACTTCCAGTTCTCTCTTGGAGGCTTTGCCTTCTCCCTCGTTCATCTGCTTCTATTTCTCAATTGTCATTGTTCTTCTCCGCTTGGTTGTGGCTGCCTTCTTCCATCGTTCCTCTGCAATTGTTAGTTCTCAGTGTGTTCCTTCCTCCTTTCCAGTTGTCTCCCTCATAGCTTCCCAACGACTATCTCTAAAAAATGTCACCATTCTTCCAGCTTGTCATCTAAGTTCTTTAGTTCCCCAAAATGAAGGACCCAACATAACAATACTAATGCTTAGAATGAAACTTGATCTTGAATTTTTATGCAAAGGTATAGAGAGAGGATTTTGGTCCTCTTGAAATTAGAAAAAATGGTTTTCTTATAGAATTTATGATAAAGGCTTATGCTCATAATACTTTAATAATACTCAAAACCTTTTGAGTAATATTTGACATATTTCCAAGATGATAAATAATAAGTATACCTTATGACATCTTGCCTTGACTACAATAGCTTGCAATTTTGAAGACTTCACATCTTGTAAAATTACCTCATACCTTCACTTACTTTGTTAAGATGCTTGAAATTTATTGAGCTCCTCAAATAGCCTTTCGGTCCATCAAGATCAGAGTCCTTAAGCTCTCACTCTTGTTAAGTAAGTCTAAGGTTATGTCACAGAGAAGAGGGCTAGTAGAATGAGCCCATAACTTCACTTTCTTGAAGGTCTTCTAGTTATTCGGTCATCAAGGAAAGTGCTTATATCCCTCAAAAACCCCTTTCTCCTTTCTGTGTATACTATCGACCTTTTCTCTGCAATTAGGGCTAGTAATTATGCCCATATTTTTGTTCTTCTCACCTTCACAATTTTGGACTAGGGAATTTGCTCTTCTTGAGATGAGATGGTGCCAAGTTGATCTTCTTTTCTACCCTCACTTTAAAACTAGGCTCTGCTACCATATTGAGAAATCCGGGGCAAAGAATTAGGTTAAATATTAACTTGATTTCTATTTACTCTTTGACACTTTCTTGAGATTTAGATCCTTCCATGGATTTGGTTACAGATCAATGCGATGGGATGATCATAAATTTATATCCCAGTACAATCATCACAGATTCATAGGTTGATCCATCTTGGCTAGCATAGAGAGGCCAATAGTTCATCACTTTGTTCCATACAGATAGAGAGATAGCTAGGGTTAGGCTATACACAAGGGACATGTTATCCCACACGGGCTTGATAACCCCTATTCGCAAACCTCAAATACAAGCAGGGTGTAGAATACCATATGTTTGATAAATTCGTGGTATAAGTCAATTAACTTCGTTAGGAACACCAAGAGGCTATAATCATATTCTTGTGTTAAACTAAGCCTTTACACAATATGTGCCCATGATGAGTCAACCATATACTACTTTGTATCCCTATCCCACTCCACCATACACTACCACACTCCTAATTTAGGTGCTAGCTACTCCTGCTTCAATGCCTAATCACAACAATTTGTGACTATGATGTCAATTTAAGTACATATCTGTGTAATGTCCATGATAAGACATATGAATTTCCCTCCCCACATTTCTTATCAATTATTATAAACTTGAATGGGATACAATTGGTCTATCTCATCAGCTCGAAATGACCCAGAAAATGAAAATTTACAATTTCTGTCATCATCACTTCAAACTATCTCATACATGACCCTTTCTGCAAATTATATGCATGAACTTATGGAAGGCCATCCCCTCTACCTATCCTACGATTGATTGTGGCAACAAATGAATAAAGGACAATTGATGAATCTTTGTTGACAAGATCCCCTACTTATAAATTGTCCTTTATTCACCTACTGTCACAATCAATCATTGGATAGGTAGAGGGGATGGCCAACCAAAAATTCATTCATATAATCTGAAGAAGGGGTCATGATGATATACATGGTAAATTTTCATCTTCCAGGTCATTTTGAGATAAGGATGACAGACCAATTCTAGGACATTCAAGGTTATAATCATTGATGGGCAATGTGAGGAGGAAAATTCATACATCCCATTTTGGACATTACACTCATATGTACTTAAATTGTCATAATAATCACAAAATTTTGTGGATTGACAACTAATATATGTTAGGATTTTGTTATACTAATATATAGTAGAAAATGAAATCAATATATAGATTAGTTACAATAAGTATAGTAGAAAATATTGGTTTTGTGAGCATTGAAGCCTCCCATTGCACTGGCTAGTGCAGAACCAATTTTGTTCTTGAGCTTGTTCATATTAAAAAAAAACGGGGATAGTTGTCTTCGAAACCTTGATAATAACTTACTTGGTGATGATAACATCACACACCACTAATTTTCCATGCCCTTAAATCCAGTTCAGAGCTATGGGTTTCTTGTCAACATAAAAATTGCTACAAACACTCATTAACTTCCATGTCATGAAACTAATTTGAAGGAAATCTAAAACATTCTTCACACCCTTGGATACCATATTCATCCCCATAGCATCCTTAGTAAAGCAATATGGTCAAAGAATCTACATAAACCCTTTGTTTATTTACAATGTGGCCTAATAACGTGCTATTAAACATGTCATTTGATAGGATTGAAATAAATTCTGTAAATGTCTTTTAAATTTATATTTAACAATATAAATATTGCAATGCTATATGTCATAATCCATTAAGATCTATGGGTGGCTATCTATTTATTAGAATCATATGATATTATACGCCTACTCCCCCCAGGACTCCTAATCTATCTTTACTAACCATTAAGCTTCATATATATGGTTTCCCAAAGTTATATTAGTTTTAGTAGCATTGTCGATGGTTTTATTAGATTGACATATTTTTAAACTTATAATTGAATGATAATGTTAATTTTAATATCAATATTGTTAATATTTTTTTATGCATATGTTGTGAACTGTTTTTGGGTTATGGTTAGTGTTTATGTTTATGTGATGTTGTAAACTTTCTTAACACAACATTATAGGTTGTTTTTAAGTTATGGTCAATGTTTATGTGATGTTGCAAATTTTCTTATCACAACACCATGTGCCTAGCCATTTGGTGATATTAAATATTTAGGCTATACATATTGAGGGTTGTTTTGAGATAGTGAAGAATACACAAAAATGTTTGTTAATTTGAAATTGACCTTATGGGTGTTGGGATTCTTTCCACATTAATAATCCCTACATAGCAAATTAGTAATTTCCCTTCTCCTAACTCTTTAATTGTATCAAGCCATAAAGCATCACATATTGTGGTTTGTATTGACCTAATCTGGATCTGTTTCTTCAACTTGTCCTGACGATGAACCACACTAGTTGGTTCGAAACACGTCGACAAATGATACTCCATGTGATTTTCGCTGAAAAATCTTTCACAATCTTGATATGGATCACAAAATCCTGAACTCTATAATTGAATCCCTGCACGGAGATGCCATCGCACACAAGGTTCGTCATTTTGAACGGGCTCGCTTGCAGGTTTCAAGGTTGAAATCAGATCTAGCTTTTCTTAAACGTTGCAAAGACTCCTCCATCATTCCTTTCTTTGCCTGAATTAAGCACCGCCTTCACACTCCACGAAACCATCAGGTTTTCCTTAAGGCGAGCTTGGCATTAATAAGGGTGGAAATCAGTAGGGTAAGAAAATCCTTGAGTCATCTTTCTCGGGTCCTTTTAGATTTGCATCTGGATCTTGGAAACTTATTTTCGGCCTCCCTTTGGGCTAGAATAGATGCCTGTTCTGCTTTGAAGTCTCTTCGGTTAGAGGAGATTCGGAAGCAGAAGCAAGCTTCTAAGTTTCTAAGACTAGCTGGGAATTCAGAGTTTCTTGATAGAGCCATGGGAGCTGCTTCCCATAGCCGTATCTCATCTGGGAAAATCTCTGCGTTGAATGATTGGTTATCTGGCCGCTCAGATGGAGTCTCTGGTTTCCAGTCTCTGGATACCTCAGTGCACGTTGATGAAGCCGTTTCGTTCTCTACAGACCTGCATTCAGCTACTATAGGTTCTGTCTTACCGGTTGGGAGTAAGCAGGGTCTTCTCTGCGCAGAGCATGAAATGGTGTTTGTCTCTCAGGGCAGCGTTATTCCTGGGACCTGCGTTGCGGGGAATTTCTTTGATCCTGTCGCCAGGGATCCTAAACACGTTTCTTTAGGCAGCAGCCGTGGTGTTGTGCCTGATTTCGGCGTTTCGGATCCAACTGCGATATCGACCGACGCATCCTCCGCCTCCCCAAACCGGTTGGGTTTGGTTAACGTGGTGCCTTTTGATTCGAGGTCGCCATTGGATAGCTCCTCGTCCCCGTCGCCTGGTAAAACCGTGTTCCCGGTAAGCGTTAGCAGGTTTGATGTAGCCAGCAAAGGAGAGGCTATCGATGGTTCGATCCCCGTCCCCGGCTCTTCGTTCAATTTTGGAGATCCCACGGGGGTTGCTTCGCCTGAGGACAGCGCTGGTTTGGTTGATAGGAATTTTAATTTCATAAATAAACGGAGCAGCTCTTATTGTAAGAGTTATAATAACAGTAATGAACGCCTTATGCTTAAAGATATTAATTTTATTAAGGATAACAATGATATTAATAACACTCATAATAATGATAAATTCTTTAATATTGATAAGAATTTTAATATACGTAATAAGAGTTATAATAGTGACATTAAAAGTAATGAACGCATTGGTAATAACTTTATTAAGGATAATAATAATAATAACACTTATAATAATGGTAAATTCATTAAGAATCGTAATAATGGTATTATGAATCATAATAACAATATGAATAATAATAGCGACATTATTACTTATAATAATAATTATAATAGTTATTGTGTTAATAATAATAATGCTCATTTTAGTAATAATGATATTTATAATGATAATATTTTTATTAATAACAGGATGGACAAGACTAACAAAAGCCTCTTGAAAAATAATAGGATTAAAAGGGCTGCTAGTATTTCTCCTTCTAGTAACAAGGTTATTATCTTTCCAGCTTTGTATTTCCCCCTTCTGATTTTAAAGTTTTGGGCAAGGGTTTAAATTTTGCCTTAGCCCCTAGAAAAATCCCTATGGAGGACATTATCTATGATATTGAGTTTGGGATCCAAAGTTTACCTGATAGGATCAAAGATACTATTAGGCAGGATTGTGCAATTGCCTTGAGAAAGGCTAAGCCGCCTAAGAGTAACCTCAGCAAGGAAGAATCTTTAGCTCTCAGATCCTTAAACCAGAACAAGGATATCATTGTTCTTAAGGCAGAAAAGGGTGGGGCTGCCGTCATTCTTAATAGGGATGATTACCGCAGCAAGATGTTGGATCATCTTCATAATAGTGGTAGCTACAAAAAGCTTCCCAAAAATCCTTTGAAGAAGGTGGCTAGAAATGTGGCTGTGGCCATTAAATCCATTGGCTCATTGAGTTCCTTGCACCATAAGCTCATTGAAAGCAGCCCTATTACCCCCAGAATCTATGGCCTCCCCAAGATTCATAAGGAAGGTGCCCCCTTAAGGCCCATCGTCAACACCATTGGAGGCCCTACCTACCTTCTGGCGAAGTTCCTTGCATTAAAGCTTAAGGCCTTAGTTGGTCATACGGAGTCCTTTGTAAAAGACTCTGCTTCCTTTATTGAAGAACTAAAGGACATTAAGCTTGATCCTGGGGACATTCTTGTTAGTTTTGATGTTGTCTCCCTGTTCACTTGCATCTCTATTAATGAGGCCATGGATGTGATCAACCACCTAGCAGATCCTGACACGGCCAGGTTGGTTGAGATCTGTCTCACTTCCACTTTCTTCAGTTTTGAGGGAGAGTCTTCGAGCAAACTTGTGGGGTTGCGATGGGCTCACCCCTTTCCCCTGTTGTTGCGAACCTGTTTATGGAAGATTTTGAGTCCAAGGCTCTAAACTCTTCCCGACTCTTGCCCAAACTATGGAGAAGGTATGTGGATGACACCAATGTCATATGGTCTCATGGACAGGATGAGCTTGATCTCTTCTTTGATCATCTCAACAAGCAATCCTCAGCCATTAAGTTCACTAAGGAGCAGGAAGTTGATGGATGCCTTCCATTCCTTGATATTCTTATTTCTAAGAATAGTGATGGTTCCCTCGCCCATCAAGTTTTTCGAAAGAAAACTCATACGTAGCAGTATATTCATGCCAGTTCCCACCATTTCCCGGCTCAAAAGATGGGTGTTCTCAATACCCTTGCTACTCGGGCCCTAAGGATCTCGGATAAGAAGAGCTTTGAGAAAGAAAAATCCCATTTGCTTGATGTATTTGTTGAGAATGGTTATAGTAGATACATGGGTCAGAGGGCTTTCCTTAAAGCTTCCAAGAATTCTCTATCTAAAAGAGAACCGAAAGAGCGAATTCCTGGTGTCCATCTTCCGTATGTTCAGGGGACCACCGATAGAATTGGAAGGATTCTCAGGAAGCATAGTATCCCTGTGACCTTTAGGCCCCTGAACACCATTCGTATGTCCCTCAAATCTGTGAAGGATCCGATTGACCCTAAGGATATGAAGGGCGTTTATTTGATCGCTTGTTCCTGTGGGACCCCCTATATTGGGGAGACTGGTCGCTCCATTAATCAAAGGATTAGCGAGCACGCAGCGGATCTTAGGCATAGGAGAGTTAAGTCTTCCGCTTTAGCTGAACATGCTGAGAAAACCAATCATCATGTTTGTATTGAGGAGGCTAGTGTTATTGCTAAGGTCTCGCATTTCCATCATCGAAAATTTAGGGAAGAGCTTGAGATTGAAAAGAGACCAAGCAATCTCAATAGAGAGGATGGCTGGAAAGTTAGTAGGTGTTGGGTCCCTGCACTCTCGTCCTAGTCATTTTTCCACCCTCCTCTTTAGGTTTTTCTTTTATCTTTATTATTATTTTATTTCATTTTTACTTATTTATTTATTTACTTATTTATTTATTATTTATATTTCTTTATTTTTATTATTTTATTTCTATTTTTATTATTTATTTATTTATTATTATTATTTTTTTTTTAATTTTTTTTAACTGGCATTATTTTTAACTGATTTTTATTTATTTAATATTATTTATTTTATTTTATTTAATTAATTTTCCCTTTTATTTTTATTTTTATTTTGTTTATTTATTAATTTTAATATTACTTTTTTCCAATTAGCTTTTAACTTTGATAATACTTAGAAATCAGCTCCCATTTCAATTAATTTTATATATATTACCTTAAGGTCCTTTATATAACTAATTTTCCATTTAAATTCTAATCTAATTATTTTTAACTAATTTTCTAACTAACGTAACATCTTTTGATATTCTTTATTAATTTCCATAAAAATAAACTAACCATTAAATTATGATTGAATAAAAATACTCGTCAACCTATTATTATGATTTTAAGTATATATATAAAATAAAAATAAAAATTATATATATGTATAATACCAATATTAATTATTAAATAATTTAAATAAATAAATAAATTTTCTTTTCAAATCAACCATTGAAATGACTAATCCTAACTTTTAATAACCTAATATTATAATTTTATTATATACATATATTTATTAATTTTTATAAATAAATTCCTTTTTAAAACCAACCATTTTACCTAATTTAACTTATTTCCATAGAAAAATAATAATAATATTAAATTAATAAATTATAATTTGACCTGGCTTCTAAGGTCAAAATTAGCCGTTAATCAATCTAGCCGTTGGAGTCTCTGCTCAGGCTATTTATCATGCTAATCTGGATCTGTTTCTTCAACTTGTCCTGACGATGAACCACACTAGTTGGTTCGAAACGCGTCGACAAATGATACTCCATGTGATTTTCGCTGAAAAATCTTTCACAATCTTGATATGGATCACAGAAGCCTGAACTCTATAAAAGCATACATTAAAAAATTTGTTCAATTGAAGTTCATTATTAGACTGGAGGTTTACTTTAGCATGTAGGTATGTGAGTTATGTGATATTATCCTCTCTCATTATAATATAAGCATTGCAATACTTACACTTCTACTCACATTTATTAGGAACCTATGTGCTTATTATTGAAAGGTTAAAGTGAGTCACTTCCCAAACTCTTAAATACAAAAGAAAGAGAGTATTAGTGTGGAACAAAATCCATATTATTATAATGGTATATCATCTCTGCACCTACCAACCATTAAAAAAAACTCTAAACATCTTATTTTACATAGAAAAATTCTCCTCATCGTATATGTATGCATCCATTAGACATGAAAACTACTTATGTGCCTTAGAGAAGCTCATAACTGTAGTTCCATAGAGAAAACTATGAAGACAAGTACAAGAGAACATTATGCATGTAAATATCATGGACCAAAATAAGAGTAATGAATTGCATACCTAATTAATAATTAGGATTGTACTGCAGAGGAAGGATTCACAATTTGTGTTATAAAGACCATTTCAACTCTTGGCTTTTAAGCCACTTTAGAAATCTAGCAAAAAGTTTCTAAATTTTTCGATCTAGAGCATTGCGTAATAACTTTAAATTTTGATTTTGATGACTATCTGAACTTACTCAAAGTGGAAAAAATTCCTCTCCAGGTTAACATGATTTCTTTTGAGGGCAACAAGACATAGTAGAGATCACCTCATTTTTGTGAACTTTGTTGTTTGTGTGGGTGTGTTATGTATAATTTTAGATATATAAAAATTATGATATAGGGATGTATTAACACTTAGAAATTTTTCTTGGTTGTAACAAAGAACTCCTGAGGGTAACCTTTTCAAATCAATCTTGTAGATTGAAGGTTAGCCCCTTCAATCCAGAGAGGGCCCTCTCTTACAACCTAATCACTAAGCTTAGAAACTGGTTGTGTCTTCAAACAATGGCTAGATCTTCAATAGGGTTTTTGGATCTTTAGTAGGGTTGGGATGAAACAAGTAATATATTGGGAAATGGAGTCAACCAATTAGGTTTTAGATGTAGATACCAAGATCTTGACTGTATGAATCAAGAGGATAGAGGCAAGGTAGACGGAAAATTGTAGACATGTCAAACAATTTATGAATGATAGTAGAAAAAGAAAACAATCCACTATAGCAGGGCATGAAACATGAATCCTGCAAGCTTTAGGAGAAATAGTGCAAATGCTTAAACCATATGAACCATAACATTTACTAATGAATTCTATCACATAATCTCATTCAAACATCAGAAGGTAGAAGCTAAATGATATCACATAGAAAATGAAACTATCATAGTAGAAGAACTGATTGAGCATACCATCACAGGAATCTCTGTATCATGAACATAATCTCCTAGTCCTCTTGGTACTTAAAAATCAACAAATTGATCACACATAGAAAAAAAGACTAGTTTTGTTTCCAAAATCCAACCTTTTTTCCTCCTTTTTGATGTATTATATAGGAAAAATACATAAAATTTCAGATCCACTAAGTCTGGTAGAATAACTATAAAATATTTAACATATCTGAGAGTTTAATTTACAAAACATAATTAAAATCTTATCTTTCTAGCTATTCACATCTCTATTTTCCATTTAAATATAGGTCAAAGCATCTAAAAGGACGAGTCATAGCTAAAGTGTAGGCCTGAAATTGTTCACACCCTTGTAGGGGTCATATCTAGAACTATAACTCGTATTCCTCCTTGGTAGCAAAATTGATATATGAACTTGTGAAATCTGCTAAAATTGTGCAACTATCTTGTGTAAATGTTTACACTTTTGAGGCCCTTTTCTCTTGTGTTGACTCGTATTTTCCGCTCTCCCTTAGCTAAAAAACCATTATGACATATTACCATAATATATCGAAAATTACCATATTACCATAATTTTATTATTATTATTTTATTTATATTTATATTTATTTATTATTATTATTATTATTTTTTTTTAAATTTGTATTTATTTATTTATTTTATATTATATATATATATATATATATATATATATATTTTCAGAATTCTGTGATCCATATCATTATCAAATAAATTTCGGAATAATCACATCGTTGTTATAGTACTTTTATGTATAGTTCTGCTAGCCTTTAAGGTTTCTTTCCATTTTCTGCCTACATACTATGTTTTCCTTTGTTTGGTGGCCTTCTTTCTTCTCTTTGAAACCTTCACAATTTCTTCTTCTTCATCAACAATCACTGCCTCATTTAGCTTAGGGTTGATTTTTTCCTTTAAATTCAGTCTTATTTTATTTGTAGGACGAATATGGGGTTTTCTAGAATAAACCCTAGGCTCTGTTTGTATTTCTTCATCCCCTGTTTCCATGCTTTGTTTCCCTTTTGCACTTTTTGTTGTTTTATGTGTTGCCTCCTCTTCTTCTAGCATTTGCTTCTATTATCTTCTTGTTCTCCTCTCATAGACCCTAACCTCTAGTTCTTTAACATGGTTTTCAATATGTTCTTCAATAGGTATATGACTAGGCTCTCCCTCTATTCCCTGAGCTAGGGTTTTGGCATAAATTTTAGTTTGACCTCTCCTTTGCCTTCTGAGTGCAGGGTTTCTCATGTTTCTTTCTCTCAGTTGTTCCACTTTCTTGTTCAACTCATGAGTGTATAACATATTTATCAGGCCATGATGACATATGTCATGAGGTAATAGCTTAGGTCTGGTTCTAGCTTTGGTAGACATTTTCAGCAGACCTTGATGAAGAAAATATGACAAATTCATTTTATTGAAACCTGCTAAATGACACAAAAACCTCATGCAATATAAATAAGCTTTAGAGTACCTGCCTTCACAGGTGAAGAAGAGCTACACAGTCCTAAGAGCACTAGACCATTTAGGTTTCAACATGTTCTAGGGGACTCCTACATTCCATTCTTGGTCTTCGCAGTCCTCCTTCAAGAAAAAGTTTAGGTCCACGTTCTGTAGTCTCTACTTTTTAAACCATCTTTCACACTTAGTAGGAAAACCCATGGCCTCTGCAATGGATTCCTCAGTGACTGGAAACTGTAGGGTTTTTATTCATGTTTTAATGCGATCAAAAGAATATATAAAGTGATGACACCAACTTAGGTTATTTCCATTGAAGTGATGGAAGACTTATTCCCAACTTTCATTTCAGAACAGTGACAACATTTCTGGATAAACTTCAAAATACATTCCATCTGACTCAAAATGTTTTACATGGCCTAATCTTCCCATCTTACAAATTCTTTGACATTGTAAATTCTTCCACAACCTTGAATCCTCTTGGTCAGATTTTGTAAACCCTTCCACAACCTTCTTGCACACTGCAAATGATTTTCTGGGAATGCTAGAAATTATCATTTAGGGCAAACTGTGTGTTTTTAGGGTTTGATTTTAGACTTCTTTATTGGGATTCAAAATTCTGCTAAATGTCACATCAAGGATAAAAAGGGATAAAAATTTGTGAAAAACCACTTAGGCATTTGAAATGATAGGGATAACAACTTGAAAACCTAAGTTTTAATATTTCTGCGAGTGCTACAAAAAAACCTAAGTTTTAATATTTCTGTGAGTGCTACAAAAATATTTTGTAGCACACTGCTACGAAAATATTTCATAATGCGAGTTATAGGATCGTGATAGGCTGATTTCATTGTAAAAACTTAGGGAAATAATAGGGTTAGGTGAAATAACTTGTTTATACATGTTCCTAGGCTTATATAGCAATTTACACAATTTTTTTTATAGGCCCTTACACCTCTTACACAGTTGATTGAAAATCATAACATGTGAACCTTCAGGAAAGATTCAAACTTAGTGCTAATAGGATGAGTCATAAGGGATTTATCATTTTTTGTCAATTTAAAATTTGGATTTGGGGTAAAAATCTAAAAAATGATGAGATGTCATTATCTTTCACTCCAATAGTAATAACACAGAAATTACATTGTTATGTATTGTGAATAATTTTGATTTATGGATTATTGATCATAATGGTTGAGTTATTAAATAAAGGTGTTGTTATTTCACCTTTGGAATGAATATGATGGAGCCATGGAGAAAGTAAGAAACAGGGAAAATTTTAAGAACCACCCTAAATTTATATGTATAATAAATAGGCTAATCCCCCTGATATACAGGAAAAGTGGGAGGCGATTTTATCTTCTTTTTTTTTTCCACTGGAAAAATCAGTAATTTTCATTATATTTGGAAAATTACATATAGTAGATGCTGATTAGCATATGCTGTAGTGTTCATGCAAAATCCACCACGCAGGGTGATATATCAGAGTTTATACAATAGAAAACATCAAAAGAGTCTGTCTGTATAGCCTGTTCGAGATCACATAGGATCTATTAGCATATAACATGATATCCATATCTATGTACAGTTTTCATCATAAACAAAATTGGCAAAAATTACTGTCGGCTACCGGGACTGTTGTCCCGCTGGTCTCTCTGGTCTATGTATGGCCTGTGATAAAACCTGTGCTCTTCCTTCCCCTGCCGCTCCACAATTAGCCATTCACCTCTGGGAAGTATCGTGGCCTCTTTGGATAATTTTTCAGCCTCGCTGTTATGTTCTCTGTAAATGTGTAGACAAGAGAAATGATTAAAAGCTGCCATGAGTGTAAGTGCATCATATAATATATTGATGAGAGTGTGTGTATGACAATTAGTTGCGTTATTGATCCAATTTACAACCGTCATTGAGTCCCCAAATATGTTAAGATTTGTATACTGATGAGTCAATGAGAAGTGAATTAGATTTTGAATGGCCAAGAGCTCTGCATAATTATTGGATCCTCTGCCAAATCCCATTTTTACACGGTATCTATGTTGTTCATTTATATGTAAAACAAAACCACCACCGCATCCATTTTGGTCCGCAGCCCCATCGAAGTAGGCCCATGGGGTCGATTTATCAATTGTGGGATGAGCCTGAATCGTCCTGGTTCGAGTGGGGGGAGGGTCAGGTATAAGTTGGTACACGGCAACGATGGTTGCTTCTGTACAGGGCCAGCACACAGCCTGATCCTCGAAAATAACTCGGTTTCGTGCTAACCAGATGTGCCAGGTTGCCACGAGGGGGAGATTTATAAGTTTTGAGCCCGGGTGACTGTGATTCCAGGCAGTCCATGCACCCGAAATGTCATCACCATTCCAGTTCCCCGAAGTTCCAAGTTGCGTGCAGATGTTGTTCCATAGCGTGTGAACTACCGGGCAATGAAGGAATATGTGGGCCAAAGTTTCTGATGCCGCTTTGCAGAAAGTGCACCAGGAAGGTCCATAGATGGATCTGCGAGTAAGGTGTTTGGCCGTGGGTATGGTGTCTTTGAGGACACACCAGAAAAATAATCTGGTGCGAGGAGGAGCATTTAACTTCCAAATGACACGCCACCATGATGGCGTTTGCTCCGGTTTTCTGTGAATGATAAGTGCGCTGTACCCAAACTTTGGCGCGTAAACTCCATCATCCGCCTTACACCAAATAAGTTCATCGGATCCTTGTTTGATGCGGATATGGGATTCGGTCAAGGCATGAACATATTCGCTCCATTCCTGATGCCACTGCAGTGGGATGTCCAGTTGCTGAGCCGATTTCCAAGCTTGAGTGAATATGTCTGAGTGCAGCTGATCAACAATATGTGAAAAATTCCGAATGTCTCGGCCATGAAGGAAAGTAATGAGTTCTCGGTTGAGGGTGTGTCTGCCCCCACTGTTAATCCAAGGATCCAGGCCAATCCTGCCCAACGTTCCATCGTTAATTCTCCATACTAGATTATCCCGGATAAGGGGAAGGGAGTGTAACAGGGCCTTCCATATAGATGAGCATCCCTTCGATGTCCAGGATGGTAATCTAGCCCAGTCCAGAATGTTCAGAGGCCAAATGTATTTGTGGTAGGATACTTGTGCCCAAAGATTTTGGCTGGTTAATAGAGTCCAACCCATCTTAGCAGCAAGAGCCATAGCAAAGTCGGGTAGATCTTTGAGACCCCATCCACCCCATTTTTTGGGCAAAGTGATTTTCTTCCAGCTTATCCATGCAAATATTCTTTTGTCCTGGCTTCCATTCCAAAGGTATCGATTGCACAGCTGTTTCAAACATCCCAGGATATTCCTTGGTATCCATGCAAGTGCCATCCAGAAGACCGGGGTGGCCTCTAAAACAGACTTTATGAGTACCAATCTGCCAGCCCTGGATAGAAATCTGAAGCTCCATCCTGAGAGTCTTTTTTCCAATTTGGCGACCAACCACGTCCAATCAGCAATTCTTTGACAAGTGGGCTTCAGCCTGAATCCCAAATATTTGAGACCTCTGTCCAGAGGGAGAACAATATAGGGAAAAACCTGTAGAGCTAGCTGGGATTCCTGAACCGAAGTGCGGGAGCATGTTATAGAGGATTTAGTCTGATTTGGAAGCATACCTGTAGCAGCAGAAAAAATTCGAAGGATCTTTGAGAAAGATCGAGAGTCTCGAACACTGCCATCAAGAAGGATAAGAACATCGTCCACGAAGAGCAGATGTGTGAGGAAACATAAATCGGATATACGAAGGCCCCGGATATCACCAGCTCTCTTAGCAGAGTCTATGAGACGACTTAGGCCTTCCATGACCAGAAGGAAGAGCAGGGGGGAGAGGGGGCATCCCTGTCTCAGACCCCTTTCAGAATGAAAGAAGGGAGAGGCCGATCCATTTATGAGGATACTGAATGTTGGGGAGGATATACAGGCCATGATCCATGAAATGTAGGAGTGAGGAAAACCCAAGTGGATTAGGATCATTTTGATGTAGAGCCAGCTGACCCGGTCAAAAGCTTTAGAGAGGTCAATTTTGAGGAGGATGGCTTTAAGGTGTTTGGACCATATAGAGTGTATAGCTTCTTGGGCCAGGCCTATGGCCTCATGAATCTATCTAGATTCGAGGAAAGCAAATTGTTGGGGGGCAATGGACCTGGAGAGGATTGGTCTAAGACGATTAGCAATAGTCTTAGAGATGATTTTGTAGAGGCAATTGCACAAAGATATAGGCCTGTAGTCATCAAAAGATTCAGGGGTATCCGTTTTTGGAATGAGAGCAATGAAGGTTGAATTGATGGCATGGTAAATGGAACCTGTAGCTCTGCTCTCCTCGACCACCCTCAGCAGGTCCTGACCCAGGACCTCATAGAAGGCTAAATAAAACTCAATGGTCCAGCCATCCGGGCCAGGGCTCTTGTCTTTTTTGAACCACTTCAGTACTCCTTCCAGCTCCTCGGCCGAAACTGGATCGATTAGAGTCTCCACATCCTCTTCCTCTACAAATCTCGGGAAGTGATTTGCCACATTGATGATATCAGGCAGATTAACCTCACGGGGGCACTTGTAGAGTTCCCTGAAGTGAGAGGTGCCCAGATGAGCGAGCTTGTTAAAAGTGTCTGCTATTTCGCCATTAGGTGTGGGGAGCTTCCAGATAGTATTAGATACTTTCCTGCTCTTAGCAAAGCTATGAAAGAACTTTGTGTTTTCATCCCCAGCTTGAATCCATAAAGCCCTACTCCTCAATCTTACGGATTCCTCTCTCTCTTTGAGGATTTTTGCTTTTTGATTCTCTAGTTCAATCAGCCTGCATTTATCAGCTGCTGTAATGAACCCCAACCCCCTTTCGTCGGTGAGAGAGCATAATTCAGCTTCAATATGGGTTAGTTGAGCAGCATCTCGAGCCTGTTTCTCTTTTGCCCATGCAATAGATATATGTTTAATATCCGAGAGATTCCTGCAGAATCCTTTAGCAAGTGATTCTGATCCATTGATAGGGTGAGAGGACCAGTAATCAGATATCATCTTGACATATGATGGGTCCTTCAGCCAGGTATGATTAAATTTATAAGGTGCTTTGGGCTTCTTGAAGGGACCCTGTAACTCTAGGTATATTGGAGAATGATCTGACCATCCCCCTGAGCCAACCCATTGTTTGTAATGTTGCAGGCGCTGAAGAAGTGTCTCCTTCATAAGGAATCTATCAAGTCTGCGGGCTAGTGCAGCGTCCCCCACCCGTCTGTTCCTCCATGTGGGAAGAATTTTCTGCATGGGTATATCCATGAAGTTTGATTGCTCGAGCAGATTGGTCATGAAGTCTGTAATGGAGTCAATTTGAGCCGCCGATCCCCATGACTCCCTGAACCCCAGAGAGAAATTAAGGTCTCCTCCGATAATAACCCGGTCTTCGCCCATAATGGTAAGTTGTAGAAGATTCTGCCAGAACGATTCTCTCTGGGTACAGGGGGCGTAAACATTGACAATGCGAAGGTTCATGCCTAGATCTGCTGAGAAAATGTCAAGCCCTAGAAATCCCGATCCCCCCCAGGTCGAGTCCACCTTAATAGAACGAGGGTTAATTCCAATGGCCAGACCCCCCGATCGGCCGACGGCATCAATGGCTGAGTAGGTCCAGCCCGGAGTCAAGGCATTCATGGCTCGAGTAATCTGATCTGCAGAACAGAGGGTTTCTTGAAGCATGATGATATCGATAGGTTCAGATTCTATGAGCCTCTTCATAGCTAGTTTCTTGGAGGAACTAGCCAATCCTCTGCAATTGAAGGATAGGCACTTCATGGGGGAACACCTCTCGGGGTGTGTCCTGCTCTAAGGACCCCGTCAATGGTGGATTGCCGACCTGATACTACCTCTGCCCCCGCTTGTTTAATAGCCTTTGAAAGATGGGATTTCCTACCCCTGGTGGTCAAGGCCCCACCCTCTGGTATCACTATGCCCAGTCCCGAATGATTGATGGGAGGCTCTTTGGCTTGAGACCTGGATCGGAGGAAATATGTATGGGGAGGGGAGGGTTCCGAGGTCGAAAGGGAGGGGCAAGCCAAGGGGGAGGAAGTGGAAATAATGGGATCTGTGGTGCATATGAGGGGGGAGGATGATAATGCACAGTGAACCATGGATGTCTGTGAGGTGGAACCACAATCATTCATCATATCAATAGAAGAAAGTAAGGGAGGGGAAAGAGTACCCGAGACCATACCAGCTTCTGCTGCCGAGCGAGCCCTGGTCCTTGGCGGAGAGGGTTGCCGCAATCCCGGATCGACCGCAGGTGAGGTAGTCGCTGGGGGCAGTCCCGAAGAGGTAGGTCGAGAGGTGATAGGAGATGCCGTTCTGGTTGGAGCCGGAGTAACCTTCGGTGATTCTTCTGCTTTCTTGATGAGTGGACATTCCTTTATGAGGTGCCCAACTTTGTGGCATCGTCTGCAGCGGAAGGGAACTCCTTCATAGTCAAGGATCTGTACCCTGATACACCTTCCCCACTGAAGTGTGATCTATTCCTCGAGTCCCTCGCGGGTGTCTAAGTGAACCAAAATACGCGCTAGGGTATGGTTCCCAGATTCAACAAATGTGCGATCGTAATCCAGATATGTCCCCAGGGCATTCCCGATCCTGATGAAAACTTCTTCCGCCCAGAACTGCAGAGGGAGGCCAGGCAGGCGCACCCAAATCGGTCCGGCTCCGATCTGTTCTCGTTCTGGATCAAAGAGGGGGCTCCATCTCTTGAGGAGGACCGGAGCCATTTCGATATGCCAGTATCTGGCCAATACCAGATTTGTGTGACTTTCCTTGGAGAAATGTAGGGAAAACCATCCTCTGGGGAGAACATGGACCTCAGGAAGGTCAAATAGCACACCGCCCCAGATTTCCTTCACCCATAGCTTGAGCCGTTTCGCCGAGTATGTCCTGCCCCGGACGTGCCCTACCAGAACAGTGTTGGCCATGTCCATGAGATCACTGAGAGACTTTGATTCGTCGAATCTGATGGTGATGTCTTTTGCCGTAGCCTTAACACACTTGGTCTTCTTTTTGCCGGTGCGGGGAGCCGACGGATGGTCGACCAGGGGGTTTGAAATACCGTCCAGAGATGAGGGTTTTGCGGGCTTGATTCTAACAGCAGGAGTTTCGAAGCAGCCGGAAGGACGGGCTCCCGACGATGATGGATTGGATGCAGGGGGAACCGGCGGAGGGGATGAGGGTGCTGAGAGGAGAGGGTGGGCGAGCGGATTGAAAGAGGGCGAGGGGGGAGTGTGGGTAGCCAGAAAATGAAGAGAGCCCGGCGAGAGCGGGGGCACCTCAAAGCGCGGAGAATCGATAGGGTTCGCTCCTGTAATGGACTGAGGAGTGCAGTGAACAGGCAGCGAGACGGAGGGCGGGTACAGCGGCAGATCTGGAGCGGTCGATGATGAGGAAGGTGCGAACCGTGAACAGGCAGCAAAACTAGGGTTCCCGAAAATGACCTTGTCCGGCGAAGGTTCCTCCGAATAGTCCACCGCCTCTAGCTCCATAATGTCTGCCATAACTGTCTCCTGAACGGCGACCGAAAACGACAGGTGGCGAATCCAATGGCGCAGCTGATGCGAGACTTTCCTTGAGCAGTTGACCGCGGCGGTGATGCGGAGCTATAACAGTGAAAACCCTATCCGCGATGATGCTGCAGTCGATCTCGGTGAAACCCTTAACCGAGTCCTTCATGTGTGCGCACCATCAGAGCCTCCACGTTTCAGTTCTATATTTTGATTTACTAGGTATGTTTGGTCATTTTTGTTGAGGAGGCACCAAGTCGGGAGGCGATTTTATCAATAATATAATATGTATATATAATTTTTTTGGCAAATCTCTCACCAGATTATATTATCTCGTACAGTGATGGAGAATCTTTCACTGAATTATAAAATCTTGTAAGATCTTGGCAAATCTTTTGCTGAATAATAAAACATTGTGAAGTATTGACGAATGTTTTGTTAAAGTATGAAACCATATATGATAATAAGAAAACATATTCATTAAACTGTAATATACTAACATACATGTTTGGAAAAAAGAAAAATAATTTTCTCTTCCTACATGTTAGCACCTAAATCTGCCTTAGGCTGAAGGAAGGCAAAATTCAGGGTAACCACAAACCATGCTCAGCCTGGTAGCTAACCCTACCAGAACAGGAGAGGGATCTCTGCGAGTCACGCTCAGCGAATAAGTAAACGGAATGGTCTGAGATGACTAACAGTGAAATATTGATCTTAGGCTAGTAAGTAAATATGGATACAAGAAAACAATTTTTTATGAATGACTGAGTTTCTAGGATGTTATGGGACCAACAGACAACAATGAGCAGAGAATTTAATACAAAGGCACATATTACTTCGTGAGGCAAGATAGGCGGAAAGTCTAGCAATTTAGTTTGAAATAACGCGGAATGGAGGAATTTCTTAGGAGGGTGAAAAGGGCATAAGTACATGAATCCTTTTCAACAGAAGAAGAACACTGAACATGAAATTTTCCCACAGGCAGAGCAATAAAAATGAATTCTACCTTATCTAACTTAGAAAATTTCACTGGAAATGAATATGAAATGAACTATGAAACATTACGAAATGCATATGAAACATAAGAGACACATTTCCTACAATCACAACCACACGAATCTCATGAAACAGAGCTGCTGCCTTTCATTAATCCTCTGTTAAAATATACAATGAAGAACTGAGTTTCTCTCCCACAGTCTCCCAGAAATTACAAGCCAACTGACCATTTGCAAATAGTTTTCATACAATATATAGAATGTGCCATGAAGAGATAGAACGCCCAAGGGTTGGGGAGTTACTCGAATCATTGCAAAATGGAGGTGGAAAGCCAACCATTAGCTACAGGTGCAGCGTTACAAACATGACAAATGGCTTGGGTGACTGTTTGCCTTCCTTTGCCATTTGGATAGAAGCCAATCTGGAGTGAAAATACTTTAAATGCTGCCTTAGGTTCCGAAAAAGTGAAATGTAGATGAGCAGGTCCACTTGGAGAAGTCGCGAATCGAAATTTCGCGAAACGGAGGTGAAATTGGCCTTTTTCCCTATATGCGCCACGCCACTTTCTATATGCGCCGCGCCACTTTGGAGCCTGTTTTGAGGCACTTGCAGGAGTTCAAAATGTGCCCAAGTGTGCTTGTTGGAAATCCTTGCCTGTCTACTTTCCAACCCAAGTGGAATTTCTGAATTTGATGCTCATTTGCCCCTCCAAATATTCATTCTCCCAAGACTGCTTCCTGTGTTTCAAAATAGGGGCAGAGAGGTCATTTTTTGAGTGTTTTTGACCTCCTGGGAACTCAAATCATGCCCAAATTTCTTGTCCAAGCACCAGTAGTCATGATTTTGCATGCTGAATCCAAAAATGCAAACCATTTGTGATTTGGAGCTCCTAATCCTAAGCGCGCAGCGCACAGGGAGAAAAAACCTGTGTTGTGACCAAAAATTTGCCATGTGACCAAAATTGCCCCAAATTTCTTGAAATTTGGGCTGGAGGTTCTCTATGAAGTGCTATGTTGGGCCAAAGAGGCTTCAGCCAATATCTAAAGTCAATCGAGCTCCCTTTGCCTCTTTTGCTTCTTGATTTCCTTCTTCAATTTCGCCTTCAAATTCCTGATTCGGGCCTTGCATACTTTGTTTTGCGCCATGTAGTGGAAAGCCATGTGTCTCAGCAGTGCATGGTCCTTGTCAGATTTTTCCAGCAGCCTCTCCAAGTGCATGTTAACTCTCTCGAGGTTGGCCTCCCGATCCTCATTAATCTCTTGCTCCAATGACGTGAGCTCAACTCTTCTCCTTTGTGCAGCTTGGCGATGTTCACGAATGTTTTGTAGCTCCATGATCGCTTGCTGATCCTACAACTGTTTGTTCCTCTGCTCCAGATATTTCATGTTCCACTTAGCCCTCTCCAAATCAAGGGACAAGGCTTCGATCTCTGATTGCTGCTCCTGGATGATCTCTTTGAGCTGTGCACTTGTCGGCTCTGTATCTGTATCATCATCATGAAGGAGAACGAATTCGGTCTCTCGTTCACCTGATGGCTCACCTGAAGGCCCCTCACCCTGCATTGGCTCCTTACCTCTGTCACGTACCTGTAGTGCTGATGTCAGAAGCGAGGCCCCTTCCACCCCGAGTGGAGATAACACTCGCTTTGCTGCTGCAAACAAATGTATAGCACCCCTCTGATATGCGATGAATATTGGCATAGTAGTGGTCTCGTGGCGCTCATACTAATGAGAAGGACCACCTATCTCATGTTCAACCTTTGAATCTACCTGTGATGTGCTGAAGAGGTCACGAGAGATGAAGTCATCCCAAGTAATGCCCTGCAATCCCCACTAATGATCCACCAAAATCTTAATAGGAGCAAAGTGATAAACACTGTTAAGATGCTGCTGAGGGGTCTTGTGCTGCATGAAGGTGTTCATCCTCTCTATGTTCCTAAAAATGAAAAATGGGATGTTCATCATCCATACCCTGGTAAAGTGCATGAGCAACCTGATGTGATAGGCATATAGACGAGAGAACCTCCCCTCACAGCTGAAGTACTTCATGATCAACTTCATGAGTGGAGCATATTCATCTTTCAAATATCTGAATGGAAAGAATCTTGTGATATGCCTCAAGCAACTGGCCTTAATGTAAGGCTCATAATGCTGCCGATCAAATTTCTGTTTCTTGTGCCATGGTTCTCCAACATTCGGTATATCGGTTGCTAATGAGACAATTTCGGGTGTCAGTGTGAAGGTGACCCCGGCCAAGATAGAGTGATCTCCATGTAGGTGAAGCACAAAAAGACGGGCCAACTCACGATGAACTCGAACATTAGCCACTCTTTGAAAAAACTCAAAACATGATAGATGCTGGAAACATGACATAGCAAGAGGGCATGCCTGCAATTCTGTGAGGGTGGTTGGCTCATCGCTAACATGTTTGCCATTCTTGTGATGGATCCTAGGAGCCTGCTCTTCCGAGGATGAGTCACTTTGTGTCTCCATCTCATACTCTGATGAATGCTGCGATGCCATGACTACTGTGTGTACTGTATTTATGCTGCCCTTTGATGATGGTGTGAAGCTGGGTGCTTTTGTGATATCTGCCACCAAGGGGAACAATGAAACAAAAGGGAGTATTAGGAGGGGAGTAATGTGATGGGAATAGGGGTTATGGGGAGAAGTTTGTTTAGGGATATGTAGGGGGTTTGGGTATCTGATAGGGTAGGTTTTTGGGGTGTTATGTTGACAAATAAGAGGAGGGGAAGAGAATAGGTTTTTGTAGTGTTTTATGGTAGGGATAATAGGAAAAATGAGAAAGGGAGGATAGGGAAAAATGGTAGGTGAGGGAAAAATGGTGGGTGAAAATGGAACTTGGCCTCAATACCACAATTATGCAACCCTAGCAACAATGGCCTTTGGTGTTTTCTTGTGGTTGATTTTAAGAGTTTTGTTGCATTCAAACATAGCCATAAACCACCATATCATTTATAAACTTTGATGAACAAGTCATGTCACAGAGCCTACCTTTCAATTTGAGGGGCTTCACAAGAAATTTGAGGAAATTTGGCACAGTTTTGGCCCTTTGTGGGTGAGCGCCGCGCACAAAACCCAGTGCGGCGTGCCCTGGGTGTGCGCCGCGCCCGTTGAAAAAATACACTGAGGGATGGTTCTGTGTGCGCTGCGCCCCTGTGTATATGCACCACGCTCCTGGAAACTGCCTCCAACTCTCTCCAAACATGCACTTTGCCTCTCAAACACTTTGCAATTTCTCCTTATGCACTTGATTTGCACAATGGCTTTGATTTTGGTGGAAACTTGTATATAAAGACTTGGAAGTCATGGGTTAAATTTTTGCTTTTTCAAAAACCCATTTTTCTAATGTTTTGTTTTGACACTTTTTCACTGACTTAAAGCAACACTGATTTTCACTTTCCCTTTGAAATTTTAGCTCAAATGATGAAATTTTCGGCACTCTTTGCAGGGATTGCACGACATGACATTTGGCCACGGAAACCATGCCTGCATCTGAAGAAATCAACTGATGAATTTTTTGAAAATTTTATCACCAATGACACTATTTGATCTTTCTTCAAAACAGAGTTTTGATGAACAGTCGAAGTTTATCAATATGACGATGAAACTCTCTGAATCATTACTTTGTAAGGGCCTCACTCTGGCCTGCATGGCTTTACTGGACATATTTAAAGACCAAATTGATTAATCCCTAGACCTAATGATCGAAAATGACTTTTGTCCGTTAAAGGACCAAACCTTGACTGTCATGGACTTTAGAGATCATTGACAAAAGACCTAAGCCAACAGGAGCCAGACACGAGGGGAAATGATTAGCATGACCTTTTCCATCAGATTATGGCATGCTCCTAGCGGAATGCAGCTGGGTGAATGGAGCGGGACTCCTAAAAATGAAATGCAGAAAGAGTTTTGATCTATGACGGAGGACTGACAAGACCGACTCTAACATTGGCTCCAATGGGGGATGGTAGCTCCAGCTCCTTAGAGGTGCGAAGAACTGCAGATCTTTGGGTGAGCAGACAATGCCTTTGTCCATTGGGCTATGGAGTCATTATTTCGACAAACAACACAAGACTTTGACACATTTATTAACTGGAACTTGACTTAAACCGACATTAATTTTGAAACCAACATGACTGAAAAAACTGACTCAACGCAAAAGGAAATGACTTATGACTGACTTAACTAGAACAAGAACTGACAGAAATTATTCAATGGCAATAGTCCATCAAGATTCGAGGGCTTCAAATTATGATGACAACCACCTGCATATTAATGCAATATGTACAATCATGTGTAATGTGTCTTCCAATATAACCAATCAAGCAGATGCCTCCTTGATTGATTCTCCTGATCAGATCTTCTGGTCAACAACAGATACTAGTAAATGGGATTCCAAAAACATAATTGACCATGATCTCCTTCATCACTGAATACTGCAATAATCACCTTCACTACCGACTGCAACAAATCTGCCATTCGATCCTGAAAAACATGAAGATTGACCTCTTGCTGGAAAAACAAGGTATCTTTTTCTCTTGATTCTGGTCTTTCTTCATAAATAAGAGTATGTTCCGGGTCTTCAAAAAATTATGAACAAGTGGATGAACAAATCTCCTTTTCAAAGAACATTTCAAAACATGAGACATATGAGGAGGAATCTGAAAGAGAATCCTGAATGGTCTGATGTTCTGAAGTCTGAATATAGTGTTGATCATCTTCATATAATATGACAGCCAGATTCTCATCACATTCATCACATTCATCAATCATGAGAAAAGAAACTTCAGATGATTCTTGAAACCCAACACTAACATTCATATCATCTACCAATGATTCATCCAAGGAAACTTTTTCACTTACTTGAGCAAAGATCTCATCTTGCTGTTCATGAGCTAATTGGATTGCCTCTTCATGAAGACTGTGTTCTCATGAGAACATTTGGATCCAAAACTATGTCTTCTTCATCCCAGATGATTTTAGTAGCAGAGTTCTGTTTCATGGGACTTAGTACAAGGTTTTGTTGGTCATCACAATCTGAATCTGAATCTGAAATGGGTGACTTGACATTATCATATTCTGGAATTAGAACTGGACTTCCTTGCATGCTGTATTCTTCTATGGAGAGATCTGAACCGACACTTTTTATTTCATCACTTTTAGCCATATGGAACTCTTCAACCTGCTGATCTATTTCATGTAATTCATGTTGACTGTCAAGGTGCAAAATTCCTTCATTTTCCGCCGTACAAAGATCTTGATTCTGCTGCAACGTTTCCTGAGCATCTTGATGGGACTCCTCTAATTTCTCTTCATGTTTCTGAAATGGATTCTCGTACAAGGCTTCCATGATCTCATCATCCATAAAATTATCATCCTCATAGTATTTTTCAAGGCTACCAATAAAAGTAGAAGCATGTTTGCAAGAGTCATGAACTAGATTTAATGATGGATAAGATTCTTGATATCTTTCAATGAACAGAGCATGAAAATCCTTTAGACAGTAAATACAAGCAGGCGGTAAACTTTCATACCAAGATTGGGCTTCACCTCCTAGAGTGGCCAAGAATATCTTCATTAAGAAATCTTCAGGAAAATCAACCTTCAACTTGCGAATATGCATGTGAAATCGAACTAGATGTAAAGCAGTGTCCTTCTTACCATCATCTTTAAACGTAGGTAGATTCCTTGACCAATCTACCTTCGGAATTTTATTTGGAAAACATGGGATGTGATCTCGGCTCATGGGAGCGTATCTTCTTGCAACCCGCTCCATTTTGAAAATCTCAAAGCTGCTGATCTCTCTGCAGTGGAGTCACCATGAAAGATTGATTGCTGGATTCTTCAGTGAATGGAGTCGCCAGGTGAATGATTTCAGCCTTATTATGTCTAATTGCTATTCACCATCAACAATCGGCTCTGAACTTGAGATATGTACTGGGGCAAAACAATCTTCAAGCAAACCATTTTCGTCCCCAGTGGAGTCACCACTATGTTAGCACCTAAATCTGCCTTAGGCTGAAGGAAGGCAAAATTCAGGGTAACCACAAACCACGCTCAGCCTGGTAGCTGGACCTACCAGAACAGGAGAGGGCTCTCTCCGAGTCACGCTTAGCGAATAAGTAAACGGAATGGTCTGAGATGACTAACAATGAAATATTGATCTTAGGCTAGTAAGTAAATATGGATATAAGAAAGCAATTTTTTATGAATGACTGAGTTTCTGGGATGGTATGGGACCAACGGACAACAATGAGTGGAGAATTTAATACAAAGGCACAGATTACTTCGTGAGGCAAGACAGGCGGAAAGTCTAGCAATTTAGTTTGAAATAACGCGGAATGGAGGAATTGCTTAGGAGGGTGAAAAGGGCATAAGTACATGAATCCTTTTCAACAGAAGAAGAACACTGAACATGAAATTTTCCCACAGGCAGAGCAATAAAAATGAATTCTACCTTATCTAACTTAGAAAATTTCACTGGAAATGAATATGAAATGAACTGTGAAACATTACGAAATGCATATGAAACATAAGAGACAAATTTGCTACACTCACAACCACATGAATCTCATGAAACAGAGCCGCTGCCTTTTGTTAATCCTCTGTCAAAATATACAATGAAGAACTGAATTTCTCTCCCACAGTCTCCCAGAAATTACAAGCCAACCAACCATTTGCAAATAGTTTTCATACAATATATAGAATGTGTCATGAAGAGATAGAATGCCCAAGGGTTTGGGAGTTACTCGAATCATTACAAAATGGAGGTGGAAAGCCAACCATTAGCTACAGGTGCAGCATTACAAACATGACAAATGGCTTGGGTGACTGTTTGCCTTCCTTTGCCATTTGGATAGAAGCCAATCTGGAGTGAAAATACTTTAAATGCCACCTTAGGTGCTGAAAAAGTGAAATGTAGATGAGCGGGCCCACTTGGAGAAGTCACGAATCGAAATTTCGCGAAACAGAGGTGAAATTGGCCTTTTTCCCTATATGCGCCGCACCACTTTCTATATGCGCTGTGCCACTTTGGAGCCGACACTTGCAGGAGTCCAAAATGTGCCCAAGTGTGCTTGCTGGAAAGACTTGCCTGTCTACTTTCCAACTGCTTCCTATGTGTCAAAATAGGGGCAGAGAGGTCATTTTTTAAGTGTTTTTGACCTCCTGGGGACTCAAATCATGCCCAAATTTCTTGTCCAAGCACCAGTAGTCCTGATTTTGCATGTTGAATCCAAAAATACAAACTATTTGTGATTTGGAGCTCCCAATCTTAAGGGAGAAAAAACCTGTGTTGTGACCAAAAATTTGCCATGTGACCAAAATTACCCCAAATTTCTTGAAATTTGGGCTGGAGGTTCTCTATGAAGTGCTATGCTGGGACAAATAGGTTTCTGCCAATATCTGAAGTCGATCGAGCTCCCTTTGCCTCTTTTTCTTCTTGATTTCCTTCCTCAATTTCGCCTTCAAATTCCTGATTCGGGCCTTGCATACTTTGTTTCGCGCCATGTAGTGGAAAGCCATGTGTCTCAACAGTGCATGGTCCTTGTCGGCCTTGTCCAGCAGCCTCTCCAAGTGCATGTTAACTCTCTCGAGGTTGGCCTCCCGATCCTCATTAATCTCTTGCTCCAATGACGTGAGCTCAACTCTTCTCCTTTGTGCAGCTTGGCGATGCTCACGAATGTTTTGTAGCTCCATGATCGCTTGCTGATCCTCCAGCTATTTGTTCCTCTGCTCCAGATATTTCATGTTCCACTTAGCCCTCTCCAAATCAAGGGACAAGGCTTTGATCTCTGATTGCTGCTCCTGGATGATCTCTTTGAGCTGTGCACTTGTCGGCTCTGTATCTGTATCATCATCATGAAGGAGAACGAATTTGGTCTCTCGTTCACCTGATGCCTCACCTGAAGGCTCCTCACCCTGCATTGGCTCCTTACCTTTGTCCTGTACCTGTAGTGCTGATGTCGGAAGCGAGGCCCCTTCCACCCCGGGTGGAGATAACACTTGCTTTGCTGCTGCAAACAAATGTCTAGCACCCCTCTGATATGCGATGAATACTGGCATAGTAGTGGTCTCGTGGCAGTCATACTGATGAGAAGGACCACCTTTCTCATGTTCAACCTTTGACTCTACCTGTGAAGTGCTGAAGAGGTCATGAGATATGAAGTCATCCCAAGTAATACCCTGCAATCCCAACTGATGATCCACCAAATCTTAATAAGAGCAAAGTGATAAACACTGTTAAGTTGTTGCTGAGGGGTCTTGTGCTGCATGAAGGTGTTCATCCTCTCTATGTTTCTAAAAATGAAAAATGGGATGTTCATCATCCGTACCCGGGTAAAGTGCATGAGCAACCTGATGTGATAGGCATATAGACGAGAGAACCTCCCCTCACAGCTGAAGTACTTCATGATCAACCTCATGAGTGGAGCATATTCATCTTTCAAATATCTGAATGGAAAGACTCTTGTGATATGCCTCAAGCAACTGGCCTTAATGTAAGGCTCATAATGCTGCCGATCAACTTTCTGTTTCTTGTGCCATGGTTCTCCAACATTCAGTATACCGGTTGCTAATGAGACAGTTTCGGGTGTCAGTGTGAAGGTGACCCCAACCAAGATAGAGTGATCTCCATGTAGGTGAAGCACAAAAAGATGGGCCAACTCATGATGAACTCGAACATTAGCCACTCTTTGACAAAACTCAAAACATGATAGATGCTGGAAACATGACATAGCAAGAGGGCATGCTTGCAATTCTGTGAGGGTGGTTGGCTCATCCCTAACATGTTTGCCATTCTTGTGATGGCTCCCAGGAGCCTGCTCTTTCGAGGATGAGTCACTTTGTGTCTCCATCTCATACTCTGATGAATGCTGCGATGCCATGACTGCTGTGTGTACTGTATTTAGGCTGCCCTTTGATGATGGTGTGAAGCTGGGCGCTTTTGTGATTTTTGCCACCAAGGGGAAGAATGAAACAAAAGGGAGTATTAGGAGGGGAGTAATGTGATGGGAATAGGGGTTATGGGGAGAAGTTTGTTTAGGGATATGTAGGGGGTTTGGGTATCTGATAGGGTAGGTTTTTGGGGTGTTATGTTGACAAATAAGAGGAGGGGAGAGAGAATAGGGTTTGGTAGTGTTTTAGGGTAGGGATAATAGGAAAAATGAGAAAGGGAGGATAGGGAAAAGTGGTAGGTGAGGGAAAAATGGTGGGTGAAAATGGAAACTTGGCCTCAATACCATAATTATGCAACCCTAGCAATAATGGCCTTTGGTGTTTTCTTGTGGTTGATCTTATGAGTTTTGTTGCATTCAAACATAGCCATAAACCACCATATCATTTAAAAACTTTGATGAACAAGTCATGTCATAGAGCCTACCTTTCAATTTGAGGGGCTTCACAAGAAATTTGAGGAAATTTGGCACGGTTTTGGCCCTTCGTGGGTGTGCGCCGTGCGCAAAACCCAGTGCGCCACGCTCTGATTGTGCGCCGCACCCGTTGAAAAAATACACTGAGGGATGGCTCTGTGTACGCCGCGCCCCTTGTGTGTGTCGCGCCCTCTGTGTGCACCGCGCCCCTGTGTATATGCACCGCGCTCCTGGAAACTGCCTCCAACTCTCTCCAAACACGCACTTTGCCTCTCAAACACTTTGCAATTTCTCCCTATGCACTTGATTTGCACAATGGCAATGATTTTGGTGGAAACTTGTATATAAAGACTTGGAAGTCATGGGTTAAATTTTTGCTTTTTCAAAAACCCATTTTTCTAATGTTATGCTTTGACACTTTTTCACTGACTTAAAGCAACACTGATTTTCACTTTCCCTTTGAAATTTTAGCTCAAATGATGAAATTTTCGACACTCTTTGCAGGGATTGCACGACAGGACCTTTGGCCACGGAAACCATGCTTGCATCTGAAGAAATCAACTGACGACTTTTTTGAAAATTTTATCACCAATGACACTGTTTGACCTTTCTTCAAAACAGAGCTTTAACGAACAGTCGAAGTTTATCAATATGACGATGAAACTCTCTGAATCATTACTTTGTAAGGGCCTCACTCTGGCCTGCATGGGTTTACTAGACATATTTAAAGACCAAATTGATTAATCCCTAGACCTAATGATCGAAAATGACTTTTGTCTGTTAAAGGACCAGACCTTGACTGTCATGGACTTTAGAGATCATTGACAAAAGAACTAAGCCAGTAGGAGCCAAACATGAGGGGAAATTACTAGCATGACCTTTTCCATCAGATTATGGCATGCTCCTAGCGGAATGCAGCTGGGTGAATGGAGCGGGACTCCTAAAAATGAAATGCAGAAAGAGTTTTGATCCCTGACGGAGGACTGACAAGACTGACTCTAACATTGGCTCCAATGGGGGATGGTAGCTCTAGCTCCTTGGAGGTGCCAAGAACTACAGATCTTTGGGTGAGCAGACAGTGCCTTCGTCCATTGGGCTATGGAGTCATTATTTCGACAAACAACACAAGACTTTGACACATTTATTGATTGGAACTTGACTTAAACCGACATTAATTATGAAACCAACATGACTGAAAAAACTGACTCAACGTAAAAGGAAATGACTCATGACTGACTTAACTAAAACAAGAACTGACAAAATTATTCAATGGCAGCAATCCATCAAGATTCGAGGGCTTCAAATTATGATGACAGCCACCTCCATATTAATGCAATATGTACAATCATGTGTAATGTGTCTTCCAATATAACCAATCAAGCAGATGCCTCCTTGATTGATTCTCCTGATCAGATCTTCTGGTCAACAACAGATACTGGTAAATGGGCTTCCAAAAACATAATTGACCATGATCTCCTTCATCACTGAATACTGCAATAATCACCTTCGTTGCTAACTGCAACAAATCTGCCATTGGATCCTAAAAAACATGAAGATTGACCTCTTGCTGGAAAAACAAGGTATCTTTTTCTCTTCATTCTGGTCTTTCTTCATAAATAAGAGTATGTTTCGGGTCTTTAAAAATTCTGAACAAGTGGATGAACAAATCTCCTTTTCAAAGAACATTTCAAAACATGAGACATATGAGGAGGAATCTGAAAGAGAATCCTGAATGGTCTGATCTTCTGAAGTCTGAATATAGTTTTGATCATCTTCATATAATATGACAGCCAGATTTTCATTACATTCATCACATTCATCAATCATGAGAAAAGCAACTTTAGATGATTCTCGAAACCCAACACTAACATTCATATCATCTACCAACGATTCATCCAAGGAAATTTTTTCACTTACTTGAGCAAAGATCTCATCTTGCTATTCATGAGTTGACTGGATTTCCTCTTCATGAAGACTGTGTTCTGATGACATGAGAACATTTGGATCCAAAACTCTGTCTTCTTCATCCCAGATGATTTCAGCAGCAGAGTTCTCTTTCATGGGACTTAGTACAAGGTTTTCTTGGTCATCACAATCTGAATCTGAATCCGAAATGGGTGACTTGACATTATCACATTCTGGAATTAGAACTGGACTTCCTTTCATGTTGTATTTTTCTATGGAAAGATCTGAATCGACACTTTTTCTTTCATCACTTTCAGCCATATGGAACTCTTCAACCTTTTGATCTATTTCATGTAATTCATGTTGACTGTCAAGGTGCAAAAGTCCTTCATTTTCCACCGTACAAAGATCTTGATTCTGCTGCAACGTTTCCTAAGCATCTTGATGGGACTCCTCTAGTTTCTCTTCATGTTGCTAAAATGGATTTTTGTACAAGGCTTTCATGATCTCATCATCCATAAAATTATCATCCTCATAATATTTTTCAAGGCTTTCAATAAAAGTAGAAGCATGTTTGCAACAGCCATGAACTAGATTTAATGATGGATAAGATTCTTGATATCTTTCAATGAACAGGGCATGAAAATCCTTTAGACGGTAAATACAAGCAGGCGGCAAACTTTCATACCAAGATTGGGCTTCACCTCCTAGAGTGGCCATGAATATCTTCATTAAGAAATCTTCAGGAAAATCAACCTTCAACTTGCGAATATGCATGTGAAATCGAACTAGATGTAAAGCAGCATCCTTCTTACCATCATCTTTAAACGTAGGCAGATTCCTTGACCAATCTACCTTCAAAATTTTATTTGGAAAACCTGGGATGTGATCTCGGCTCATGGGAGCTTATCTTCTTGCAACCCACTCCATTTTGAAAATCTCAAAGCTGCCGATCTCTCTGCAGTGGAGTCACCATGAAGGATTGATTGCTGGATTCTTCAGTGAATGGAGTCGCCAGGTGAATGATTTCAGCCTTCTTATGTCTGATCGCTATTCACCGTCAACAATCAGCTCTGAACTTGAGATATGTTCTGGGGCAAAACAATCTTCAAGCAAACCATTTTCGTCCCCAGTGGAGTCACCACTATGTTAGCACCTAAATCTGTCTTAGGCTGAAGGAAGGAAAAATTCAGGGTAACCACAAACCACGCTCAGCCTGGTAGCTGGCCCTACCAGAACAGGAGAGGGCTCTCTCCTAGTCACGCTCAACGAATAAGTAAACAAAATGGTCTGAGATGACTAACAGCGAAATATTGATCTTAGGCTAGTAAGTAAATATGGATACAAGAAAGCAATTTTTTATGAATGACTGAGTTTCTGGGATGGTATGGGACCAACAGACAGCAATGAGCAGAGAATTTAATACAAAGGCACAGATTACTTCGCCAGGCAAGACAAGCGAAAATTCTAGCAATTTAGTTTGAAATAACGCGGAATGGAGGAATTGCTTAGGAGGGTGAAAAGGGCATAAGTACATGAATCCTTTTCAACAGAAGAAGAACACTGAACATGAAATTTTCCCACAGGCAGAGCAATAAAAATGAATTCTACCTTATCTAACTTAGAAAATTTCACTGGAAATGAATATGAAATGAACTGTGAAACATTACAAAATGCATATGAAACATAAGAGATACATTTTCTACACTCACAACCACATGAATCTCATGAAACAGAGCCGCTGCCTTTCATTAATCCTCTGTCAAATATACAATGAAGAACTGAGTTTCTCTCCCACAGTCTCCCAGAAATTACAAGCCAACCAACCATTTGCAAATAGTTTGCATACAATATATAGAATGTGCCATGAAGAGATAGAATGCCCAAGGGTTGGGGAGTTACTTGAATCATTACAAAATGGAGGTGGAAAGCCAACTATTAGCTACAGGTGCAGCATTACAAACATGACAAATGGCGTGGGTGACTGTTTGCCTTCCTTTGCCATTTGGATAGAAGCCAATCTAGAGTGAAAATACTTTAAATGCTGCCTTAGGTTCCGAAAAAGTGAAATGTAGATGAGCGGGCCCACTTGGAGAAGTCGCAAATCGAAATTTCGCGAAATGGAGGTGAAATTGGCCTTTTTCCCTATATGCGCTGCGCCACTTTGGAGCCTATTTTGAGGAACTTGAAGGAGTCCAAAATGTACCCAAGTGTACTTTTTGGAAAGCCTGGCCTGTCTACTTTCCAACCCAAGTGGAATTTCTGAATTTGGTGCTCATTTGCCCCTCCAAATCTTCATTCTCCCAAGACTGCTTCCTGTGTGTCAAAATAGGGGCATAGAGGTCATTTTTGGAGTGTTTTTTACCTCCGGGGGACTCAAATCATGTCCAAATTTCTTGTCCAAGCACCAGTAGTCGTGATTTTTCATGTTGAATCCAAAAATGCAAACCATTTGTGATTTGGAGCTCCCAAGCCTAAGCGCCGCGCCACACAGGGAGAAAAAACCTGTGTTGTGACAAAAAATTTGCCATGTGACCAAAATTGCCCCAAATTTCTTGAAATTTGTGCTAGAGGTTCTCTATGAAGTGCTATGCTAGGCCAAAGAGGCTTCAGTCAATATCTGAAGTCGATCGAGCTCCCTTTGCCTCTTTTGCTTCTTGATTGCCTTCCTCAATTTCGCCTTCAAATTCCTAATTCGGGCCTTGCATACTTTGTTTCGCGCCATGTAGTCGTAAGCCATGTGTCTCAGCTGTGCATGGTCCTTGTTGGCCTTGTCCAACAGCCTCTCCAAGTGCATGTTAACTCTCTCGAGGTTGGCCTCCCGATCGTCATTAATCTCTTGCTCCAATGACGTGAGCTCAACTCTTCTCCTTTGTGCAGCTTGGCGATGCTCACGAATGTTTTGTAGCCATGATTGCTTGCTGATCCTCCAACTATTTTTTCCTCTGCTCCAAATATTTCATGTTCCACTTAGCCCTCTCCAAATCAAGGGACAAGGCTTCGATCGCTGATTGCTACTCCTGGATGATCTCTTTGAGCTGTGCACTTGTCGGCTCTATATCTGTATCATCATCATGAAGGAGAACGAATTCGGTCTCTCGTTCACCTGATGGCTCACCTGAAGGCCCCTCATCCTGCATTGGCTCCTTACCTCTGTCCTGTACCTGTAGTGCTGATGTCGGAAGCGAGGCCCCTTCCACCCTGGGTGGAGATAACACTCGCTTTGCTGCTGCAAACAAATGTCTAGCACCCCTCTAATATGTGATGAATACTGGCATAGTAGTGGTCTCGTGGCGCTCATACTGATGAGAAGGACCACCTTTCTCATGTTCAACCTTTGACTCTACCTGTGAAGTGCTGAAGAGGTCACTGGAGATGAAGTCATCCCAAGCAATGCCCTCCAATTCCAACTGATGATCCACCAAAATCTTAATAAGAGCAAAGTGATAAACACTTAAGTTGCTTCTGAGGGGTCTTGTGCTGCATGAAGGTGTTCATCGTCTCTATGTTCCTAAAAATGAAAAATGGGATGTTCATCATCTGTACCTTGGTAAAGTGCATGAGCAACCTGATGTGATAAGCATATAGACGAGAGAACCTCCCCTCACAGCTGAAGTACTTCATGATCAACCTCATGAGTGGAGCATATTCATCTTTCAAATATCTGAATGGAAATACTCTTGTGAGATGCCTCAAGCAACTGGCCTTAATGTAAGGCTCATAATGCTGCCGATCAATTTTCTATTTCTTGTGCCATGGTTCTCCAACATTCGATATACTAGTTGCTAATGAGACTGTTTTGGGTGTCAGTGTGAAGGTGACCCCAGCCAAGATAGAGTGATCTCCATGTAGGTGAAGCACAAAAAGACGGTCCAACTCATGATGAACTCGAACATTAGCCACTCTTTGACAAAACTTAAAACATGATAGATGCTGGAAACATGACATAGCAAGAGGGCATGCCTGCAATTCTGTGAGGGTGGTTGGCTCATCCCTAACATGTTTGCCATTCTTGTGATGGCTCCTAGGAGCTTGCTCTTCCGAGGATGAGTAACTTTGTGTCTCCATCTCATACTCTGATGAATGCTGCGATGCCATGACTACTGTGTGTACTGTATTTAGGCTGCCCTTTGATGATGGTGTGAAGCTGGGTGCTTTTGTGATATCTGCCACCAAGGGGAACAATGAAACAAAAGGGAGTATTAGGAGGGGAGTAATGTGATGGGAATAGGGGTTATGGGGAGAAGTTTGTTTAGGGATATGTAGGGGGTTTGGGTATCTGATAGGGTAGGTTTTTGGGGTGTTATGTTGACAAATAAGAGGAGGGGAAAGAGAAAAGGGTTTGGTAGTGTTTTAGGGTAGGGATAATAGGAAAAATGAGAAAGGGCGGATAGGGAAAAGTGGTAGGTGAGGGAAAAATGGTGGGTGAAAATGGAACCTTGGCCTCAATACCACAATTATGCAACCCTAGCAACAATGGCCTTTGGTGTTTTCTTGTGGTTGATTTTATGAGTTTTGTTGCATTCAAACATAGCCATAAACCACCATATCATTTATAAACTTTGATGAACAAGTCATGTCATAGAGCCTACCTTTCAATTTGAGGGGCTTCACAAGAAATTTGAGGAAATTTGGCACGGTTTTGGCCCTTTGTGGGTGTGCGTCGCACACAAAACCTAGTGCGGTGCGCCTTGGGTGTGCGCCATGCCCATTGAAAAAATACACTGAGGGATGGCTCTATGTGCGCCGCGCCCTCTGTGTGCGCTGCGACCCTGTGTATATGCGTCGCGCTCCTAGAAACTGCCTCCAACTCTCTCCAAACACGCACTTTGCCTCTCAAACACTTTGCAATTTCTCCCTATGCACTTGATTTGCACAATGGCTTTGATTTTGGTGGAAAATTGTATATAAAGACTTGGAAGTCATTGATTAAATTTTTTCTTTGTCAAAAACCAATTTTTCTAATGTTATGTTTTGACACTATTTCACTGACTTAAAGCAACACTGATTTTCACTTTCCCTTTGAAATTTTAGCTCAAATGATGAAATTTTCGGCACTCTTTGCAGGGATTGCACAACAGGACATTTGGCCACGGAAACCATGTCTGCTTCTGAAGAAATCAACTAACAACTTTTTTGAAAATTTTATCACCAATGACACTGTTTGACCTTTCTTCAAAACAGAGTTTTAACGAACAGTCGAAGTTTATCAATATGACGATGAAACTCTCTGAATCATTAGTTTGTAAGGGCCTCAGTCTGGCCTGCATGGCTTTATTGGACATATCTAAAGACCAAATTGATTAATCCCTAGACCTAATGATCGAAAATGACTTTTGTCCGTTAAAGGACCAGACCTTGACTGTCATTGACTTTAGAGATCATTGACAAAAGACCTAAGCCAGCAGGATCCAGACATGAGGGGAAATGACTAGCATGACCTTTTTCGTCAGATTATGGCATGCTCCTAGCGGAATGCAGCTGGGTGAATGGAGTGGGACTCCTAAAAATGAAATGCAGAAAGAGTTTTGATCTCTGCCGGAGGACTGACAAGACCGACTCTAACACTACAAACAATGTTCCAAATTTTAGTGGCCATGTTTGTCAAGGTTCTTACAATACACTCTTTCATATCCTTCTATTAGTTTTGATAATATTCCACAACAAATTTCTTGTAGGTGTTGATATGACAACGAGTTCTGTGAAGGTAGGAGAGATTAATCTTTTCTCTACAACTTTTGTCAAGCTACCACTTTTTTCAAGTTATCAAATTTCTTTCTTATTCCATAGACTCCAAGATAAAAGGAAAAACACATCAAGTTTGTTTACCTCAACACACCAACAAGTAGCAAGCCCCAACTATATTATATAAGAAAGTATTAGGTATCCCAAAGGCTTGAAGGGGATCTAGCTGAAAGAAGTGACCATTGTGAGAATCCTTCCAATCAATATATGAATATATAAATGTAGATTTATTATTATTTTAATTGGAAATCTTCAATTAAATAATAAAATTTAATTATGTCTCTCCCAATCTAAATTACTTATTAGCATAATTCACTACCCTCATAGGTCTCACATTTTTTAACAACATTGTAACATGTAGATTAATTTCCTTTTTGGTGAACAATCTCCACCTTTTAGGAAAATACAGTGCAGTGGCTCCAACCCCTACATATCATTAGGACAAACTAAGAATATCACAGAAGATGAAAGGTTGTACAAACCAGCTTATTTTTCAAACAACTAATCCAACATCAGTACCTAAACATTTTCATGAAGATATCATATTGAGAATGTTGAAAATTGGTGAGAAATTTTCTGCGAGGGTGATGCGGAAAGAGTGATGAGGTTTCATTGTTTTGAATTTTTTTTTGTTAAATCAGAAAAAGTTGTTTTTTACTAAATTTTGTGAAGTGACTAAATGTAGCTTTAACCATTCACCTTAAGATGTTTTTACAATATAATTTTCTAAGTCTATTTAATATCTTCATTATCATAAAAACCAACCTTATCCATCTTAACTCCACATCTATCACTCTTAGGGGGATGAGATCTATTTATCCCTCTGAGCACTTGGTAGACCAAGAATTAAGATGGATCTAAGATGATAGAATTTCCCCTTTAAATAGTCTATGCTCACATGAATACCATGGTATTACCATGGGTCAATACCATGGGTTATCATAAACCTGGAGCTTAAAAATTACTATTAGTAATTTATAAGAATTAATAAAATTAATAATTGATTTTTATTTGATTTCTTATTTTAACCAAGTTAAAATGTTTAACATACATTAAATTACAACATCCATTTTTACTCTGATCCACCAAGCCTCGAGAGGGATCAAATATTTTTTCACTCTATGCTAGTTTGCATATCACGATATTTGATCCCTCTCGGGGCTTAGTAGATCCAGAGTAAAGATGGATCTATGCTGGTTTAATTCCCCCATTTAAATAGGCTACATTCCACATGAATACCATGTGCCATTTTTATTTTTATTAATACTAATATTAGGGTTAATAATGTTTTTTTGCATGGTATTAATAATAATCTAGCCCATGGTATTTGGCCCATAGTATTTTTCCCATAGGTTTCACCTAAATATAATGCATTTTTTGAGTGTTCTTAAATATAAGGTGACTTGTGGAGTAAATATAAAAAAATGTTTTATTTGTTTACCATACCTCTCGTTTATTTATATTTTTATTAATTTACCATACCTCTTTTACAAATATGGTATTTGGCCCATAGGATTCGCTCAAATAAAACCTCTTTTTTGAGCCTTCATAAATAGAAAGAGGGTTATCGACTAAATATAAAAAGAGGCTTTATTTATTTACCATACATCTAGTTTGTTTATATTTTATTTATTTACCATACCTTTTGAGTAAGTATAAAAAGAGGTTTTATTTATTTACCATACCTCCACTTTATTTATATTTTTATTTGTTTACACCCTTGCATGTATATAAGGTGACTTATGGAGTAAATATAAGAAATGTTTTATTTATTTACCATACCTCTCATTTATTTATATTTTTATTAATTTACCATAACTCTTTATAAATATGGTCTTTGGCCCATAGGATTCACTTAAATAAAACATATTCTTGAAAATTAGGGCGAATGGAAGGTTGTAACTCCTAATTTCAAGGGATAAATTTACCTTTTTTAACCTCTCCCTTAAAATAAGGTGGGCTATTTGTAAAAATATACTATGATACAAAATATTCGCCCACTAAAAATTTAAAACCCCTTAATTTCTCATAAGGGGGAAAATTCGCCCCTAAAATTTTCCATGATAAGAAACCTCATGTAAAGTCATCAAATTATATTTGTTTTAATGCACAGACACCTGTTATATATTAGACTATATTAGACGGTACATGGAAGTTGTCACATATCTAATTCTTATCCGACGAGGAAACCGTCGAATATTCGATGCAAGACCAACGGAAGAAAGCATTGGACATATAACATTCTCATTAGAAAAAACTATTACCCTGTCACACATCTTAGGCTAAACCGTCGGACATTCTACTCCATACCGATAGAACGACGTGTCTAATTTATAAAACTCTCATCGAACTAATTTAATATAATGTCAATTATGTCATACTTGTTGCTCCATATTGATGGAAGGAAGCGTTGGAGAGATAACAAACCCATCACACAATCTTGTTCTATCATTGATTATCGGATGCCATGTCATCCGATGTTCCGTTTAGACTAAACACGGGTACCGTCAAAAACTCGACGCATGTGGGCATCTCTATCGACGTTTTTTGCATTAGATATCTGATGGGTGTGAGTGTTGCAAAACTAACTTTAAAGCATCATATTTTTAATGACAATTTCACCCATTTTTTGTGTCGAATAATCGACGTTTTTACTGTCGAATATCCGATGTTTAATAAAGTGTCAACTATTTGACACAATGCCAACGATGAGTTGCTCAGCTCCAATGTGTTAGATAGATGATGATAATAAGTCACATATCCGATGAATAATCATTAGATCTTGGCTCCATTTATATGAGTGAAAGGTTGTTGACCAACAAGAATGAAATAATGCAATGATGGAAGAATATCAATCAATAATGAAGAATGATGTTTGGGAAATCATTCCTAGACTCGAAGGTAAATTAGTTGTGACTTCCAAGTGGGTTTATAAGATCAAGCATGCAACTAATGGAAGCATCAACAAATACAAGGCAAGATTTGTAGCTATAGTATTATCTCAAAAAGAGGGAGTTGACTATGATGAAACATTTGCTCCAACATCCAGGTACAAAACAATTAGAACTCTTATTTCTATTGCAATTTCTATGGGATGGAATACACATCAAATGGGTGTGAAGATTGCTTTTCTTAATGGAAAATTTGATGAAGAAGTTTATGTAGAACAACCTCAAGGATTTGAGGTCCATGGGAAGGAGTCCCATGATTGTAGATTAAATAAAGCACTATATGGTTTAAAACAAGCTCCTAGAGCATGGTATGCTCATATGGATTCCTATTTAATAAGGCTTAGTTTCATTAAAAGTGTTGCATATCCGAATCTATACATCAAAGTGGTAAATAATGAACCAATGATCATATTTCTATATGTGGATGAATTATTAGTGACAAATGTACAACATCTCATTCTTTAGTGTAAGAGGGAGCTAGCAGTATAATTTTACATGAATCATCTTGGATTGATGCACAATTACATGGGCTTGAGGTTTGGAGGAAACCTCGTGAAATATTCCTAAATCAAAGGAATCATGTGATCAAGATCCTCCATAAGTTTGGAATGTTGGATTGTAAATAAGATTTATGATATTGTTGATCCATCAGTGTAATGATAGTTAATTGGTTCTTTGATGTATTTGATTCAATGTTTCACTGATTAGAATGATAGTGTTGATATTAAGAAAGGCATTATTGATGTTGGTTTCTTGGATAATCTAGAAGAATTTTTGTTGTTGTATTAAGCATTGTAGAGGCAGAACATATGACAACTTGTGAAAAAAGTTGTGAAGTAGTTTGGCTCCATAAAATGTTTGATGGTGTGTTGGATACAACCATGGTGCTTTGTAATGATCAAAGGTGTATGAAGATTGTCAAAGAACCTAGTTTTTCATGGAAGCACATTATGATTCGAGATAATGGTACAAATAAGAGCCGAAAATATACAATATATCTCCAAGGGTAAATAGGTAACTTATGAGAGGAAAGTTTGATTATTTCTGAGAAAATCTTTGACTTATGGATAAATCCTCCGAGATTGAGAGGGAGTGAGGATGGACACTTAGTTTCTCCCTATGTCATGTACTGTGAATAATTAGGATTAAAACCCTAATTCAATTACATGGACCCATATAGGGAGAATGGTAGATTGGATAAGCATCACAGGCTGACATTCTTGTGTCATGTATTGTGACCGATTACAATTAACACCTTAAGTCAAGTACATTGACTTGGTTTAAGAATGGTCTGATGGATCGACATTTCCTTATGTTAAGTAATTTGACACTAAATTAGGAAATGGTCCTTTGGAGGACATACTCTAAGGAATCTAGGTGGAGTATGTGCCTCAGAGAGGTGGTTGTTTGGTGTCTTGTTGAATGTCTCCCAACATTGTGCTCTAATCTAGTGGAGAGATAGAGCTTACTTTTAAAGGCCCTAGTAATTTGACAATGTTAGTCATGATGATGTTTATAACGATGCTTATAAATATGGAACCTTTCTTATAGAATCCTTCAACATGAGAATATCATGATGATTCATTATGAATACCTCCCTAGTTAAGAGGGAGTGTTGAAATTATAACTAGGTTCAATCTTCCTAATATATTTATCATTTTTATAATTTGTCAAACATGTTCTTCATGCTAGATTCAAAAATAATTTAGTTTTAGCCAAGAGAAACATTATTTGTGTCATGTCCCATTTGAATTTTTAAAATAAAGAAGAAATTGAAATTTTATTATGAGTCATAAGCCCACAAGTTGATTAAGTCAAGCCTCCTTGGATAAGTCAACCTAGCCCTGCAAGTGGCACCTATTCGACCCTCCTGGATAGCTATATTGGATATCCATTCAACCCATCTAGATATCATTCATTCACAAAAAAATAAAAATCATCTTCAGCACCTAGAGAAGGAAGAAAAGGACGAGTCAAAGGAGAGAAAGAGAGGTGAGTCAAAGCAAGAAGAAATTAATATCGTTGACCAAATTTTTGACTTTTACTATCTCGCACATGTGAAGGATAAATTTTTGTGATTAGGCCAAGTTTCTTATGGGGTATTTGTAGCCTGAATTTTGGCCCTAGTTGTAGGACTAAAATTTTATGAGTTTGATCAAATTGGAGCAAATTTGACCAACGTTGACTTGGAGGAGGGTTTGAGTTGGTATCTTGGTAGTAGTTTGGTTTTGTTCTTTTCTTGGATATCTCTTAATTTGATATGATTCTATATGGAAAGGATAATTGGGTTTTCCCCTTGTGGGTTTTTCCCTATTCTTTGACCAAAATTTTGGTGTCTCTTGTCTCATTATGATCTCTATGTACTTGAATGATTTGAAATATTTATAATTTCTTGATGAAGAATACATAGTAATAAATAAGAAGACATCTAGTTTTCACAAGCAATTATCAAGAAAGATAAATTAAGTGCTTATTTCCGTTATACCTCATTTCTCAATGTGGTATCAAAGCTTTGGTGAAGGAAAGAAGCTTGAAGATCACGATTTATTGGTAGTTTTTATTGAAGACATCTTTGTAGCAACTCTCTCTCCCCTCTCATGGCCAAGCCCATAAAAGGATACTTCAAGACTCTAAGGATTATCTTCGAATCCATCAAAACCTTTGTTTAAAAATTGCTTACTTCCAAGAAATTCTTTGATTCCTTGATGAAGGTTGGAAGAAATAAAAAATTAGTAGCTAAAGTTGAATAAGCCCTAAAGAAAGTCAAGGATGAAAGTCATTACTATGCTCTTACAGTTTTAATTGAAGATGACAACACATGGGTAATTTTAGTGGTGCTTCAAGGCATATGATAGGTGAACATGAACATCTCACCAATCTATCAAAAGGAAGTTCTTCTCACAAGGTTGAACTTGGAGAAAAAAATAGTTATCCAGTTGAAGGCATTGGATCTACCTCCATCAAGTTAAAATCTGGTGGGAACATTCATCTCAACAACATCCTCTTTGTTCCAAGTTTGAAAAAGGAATTTCTTTCTATTTCATGTCTAGAAAATAAAGGAGATAGGATAACATTTATTGATGGCAAAGTGGTTGTTTAGGCTAAGGGATCTGGTATAGGAAGTGCTAGGACTATTGGGATTCGTGAGGATAGGTTGTATATAATTCTAACTCCTCCTCCTCAAGCTTTAGTACACATGGACATCAATCCATGTGAATTATAGACGATATGAACATCTTCATTATAAGATATTTCCATCCTTCATTCAAATGGTTATTGGTATGCCCAAGCTGAAAGAAGAACATGAAGGAGTTTGTAAAGGGTATGCTCTTGGAAAAAATGTGAAAAAGTCATTCCCTAGTAGTGACTCAAGATCCAAAGAAATTTTGGGCCTAATTCATTTTGATGTGTGTGGTCCAATGTCTTAAAAATAACTTGGTGGTCATATATACTATGTAACATTTATTGATGACTATACTAGAACTACTTGGATCTATTTCCTAAAGTCTAATATGAAGTGTTCGATAAGTTCCAAGAATTCAAGGTTAAAGTTGAGAACATGACAAAAAAGAAGATTAAGACCTTAAGATCTGAAAATGGAGGTGAATATACATCTAAAGAACTTGTAGTTTTTTGTAAAGGAGTTGGGATTAAGAGGGAGTTGATAGTCCCCTATAATCCTCAAAAGAATGGTGTAGCTAAAATAAAGAATTGATCCATTGAAGAATGTGTAAGACCTATGACACATGATAAATATATTCCCAAATTCCTATGGGTTGAAGCCTCCATGACACTAGTACACATTCAAAATAGAAGTACTCATAAAATTCTTGGTGACATAACTCTAGAAGGAGCTTTTACTTGAAAGAAGCCAAATATTGACCATCTCATAATCTTTGGTTGTCAGGTCTACATTCACATTCCCACGGACAAGAGAAAGAGGTTGTGTCCCGAAAGAATGATCCAGGAGGATTCCGTTGATTTAGTTGCACAGGTTCAGTCATCGTCAGTAATGTGTGGTTAAGTGATGTGGTCGTTGGGTTTTATGTCACATTGTGACAAATGATTGTAAAAGGGATTGTTTTAAAGAACAATGGATGTAAAAAACCTAATACAAACCCTAAACCCTAACACATACCTAAACCCTAAGATCTAAGCCTATCAGACCTCATTACATACAAAACTATGTATTAAAAATACATAACCCTAAGGTTACAACCCTCGGCTAATGTAATACAAAACATTAAAACACATTAGAATATATAACATAGCCCTAAACCGTAGCGGGCACATGTGAGCATGTTATCGGGAGTAGTTATAGTTAACCGTAGCGCTCACCGTCGGAATCGTCGGAGTAGTTAACCGCCTGGATAACTGTGTCATGTGAACAGTACGCCGCGGGTTGTAAACAATGTGTATTAACCACAGGCTTGAACGCGGGGTTTAGACCGCGTCGGAACCGCGGCCATGTGAATGGGACTGGCTACGGTTAGCAGGTGTCCAGGGTAACCGCAGCGGAAACCAAACAGTTAACCGCAACGGGAACTGTGCTGGATAACTGATGGCATGTGACAGGTGTAGCATGACAATGCGGGGAATTCCTCAAACCGGTTAGCAGTTACCACCAAGCGCCTGATTACATGCAGATGGTTAAACCTTCCGCTCGATTAGTTGACAGCTAATGGTCGGCGGGATATTCCAAAGTTCAAAAATGGGTTTTGTTATAGATTCTTAAATTAAATGGTGAATGTCACTAAGTGACATTAAAAACTTATCCATAAACCCTAAAATCACACCTTCAAGTCAGCTGATGCATGCCAAACTGAGCAACAGTGGTTATGATGCATCTAACCACTGTATAAATAAGAATATGCAGCCATGTGAAGAGTTACTGAGTATTTTTGAGTGTTTCAGGTACTTGTCATTCAAAGGCTGAGACAGGGAGGCGGTCATTGTTTTGATCATATCTTGGGCATCCGGAGGAGGTTTTGGAAACTGTAAACGGTGTTGGAAAGCTAGTTCAGAGAGATTTCTGGTTATAGAGGTCAGAATTGCCTGTGTGCAAGTTTAGTCTGACAAAATCAATGTGTAAACAACTCCTTTTCATTCCTAATAAAAATGGTCTCCCATCTTGAAAGCGGATCCGGAGACATAGTCCATAAGGGACAAACTCTGTCATCAATCTCGCTGTCTGGTATAACTGTGTTTTTACAGTCTATTGATTCATTTCTTATGCATATAATGATTTAATTTCCATTGCATATCCTTCTTCATTGCTTATGTCTTCTCACTTAACGCACCTTTGGTTTCATTCAATTCACTAATCGACACTAATAACTTCTGCTTAAGTTTTAATATATGATTGATCAGATCATATAATTTGGTATCAGAGCAAGTTACGATAACAGAGTTAGCTAGTGAATGTTAACCAGGTCGAGGTCGCGATGTGGAGAAGGAACAGTTGAAGAAGGCAATCTCGAAGTGGGAAACTGAAGGATCGTTCATAAATCAACCATGTCAGGACCTGATGTAGGTGAAAACACTGAAACTAAGATAAGCGAAGAACAATTTCAACAGGCATTCTTGACTATGCAGCAGATGTTGGGAGAATTGTACGAAGACAAGAAAACGAGAGATGCATCGTCTTCTTCAAAGACATCAAAGAAGGACAAAGGTAAAGGCAAGGCTGATAAACCTCCTTCACCTCCATGATCTTCATCATCATCTTCTTCATCTTCTTCTTCCAGTTCAGAATTAGGTGAAGAAAAGAAGCCTCATAAAAATTCTCTTTTAAAACTTGACATAAAGTTTGAGTTGCCTATTTATAATGGAGAAATGAGTCCTGAGAAGTTGGATAATTAGATAAAGAAAATAGAATTTTATTGTTGAATTCAAAGTATTATTGATGATAAAACTAAGATCCAATTAGCTACCCTTAGGATGGGAGGTACAACCCTAATTTGGTGGGAGAATCAAACCCAACCAGATTTAAAGCATAAGGGTAAAGTAATTTCTTCATGGACCAAGTTTCTAAAAGCCCTTAGAAAGCAATTTTATCCTTTAAGGTACATGCAACAAACTGTAATTGATTGGCAGCACTTATGACAAGGGAAAGGACAAAGTGTTCAATATTTCACTCAGGAATTATGAAAGAAAGCACTTAGACTTGGAATCTCAATGAAGTCAATAGAAACTTTGTTAAAGTATATCGATAGTCTACATTCTTATTTACAACATACGTTGTTAATGTTTAATCCCGATGACTTTGATCAAGTTTGTGTACAGGCCATTCATGTTGAACCAGGAGGTAGACCTTTCAAGTTTACACCAAAAAATTCCAAGTAGTTGGAAAACAAAGATTCAAAGGATAGTAAGAGGAAGGGTTTTAATAAAGGAAAGAAATCAGCAACAGTTCAGAAAGACAGTGATCGACCTACATGCACACATTGTCAGAGAGTTGGCCATGACCAAGCTAGATGTTGGAAGCTTCATCCGGAACTCAGACCTCAGAAGTTTCAGAAGAAGAAGGGTGAGAAGAAAGCTATTACAGTTGTCCAACATGATCTTGGTTCGGATTCAGGAGATGAATCAAAGGTAACTACCATGGTGTCAGTAGGTAAAATTTCTGATGTAGCCTCTAGTTCTAATGCTACTACTACCTCTTCAAACATAAGTCCTCCAAATGAGGATAAAAGAGTTGAACTCTTCCATATAAGGATTATCTCTAAGCATAAAAAATAGACACATTATTTGATAGTGGGTCACAAGCTAATCTAATATCTGCAGATCTAGTAAAGAAAATGGGTTTGGAAACTTATGATCATCCAACACCATACCCATTAGGATGGCTTACTAAGGATACACAACTGAAAGTAACTAAGTAGTGTCACTTAAATTTTTCCATTGCAAATCATTTTATTGATGAAGTAAATCTAGATGTGATTCTAGCTGATATATGTGGGGTTGTGCTAGGGAGTCCTTACCTTTATGACCGTGATGCAATATTTTACCGTAAAGAGCATAAGTATATCTTAAAGAAGGATGGAAGTGAATTTATTATTAGAGAACATAAAACTAAAACTCATCTGGATTTAGTTACTGCAAATAAAATGAAGCGGTTGATTAGTTCCAGTCTTCCAAATATCAAGTCTTTTTGAAGATCGCAAACGTCTTCCTCCTAAGAGAGAAATACAACATGAGATTCAGTTATTGTCAGATGCTACTCTTCTGAATGTTGGAATGTATCATATGTCGATCATAGAGAATGAGGAAATCAAGAAGAAAATCCAAGACTTGTTAGAGAAAGGTTTTGTTCGGCCAATTTCTTCTCCATGTGGTTCACCCATAATCTTAGTGCCAAAGAAAGATGGAACATGGAGAATGTGTGTCGATTTTAGAGCCTTAAATAAAATTACCATTAAGAACAGGTATCCTCTTCCAAGAATAGATGATTTGCTTGATCAACTAAAACATGCTATTTATTTCACTACGTTAGATCTAAGAAGTGGATATCATCAGATCCGTATTGCAGAGAATGATATTTGGAAGACTGCATTTGAAACTAGACAAGGATTATTCAAATGGTTGGTAATGCCTTTTGGTTTGATTAATGCACCAACAACTTTTATGCGGGTAATGAATGATGTGTTCCATCCATATCTTGACAAATTTTTTATAATCTACTTAGATGACATTCTCATATTCAGTAAAAGCAAAGAAGAACATGTTAGACATGTAAAGCAGGTATTAGAAGTGTTACAAAAGGAACAATTGTATCTAAAACTTGCCAAATGTGAGTTTGGAAGAACTTCACTAAACTATCTTGGTTACATAGTTGGAGGAGGAAATCTAAAAGTAGATCCAGCTAAAATTGAAGCAATTCTTAAGTGGCCAAGACCACAAAATGTAACTGAAGTTCAAAGTTTCTTAGGTGCAGTTCAGTATTGGAGAAAATTTATTTCTCAATTTTCTTTAATTGCAGCACCACTACATGCTTTAACAGGGTCTAACGTTATTTTTCAGTGGGGAGGAAAGCAACAAAAGGATTTAGATAATCTGAAGCAAAAGCTAGTCACAGCTCCAATCTTAGCTTTGCATGACTTACAACAGCCATTTGAGATAAAGGCCGGTGCTAGTGGTTATGCCATGGGTGCAGTTTTATTACAAAAAGGAAAACCTATTTTTTTTATTCAGAGAATTTTTCCAAAGCAGTGATAAATTATCCAACTTATGACAAAGAATTGTTTGCATTAGTAGAAAGTGGTAAAAAATGGAAACATTATTTAATGGGAAAAGAAAGCGTGATTCATACAGACCATCAACCACTTTAGTACCTTTAGTCACAGACTAAATTGCAACAATCTCGCCATTATAGGTGGATGGGATTTCTTCAGCGGTTTCATTTAGTCATCAAGTATAAGAAGGGAAAAACAAATAAAGTAGCTGATATGTTATCAAGACCATCTTTGAATTCTTTAGTAGTACTTCAAAATAGTTCTTTAAAACATGAAATTTATTTAGAATAATATGCTACAGATGCTAATTTCAAAGATGTTTATGAATCACTGACTCATGGTACTTAGATTGAAGAAATCAATTATCATGTTCATGGCAGGTTGTTATATCATTTGGGTAAGTTGTGCATACCATAGAAAGAAAGGGTGCATGTCATATGGGAAGCTCATTCTTCTCGTATATCAGGACATTTTGGCGTAAGTAAGACAATGGTGCAAATATAGAGGTATTGTTACTAGCCTTGAATGTATGAAACAATTGTTAAATACATCAAGGGATGTATAATGTGTTCCAAAAACAAGCCAAGAAATCGAAAGATTGGATTGTATATGCCACTTCCAGTTCCTTTACGACCATGGGATAGTATTTCCATGGATTTCGTAGAAGGATTACCAATGTCCAAGAGAGGACATGATTATATGTATGTTGTGGTGGTTCAACAAAATGTGCATTCTCATTTCATGCGAAAAGCAGGTCACTGCTGAGCAGATTGCATATATGTTCTTTGAACATGTATGGGTTCATTTTTGGTTACCTACTTCTATTATTTCTGACCGAGATACTCGTTTTGTAGGAGAATTTTGGTCTACTTTGTGGGGACTCATGGACACAAAACTGAAGAAGAGCACAACTTTTCCTTCATAGACAGATCGACAAACAGAAGTGAATAGAACCGTGATACAAATCCTTCGATGTTATTGTAGCAAACATCCCAAGCTGTGGGATGAATCATTGTCTTATGCGCAACATGCTTATAATAGACGCTTGCATTCTTCAACTAATAAGTCACCATTTGAGACATGTTTTGGGTATCTACCTAAATCATCGATAGATTTCATGTTCAATGAAGATGAGGAAGTAGATGGACATAGAGAAGCCAACGGGGCACTCAAATTCATTTAACGGATACAACAAATACACGAAGTAGTTTGAGAACAATTAGAGAAGAGTCAGACCAAGTACAAACATTTCCATGACAAGCATCGAGTCGATCATCATTTTTAGATCGGAGATCAGGTATGGTTGTATATCAGTAAGGAAAGATTGAAAGGAGAAGGTAAAAAACTGAAACCCATCAGGTATGGACCTTTCAGGATTATTGAGAAGATTAGTAATAATGCTTTTCGACTAGATTTACCTTCTTATATGCGTATTTACTCAGTTGTTAATGTGGAAAATCTAAAGTTGTATGAACCTCCGATGATCATGGATCCAGAGGAGGATACTCAGATTCCGGCTGTTGATGATCTAGCACCTGAGTATATGATAGAATTGCAGGAAGATACTATCTTAGATATAAGAACTCGCTCTTCAAAGAGAGGCAATGTTGAATACCTTCGAGTGGGACTCAAAGGTACAAATCCGAGCAAGGAAAAGTGGATTGAGATTGGGAGAGTGAGGGAGCTCTACCCTCACCTAGTCTCTATTTAAAATCCAACTTTTGTGGTCCAAAAGCTTTCAAATGGAGAGGAATGATCCAGGAGGATTTCATTGATTCAGTTGCACATGTTTAGTCATCGTCAGTAATGTGTGGTTTAGTTATGTGGTCGTTGGGTTTTATGTCACATTATGACAAATGACTGTAAAAGGGATTGTTTTAAAGAACAATGGATATTAAAAACCTAATACAAACCCTAAACCCTAACACATACCTAAACCCTAATATCTAAGCCTATCGGACCTCATTGCATACATAACTATGTATTAAAAATACATCACCCTAAGGTTACAACCCTCGGTTAATGTAATACAAAACATTAAAACACATTACAATATATAACACAACCCTAAACTGTTGGCCGCTAACCGCATCGGAGAAAGCAATAGCAGGCACATGTGAGCAAGTTACTAGGAGAAGTTACAATTAACCGTAGCGCTCATAGTCGGAACCGCCAGAGTAGTTAACCGCCTGGATAACTGTGTCGTGTGAACAGTACGTCGTGGGTTGTAAACAATGTGCCTTAACCACAGGCCTGACCGCGAGGTTTAGACCGCATTGGCACTGTGGCCATGTGAACGGGACTAGCTACGGTTAGTAGGTGCCCAGGGTAGCCACAACAGAAACCAAATAATTAACCACAACAAGAACCGCGTTGGATAACTGATGGCATGTGACAGGTGTAGCATGACAACGCAGATAATTCCTCAAACCGATTAGTAGTTACCACCAAGCGCCTGATTACATGCAGACGATTAAACCTTCCGCTCGATTAGTTGACAGCTAACGGTCGACGGGCTACTCCAAAGTTCAAAAATGGGTTTTGTTACAGATTCTTAAACTAAATGGTGAATGCCACTAAGTGACATTAAAAACTTATCCATAAACCATAAAATCACTCCTTCAAGTCAGCTAATGCATGCCAAACTAAGCAACGATGGTTATGATGCATCTAACCACTGTATAAATAAGCATTTGCAGCCTTGTGAAGAGTTAGTGAGGATTTTTGAGTGTTTCAGGTACTTATCATTTAGAGGCTGAGACAGAGAGGCAGTCGGTGTTTTGATCATATCTTGGGCATCCGGAGGCAGGTTTGGAAATCGTAAGCAGCTGGTTCAGAGAGATTTCTGGTTACAAAGGTCAGAATTTCCTGTGTGTAAGTTCAGTCTGATAGAATCATTGTGTAAACAACTCCTTCTTTTCATTCCTAATAAAAATGGTTGCCCATCATTAAAGCGGACCCGGAGACGTAGTCCATCAGGGACGAACTCCGTCATCAATCTCGCTGTTTGGTATAACTGTGTTTTTATAGTCTATTGATTCATTTTTTATGCATCTAATGATTTAAGTTCTGTCGCATATCCTTCTTCATTGCTTATGTCTTCTCGCTTAACGCACGTTTGGTTTCATTCAATTCACTAATCGAAGCTAATAACTTCTGCTTAAGTTTTAATATATGATCGACCAGATCAAAGAATGAGAGGAATCTTCATTGGTTACAATAATTCATCTAAAGCATATCGAATCTACATCAAAGAACAATGTCGCATTAAAATAAGATGAGATGTCACATTTGATGAAAATATTGCATGCAAAAATTCCAAGGATATCCCCATTGAATATGATGATGAAGGACGCTTCTTTCCTAGTGAAGATATTCCAAGAGAAAATAATCCTCCAGAACCCCCACCTGATCATCATGAAGAACCATAAGGACCAAGCGAACCTGTGGACCTTGTTATCATTCCAGAAACCAAAAAGAGACCTACTTGGCTAAGAGTAACATTGTAAGAAGTTGAAGGACATGTAGCTCCAACAAGAACATTAAGAGAAAGTAAGAGACCCAAAAGGTATTCTAGTTATGCAACATTTATGGCCAAGCTCATTGAATCAGAACCCTCCACTTATGAAAAGGTTGTTGAACAACAAGTAAGGAAGAATGAAATGATGGAAGAATATCAATCAATAATGAAGATTGATGTTTGGGAAATCGTTACTAAACTCGAAGTTAAATATTTTGTGACTTCCAAGTGGAACAACGTAAACTTTGAAATGGGAACTAATACTATTACCTGTTTCGTAGAGATAGCAAAAAAGTGACCCGATTTTGAAAAGGGGCAATGCAAAAGACACATATTATTTTTAGAGCATAGTTTTTGGCACTTTAAATAACCGATACGATTACCCGTTTCATAGGGGTAGTAAAAAAGTGACCCGATTTTGAAAAGTTGTGATGCAGAATACACTTTTTTTTGGAGCATATGTTTGACGCTTTAAATTTTCTTATGTATCAAATATAAATATTTGTTTTTAAATGTTAATTATTTTCATGCTGATTTTGAAACGTGTTGATGCAACATACCTTTTTTTTAGAGGACTTATTTTTCACACTTTTAAAATTTATTATGTCCATTTTTTTTTTGAAATTATGATTATTTAACGAATTTTCAAGTTGTTTTATTTTTCTTTTTCTAAATGTTGATTACTTAAAAAAACAAATATAAAAATATATATATAAAAATGACAAAAAAATGTTAAAAAAAAAATCTCATAAGCCATAAAAGAATTTGGAAAAAAAAAACAAAATTAAAAAAAAATAAATATAAAATTAAGTAAGCAAAAATAGAAAAATAAAAAAAAACATTAACAAAAACTAGGAAAAGAAAGAAAAGGAAAAAAAAACAGAAAAAAAGAAGAAAGAAAATTAACAAAAAAAAACTAGTAAAATTAATATTAAAAACATTTAAAAAAAACTAAAAACACAGAAATAAACTCAAATTAAAAAAAAAAGAAAAAAAAAAGAAAAGAAAAGAGAAAATAAAAAACATTTAAAGTTTAAAAAGAAATATTTATTTTTGATTTAAAAAAAATTATTTTTTATTAGGCCCTAGATTTTTTATTTAAAAAAAAAATTAAACTTTTTTTTTAAACTATATATATATATATATATATATATATATATATATATATAAAAAAACATTGACCCCCACTTCTGCCCGACTGCCTGTGGTGGTGTGGCTGTAGGCGGAGGGGTCTGCATGCAGCTCCTCTGCCCAAGGCCACACCACCACAGGCGGCAACGGGGTCAATTTTTTTTTTTTAAATAAAAAAAAATTCAAAAAAAAGTTTAAAATTTTTTGATTTTTAAATTTTTTGTTGTTGTTGAATTGAGGCTTCTGTGATCCATAAAAATTATAAGAAGAGTTTTGGCGTAAATCACATGTAGAAAACCTTTGTCGACGTGTTTCGAACCAACTAGTGTGGTTCATCGTCAGGACAAGTTGAGGAGTCAGATCACGGTTGCAAACTAAATAGGGAATGATTCGAGTCTTCATTGGCCTGCCTGTGCCCCCATCTCTCATGCATTCTCCATTGTTCCCTTTCAACCATATGAATGACATTTTATAACAAAGTGTGAGGATGAATAAGAAAAAGTGTGTGGTTGGCATAATGGTTAGCATAGTCATATTAAGTTACTTGTTGTTGGAGACTCCCAATTTTTCTTTAATATGGTTTTAAAGCCCAATTTTGGTTTTAATATAATTTTCAAACCATAAAATATATGGTAAATGTATGTCCATATTGTAAGGACTCCCCAAACCATGAAAATAAGACAAAAATGGAGATTGTACCATGCTGAGACCACTTGGGCCTAATTTGAGATGTCGTGTGGCACCATCTAATTGGGTCATCTGGCAGGCTCTCATTGGTCCACATCATATGCCAATTTTATCACTTACTTGCCATGTGTTGACTCGTGGTGTTGCCACGTCATCTGCTTGTGGCTCCACTTGGTTTGTTGACTGGGTTGCCACATTAGCTCTATGGGTCCCACTAGGCCTGCTAACTTTGATGCTACATGTCATTTGTACAACCTGCCACTTGGTAGTTGACTTTGACTTTGACTTTTTCCCAATTTGACTAGCATAAATTTCGCATACGTACTCGAATTGAGGTGTCGTTTACACCATTTGAATTAAAAAGACGAGCTCTATGTTATAGTCCTAGTTTCAATGAAATATGAAGACTTTGATTTTTGAGCCTTTTTGGAGCCACCTGGATCATTCCTCCCCACTGAGGAGTTTTTGGTCCTCCAAAAGCATAAACACAATCTGCAATCTGATGTACTGCCTCATTTGCACAACAAGTGCCCTAAGAGGACACACTTCTCCTTCACCTTTGTACTTCATAGCCATAAGTGTTGAATTGACACATGTATCCTGTGCAAAATTATAATATAACTTGAAAAATACATGTTCTTTTACATGACCTATCAAGACCCAAGAAAAGACCATACTTGCTAAGAGTTTATAACACAATCTTTGGTAAAGTTTACATCATAATCATAATAGAAACAAATACCCCAACTATCAACAAAAGGCCAAAAACATCATCATGTTGAATTCATAAGTGATGGCAAACACTTCATCACTTTTACAATCATTTCACAACAATTTACAAAATGCAGCCATGACAATCTAGTATTTCTAATAAAACCATATCTCACTCATCAAAGTGAATGGATCAACTCCTTATAGTTGATTCGCTTGTTGAACAACTCTACCAGCTGGTTCATGCACATGCACTTTTTTCCTTCTTGAGTCACTGCTCTGGATGGAGCTCCCAACATGTGGCTCTTTGATGTCCAACTCTGTTGCAATGACTGCAAAAATTCTTCTTCCTCCAGACCTGCTTAACCTTCTTCCTTCCCTGATGTGGAGAAGGCCTTTCACGTCTTGTCCTCTTTCTTGTTGCCATTATTTTCGAACACTTGGCAACTACATGGTTATACAAGACAAAAAAAATACATGGTTTTCTATGCAATAAACTTTTCTCATCATTATCGAACTTCTTGTAATCAAAAGGGATATTAGAATATTGAGACCTTTTATACCTTGCTTGGTTGTCTCTCGTGCATGTCTCGCGATGAGATTTTTCCTTAGCTCTTCCTCTGCAATGCTCATAGTCATGAGAATATTGTGATGTGTTTTTAGCATCCTCTTTCCTCGATGGTTTTGGCTTGGATTCTTTGCCTGAAGAACCCATTGCTTCTACTACCTTTAAGCACTCTCCTTCTATTGGAAAACACTGAGGGGGGGGGGGGTGTGAATCAGTTATCCTTAGCAATTAGCACTTTTAAATATTTTCAGAGCATTAGTTAATATTCAATTATCATTAATGTTTAATATGCAATAACAACAATGAATAAAATAACACAGGAGGCACAAAAATTTTAGGTGGAAAATCCCCTCCAGGTCAAAAACCACCGAACTCTTTTCTAATAATTCTTTAATCTTCAACTCCAATTGAAAAGAAAGCTCCAACTTCCTAGAATCTAGAAAAGCATTATTCTCCATCTCCCACTAGATGGACACTCCAACGCTCGAGATTCTTCAGTAGTCAACTGAATGGATGCCCTAACACCTAATGAGCTACAAATCACCTTAGCACCACCCTACCACCATGAATTTTTCACAGGCTTGAACCTGTTGGTGACTTCATGCACTAACCTATCACCACCCTACCACCCTATAGAAGAATAAAAGAAGAATGGACTCCCGTACCAGGGAAAATGGTCCACTTTACAATGATATAGAATGATGTAGAAGAAGAAGACACACTAGACCATAACCCCAACTATGACACAACCACCTAATGATGATCCTAGACCTCCCGACACTGCCTCTTCAACTCTTGGCAGATAGACACTTGTACAACTTTTACAATGATGCTTTTATAATGACTCTGTACAATGATACTTTTACAATGACTATATGTAGTGCTTCCCACTTGAAGACTTCATGTGGTGAACTTCTTGCTGCTGTTTTGCACCTTGATTGCTGCTCTTGTCATGCTACCCTTTCTCACTCCTCAGAACATTAGATTATGGATTGAGTCTTCTCCTGATGAATATATAACACCTGCAAAAAGTCTTCAAATAAATACCCATGATAATAGAAAAACTTACCTCATCATGTAGAACATATGTTAGTGCTAAACAAAAACAACAAATCAGAATACAAAGAAACTAATGCAATTAAGAGATGAACATGCATATACAGAAGATACTTACCTATAGCTTACCTCTGCTGCATCATTTTGCTACACCTTGCTCTTTGCTACCCTAGAAAGTCTGGTCCTTTGCACCCCTTGACAACACTTGATCTAGTTTTTCTTGCCTTCTAGGAGCACAATATTTAATCTGATGTATCTCTATGATTTTAGATCTCCAACATGTGATCTTTGGTCTTATAGAATCCCTCTAAGTCTTCTTTCCAATGCCATAGGTTTGACCCGATTTGGACTCTTCAAGGCAAAGTTATGCCCAATCTCTCACAATGACCTAATTATGGACTAGTTTAGTAGAGTGAACTTGTATGATGTACCACGTGTCACTGTTTCCTCCTTCAGCTCTGAAATTGATACACATAAAACTACAGTCCATGCAATATCCGCCATTTTTTACAGAATTCCAATCCTCTTCTCTGAGAGAGATTTATGATGATTTTCCCAAGGTCACTTCTTTGAGATGAAATTCGGCAGCCTGCAAAAACCCTAACTTCCACAGATCATATCTCTAAAAATATAGCGAACCAAGATCTGAAATTCGGTCATGAAATTCATCAGGATTGTGAATCAAACAGGTTTTAATTTCAAAGTCTAATACTTCACAGAAATTAAGTTATAGCGAAAATTCCACGATCGCTACATTTGGAGGATATATGAGATTTCTTTTTATAGAGTTGAGAGGGGCTTCTATAGAGAATGTTGGAGGGATTTTAGGAGCTTAAAAAATTATTAATTATTGACTATTAAATGACCAAAACCAATTATGAGTGCCATGCCACAACCCCATAGGGTTTTAGCCCACTAACTAGAGTTACTAACTTCAAACATGAATATCTCTCAAACCATGAAGAATTACTTGGCGCACCAGATATCAACAGAAACATCTCCACGAGTAGAATCTATCCAGAAGAACCTTGACTCAAAATAAAGTAATTTTTCAAGTCAAAATTCCCTTGCAAGATTAGGGTAGCCCCTGGTGCTGCTTGGATTAACATCAATGACAACCTCAGATCATCTTTAGATCAACACCTTCAATGTAGCCCAATCATGCAAATCGAGGTCTTTGTACAACCTCCAATGATTGAGACATTCCTTGGCCATTAACACCAAGTACTCCTCCTTTATACCCCATCTTGCTAAGAAGTCTCATGCCCATTCCTGAAATGTGTACCTCAATGCTTCCAATAGAAATAAAATCATGTAAAAATGAAACTAATGAATTACCAATATTATTTACCTCAATTTTTTATTTTGAAACAGGTGATGATCGCTTCGATAAGTCCTCCTTGCACTACAAATTTTCCAAGGCCTCGTCCATGGCTCGTAATTGAAGTTGCAAGCTTTTCTTCTCGTCTTATGATTCTTGTAGAAGTCTCCTCAATTCAACATTCTCTTCTTGAAGGCTCTCATTTATCTCTTCATTGAACGATGAGAAGAAGATGAAGAAGAAGAATATTCTCTCGAATATGGAGATGGAGCATCATCCTCTGGTCTCTTTTTCTTCTGTTCCTCTTTTACCATTTTCTCCTCATAATCTACATACATTATATTTACCATGCTTTCCATCCTATAGAAGGCCTTGTAGATATCTTTGTGATCCTCCATTTCCATTCTTACACGCTCAATTCACAATCCCTAGTAAAAAGGTGAGACCACTCTGATACCACTTGATCCAGGAAATTTTCATGAATGCTTTCAACCAAAAATCCCCATTATACAGGACCTTTTACTGACACTTACATTTTCTTGTGAAATCATGACCAATGCATATTCTAAACAACTTTAGAAAACCATCAACATGAAACAAGAAGCAATAATCATGAACAACCATAAACATACAATATAATAATGGAGTTCACCCAGTGTGGGCTACGTCTCCGGGCCCTAGGTCAAGAGTGGGGAGGTCGCTTCATTAGTTGTTGCAAGAATATGATGAGTACATGATGTAATATCTTTTAATACAAGGATGAACCCCCTTATCTAGAGTGGCATGTCTCTCAATGAGACATTCTCCTATAAAGAAATCTCACTCACAAGATGTTCTCCTTCAGCATGACAAGGAATAATCTCACATAAAGTGGCATACAATGATCCTCTCACAATGTGGCATACATGTATCTTAGAATCAAATCATCATCTCAGCAAAATTCAAATAAACACATGGAAACAATTCACCTTACAACTCCAAGTCTGGGGACAACTTGAAAATCGGTTACTCAGAAAAAGAAATAGCTTGCAGCATCACATTCCTTATGAAAAACCATGAAATCTGAGTATAAACATAACCCCTTTCTATCATGGTCAAAACTGGGCTCCCCAAGAATCTTTTAGATTCCTCAGAAGATACTCTTTTGGACATGGGTGAAAATTTGCTGCTTAGATGAAGAAATGGACTGCACCATTAAACTCCTGGTGAAAAACTGGTTCAAATGAGTATAAACTTGACATAATCTGACACCTTCAAAATCCCCCCAGGAAATCTCCAAGATTCCTCATAGAGAATATTCTTTGGAATATTCCCTAACATGTGCTCTTACAATATTCCTAGAATCTTCTTGAGATTTGTGTCTTCATTGGCCTACCTGTGCCCTCATCTCTCATGTATTCTCCATGGTTCCCTTTGAACCATTTGAATGACATTTTATAACAGTGTGAGGGTGAATAAGATAAAGTGTGTGGTTGGCATAATAGTTGGAATAGTAATATTAAGTTACTTGTTATTAGAGAGGTTTTGGGTTCAAAATCCATGGACTCCCAATTTTGCTTTATATGGTTTTAAAGCCCAATTTTGGTTTTAATATAGTTTTCAAACCATATAATGTATGGTAAACGTATGTCCATATTGTAACGACTCCCCAAACCATGAGAATAAGAAAAAAATAGAGGTTGTACCATGCTAAGGCCACTTGGGCCAAATTTTAGGTGCCATGTGCCACCATGTGATTGGGCCATGTGGAAGTCTCTCATTGGTCCACATCATATGCCACTTTTGTCACTTACTTGCCATGTGTCAACTTGTGGTGTTTCCACATCATTTGCTTGTGGGTCCACCTAGTTTACTGACTAGGCTGCCACATTATCTTTGTGGATCCCACTAGGCCTTCTAATTTTGATGCCACATGTCATATGTACAGCTTGTCATGTAGAAAAATTTTGATTTTTTTTTTTGCCGAGTTTGACTGAAAATTTGACTGAGCATAAATTTCGCATACGAACTCGGGTTGAGGCATTGTTTGTGTCATTGGAATCAGGAAGATGAGATCTACTCTCTGGTCCTAGTTTTGATGAAATTTGGAGATTTTTATTTTTAAGCCTTTCTGGAGCCACCTGCATCAGTGGTCTGATTATTACACATAAATAATCAAAAACTTGGAAAAGCAAGGAGGACCCAAAATTTTAAATACACATGATGAACATTTTGGGGGGTGTTGTAGTGGCTACAACAATTGGCAAACCACTGGTAGAATCCAACATCTCTACCTTCATCCCTTAAAATATATAACCTTAATAGCGATATAAGGAAGTATTGAATAGATATGATAAGTATCGATTTGAACTATTTGATCACTTTTAGATGTTCCATTAATTTATATCACGACTATTTGCTATTCAAATTTACGTACCAAAATAAGAGTTCACACTCGTAAGTCTTTGACGATGACTAAAATAACACGACAATAGATTTATTATATTTATAAATAGTTAAAGTGAGTTTTTGGAGTCGCTCTGCTGCCAGCAAGCATCCATAGCCCCATTGGAGTGACTCAATAAATCACTAGCATTGCTTCACTACTAGTGAGTGTCCATAGCCTCGATGAAGTTGTTTCCTTCACCTCTCTATGCAAGAATCCTTTCTCATGCAAAATAAAAGAGCAATGCAATACAATGTAAACAACAACTAGATGCAATGAAAAGAAAAGAAATGAATGGAAATGAAACAAATTAAAGAATGAAAAATAAATGCAACATAGCTAACTACATGTAGAAGAAAACAAATGCAAGAAATAAAAACAGCTACAAAAGAAAAATTGTTGGGTGTGGAGCCTGATTATCTTCTTTATTCAGAGGTATCACTGCATTGGACCCCAGTTCGTAATGTGGTGGCAACACCGCCCATAATATTTGCACTGCAAGGGGGGTCTAGGGGGGTCGGTTGCGATCTTTGGGAGCCCCCCCTTGGTGGGGGATCGGGGGCAACGCCCCCGAAGCTAAAAATAGATGTAAAATTGCCTTGTAAAATGTTGTAATTTCGTAGTCAATCTAGGCCGTTCATTAGGCAGAGATCTGACGGTAGAAGTGATGTTTAATTTAGGGTTTTTTTCCTTAGAAGGCAAACCCTCGCTATATATGAGGGAATTGTATTGCGTCTATGTAGATCTATATTCTGAGTGAGAAAGAGAGAGGAGATTGTGTGAGAGCGAAGAGGGAATTACAACGAATCTGCTGTAGGTTGTATCTCTTCATTTTGCTGGATAATATAAAAGGAAGGACTGGCTGTTTCTCCATGGATGTAGCCCAAATTGGGTGAACCACGTATATCTGTGTCTCTCTTGTTTTATGTGTTTTCTGTGTTTATATTTCTAAAATATATTTTATGTGTTCCACTGCTCTGTAATATATAATTTTCTAACAAAAAATACCATGCATAACTACTATAGAAAGCAAACAATTGAAACTAAACCTAAACCTAATCTAACCAAAAATGAGATCAAGATCACGTGAAATTGATCTTCCAATGGATCCATTTAAGTTGCTCCCAAACCTGCAAACTGATCTAGACTTATGCAGGAACACAACATAATACAAATATAAACATGAACACAGAGATGCTTACACATATATTCTTAGAAATAAATCTTAATTTCATTAATATAAAAAAACTGAAAGATGCTTACTTATAGACTAGAAATAAACTAGCTCAGGCAATGGTAGCTTATCTCTGAGAAGATATGTGGTAGCTACATGCCTATGAAATGTGTTACAATGAGAATCAATGGAATTTTTATTATTGAACAACAAAGGGAAACCCTAAACAAACGAAACCCTAACCGTAGGAGATGGAACACCAAGAGTTTGTCGGCCCCGTTGGGGTTATTTGGGCAGCCAACTTCTCGGGGTCGTAACTTGGTCATATGATCTTCGTTTAGCACGTACGATACCTCATTGGAAAGTTATCTCTGAGTACTACAAGATTTGTGGCAGGCCCTTTCCCACAACTATAGGCTTGTTGCAGACCTAAAAAAAATGTCGTTTAGAGGGTCAAAACAACTTTAGAATTTCAAGACCTAAAAAACTGCTAAAAAATGTTGCTATAATCAAGGAAACTAAATGGAGGTCTAGGTGGAATAAGCGGATGGCCACCAATATTCACCTAGATTAGTCCTCCCCTCTTAGGAAGCAATAATCCCCATTACGTGTAGAGCCTCCATGAGGTGAGGCAACTTTTGTTGAACCTAATCCTTGGTGAGTCACTTTCCTTGGTGAAGGAGTTGGCTTGTTTTGAAAACTCGATATAGATGGATACTTTGTTGGTGTTTTTTCATGATATATGTGTCCATGATCCTATTAGTTGCGACCTATTTGATACAACTTGGGTTGAGCTTTGTTGGTGTCAGCTGCTAAGCAATGTTGGATGTGTCCAACAATGAGGAGAAGTATGGTCGTAGTCTATCCACACTGAATAGTGGGTGCAGGCCAAGGAACGGTGGAATGTTGAGCTCAAAATAATTGTCCCCTACAACCTTAGTGATGGGGTAAGGCCCATATTGGAACAGGCGAAGCTTGCGGTGGGCCCTAGCGAGGTGCTCCTTCTGCAAATGTAACCAAATTTTGTCGCCCACCTGGAACTTGTGTGGCACATGATTCTTATCATGACGTTGTTCGTACTTAGCATTTGCTCGTCGAATATGTCATGGACCTACTGGAAAATGCGTTGGATGCGCTCAATAAATTTGTTAGCCTTGTCAACTTCGAACTGGACATGAGTTGAATCTTCCTTAGTAGCTGAAAATGGTATGGAAACATCAATGGGACATAGTGGTTGGAATCCCAATCCCACCTAAAAGGGGTTGTGGCCAGTTGAGCTGTGGAGATCCCTGTTGTAACTGTGTTAGATGTAAATGAGGCTCTCATTCCATCTGCATGGGTGCTTCGAGTTGTACATGTTTAGGATGTGCACGATCATCCTATTGAAGACCTCTGTTTGGCCATCAGTTTGGGGGTGGAAGGCCATGGACTAAGTGAGCTTGGTATCCAACAACAACTAGAGGCTTGACCATAATGCACTTAGGAATAAGTTGTCCTAATCTGATATAATGAATTGTGGGATCCCAAAGTGTACCCATACTCATTCAAAGAAGAGTTTGGCACTGGATTCTACTGTGATACTCTTCTTGTAGACTGCCAGAATGGCCATCTGTTGAAATTATTGGACCCTCCAACATTTAGGGGATCTCCCTGGTAAGAAGTCCAAACTAGACCTCAGACCGTTTGGAGTAGGAGTCCCAGAAGTGGGTGGTAATGTAGTGCCTTAACTGCGGTAGCACGTAGAGATAAGTATGATGAATTTGGGTGGAACCAAGTGTGTGACCTTGCAGTGAGTCAAGTGAGATGCATGGGGGTTCTAACACATGAAGGGGAAAAGGAAGTGTGCCCCTTAGAAGTCTGTAATAGTACATAACTTGAAAGGAACACACAATCGTAATGACATCATAAGCTAAGATGCAGAATAGTCCACAAGTTTAAGTGATAGGTTGATCTAACAACACGTATTCAACAAGATTCATATAATTGCATACAAAGTAGTTCATAAGAAAATGTGTAAGTTAAACAACATACATTTCTAAATCCACCAAAATATTCCAACTACAATAAAAACATATGCATGAAAGTGTGTTGGCTCTGTTATTATTATTATAAGTTAAAGTTCCATCCATACATACACCATTGACAGCCACTAGCCCCAATAGTGGAACATTATAGTCAAGAACACCTACTCCTCCAAAGAACTATACTCGCTCTACATTGTGGAGAAGCCAAGGCTCATCACAATACTCCCAAGCCTTCTCTAAGCCTAAGCCTAGCCAAAAGATTGGCTCCCCAAAAGCCTCTTTTAAGAGTTATGACGTTCTATTTATAACAAAGGGTGGGGTGACCCTTGACATTCTCCTTTGTGACTCTTTGACTACCCTCATGACTCTTCAACTTCTTTACAAATAACTCATTAAATAATATGATGACCTTTCATATTCCACTAATGACACTTGGAATTTCACTTATAACATACTCACAAATAATATTACATTTTCCACATGTACCCATGTGAGACAAAATAGGCTAGAGACAGCCTAACAAGACAAAACAATATGACTTTGAAGTTTGGGGAAAGACCAACTCGACAACCTCCACTTGATGCTTCTCGGTCACGTACTCATGCAAAGCTTGGTACTGTGAGATGATGTCCCCAAACTTCTTGATGGTGTCTTTTTGATAGTGGGCACTTTACTCCATAGCATCTAGGTATATGGTCTTGGAACCTATGTCCAACTCACCCTGAAGCATGTGAAACATGATGTGAACCATGATGGGACCACCAATGTAATTCTACATGTTTTGTGCGCTCAACTCCAAGTCATCCCTGGTGGCCTCTCGCCTCAGCTGCTCCATGTACCTATCAAACTCTAGTTGGACTTGGTTCTTATGTTTAGCTTCAGTGAGGGAACTGATTGATGGGATGTTATGCATTCTTACCATGAAATCCAAACTCTTATACAACGGTGCATATGAAGCCTATATGCTGCTGATGAACGGGATGAGCTGCTCATAGTTCTGGATCAACATCTAATATTCAACAAGTAAAGCGTGGCTCCTTTGTACTGCATTATCCACTCTTTCACATGGGCGATGACAGAATGTATGTCCCTGAGAGTTTGAAGAAACTTTTTTCTCCACTATTGTAAGCTATGGACATGGACAATTGCTTTATGCACAGTGAAAAATCCATCATAGAGCTTCCGCATGGTAGTGTCAAGTGTTGATACTTCAACAAGTATCACTTTCCTCATCTCTGCCATTTCGAAAACTGCACTCTTCTCTCTAAATTGTTCCACCTCTTTCTTGGCTTCCTGCAAGTTCTTTTCCATTTGTTCATTCTTGGCTATCAGGAACATAACATTTGAGCTCGTGGCTCCTGCATAGGCTAATGTGGCATCGAAAATTGTGACTAGATGCTTTCTAACATCTAGCACTATCACCCTTTCATTCATGAATATAGATGATGCGTGATCATTCGGAAAATTGTTTCTCCGTGCCTGTACATTCTTAATCTACAACTCGTCAAATGATATATTGTACACATCCATCATCGGATCATCATCAAGGAGAACATCCTCTCCTTGCTCGCTCGGGACTCGTTCTGACACTGGAGGTGGTGGAGACTGAGAGGTGATCTCGAGTGCTCTCAGCATGAGGTCAGTGTCTTTATCCTATGGCTCCTGCCCCAACTCCATGTCTGTCACTTCAATCAGTTTCTCAATTTGTTGAGCAAGCCCCCGATCCTACATCTGTTCACCGTCTTCTTCAACTTCCGGATGTTCTGACTCCTCAACCTATATGGGTGTTGTTTTTGTTGGAATTATGACACATATTTGGCACTATGACACAGGTGTTGTCCTCGATGGCAACTCACTCAGATGAAAGATCACAGTTCAAACTCTCAGAATGAAGAAAGAGAGGTATACACAGGTTCCTCATTAACCAAGGCGCGTGTACACGTGGGTTCGCAGACCAAAAAGCACGTATGGCGTGCACACGCACTTTCACAGAAGTAAAGGCGTGTACATGTTGGAAAACTTAGTGTTGCTCTGTGGTATTTGGTCCATGGTATTTTGATCCATGGTATTGGTCCAAGGTATCATGTCCGAAGTGTTGACCCCAGGTATTTGGTCCAAGGTATTGGTTCTAAGTGGTTTTGGTCCATGGTATTGAGTAAGGCCTAAGACTATAAAAGGAGGAGAAGATCATTAGGCAAAGGTACTCATGTATTGAATATCTGATGAAGAGCAAGATCTAGAATACAGGTCATTAGGTTATGGTGCACAGTTAGATCGAATCAAGGATGAACCTTAGCACTTGAGGAAGGATAAGATCTAATGATGGGTCGAGATCTTAAAGCTTGAAGTGAAGTATCTTTTTGTGTTTTGATCTTTTATCTGAATAACTGGCGCATGTTGTATGCTATAAATATGATGATCTGGGTATAACTGAAGTCTGGAATTGTTGTAAAGATTAAATCATCATTTATAGATCTGTATGTAGGTTCACCTTAGAAAAGGCACGTATATACACTGGTTCTGCATATAAAAACAACGTATACATCAAAAAATGATTTACAGATATGTACGCAGGTTCGCCTTGAGAAAAGGGTGTATACACATAGGTTCGACACATTGAAGTAACATATACCTCATAAAATATGCTTTAGCTACTTCTGGTTGCTGTTACAGTGTTTTGGGTTCTGGTTACCGTTTCTGGTTACTGTATTTTGGTTACAACATTATGAAAAGTGATTAATTGATTCAGTTGTGGTTAGTGCAAAGGAGATTGATTGATGTAGATGTATTTTTTGTTTGAATAATGTTATTGATGGATCCAGTCTGAAAATTTATGAAACGTGGTCCCTGGAAGAAAAGAGAAGGTTGTAGCCTTCTGTAGGCCGGCACCTACGTACCAGTAAACATATCAGCCAATACAAGAGCTAGGGGGGTTGTAGCTCCCTTCCAGGTGAAGCTGGAGAATGAGAGAAGGTTGTAGCCTTCTGCAGGTAGAAGCCTGCATACTGGTATAAGACTGCACCAGTACAAAAATTGTAAAAAGAAGTTTCTTATTAAAAAGAAGCTAGAAACAATTGCAGCAGGTGGTTTTAACCTACATTGGGTTTCCACCTTATATCTTGTGTTCATGTGTGTGTGATTTTCTGTTCTATTTTACTGCACCTGGTTACTGTTTATATGGTTATGATGCACTAAGTAAAGATCAACATATGATAAATTAACTGAATCATAAGTTTAAAGGATATACGCTAGTTGCCTTAAATACAGTTACGTATACACGCAAGTTTCATTAACTGAAGTAGCGTATATGAATCTGATTATGGAAATGAAATATTATTGACTTGCTAATACTGATTCACCCCCCCCCTCTCTCTCAGTATTATTTCCAACAATTGGAATCAGAGCAGGTCCTTCAGAAGAAGCTTGATCGCTTGAAGGAAGATCTATCATCATGAGTAACTACGAAAGAGAGGGATCCATTAGACCACCAATATTTTATGGGAGCAACTTCATTTATTGGAAGGTAAGGACTACAACCTATCTTCAATCTCTTGGAACAGATGTCTGGGAAGTCATGGAAGGAGGATATACATTTCCATCAGCAATTCCTACAGATACGGCGGGTAAGAAGCAATATGAAACCAATGCCAAAGCTGTCAATACATTATTAGGGAGTCTGTCACAATCAGAATTTGTCAAAGTTATGCAGCTCAAAACTGCCAAAGAAATATGGGACAAGATTGTTCTAAGCTATGAAGGAGACAATCAGGTAAAATGTGCAAAACTGCAATCTCTCAGAATTCAATATGAAACTCTAAATATGCACAATGATGAAAGTATCGCTAGTTACTTCTTACGTATAGATGAGATTGTTAATTGCATGAAGAACTTGGGTGAAGAGATAAAAGAAGTTACTTTAGTTGAAAATGTCTTAAGATCCTTGTCTACTAAGTTTGAATCAAAAGTATCTGCCATAGAAGAAAAGCAGGATATTCAGACTATTACTATGACACAACTGCACGGAATCTTAATTGCTTTCGAAATGAGAAAAGGAGGTCCATCAGATATAAGAGAAGCCGCATTCAAAGCTTTAGGAAGAGAAGAATTCCATGAATCAGGACATATTTTAGAAGGAGAAGAAGAAGCAAACTTTGTCAAGTACCTTCAATGGGGTTCCTTGTGGAAGAGTCAATCATTATGCTGCCAAATGTCCTCATAAAGATAAGATTGATAAAGGTAAGGAATCAACAAAATGGAATAGAAAACAAATTGTAAGTAAGAAGAGCTACTATACTCATGAAGATAGTGATGGTTTATCAAATAGTGATGAAGATGAAAATAGTAATGACTATAGACTTCTAATGGCTTTTGAAGATGATGATTTCTTGGATGCTTTAGATGAAGATGACCTTTATGAAGAAATCTCTAAACTCAAAGTCTGTTTAGAAGAAAGGGATATGATTATAGATACTCTGACATTCCAACTTGCTAAAAGAGAAAAACACAATGAAAAACTAGAATGTGAAATTGTGGGTCTAAGAAAGGATATTGAGAAAACAAAAGCTCTCAATCTTAGATTTACTAAAGGATCAGAAACCTTAAATGAAATTATCAAAGTGCAGCATTCTCCTCTGATAAAGACAGGTCTTGGATATACTGAAAAAGCATCCCAAGCACAAAAGCTGTCAACCTCCACTAAAAGCTATTTGGATGCAACAAAGAGCAGTGAACAGTTTGACAATCGACAACAAAGGCATAAAGCAGATCACCAGGTAAATCAGGCTCAATTTACTTCTAGGATGAACAGAAGCTATAAACCTCAGGTAAATCATACTCAATCTACTTCAAGAATGAATATCAATAGCAACTGCAATCACTAGGTCAGTAGATTCGATAATCGCAGGAACTTCTTTAATGGCCAATTTTTTTCATGTCATAACTTTGGACACAAAGCTGCTCAAAGTGTTGCTTACAAAACCATCATGACTAGAGAAGCAGGAAATCAAAGGAATGTGATAGGGATCATGAAACAGACCTACAATAACTTTTCTCTTCTTGAAAATGAAATAGAATGCCCTATTTGCAACAACTTTGGTCACGAAGAATCTGAATGTAGGAGTAAATTTCGACAAACATCTTAGAAGGAGCAGACTGCATTAAATCCCAAAATATGGAGAAAGAAAGAACCACAAACATAAATATGTGGTATAGCCCTGTATGCAGAAGGACAAGAAAATTAGTGGTACATCGACAGTGGTTGCTCGAAACACATGATAGGTGATAAAGAAAAACTTCAGTCATATAATGCCTTAGAAAAGGAAAAGAAGGTCTCATTTGGAAATGACACTCCTGCTGTCATAAAAGGTAAAGGCTTTGTTCTTTTAAAAGAAAAAGTTAAAGCTAGGAATTTTATGTATGTTGATGGTTTAAAGCATAACCTGTTGAGTGTCAGTCAAATGTGTGATCAAGGAAATGAAGTAGTATTTCGATCAAATGGATGTGTTGTTCATGAGCTTGATATAGGAGAAACAGTGATCAAAGGTATAAGAATTCCAAACAACTTATATATACTCAAGGGAGGACAAAAATAGTACTATCTAAGTAAAAATGATGAACACTGGCTAGGGCACAAAAGATTGGGTTATCTAAGCTTCTATTAAATAAGAAAAGTAAGCAAATTCCAGGCTGTTTGTGATCTTCCTGATATCAGCATTCTAGAAAATACAATATGCAAATCATGTCAATTTGGTAAGCAAACTAGGTCGCAATTCCCTGAAAAGGAAGGATCAACTAGTAAGCCTCTTGAACTTGTTCATACTGATTTATGTGGTCCATCAAGGAAAAATTCACCTCGGGAGAGGAATACTTTATATTGTTCATTGCTGATTTTTCCAGAATGTGTTGGATAGGGCTTCTAAAGCGTAAATATGAAGCATTTGAAAAATTCAAAGCCTTAAAAGCATTGGTTGAAAATGAATAAGATCGCAAAATCAAATGTCTCAGATCTAATCGAGGAGGGGAATTTACCTCGGATGAATTCTTTGACTTTTGTGAAGAACATGGAATAAAAAGGCAATTCTCCACTACAAGGACTCCTTAGAAAAATGGAGTGGTAGAAAGGATGAACAAAACTATTCAAAAAATGGCTCGTGCTATGCTAGATGAGTTTGGAACTCCTGCAACCTTCTGGGGTGAAGCTGCATTCACTGCCGTCACTATTCTCAACAAAGCAAATGTTTGGGTAAACAACACTCAAACTCCACATGAACTTTGGTATGGTAAGACTCCTACCGTAAAATACTTCAATGTTTTTGGAAACAAATGTTACATCAAAAGAACTGATGAAAAACTTGACAAGTTTTGAACCCAGAGCAGATGAAGGCATTCTCCTTGGTTACTCTTCTCAAAGTAAAGGATATAAGTGTTATAATAAAAGACTTGGGAAAATTATTGAAAGTATTGATGTTGTGGTTGATGAAGCATGCAAAAATCAAAAGCAAGTAAATACCAAATATTGTGGAGAAAATGAGCATTATCCTTCCACATCAAATCGGACTAATTCTGAAGAAGAAACCAATGAAGCACCAGAAGAAAAGACTCCATGCAGGTATGTTCAGAAAAATCATCCAGAGACTCAAATTTTGGGATAGAAAGAGGAAGGTGTGCAGACAAGAAGAACTATTACAGAAGCTTCAAGCTATCTAGCATTGCCTTCCTCCATCGAACCTAAAAATGCAAATGAAGCATGCAAAGATGAATGTTGGGTCAAGGCCATGAATGAAGAGATTGAGCAGATTGAAAAGAATAATACTTAGGAATTAGTTCCTGGACCTCATGATAAGAATATCATAGGAACCAAATGGATATTCAAAAACAAGTTGAATGAAAATGGAGAAGTTATTATAAACAAGGCCAGACTTGTTTGTAAAGGGTATGCTCAACAATAAGGTATAGATTTTGAAGAAACTTTTGCACCTGTTGCAAGACTTGAAGCCATAAGAATGTTCCCTGCTCTTCCTAGTTTGTAGAAATTCAAAGTATGCCAAATGGATGTAAAATCTGCTTTTCTTAAAGGGGACTTAGAAGAAGAAGTATATATTGAGAAACCAGATGGATTCATTCTTGGAAATGATGAAATTTTTTTATGCAGACTCATGAAGGCTCTCTATGGTCTAAAACAAGCTCCAAGGGCCTGGTATTACCATCTTGACAAATATCTCCATCAACAAGGTTTTTCAAAAGGATCAACTGATAGTAATCTATATACAAAGATTGACAATAATAAATTGCTAATACTTGTTGTGTATGTTGATGATATCATTTTTGGTAGCAATGAAGAAGCCATGAGTCAAAACTTTTCTTTGGCAACGCAACAAGAATTTGAAATGTCCCTGCTTGGTGAGCTCACATATTTTCTTGGTCTACAAGTTCAATAAAAGAAAGATGGTATTTTTTTGTCACAAACCAAGTATCTCAAGCAGATCTTGAAAAAATACAGCATGGAAGATTCTAAACCAGTATGTACCCCTATGGTAACATGATGTAGTCTCAGCTGAATTGAGGAATCAACAACAGTACATCAACCAACCTACAGATCCATGATTGGCAGTCTGCTTTATCTAACAGGTACCCGACCATACATCATGCATGCAGTGGGAATAGTTGGAAGATTCCAAGCCAATCCAAAGGAATCACACCTTCAGGTAGTCAAAAGGATTTTCAAATATCTTCAAGGAATACAAAATTTTGGTTTATGGTATCCTAGAGATAAAAATCTTACACTTCATGCATATACAGATGTAGATTGGGCAGGGAGTGTTGATGACAGAAAAAACACTAGTGGTGGTGCATTCTATATGGGTTCCAGATTAGTATCTTGGTTCAACAAGAAGCAAATTTCAATTGCATTATCTATAGCTGAAGCAGAATATGTGGCTGCTGCATCTTGCTGAACACAACTCCTTTGGATGATGCAAACATTGCAAGACATTCAGATCACATGTACTCCACCCATCTCCATTTTATGTGATAATACAAGTGCAATCAGTATTTCAAAGAATCCAGTCATGCATTCCAAGGCCAAGCACATACCCATCAAATATCTTTTTCTACATGAACAAGTGCTTGAACAAAAGGTCAAATTGGAGTATGTTCCCTCCAAAGAACAGGTTGATGATATATTCACCAAACCACTGCCTAGAGAGACATTTGAATATCTCAAACAGAAGTTAGGAATAGTTGATGCATCATCTTACGGTTAAAACTTATCTGTTTCAGAGAAAAGTGGTTATATGCGAGTTCCATGAAGCGTATCCGCGTACATACGCTGGTTTCTGTGGATACAATAGCGTATATGTTGGTTTGAAGAAAAATAGTGGGCCAGACTGAGGATGAAAGGAGTCCGATATGGGTTTGACAGTGCTCATCTGGCACAGGGGGAGCATATACTTCTAATAATGCATTGTTGGCATTATCTTAGAAGATCTTGGTACAATTCACAATTTTTTTTGATGCAGGTGGAACATGTTCAGGGGGAGATCATGGTTGCTGGTCTAAATGGTGATTGACAAATGCTGCTGATAATAGTTACTGATAACTATCATGGTCTTGTTTCAGATATTTGGTCTCTATGTCATGTATTATATCTTTTAATGTCAAGGTCATGAAACAACCTATTTTGGTTCCCCACTATGCATGGGATGGATGATGTAATGTTTGTGTTTTGACATGTATAAACATTTGGTATATCCCCACTTGGTTGGGTGGATGAGTCAAACTTGGTATATCCCCACTTGGTTGGGTGGATGAGTCAAACTTGGTATATCCCCACTTGGTTGGGAGATGGATGTATGTATGAGTCATTGGTGATAGGAAGGTCATTTATGATGTATAGAGTCATGATCTTCTTTTAGAACATCTTTTTGCAGACCTTGCTTATTTTCAGGGGGAGCATGGACTCAAGCATGGAGCTCATAACAGAGTATTCAACATGTACTCAGGGGGAGCATAACCCTTTGCCCTTTATGACAAAGGGGGAGAGTGACTTGGGGTTTCCATCAAGTCCAAAGGGGGAGATTGTTGGCATTATGACACAGATTTGGCACTATGACACAGGTGTTGTCCTTGATGGCAACTCACTTAGATGACAGATCATAGTTCAGACTCTCAGAATGAAGAAAGAGAGGTATACGCAAGTTCCTCATTGACCAAGGCACATGTACATGTGGGTTTGCAGACCAAAAGGCGCGTATGGCGTACACACGCACTTTCACAGAAGTAAAGGTGCACACATGTTGGAAAACTTAGTGTTGGTCCGTGGTATTTGGTCCATGGTATTTTGATCCATGGTATTGGTCCAAGGTATCCTGTTCGAAGTGTTGACCCCAGGTATTTGGTCCAAGGTATTGGTTCTAAGTGGTTTTGGTCCATGGTATTGAGTAAGGCCTAAGACTATAAAAGGAGGAGAAGATCATTAGGCAAAGGCACTCATGTATTGAATATTTAATGAAGAGCAAGATCTAGAATATAGGTCATTGGTGTAGAAATTTTGAATAATATGACACTTATTCACAGAGATTATCCTGATTACACACTATTGTAGAATACATGCATAATACATAACCTCCTCTACATTGATCATCAATTTAGCAGCATTAAAAACAATGAAACATCAATCGCATGCGCACATTAACACAGTATGTAACCCGGGTAAAGCATACAGCTGAAAACCCCACACTATCTATATATTATAATGATTGAGAGCATGTAACAATACATAGTACAATACTCCTCACAAGTACTCAGTACTATCTCCACCTGTTACACACAAAACTAGCTCAGATCCGAACAAGTCACAGGTTCAAATCTTCTCCGCTGCTTTGCCTGCCTCCACTGCACAATCCCAAGTGAAAATCACGTGAGCACAGGCTACAATTGCCTTGATATTGGCCCACACTGCGCAGTCCTCATTGGCATAACTCAATCCCATGCATGTGCAAATCTCATGCACAACTAATAGTCACAACTCACCCTTTCACTTACCTCTAACACCTGTCTCTGTTGAACTGTCCATGCACTGAGTTAACTGATGTATTCTTTAGTTTCTTTATGAGTTAATAATTAGTGAATTAATTAATATTTAATTCACATAACTCATCACTAGTGTATTCTTTAGTTAGACTAAATACAACTAGTTCAACTAAGTCAAACTGAACACAACTCCATCAACTCCACATCCAACTCCACATAACTCACATGCATGAGTTCTAACTGAAGTCCTCCATGCAATAGCTCAACTAACACATAAGAAACCACGCGATTCCTTTTTTCAGCTGCATGTGCCACATCCGTAGCTCAAACTGAAGTGCTCCAAGAGAATAAGATAATGTTTAGAGTCCAAATATTACTAAGGGCTAATAATATTTGACTGTTTCTATTTTTAACCTGGCAGTCTAAAAATAGTCTCTGATCACTTCGCTGTGAACCAAAAATAGAAGTCCATCTACTTTTCCCAACATGACCAATCATCCATAAACAACATCCTGCAACTCGTAGACCATGATCCATATGTCTAAAAATAGACATAGTCTAAAAATAGACTTTGCGCCAAAAATAGCCTGCGGGCCCACTTAGTGAAGGCGACTCCTTTCCACTAAGCTCCATCACCTTGTTGCATTTTCAGCACTCCCTCTCAACAAGATATGGATTATCAGCAACCCATATCCTGCAACTCTAGAATGTTCTGCATGCAACACATTTGCCCGGTCCACTTGCTCCAACAACACTTGGAACAAAAACACTCCCAATTGACCATTATGTTGGGCTAGGAACATACTCTGATGTTGAAGCTCTACATGCTACTGACAAGTGCTCCCTCTCTAACATCTGTGCCACTGCAACATCTCCATGCATATCGCACCATTGCACACTTCTCTGTGCCACCTAGCACTGTGCAAAACACTTGTGCCTCTCGCATTGCTGCAGCCTGCTAGCTATGCGCTGTCCTGGGATTCCCTACATTGTCACTCTCTTTGCTGCTCCATCCGCATCTGTCTCTACCCTATCAGTCAGTTCCTACTACTCCACATCAGGGCTCCCGTAGCAAGGTCTCATCCAAGAGGTTGGGTACCTCAAGGATCTTGCCCCTCCTCCTTGGGATGATCAATCCACATCACCCCACCTCCTACCTGGAGGTATGGCAGCATGTGATCCCTCAGCCCACCTGGCTCGAATTCCCCCCCTACTGGAGGTCTATGCATGAGTAGATGTTTCTACTCAATCTCCTGTCAGCTTCCCTTGTTGTGGCTGCTCCATAACCTCCTGAAGCTGCTGCACCAATCGTGGCTCCTCCACAACTCGTCTGAGACTTCTTCTGGCTCTGCATGTTGAGAGGTAATATATGCTCCCTCTCAACCACCAAGTCTCCATCAGTTTCCTCACTGCTCAAGGCTTTTCATGCATCTTGAACCTCAAGAGCATACAGGTTCTTGACCCGTGAACCAATCTGCTTCACCTGTCTAGTGATGATGTGTCTAAGGAAAACCTTTCCCTTACTGAAGACTACATCATAGCCTCTATCTTCCAGCACCGCGATCGACACCAAGTTTCTCTTCAGTCCTGGTACATACTTGACATCGGTCAAGGTAAGGCAAGCTCCATGCTCCCTCTGAAAAATAACCGTGCCTACACCTGAGACACTATACTTCTCATCATTACCCATCCCTATGAGTATCTGGAGATCTTTCTCCTCCAAAGTATTGAACAAACTTTTGTCACTGGTCATGTGGAAGAAGCTCCACTGTCAAGAAACCAACCATTTCCCATCATGGATGAAACCATGCATGCGAAGAGTGTGAAATCCAACTCAAATTGTGAAGCAAGTGCCTCACCTTCAGATCCTTCCCTGGATCCCTTCTTGGACTTCTTCTTTGGGTAATTAGTAGCATAATGGCCCAACTCATGACAACGAAAGCATCTCACCTTCGACTTGTCAACCTTCTTCCCATCATTGGAAGAACTGGATTCAGAAAGAGAAACCTTCCCCTTCCCCTTCTTCACCTTACTCGCTAAGGCACAGTTCTCCTCATCATGCATAGTTGAAGAACTGTCTCTAGTGTGCCGTCTAATCTCCTCTTGCACAAGATCCGACCAAAGTCTCTCCCATCCTGGAAATTTCTCCCTTCCATTCACCGAGTCCTGGTAGCTATGCCAACTCTTAGGAAGGCCAAGGAGTGCTAGACTCACCATATCCTCATCCCCAATAGTTATCCCCACACTTCCCAGCTCATTCCGGCATTGGGTGAACTTCATGAGATACTGGGGCATACTGTCTCCATTCTCACACCTAATGTTTATGAGTTTATCCTTGAGTGCCAACTTCCTATGGTCGCTCTTGCTTTGGAATAATTATGTCAATGTTTTCCACATAAAATATAGAGAAGCCTTTCCATGGAGGCTGGACACAATGTGATCCCTCACGCCCTCCAACAGAATCCTTCGACACTTTGCTGTCTTCTTTTGCCAATCCACGACTTGAGCAACATTAGTAGGTTTTGGACATCCACATATATGAACTCCTTCAACCCATTATCATCTAACACCACCTCCATCCTGTCCTTCCATGCAATATAGTTCAAGGTGCCCTCAAGGGCATACTCCAATCGCAATCCGTTGAAAGACATTTCAACTTTGACACCAAGAAAACACTGCTGCAAATTCGAATTCCACCAGCTCAAAAAACTCAACCGCTTCTGATCTAAAATTCGCGAGAAAAAAGTATTTCTCATACAGAGATCGACTGTATGGGCATTCACTGGATATATCACCTTCCAAAAGAAGGATGAATCCAGAGGCTACCTGGCCCGATCACAGACTCTGCCTGAAGAAATAAAATGTAAACACTTTATGAATAATATATCTGATGATCAATACAACACTGGTATCATGTAGAACTTCTTCTACAAATAAACTCGCTCCGATACCATGTAGAAATTTTGAATAATATAACACTTATTCATAGAGATTATCCCAATTATACACTATTGTGGAATACATTCATAATACATAACCTCCTCTACATTGATCATCAATTTAGCAGCATTAAAAACAATGAAACATCAATCGCATGCGCACATTAACACAGTATGTAACCCAGGGAAAGGATACAGCTGAAAACCCCACACTATCTGTATATTATAATAATTGAGAACATATAACAATACATAGTACAATACTCCTCACAAGTACTCAGTATTATCTCCACCTGTTACACACAAAACTAGCTCAGATCCGAACAAGTCACATGTTCAAATCTTCTTCGCTGCTTTGCTTGCCTCCACTACACAATCCCAAGTGAAAATCATGTGAGCACATGCTACAATTGCCTTGTTATTGGCCCACACTGCGCAGTCCTCATTGGCATAACTCAATCCCATGCATGTGCAAATCTCATGCACAACTGATAGTCACAACTCACCCTTTCACTTACCTCTAACACCTGTCTCTGTTGAACTGTCCATGCACTGAGTTAACTGATGTATTCTTTAGTTTCTTTATGAGTTAATAATTAGTGAATTAATTAATATTTAATTCACACAACTCATCACTAGTGTATTCTTTAGTTAGACTAAATACAACCAGTTCAACTAAGTCAAACTGAACACAACTCCATCAACTCCACATCCAACTCCACATAACTCACATGCATGAGTTCTAACTGAAGTCTTCCATGAAATAGCTCAAATAACACATAAGAAACCATGTGATTCCTTTTTTCAGCTGCATGTGCCACATCCATAGCTCGAATTGAAGTGCTCCAAGAGAATAAGATAATGTTTAGAGTCCAAATATTACTAAGGGCTAATAATATTTGACTGTTTCTATTTTTAGCCTGGCAGTCTAAAAATAGACTTTGATCACTCCGCTGTGAACCAAAAATAGAAGTCCATCTATTTTTCCCAACATGAACAATCATCCATAAACAACATCCTGCAACTCATAGACCATGATCCATATGTCTAAAAATAGACATAGTCTAAAAATAGACTTTGCGCCAAAAATAGCCTGCGGGCCCACTTAGTGAAGGTGACTCCTTTCCACTAAGCTCCATCATCTTGTTGCATTTTCAAAAATTGGGTTATGGTGCACAACTGGATCTAAATCAGGGATGAACCTTAGCGCTTGAGGAAGGATAAGATCTAATGATGGGTCAAGATCTTAAAGCTTGAAGTGAAGTATCTTTGTGTGTTTTGATCTTTTATCTGAATAACTAGTGCATGTTGTAGACTATAAATATGATGATCTGGATATAACTGAAGTCTGGAATTGTTGTAAAGATTAAATCATCATTTATAGATCTTTACACATGTTCACCTTAGAAAAGGCATGTATATACGTTGGTTTTGCATATCAAAACAACATATACATCTTAAAATTGATTTGCAGATCTGTACGGAGGTTCGCCTTGAGAAAAGTGCATATGCACGTAGGTTTGACACATTGAAGTAGCGTATACCTCATAAAATATTCTTTAGCTACTTCTGGTTTCTGTTACAGTGTTCTGGGTTCTGGTTACTGTATTTTGGTTACAACATTCTGAAAAGTGATTGATTGATTCAGTTGTGGTTGGTGCAAAGGAGATTGATTGATGCAGATGTATTTGATGTTTGAATGATGTTATTGATGGATCCAGTCTAAAAATTTATGAAACGTGGTCCCTAGAAGAAAAGATAAGGTTGTAGCCTTCTGTAGGCCGGCACCTACGTACTAGTAAACATATCAGTTAGTATAAGAGCTAGGGGGGTTGTAGCTCCCTTCCAAGAGAAGCTGGAGAATGAGAGAAGGTTGTAGCCTTCTATAGGTAGAAGCCTGCATACTGGTAGAAGACTGCACCAGTACAAAAATTGTAAAAAGAAGTTTCTTATTAAAAAGAAGATAGAGACGATTGCAGCAGGTGGTTTTCACCCACATTGGGTTTCCACCTCATATCTCGTGTTCATGTGTGTGTGATTGTCTATTCTGTTTTACTGCACCTGGTTACTGTTTATATGGTTCTGATGCACTAAGTAAATATCAACATATGATAAATTATCTAAATCCTAAGTTTGTAGGATATACGCTAGTTTCCTTAAATACAGTTGCATATACACGCAAGTTTCATTAACTGAAGTAGCGTATATGAATCTGATTATGGAAATGAAATATTATTGAATTGCTAATACTGATTCACCCCCCCTCTCAGTATTATTTCCAACAATTTTCTCTATCATCGCGCCTTGCATTTCTTCTTCTCTTCCCTTTCTCTCCTTATTAGCTCCTGCTCTTCCTTCAACTTCTTCTCCATTTCCTACAACTTCCGTTCTGCTTCCTCCATCCTTTTCTTATCTTTATTCCTTCACTCTGCCCTCTTTATGTGTTGCTGCCTCTTTGCCTCTGTTGCCAAAGCTTCTTTCTCAGTGATGGGGTTTGCTCTCATCTTGTATCTTTTCCCAGCCTCTGGGTTCTCAACAATCTTCCTCTTTCCTTTGTCCTACACCAGATTGCTACTTATTGTTGTTATTGCTTCCTGTGCTGCTGCTACCTGCAGAGCAACTTTCCAAGATGTGGCTATACTAACCGTCTCGTGGAGCTTGGAGTTATTGTAATATTATCTCCAAGGATCCTCCTCGTTCCAGTGGAATGTCCCGTGGATCCATCAGTAGTACACCTTCACACATTGGTTCTTGAAAATATTGTGGGGATCATACAGATTGAAGTCTTTGGTGCTGAACTCAAACTTCAATATCTCCTTAGCTTCGACATCAATGTATTTCAAGCTCTTAATTGCATACAATCTGATCCGCAAAGGAAGGGTGTGTTGTGGTGCCTTCTTCATCCTGTGCAATCTTGATGATAACCCAGTGGAGAGGTGATATGAGACTTGTTGCATGACCATAATGTCTGTGTCATACCTTGGTAGAACATGTAGAGGCTTCTCTCCGCCAAACATCTTGATGAAGGTGCCACCGGGTGAGGCATACCAATCTGCAATGTCAAGTATTGCCTCCATAACTTCTTGGGACATGCAAGGTGGATCCTGCTCAAAGATCAACTTGTACAAAAGGATGATGAAATGGTCAGTCAACCTTTCCATTACTCCTCGGTAGCTGCAGTTGGAAAGAAACTTACAATAAATATTGATGACAGTCTCTTTCAGTGTCCATGTCCAGTTCATGCCAAGAAATTGTTGTTGGGCACATATTACATCTAGTAAGTATGTGTACATGTAGAATCTCACTTGCTCATCCTTGGGTAGATTCAGGGCGTTGGTCACATGGACTTTCAACTAAAGATCCAACAAATATGACCAGTTGAATGGCCTTCCATCATTCACCAACTGGTCCAACACAACCACCCAACCTTTGGGAAAGGTCTCCGTGCTCTCTTGACCATATAATCGACATGCAAAGATGATCAAGAATTGGTAGGCCTTCTTGAGAATTTTTTTCTTGTAAACATGATTGTGTGTCACTCTAAACTTTGACAACTTTTTCACCTAGCACTTGATAATATCTTTGGTGTTCACAAAGCTATGGGTGGCATAGAAAAGTGTGTCCATGCAGTTCATCGACTGAGGTAAATGGTACATCTGCTGATAGTTCCATGCCCTAAAGGTGGCAAGCTCTATCCCACTAGAACTGCTCAATGTCATAGTCTCTGGATCTATGTGTGAGACAATCCAGTGGATGATGTCTGCACATGGAAAGGTAGGGTACCTGCATGCAAACTTGTATAATCCTGATTGCTGGATACTGATATAAACCTGATGATCCTCTAAGTCTTCCTTGAAGTCCTCTACAAAGGTATCCTTGATTTTTTGCCATGCCAACTTCATGCCCTTCTCGATGAACAATTCAGTGTCTACATAAACTGGCAAGTTCACTGACACCTGCTCAACTATTTCCCTAGTACTACTCTCTACAATATCCTTTGATGAAAATCTCTTGGAGGCCATGTTAACTGTAACTTCTAGAGAGTTTCTCAACAACTGCTGTACCTGGAGACAAAGAGGACACTCATGTCATGCAAATATTAGCTTGAAACTAAAGCAACTTCAAGACAAAATCAAGTAACAAACTCGGAGGGATTTCACAATATTGGTTCACAGAGGTGACTGACTGCCTACTGGAACTGCACATTTGCAGTCCCATCAGTCAGTGGGTAGGTGTTGCTGACTGGAACTGCGTAATGAGCAGTTCAATCAAGGGATAGGCCAGGAGAGACTGCGCATTGTGCAGTCCCAGTGGCCAAGGCTTGGGGGCTATCTCTTAGAACTACGTAGTGTGCAGTTGGAGCTAGGCCTAGGCTGCCTCTGCGCAATTCCAGAAGCCAAGGTTGGGCCTTGATCTCCAGAAATGTGCAGTGCATGCAAGGGAATGTGAGATCTAGGCAAGGGAAGCCTAGATCTTCCCAAGTGGAGTGTGAAAACGAGTAGATTTGAAGGATGATTAGATTATGAGTGCATATGTGATTGAGTGATGATGCATGCAAGTAAAAAAAGTGCAAAAATAAATCAAACTGAAGAAAAATGAAGCATATGGAGAGAGTCGCCATAACGATGACCGTTAGTGCAAAGACTAGGTAATGCATGTGACACTCGGGAAAGGTAATGCAAAATTTAAAACAACATTTCTACAAGCTCAAACAAGTTAAAATTCCCATGGTCATTCAAAAAAATGAGTCAAACAACACTCTCACAAGCTAAACAAACAAAAGTGACAAAAAAGTAGCAAAAGACTAGAAAAGCAAGACTTACCCGGAAAATCTACGACGATGGCACCGAAGGTTCCTTGATCTCCTCGGGAATGTTAGAGCTCCAAGATCGGATGTGAAAATGAGCTCTAGCTGCATCGATTAAATATATTTGGTTGATTTATGGTTTATGACGCAAAGGTCAAATATCAAGGACAAAGTGACACTTAGAGACAGTTTCCAAAATAACTCAAGTGCCTCCTCTGGGCTGCTAAAAATAGATCCCTATTTTCTAGGGATGATTTTTTCTCTTTTGCTTTTTTCTTTTTTTATCAATAGTTTTCCATGAATTGCTTGAAGAGATTGTGTAGTTCTGGGAAGGACTGGGAAACTCACTGGCTCATGCACTGAGCAACTTTTGAGGAAGAAGCTTCTATGCAATTTCTGATCTGAGTGGCTCTGAGATGCCTCTCGGTTTCTACACATTTTCCTAGCTGAAGGTTAGCTGTCAACTAGATCTAGGAAATTTTGGAGCTGAAGGCTCACTGTCAGCTTAGACTGCGCAATTCTTGAGAGCAAGGCTAGTTTCCCTCAAGGATTGTGCAATTCACTAAGGAAATCCTTGAACTGGGTGAAGACCAAGTCAAGAGATCGACTTGTGGGTTAGCGAGTAAGCCAAGTAAGAAAACACAAGCCATAATGCAAATGATGAAGCTCAATCAAAGAGCAAGTACTTGGGTTAGTGCGAGATGAGTTGCTGTAGTTTAGAAGGGAGGCTCCAAAATGAAGCAAAGGCAAAATTTTGGAGGGTGGTTGTAGCCGCTACAACACCAACTTAGAGAATTTGTCAATGAACACGACAACATAGTCATTTCCATGCTTGGTAGAAGGAAGGCCCGACATGTAATCCATGGAGATGGATTCCCAGGGTTGTCTAGGATTTGGTAGAGGAGTATAAATGCCTTACTTCATGATTGAAGGCTTGGGAATGGCGTAGGAAGTGAAGGATCTGATGTACTTCCCAACATCTTATCAAAGGTTCGACCAATAAAAATACTTCTGCAACGCTACCATTGTCTTTTCTACCCCAAAATGTTCAGTGACCCGACTGTAGTGCGCCTCCCAAATCATCTTGGCACGCACGCTTGAAGGAACACAAAGGTGTCCCAAGTGGTATAACACTGTGTCTTGGAGGTGAAAATCTAGGACTTGCTTTCCTTCTAGGAGCATCTGGTATGTGGTGTTGAATTCTGGATCACTCTTGTAAAGATGCATCCATCCCAACAACTCGTGTCCACAAGAGTCGAGCATAGTGGCCAACGCCATAATGGCGGTCAACTGAGGTAGTCTACAACATTATTGGTGTTGTTCTTCTTATACTTAATGTTCAAATGGAATTGTTGCAAATATGTGAACCATCTTTTATGGTGATCGTTTTGAACTTTCCTTGTATTTGTATGAACTGCAAGGGTTGGTGGTCTATGTGGATGATCGTTTCCTTTCCTAGAATGTAATTCTTCCATTGTCGATAGGCCTGCACAATGGAATACATCTCCTTGTCATAGGTGGGATACTTTCAGACTGTATCTGAAAGTGTCTCACTGTGATATGCCACTGAATGCCCTTGTTGGGTAAGAACTACACCAACAACATAGTGGAGGCATCTGTCTCAATTTCAAATGGTTGTTGCAGGTTTGCTAATGTGAGTACTGGTGTAGAGATTCGAACCAAAAGAACTTTTCTTTTTCTCCACCCTTGGTGACTTGAATTAAATTCCAAGTGATATGATAGAATCCCAACATGAACCTGCAATAGAAATTGGCAAGACCCAGAAAGCTATGGAGCTCTGTTAGAGTGGTTGGGGCTGGCCAATCCTGAATAACTTGTATCTTGTTTGGGTCCACATGCACACCCTTCTCATCAATGATGTACCCCATATATTGAACTTGGGTCATACTGTTGGTTAAAGGGGGCTTGAACTAGGTTTAGAGTGTACTACACACCAACAAAACCCTCAAACACTGGCCCTTTTGGCAATGACCTGCAAGAAGATCCCAGTCTCACCCGAAGCGTTTATGGGAGGTTGCAGAACCAGGTTTCTGCAACCAGAGGGATATGCGCACTGTGGCGTCTGTGAATTCACTTGTCTTATATCTACCTACAACGTCACGTACATGAATAACTTCGTGTTGATGATTAACTATAAAGATTGGTACTTAACGCATATACATAGTAGGAAACAATATAACATGTATTTTTCACATAATATAGTAAAAAGCATGCATAACGATATCAATAACAACAGAGAAGGAACGCAGAAAGATACACAATACTTCACCAAAACTTCTTCTTTATTAATAAGGATCTTCAATACATGATCTTCCCAGACCTCCGCACCCAGCTGTAGGTGGTCTGCGCACTCAGCTGTGGAGCCTTCCCCAAAAATACAGACTCAAGACAAAGAATACAAACAATCTATGCTTAGTTGGTTCTTCTATTCTTTATTTGAAAAAGTATTACATCTTCTTTATATACACTTCCTTACTACAAGACCATGATCCACATACCATGGATCTGACAAAACAATGGACTAATACTCGAAACTTGTTACAAAATAAGGGACTTTTGACCCACCCCAAAGCCCCTAAACACTGCGTGATGAATATAACTTCGCCAGCTTCGCGCGCTTTGCACGCTTCGCTCCTAAAAATGTAGAGTCTTTGACCAAAAACTTGGACCAAGTTGGGCTGTGCCCAACAGGCCCCCAACGCTCACCCGTGACTTGTCCCAAGTCACTCAGCTGTGGTTCCTTTGATTTTTACTGCAATTCCATTGTAGACTGCATTATACTGCTGGAATGTCTTTGCCATTTGTTTCTCCTATTTGTGCACCTACTCCAGTAATGCCTCTGTGGTTGGGCCAACAACCTTCTGCAGTATTTCTACATCCCTTTTATTCAACTCTTTGAGCCTTTTTTCCACTGCCTGAGATATTTTAAGGGCGTCATCCTTCCTTCGAAGATCATCTATCTGCTTTTGGAGGTTCTTCCCTTCAGTAATGTTGGAAAGTTTCTGTAAGAATGGTAGGGTCTTTACAACTGCCAAGATTTCATCGTGCTACTTCTGCTTCACCTGTAATTCCTCCTTGATATTTTGGATGTTTGGATCCTCCTGCAGTGAGGTCCAAATATGCATCATGTCATCCAATAGTTTCCCGCAGTGTGCCACTGTGTCAGAGATGCCTTTCAATGCTGCCTTTAAGTATTTCTGCCTCTCCTCCCGCACTTCTGATGGCATGGATGACTATAGCCTTATTTTCATCTCTGATATCTGCACTTCGTACTTTAATTTTATCTTCGCCAATGTGTTCTTTGATTCCTTGATTGCAAGGGTGAGTTTCACGGCCTTCTTTGCTGGTGGTTCCTCCTCACCGACCTTCACATCTGAGACTGTGCTACAACTATCTTTGATGGATTTTTCCAACTGTTGTTGTCGCTGGCAAGCATTGTTGTAGATCTGATCCAAAAGATATATGATAACAGAAATAAACCCAAGAACAATAAGATAGAAATAGATAGAAATGCTTCTTTATTATCAAAACCCTTATGGTAGGGCAACACCATACATTCACTCCTTAAGGAAGGAGAACACTCCACAAGCCATATGCTTGTTCATACAATAATACTTCTCTTCATCTTCATATCCTCCATGTGGAGTCTCTAGCCTTTATATAGGCCTCATACATACAATACCATGTATCATTACCATGGTTTCCTCATACCATCAACTAATACCATGGGCCCCTTACATTATTATTAACTACTTGTGGTCCCTTACATGACATGGGTTAACCACCTTATTTATTACTATGGCCCATCCCATTATTACATTATTACCTTGGGTACCTCCCTTGGTACCCCATATTATCCCCCCTAGGTACATAACATTCCACCCCCCTAAACATGTTTCGTCCCCGAAACATGGGAAGAACATAAATAATAAGATCTACTCAAGAGAGTAGTCCACTGATACCATGCACGTGTATCTAGCCATCCAAGAGAAAGGTGAACCCTCGATCTCGCTGGTGCCTCGCTCGCTTGAGATGGAAGTTGACTGCGGTAGCTCTTCTGTGTGGAAGTGTAGTAGGTGGATCTTTGTTCCTCTCGATCTATCCTGCGGGGTTTGTTGTCCATGTGACTAATTGGTTGCCATTTTGATTGTTGCCTTGCAGATCTTGTACCAGGACGTCTAGATCTGCGCCGCAAAATCGCTGCCCTGAAAATTGGCTGCAACCCCACTGATTTTTAGATCAGTGATATCTCCTTCATCCGGACTCCGATTCGACCGATTTTTTTTTTGAAATCGGGTATTTTTTCACATAGAATCCAGATCTGCAATTAGAATTTACAGATCGTGCACCAAAACTTACAGATCTGATCTGCAAACTCGCCGCCCCCGAAACCTTGCAAAAAAAAAAAAAAAAATTTCTCCACGGGTTGCCCAAGAAAGTGCTCTGATACCAATTGTTGTAGCTCTGATCCAAAAATATATGAGAATTGAACATAACCCAAGAAATAACAAGATAGAAATAGATAGAAATGATTCTTTATTATCAAACCCTTAAGGTAGGGCAACACCATACATTCACTCCTTAAGGAAGGAGAACACTCCACAAGCCATATGCCTGTTCATACAAGAATACTTCTCTTCATCTTCATATCCTCCATGTGGAGTCTCTAGCCTTTATATAGGCCTCATACATACAATACCATGTATCATTACCATGGTTTCCTCATACCATCAACTAATACCATGGGCCCCTTACATTATTATTAACTACTTGTGGTCCCTTACATGACATGGGTTAACCACCTTATCTATTACTATGGCCCATCCCATTATTACATTATTACCTTGGGTACCTCCCTTGGTACCCCATATTATCCCCCCTAGGTATATAACACTTTACATCTGCCAAGATTTCATCGTGCTACTTCTGCTTCACCTGTAATTCCTCCTTGATATTTTGGATGCTTGGATCCTCCTGCGGTGACGTCCAAATATGCATCATGTCAACCAATAGTTTCCCGCAGTGTGCCACTGTGTCAGAGATGCCTTTCAATGCTGCCTTTAAGTCTTTCTGCCTCTCCTCCTGCACTTCTGATGGCATGGATGACTATAGCCTTATTTTCATCTCTGATATCTGCACTTCATACTTTAATTTTATCTTCGCCAGTGTGTTCTTTGATTCCTTGATCGCAAGGGTGAGCTTCACGGCCTTCTCTGCTGGTGGTTCCTCCTCACCGACCTTCACATATGAGACTGTGCTACAACTATCTTTGATGGATTTTTCCAACTGTTGTTGTCGCTGACAAGCATCGTCTCTTTGCTTAGCCACCTGTTCCATATGCTTGTTCAATGAGGCTTTCTTCTTTTCTAACTGCATCATCATCACCGAGGTTCGCTATTCCTACTCCTGCAGCTCGGTTGTTAATCTTTGATGGAATTCTCACAACATATGAATGGGCAGCGTGAAAATATTTATGTTTATAGTATTCCATGCTTTGGTTCATTCTTTGTCCTCTGGTGTGTACCACTGAAGTGCCCCATCTGGCAGCTGCAAAATTCTAATGTCGAATTGTGTTTCTATTCTTTGCTCTACATGCAGTGGCCGAGTTATTTGTTTTGACTATTTTGCTACTTGCGGCTACGCCTTCAACTATGTGATACCCTATCGTACCTCAACCAAGATTTTTCTATATCGATAATCAATTCTGTCCTAGGTCTCTGCTATGATCTCTTGGACATTCTCTATGATCTCGTCGATGTCCCCATCAGTGAGGACAAGCGCTTTTGCGCCCTTGGACTTATCTAATTTTGTCTTTTTCCTCTTGCATACCGTAGTTATTGTGTCTCTCCTTCTGAAAATAAAAGGTGACTCCTATGATACTCTTGCATCACTAAGGGGTTCCTCATGCTCCTACTCTATTTCCTCTATTTCTATTTCTGCATCCTTTCCACTTGTACCTGCATCCTATAGGGTACCCTTCTCTATTCTAACTGCTCCACCCGGTGGAGTCATCCATTCTTCCAACCATTGTTGTACTATGGAGAGAAAATCATCTTCAGTTACTAAGTATGGAAATGGGTGCCATGTGCTAGTTGGGTCCTTCATTGCCTTCACATAGGCTCTATGGAAGTCTACTTTGAAGTCTGCAATGTGACAATACTACTTATATAAACTAGGTGACAACCTTGGATGTTGATTAACCACCATGTGTAGATCCATTGCCATCACCACAAAGAAAATCCTATTCTCTATTGCGCGTGTTGGCTCCTTAGTAAACTAGAGGGAGGCATACCTCACTGCCTCACAAAATCTCACCTCAACAGATGGAAACTGTGAGTCTTCTGGTTCTTTCCATGCAATTAGTGTGATGAGTATTATAAGCCAAGCACAGTGGAACATATTCCCCTCTTCCTATGCTTCCCTGCAATCTGTCAAAAAATCTTTGTACAGATAGGCAACCTAGTTAAATTGGACCCCTGCACTACACTGCACGACCAAAGACACTGCAACCACATGCACCTCATTGGCCCTGCACTTCCTCGTTATCTTACTTGCCAAGATGTGCGATACAAAACACACTCCTTGGTCATCAATGGAATTGATGTCATATCCACACAACTTCTTTACTAATCCGAACTTTTCCTTCATAATTTGTGCCATCTCCTTGTCCTTATTCTTGCCCACAAATTCTTTTGTGGGGTATTTTCCCTGATGAGGTAACGTTGTGATTTTTCTGATTAACATCTCATCAATCAGGATCCTTGTTCCTAGCCAAATGCATCCATCATGTACCAGTGCGAGGAGCTGCTGCATACAAATTGTACTGGATGTGCTTTGGCCAAAGTGTGGCCCATTCAACATATTCAAGAGGCCTGCTCTCTACAATCTTGTAGCCCACTAGAATGGCTCCAGCCTCGTACCTCCACTTTCTGGGTACCGAACCTACTTCAAATATCTACTTGGTTCAAATTGAGGGTATTTTCTTCGATTGTTAAAGTCCTAGTCTTCCATCTTTAGTTGGGGGATCTTCCTCAATAGTTCGCTCTCAAATGGTACTTCCTACTACAGCAATGGAGTGTATGTGGCAGTCTTACTCTCCTTTGGTTCCTTAATCAGCTTGGCGTTTGGTTTTCTTGGTGGTAGCACAACAGGAATCTCTTCGTCCTCTGTCTCCATGCGTTGAAATTCAGCCTCCTCTTCACTATCATTGATCTATTGAGGCACCTTCTGCTGCATCAAATTTTTTCCTTTCTGCATAGGATTCTTCCCCTTATCTTCTTTGTTCTTCTTGAAAACTTCCTTCTGTGTTTTCTTCCTCAGGGATGTTCTGAGTTCCACCCCAGAGACCTCAACTGGTCTCTTCTCTTGCTTCTTCTGTGGCCGTGGTTCTATGGGTACCTACTTTCTCGACGACCTCTAGTGCCTTGAGGACATGGGTACCTTTGTTGCTTGTGCCTTCATAATACCAGCTAATCCTTTCTTTGCAAATATTCCAACAAGTTCCTCAAAACTCCTCTTAGACACACAATAACTTTCTACACACTTAGATGCAATTTATCAACTTCTCCAGATAGGAAAGTGTCAAATGTGGCGTGGGATATGGTTTTTATAACATATTTTAATTCTAGTCTCATGATTTCTCCAAGATTTGATCATTTAATGCAGGTATGGAGCTATATACAACCATTTGTGCTTCATAAATTCTCTTCTCCCGCGTCTCTTAATGACAATTTCCTTTTAACGATAGATTTTTCCTTCCAACAGTCATATTTCTGGCCAAGTTCAACAAACCTTCCCTCGTAACGCAGTAACCTTTTCTTTGTCATAGTTCCTTCGGACTTAGTTATATTCCTGAGTATCACACAATAATATTTCTTCGACGAAGTCCCTTTCTGCAGAGTAGTTTATAGTCCCGTGCTCACTTTCAACTACAGGTGGCAGTAAGACTTCCTTCCCTTCATTTTTCAGTGTGAAGTTCCAAGGACAAAGTCGTCCCTGTATATATTCAACTTGCTACCATTCACTTGTCCCGGAATCAACTGACCATTCAACTTTGTGAGCTGAACTGCACCACCATCAAAGATATGCTTGATGATATATGGTCCTAACCAATGTGTTTTAAATTTTCCTAGGAACTCCATGAATTTTCTATCATATAATAATACAAGATATCCTTCTTGGAATGTCTTCTTCTTGATATTCGGGTCATGCCAGGCTTTATCCCTTTCTTTGTGCACTTGCTGATGGAACCCTACTATGAACCTGTCTTCTTCTAGAGCCAGTATCTGCGACATTCTTTCTTTCATAATTTTCAGATCTACCATGTCTGTGACAACTGCAATTCTCAAACTTGCCACGATGTATTCCATAGGCATAATTGCCTCTTGTCCATATACCAACCTAAATGGTGTCTGCCATGTCAATTTATTGCATGTTGTTTTGTATGCCCACAACACCGCTGGAATTTTCAAATTCCAGTCATCTCTGTTCACATTGCATACCTTGGTCAATGCATTCTCTAAAATCTTATTGAAAGCTTCCATTGTTCCATTTGCCTGAGGATGATAAGGGGTTCTCTTCTGGTGGTAAACCTAAAATTCCTCAATTAGTGCTTCAATGGTCTTGTTCAAGAAATGTGTGCTTTGGTCGCCCATCAAGATCTTCGAACAACCAAACTTGGACAATATATATTCAAAGATGAACTTCACAGTAGTTTCTGCGCTGCAATCCTTCACTAGTTGTGCCTCAACCCATCTTGTCAAATAATTAGTTGCAGTGATTATATACCTCGCACCAATCTTCTTTACTAGCGGAATGATAGGTCCAACAAAGTCAATAACCCATTTGTCAAAAGCCTACAAAGTTACCTGTGGCACTAGTGGCATCTTGTCTCTTCTAGATGGCTTTCCTGTTCTTTGACATACATCACATGCTTGACAAAATTATTTTGCATCCTTATGTATTGTGGGCCACCATAGCCCAACTCTCAAGATTTTCTACGCAATGGCTTTTCCTACATAGTGCCCACCTACGACTCCTCCATGAGATTTTGTCAGAATACTCTGTCATTCATGTTCAGGGACGTATCTGCACAGCACGTCATCCGATCCCATTTTTTATAAATGTCCAGTAATCAACGAGAAATCAACTGCTCGAACCACCAACTCATTCTTTTGCTTCATAGTGTACTCCACGAGCACCATTCATGTGGCCAGAAATAGAATAATATCCGCGAAGTGATCATCTGCGACTTTAATTGTGAATAGTTGTGCATCGGGGAGGTTATCATCGATATTTGTGGGTTCTTCTCCTGTCTCTATTCTTGATAGATGATCAGGTCCAACATTCAATTTCCTTGGCTTCACTATAACTTTGAAGTCATACTCTTGGAATAATAACAACCATCAACAAATATTTCCTCCTAAAATAAGCTTATTCACCAAATATTTCAACGCAGAGTGATCAATGAACATTTTGAAATGCGCCCCCAACAAGTAGTGCTTGAAATTTTGTAATGCATACACCATAGCTAATCCCTCTCTTTCCGTCGTGCTATAGTTCTTTTCTGCATTGGACACTTTCCTGCATGCAAATGTTATGGGATGATCAATTTCTCCTGCTCTTGGATGTGCTAACACTACTCCGAATGCTATGCAAGATGCATCAACATGTACATGGAACTACTCCTTACAGTCCCAAAAAACTAGAATAGGTGCAATTACCATCTTTTCTTTTAGTATATCATCAACATGTACATGGAACTACTCCTTACAGTCCCAAAAAACTAGAATAGGCGCAATTACCATCTTTTCTTTTAGTATATCCAAACTCTTCTGGAATTCTTCGTTCCATTGAAAAGTCACATCTTTCTTCAACAATTTCTCCATCGACATAGTTATCTGTGCATACCCCTTTATAAACTTTCTATAGTAGCTAGTGTGTCCTAGTGTCGTGCGCAGTTGTCTCATTGTTTTTGGTGCTGGTAGGTTCTCAATAACTGTGATCTTCAGCGGATCCACCATTAATACCTGTTTACAAACTACATGTCCCAACAATATACCAAATGGTGCACAAAATATGGACTTCTTCAAGTTCAATGAGATCTGGTACTGCCTACACGTATCCAACATCAACCTTAAGCTTTCCACATGCTTCTTTAATAGACCAAAGATTGTCCAATCGTCGAAGTATACTTCCAAAAACTTGTGTATATATTCTTTGAAGGCCACAATTACAACTTTGGAAAATATATTAGACACATTCTTTAATCCAAAAGGCATCACCGTGTACTGATAAGAGCCCCACTCTATCGCAAAAGTCATTTTATGTCTATCTTCTGGCGCAATTCTGATCTGATGGTATCTTGAAAAGCCATTTGTGAAAGAATAGGCCTCCTGTCCTCCTACATTATCCAATACTTCATCTGTGAATGGTGTAGGGAAGGGATTATGTAGGCATGCATCATTCAATTTCCTTAAGTCAACAAAAATTCTAATTTCCCCTTTTGCCTTCTTTTCCTAAACCACCATGGGACTTACCCATTCAGATTCTTTGATAGGTTTGATTATCCCAGCTGTTAACATTTTGTCTAATTCTTCTTTCACCTTCTCCTTGTATTTTGGATTCAGTCTATAAGGTCTTTGCTTGACAGGCTTCACATCAGGCTTAAGAGGAATCCTCATAACTCCCAAATCTCCTAATATGCCCTTCATATATGAAAACTTAGTAGGGAACAACTCCTGATATTCATGTAAGAGATATGTTATTTTGATGACCGTGTCTTCATCCCAGTAATATCCTATTGTTACGTACTTCGCTTCAGCCTTTGACCCTATATTCACCTTCTTCGTCTTCAATGGGTTTGTTATATCAAGCATCTCTGTCTTAGGTCCATTTACTTCGCGATGACCTTATGATTCTTTAATGTCAATATTGCGAGGACATTCATCCTCTTCCACATTGAGGTTATAGCATTCCATTACATTACGTATCTGCGTAGCTCAATTAGGTTGCCATATAACTAGAACTTTGTTCTAAAAATTTTTATTCTTAACTATATTTAGATTTTCATCTATATGTATACAATCATCTTAAAATTTGAATGCCATTATAAATTCATCAACCATTTCTGCCCAGCTAGCAGTACCATGTTGAAGCTTGGTTTCCAGATACCAATTCTGAGGAATTGTCTCCAAGGTATGAATGAAGCCATGCACCCATTCTTCTCGCGGAATTTCTCCCCAAGCTACCATACAAAGCTATATGTGGTCTCTAGGGTCATTCTGGCCATCATACTTGTCTACGAGCTCTGTTTCTACTTGACCGAATCTTACACACATCAACCTTCTAATTTTTTCCAATATCCTATATTATTCTTATGAGTACCCCACCATATAGCAGGAGTAGCCCTCAGTGCTTGATCCAGAGATAACAATCTTTGACATTCGGGTACCCATATTTCATAATATCTAAAGAAAGTATTTACATCACCCAAACCATCATTTAAAGGTAAATCACGTACCTCAGCTGTCATACAACACATTGCTTTAGTGATCCTTGCACATCACCTTGTAGACACTTCAAGCAACCTGTTCTGCCTGTTTTCCAATTCCTCTTCTGAATCTGAGGTGCAGGAACTATCCTGTTCCCAAGTCATTTTTCCATCTGCAACAGGGTTAATCCATTCTTCTTCTTTTTCCATTACTTTATAAATGTTTTCAATGTCATCAATGTTATATTCTTCTTTGACAGGTTCGGTATATCTTGCTCCCTTCGATAGATATAATGGCACAATAACTCTCATATTATTGCTTTCAAATATCATTTGCCTTTTCTTCAAGTTAATTATGGCCATGTTATCAAATGCCTAATCCAATCTAAGAAATACGGGATAGGGATTACTGTCATCCACAATCTCAATCACTTGGAAGTCAGGAGTGGTGCGCACTCAATCAATGTCTACTGTGATACTTGACAATATTCCTAGAGGGAAAATCTTATATTGGTTCGCCATCTTCAGCTGGATAGTTGACCATTGCAGATTCAACTTACCCATCAATTCCCAAGTTTTCTTCGGCAAGACATTGGCATCAGATCCTAGATCCAAGATAACCTGATCCATGTTGTATTCCCCAATCTACGTTGTAAGCCTCATTTCCTTTCTAGTTTGCTTCTTGTGTCTATGTAGATTATTCACTGCACGCATATCACTCTGCGATACCTATTTAGGAGCACAAGAGTCTATCAATTCTTGCAATCCCTCTATGACATTCTGATTTCTCAACAACTTCATGCAAGTGTGTAGAAAAGAATTCAAAATATTCAGATCCACATCTTGTGTCACAACCGATACTATCTCACAATTATCCTTTTGAGTCGGCTGCATGGTATAGGTCGAGGCCCCATCATCCATAAAGCTTCACCTCGCCTCCATGAATACTTTCTTTTCTGTTAGGCCCCTATACTACTAGTGTAACCCCTTATTGTTATTATTATAACCCACTTATTATATTGATGTACCCATGTAGTGCCCATATTGTTACTATTGTGCCCCATAGAAGCCCACTATTGTTATTATTGTGCCCTTAAATTATTATTGTTATGTTGGCTCTGATTATGTTATGACCCCTTAGACTCCTATATATAGAAAGGAGGTATTTTCATTTGTATCATCCAAGAATTGTTCATTTATGTAATGTAAAAGAGGTTGCCCCCTCGAAGAGGCTGAATTCTAAGGCGTTGATCTATCTTTTCTATCTTTTCTTGAGCTGGTTTCATAACATTTTCCTTCAGGATATCAAATGTAGGAGATTTTTTAGTATCTTTTGTTATCCATGTAGCTTCAACTTCCTTTTTCCCATTGGATTTATCATTTCCAGTTGTAGATCTGCTTCTTGTTACCATGTCGATGTGTAGTTGATCCTCCCTTGGTTCAACGATCATCATTTGTATATTAGTTGCAGGCTGCTGGTTTCTTTTCTCCTGCATCTTCGCAATAAGGACGAGGCATTCTTATATCACATGATCAAAATACTTATAGAAGCTGCAGGTTGTCGTAGGGTTCTGACAGTCTCTTGCAAAGTGTTCGACCTGTCCACATTTATAAAAGATAATTTGGCCACATCCTCAACCAACTCCTCATCCTTGTCCTTGAAATCCTCCTCGACCAGCGTGCTGGCCTGGCTCCTCGTGTGTATGTCCCTCAACTTGTAGTCTATAAGCATCAGCAGTGTGCTCCATCATTAAGTCATAGCTTCGACAATTTTTCTCATCATGGCCTACTGATCTACAAAAGTTACAAAAACAATTGCTTCGGTGTCTGCACATATTTCTGTAATAGGTAGAAATATTTAGAGCGATGTTGGCCTCTCGTTCTACAAATATCACACCACAGACCTGGGTTTACTGGATTAAGCACTCCACTTGCCAAATAATCTCTGAACACATGGCATTTATCCTTATAATGACCCTCTGCTTTACATTTTGTACACCATACTTCTGATCTAGTCTCTTTACCTTTCTTGATATCATGTAATTCCAAGGTCAAATTGGCTAGCTAACTCTGTATCTATTGTACTCCTGCATGAGTATCTCCAATCGATGAAGCTTCCATCTTCATCACAATCTCCAATGCTTCTGCTTGAGTCGTGATCTTCTGTTGTGTCAAAGGTAACCTAATGTGTGGCAATAACGTGACTATGAACCATTCTTTATGCTGTTATGGGGGTATATTAAAGCTTACTTGACCCATCAACACCTTGAATCGTTGATCCAACTCCCACATAGATTAAGTCGTTGTCTGTTTAATTTCTTTTAGCTCTGTGATGCACTGTGATTCTGATTTGAACTTCATGAATTCTGATACCAATGCTTTCTTAATTTCATCCAATGAAGCAGTCAGGTTAGTCATAGAGTATTTCATATACCAGGTTAGCGCTCTTTCCTGCAATGACGTGACGATTTGCACCTTCTTTACATCATCACTAGTGATCTATCTTGCTGTCCATACTACATCAGCTACAAACCAGAACTAATTAGGATCCTCTGATCCCAATCCTTTAAAAATAGGCAACTTAATGTCATCGACCATTTTCCTTCTCGGGGGGCTAGGTGGAGGGGGAGGGGGTGGGGGTGTAGGGGAATTACGGGGAGGGGCATGAGGTGTAAGGGGGATGAATGGATGGAAAATCCCAAATACGCCCTTATTCTTCTCAACTCCTAACTTCAACGCATTGTTGAGTTCAGAGATTACCATCTTTTTGCTGATAATATCCTACCCTATTTCCCCATTTTGACACCTTTTTGCCATCTTATTATACCTAGCCCTCCATATTTTCTATTTTTTGGCTAAACAGGGTATCAAGGCTTAAAGGTATGATGAAACATATTTAAATGTCATTTTTACCTGCATTCGAGTCTCCTCCTAACTGTTTTTTCTTTTATCTTTTTTTCTTTTTGTTCTAACATGACTTGGAATTTCTTGCAGATTTCAATAGTCGCAAATCCTACAGACGGTGTCTATCTTCGAGAATCCTGCAGGAATTCTGGGATCTAGCAGATACTCTAATTCCCACAAAGCCTCTGCTAATTTTAGACTACAACTACAACCATATAACCAAATAGTCTAAATTCATGCTTGCAGTCATGAATTAGACTAAACAAAGAACATTCTATTATGATGATGGTTGTATGCCTAAAAATTACTCTTTTGTTTTGCTGTAGATTCAATCTTAGGGATTAATCAGTTAGAGGTTGAGATTACATTTGTTATTTCCAGCCTAATATGGCTGCGGGAAATTGTATAAACACAATCTCATTTGCTTTTGAAAAGTTAGACAATATCAGACACTATCAGGAGATGAAGTGTGACTGTCCCAACACTCAGTCTCTTTATGTATCGACTTTTATTTTATAAGAAAGTATATTGTTGATGTTCGACATTCTGCTGTAAGCAACTCTTTCACGTTTGAAGGAGTTGTGAGTGAAGGAGGGCCCCCTTCACTCACAACGCCAGTGTATATTAAATGTATGTATAATTTCTGTCATGTTTATTAATCCGTTTACTTTTCTTTGTAATAACACTGTGTGAATGATACAATTTCCTTTTCATTTATGCAACAAACCATTTCCTGTAATATAGTTGTTGTGGAGGTAAATCCCCTCTGCGGACAGAGGCAATCCCTACTAGTCCAAACAAGGCCTAGCAACAATCAAACAATGCTAACACGCAGGTTCCTAATTACGCATAAAAGACCAATGATGAAGGCCTACCTGGATTCCAACGCTAGTAATTGTAGAAGAGTTGATGCTCCCGTTCCTTTGCCTCGGCTGGTCACAATCCTCACGATCCTCGTGTACGGACACCTGCACATGCAAATAACGATACAAACACAAGCATAAAATCCAGTGGATGTAACTATATATCAGTCAAAAAGGATATAACTCAAACATCATCATAAGGACATTAAGAGTGGAACCATAATGATAGTCGTCTATTATTAATAAAAAAAGAAGAATACAACCATAGTTCTGACGTCAAATCCTTCCCAAGAGGGTCCAGCCAGCAGGTCTCTTAAGCATTCACCCTTGGAGGTAGATCTCCCAAGACAAAAGCTCTCTCTCACACAAGTTCACACAAGAAAGAAACACTTCACAACCTTCCTTAAGCTCCCTAGAAATCTCACACTTGTCACACCAGCTACCTATCAAACTCACACACTAGCAGCAACACTCCAAGCACTATGAATTCCAAACTAGCTGCTCATGGCAATGGTAGAGGCTTAAATAGGAGAAGGAGTCTCCATGAATGGTGGGAGGATGAGCTTATCTCCAAGGAAGGTGGCTCAAATGACGAAACAGACATGCCAGAGAAAGGAGGGTGACATTTACAAGGCAAACAACGAGGTCTGGAGTCATCTGGAAGGCCGGCTGTTAGAACAAACTTGCCCAAACTGGATCAGCGCGGGTTCAGAACTGCACTTGGGCGCTAACATCGCTGCTGAATAACAGAGAAGTCATGTTAGCGCAATCAGATATGGATAACAGATGCGCTGCCTCATGAAATTTGACCAGCGCGGGAATTACGTGTACTTCCGCGCTGGCAGCGCATTTGGTCTGTTATGGAGCGCCCATCAGCGCGTTTATTTTGACAACAGTCACGATGATAGTAAAACTTTGGCAAAGTGGGTCATTTGGCAACATTAGAGAGCATGAACATGATTAATTTGGTCTCATGGCATAGTAGGAAGACTGACAGGAGGACAATGACAAATTACTGTGTAACAATAGTTATAATGATTTTCGATTTCAATGTGCAGTAGATTTCCTGCAACAACTAATGTAACCTTTCTGTATTCCCTGTAGCCATTACTCTGTGTTGGATTGTGATAGTGTAGATTGATGATTTCATTTATTGGCCAACACTGTTTTGATTTCACGATTACTGTATGATTGTTTTTATTTATCTCTTTCTTGCATGATTTTCAACAAAATAAGTTGTCAAGGGTTGTTATATACCCTTCATGACTATTGCTGTAACAACACTTTTGCAAGAATAGAAGCATGCATGATTAGTTGTTGAGTGATCCTTCACCTTATTTCTGATCAATAATCAGCTAGTCAACGATGCTATAAAGAGGAGTGTTATATACTTCTCAATGGCTTTGCTGCAACATTGTTGATTCATAAAGGGACATTAGTTGTTTTCCTGTAACGATACCACACTCAAGGTAGTCATCCTGCATATACTTTGCATGGCACCTCACCAGTTTACCTCCCTGGGTTGACAATTCATATTGACAAATTATACAAGTATAATTTGACTCAACATTTTCGCACCATTGCTGGGGAGGTGCTAAGCGATGGTACTGAAAGTGCTTTAAGTCAGTTTTTTTTTTTTGACAATTTGGTTTTTCAGGACTGAGGGAGTTGAAGTGCAAAGACGCAAGGCAAAGCCTATACACCCAAGAGGTCAGCCACTTGCCAAAGCCATGTCTTGACTGTTGGTAAGCTTTCTTTAGTTTTGTTTTGTTTGAATAATAGATGAATAGGGCCCAACATCTTTCATATTTTTTCATGGTGGTGTGAGCACCACTCCACTTATTAATACATTCGCAAGGAAAAAGAAGTCTGCAAGAAACAAGGCAGTAAAGGAGGAAGAATTTGAACCAGAGGTCTGTAGTCCTGAGCAAGCTGATACATCTATAGTAGAACCTTCAGTTGGAGAATCTTCTGTTGCTACCCATCTAGACTTCCCCCTTTCAAGGAAAACCACATCTTTGCTCGACAGTAAGCCAGAAGAAGAATTCCTTGAGAACCCTGTCAAAGAACCAGAAATCCATAACCTCAATTCTACATGATCTGTAGTCTTCAACGGTCCCACCTTTTCTTGGACTAAGATGGCTCACGAAGAAGGAACTGGTAATACCAATGGAGGCTTTGATGAGAAGGAGGAGAAGCTGGTCACATTTGAGTTCCCCATCATAGAGACAGGTGGAATAACGCAAATGAAAAACATCCCTCCTTCAGCCTTGCCTAATTTTCGAGGTGCTTCAAGTGAAGATCCAAACGCCTTTTTATTCAAGTTCGATGTGTTGTGTAGAAGCTATGACTACTCCTCAAATGCCCAGAAACTGAAGTTGTTCCCTGCTATGTTGAAGGATGCAACTCTCAGATGGTTCATGGGACTAAGGTCAAATTCTATCATGACCTGGGATGAAATGAAGAAGGTGTTCTTGAGAAAATATCAAGACTACTGCAAGACTAGAGATCTTAGGGAAGAAATCTTTGGAATGACTTAGAAGGAAGGGGAGAGTCTTGAGGACTTGGTAGAAAGGTTTCAATATAATCTGCAAAGAGCTAATATGAATCAGCTGGATAAAGAAACCAAGAGGACCATCTTGCTTAGGGCAATTAGAACTGAATATATGGAGGTTTTAAACTTGATGGGTGCAGGAGACATATCAAAGTTGAGTTACGATGATGTGTGTGAACTTTGCAAAAGATATTCGAGAGGAAATTCCAAGGTGGGAGGAGGACCAAGAGATATTCCTTCTAAACTTGTTAAATTGGTTGCAGGAACTGGATTGACTAGGTCTGAAATGAGTAACTTATTTGAAAATCTTAAAACTGATATTCTTAGTACTTTGTCTTCACGTTTAGATGTTTTGGAAACTAAGAGTAAACAGGAAAAGCACGAGGCACTAGAGAAATCCATGGCAACATTTTGCCCCAAATGCAGGAAGAAACATGCGCTACGAGAATTCCCTGCTGATAGCATTGAAATCTGTCAACTTTGTGAAGATGAGCATTGCACTGATCAATGTCCATCCTTACCTCAACTCAAAGCAGCATACATGGCAAATCAAGGAGCTTCCAATGCACTTTATGCGATGAAACCTGAAAGACCTTGGCAACCACGTCCTCCAGGTATGTCATAATCCAATTTTCAATTTCCTTATGCTCAAAATCTGACGTGGAATATTCCAATGCCTTGGTAGACTTGGCCCCCTCAACAGCCACCTCAACAGCCTTGGCAAGGAAATTTTTCTTATCCTGTAACACAAAATTTCCCAAACCAAAACTTTTATTCACAGCCCACACATCAGCAAGTTGTACAACCACAACAACCACTCCAATTACCTGCCCCACCAAACCAACCTCGCCCTACACAAATTCCTACCCAGCCAGTGTTTAACCCCAACAATAAAACTGTCCGATCCACTCACAACATCGGACTGGTCAATTATCCCATCTTCCCTACCTATTGTATTACACCCCAGCCACTGCAGGAAGTTTCTGTTCCTGTTCTACAGGGATTTCCTGTGTCTCTGCAGGAAATGTTTGTTCCTGTGTTACATGAGCAACTTGTATAGTTAGAGGAACTACCTGTGCAACTGCAGGAAATTAATCTCAGGTTAGGAAGAATGGTGAATCATCCTAACAAAATTGAGGAAATTTTAGGGGAAGATACCCTAGATACATCAGAAGAGGAAACTACACCTGAACCAATCTAACTAAAAGAACCCTCCTCATCTCATATAGGCTAGCCCCCTTTTCCAGAAAGGCTGGAAACAAAAATTAAAATAAAACAACTAGAATTTGATCTAGCAGCTGAATTAAGAAATATATGCATTAAAATTCCACTGCGTCATGCAATCAAAGACATCCCAATTTATGCCAAAACAGTAAGGGAGTTATGCACCAAGAAACCAGGAAGACTGAGAAAAGGACCTTCAACTATTCAAGTGGGAGGAAAATTGTCAAGCTTAATGTCTGCCGGATTTGCTACAGAAAAGTATGCAGATCCAGGAATCCTTGTAGTGACCACCTTTATTAATGGCTATCCTATCAAAAAAAATTTAGTTGATTTAGGTGCAGCCATCAATGTTATAACCATGGAGACCTTGTCCCATATAGGATCCTTTGATTTACTACCTACCCCTACCATGTTAGAATTAGCAGATAGGTCTAAGGTAAAACCAGAGGGTGTCTTAGAAGACATTGTCATTTCCTTGGATTCTTGGGAATATCCTGCAGACTTTTACGTTCTTCAACCAAAAACCAGCTTGGGAGGGCATCCATTAATTTTGTGGAGGCCTTGGTTAGCTACGGCTAATGCCTACATAGGGTGTAGGTTTGGAAACATGACTATCACCCATGGGGCTGAGATAAAACATAGTAACTTATATCCCCTACTAAACCTCTCTCAAAAACACAAAATACATAATGGGTTGAAGAGGAAGAACATGATTTGGTAGGAGCTTTACGAGTTTTAATAATAGCCCAAGCTATGAGCCTCAAAGAAAATTTAGAAGAAAATTTGATAAATTGTTGTATCTCTAATCCTGATTTCCTACAGTAGTTAGACAGTTAGCCTAATCATAGTTTAGATGTCATTAATGATCTGCAGATTTTTTATGAACATAGTTCAGCTTCAGAATTACATTCAACCATCTTATCTGCATTTTCTTGCATATTCAATGATTGAATGGGGGAGTAAGGTGGTAGAAATTTTTCCTGCAAAATCCCTGAACATCAATTATGCCTTAACTCCTGAACAGGAAAAAAACTATTTCATACATTAAGAAATTTGCAGACACATTTGCATGGGAATACACTAATATGAGAGGCATTGACCCTATTAATCACATTTACATAGAATAAAATGCTAGGCTAGTAAGACAACCACAAAGAAGAATGAACCCCGCATTAAGAGAAATTGTAAAAGAAGAATTGCAGAAATTGTTGAATGTAGGGTTTATCTATCCTATTTCTGATAGTCAGTGGGTGTCCCCACTAGTTATCGTCCCTAAGAAGAATGGAAAATGGTGAGTGTGCGTAGATTATAGGGAACTAAACAAAGCTACATTAAAAGACCATTTCCCTTTACCTTTTATAGACCAAGTATTGGACACTTTAGCAGGGAAAAAGTATTTTCCTTCTTGGATGGGTTCAGCGGGTATAATCAGATTAGGATAGCTCCAGAAGACTAAGAGAAGACTACATTCACATGTCCCTTGGGTACCTATGCATATAAAGTTTTACCATTTGGTCTATGTAACACACCAACCACATTTCAGAGGGCTATCCTAGGTATTTTTTATGATCTTTTGCATGATTGTGTATAAGTGTATATGGACGATTTTATAGTTATGGGTGATATGTTTGAAGAAGCTTTACAAAATCTTGAGAAAGTTTTGCAGAGATGTAGAGATACTAACCTCTAATTGAGCAATGAGAAATGATTTATGATTATGGCTGAAGGTATTGTTTTAGGCCACCATGTTTCTGCTGTAGGAATCAAGGTTGATCCAGCAAAAATAGAGATTATTGTGAAACTACCCCCACCAACCAATCAAAAAGGGGTCCACAATTTTCTTGGGCATGCAGGCTACTACAAAAGGTTTGTTGAAAATTTTCTACAAAAGTAGCCTCTCCATTATTTAAATTGCTAACAAAAGAATCTTAATTTAATTGGAATGATGAGTGTCAAGTCACATTCGATAAGCTCAAAGAAAAGCTTTCTTCAACACCTGTCTTGAGAGGCACAGGTTGGAAGTTGCCTTTCCACATTTTCACTGACGCCTCTGATTCAGCCATAGGAGCAGTTTTGGGTCAAAAGGAGGATCCTGTAACCCATGCTATTTATTTTATCAGTAAAAACTTAACTCCTGCAGAATTGAATTACACGGTAACTGAGAAAGAATTTCTTGTTGTAGTTTACGCTATTAATAAATTTAGACACTACATCACCGGTTATAAAGTCTTTGTGCATACAGATAATTCTGCCATTCCTTATCTTATGAACAAACCTGTTACTAAAGGTAGGATTATTAGGTGGTTGTTTTTTCTGCAGGAATTTGACATCACGGTCATGGACAGGCCAGGAAAGGAAAATCAGGTAGTTGATTTCTTGTCTAGGCTCAACCATACAGGTGAGGATGTTCCTGTTGATGATGACTTTCCAGACAAAAATTTGTTTGCCATATCTATTAAAACGCCTTGGTTTGCAGACATGGCTAATTATCTTGCTACAGGAAAGTTTCCTCCCCACTTTTCACCCAATCATAAGAAAAGGATTATTAGGAAAAGTGCTGATTATTCTTGGATTAAGGGAGATATTTTGTCACCGAAGCTGATTTGATTATTCGCAGGTGTGTCAGAGAAGATGAGATCTACGACATCTTAAGAGCTTGCCATGATGAACCATGCAGGGGACATTTTGCAGACAAGCGAACAACTTATAAGATCCTTCGCTCAGGTTACTACTGGCCGAACCTCTTCAAAGATGCAAAGGAGTATGTTTGGAAGTGTGATAGCTGCCAAGAGATAGGGTGGCCTGTGCAATCAAACGAAATGCCTTTGCAACTGCAAGTACTTATAGAACCATTTGAGAGGTGGGCTCTTGATTTTGTAGGCCCCATAAATACCCCATCCAAAGGTAAGAAGTACATTTTGGTTTGCATTGATTATGTGACAAAGTGGGTGGAGGTAAAAGCGCTGCCTAGAGAAACGGAGAAATCAGTAACAAAATTCCCTTTTTCTGATATTTTTGTTAGATTTGGGGTACCGGGGGAAATAGTTACTGATCAGGGTGCCCTGTTTGTGTCCAAATTGATGCAGGAAATTGTACAAAAGTATCAAATTATTCACCAGAAGTCCACTCCTTACCATCCACAGGCCAATGGGCAGGTGGAATCAACCAACAAGGTGTTGGAGATAATCCTTACTAAAACAATTTAGTTACATAAGAAGGATTGGTCTGATAGAATTCTTGAAGCCTTGTGGGCTTACCGGGTTACATGTAAAGGAACTACTAGTTTTTCTCTTCACGAACTGGTGTATGAGAAACAAGTTTTGCTGCCCATCGAATTTCAGATTAAAACTTTCAAAATGGCATCAGGATTAGGGATGAATCTTGACGAAGCACAACAGCAGAGAATCCTGCAGCTCAATGAACTAGATGAAATCATGCAGGATGATTTCCAATAGGCAGATTTGATCCAACAACAAAGAGCTAAATGGAATGATAGGTACATTAAAAAGAAGCAGTTCAAAGAAGGTGACTGGGCATTGTTGTATGATTCTAAATTTAAGAATTTTAAAGGGAAATTTAATACACATTGGCTGGGTCCCTATGAAGTTGAGAAGGCTTTTGATAATGGATCTGTTAGAATTAAGACTATTGATGATGAGAATGTTACCTTCTTGGTGAATGGACATAGACTCAAGTTATATCAGAAAACACAATCCAAGGAGGAATTTGTGAAGGAAATTACAAGGAAGAAAGTGTTAGAAATGGTTAAGGAAGGTATTCTTCCTATCACTACCTCTTCTTAATTTTCTGCTGAGGCAATGAGATTACTCTATTCTTTCTCGTGCTCAATAAACCATGAGAGGAATGTATATTGGGTATAGGTTTATTCCTTTTTCCAGGCCCAATGGAATACTTACGAAAAAGGAGCCCCCTTGGAGTTTTCTTTTTTCAGTATTTCAGACTCCCTAAAATTGAAATCTGGCGAGCATAGACTGTCCCGGGCTCGTTAAAACCACCGGACAGTAGATCCCTTGGGATCATTGTAATAAATATGTTTTTTTCAAAAATTAATCTATGATTTGCTCGTGGTGGACTGATGTGGGATTTCTTAAGACCTTCCTTCCAACAATTCTGGCCCATCGACATCAAAAAATTATCTGGGTTCAAGATTAGAGCTTTGTGATGCCTTGAAACTTGTATGCCTCAATGACAGGTTATCTCACCAATGGTAATGGGGAATCATCATTGCTTCTTTACCACTGGCTCCTGTAGGGGGTTCGAAATCAACTCATAAATTCACACCTGATAGGATGCATCAGAGTACCTTTGTCCCCACTCTCATCAATGGTGATGAGCCTCGCGTTGGTTAACAGTTTACCTTAATGATTGGTAATGAAACAAGCCCTTTACACATTCGACATCGACATCTTTATTCATGTGCAGAGGACTGTACATAATGGACGGGAAAGAAAAGGGCTCCTACAAGATTCAGTTTCAGAACTCCTGCAAAATTTCAGAAAATGATCACAGTCACAGTTTCTGCAGATTCAGTATTCCTACAGAACTCAACGGTGATAGCAGATCTTAACAACTACAGTGCATGTTACAGTCGTTCTGAATTCCTACAGGACTCGTCTTAGTTCTTGCAAGATCTCCAGTGCCACAGTTCTTGAAGAATATTTATTTTTGCAGAAGTGTCTCAAGATTGCAATTCAAAACTTCTTTGGTCACGGTTGTTCCAAATTCCCGCAGGACCAATTTCAATACTTGCAGCACCCAGTAGTTGTAGCCTGTGGCTACAGTCATTCTAAATTCTTGCAACACAGTCATCAGACGAGTTATTTTCATGGAATAATAAAACAATTAAAACCTTCAATTAATGGTAGAATTTCATCATTTCAGAGTATGTCAACCAACACACTACTGGGAAATCATCTCAGGATAGGAGCATCATGAAGTAATCATTAGCATCATTCATGAGATAAGGTCGATAACATTAGAGGGACAAGAAACATCAGTGAGGGCGATATCATTAAAACAGAGAAAGGGTAAAGTACAACGATAAAGGAGGTCTCGAGGTAAGGTATGATGGTATTTTAAATTTGTTTCATATAAATATTAAAGTTTCGATATTTCCTGTAGCTAGATGTCACCACATCCATAGAACTTACCTTCCAGCTCAATCGGCCGTCAATTCCTGCACTTTCTAAACCCGATTTACAAGGTTGGATCATGATTTCTATCATGATCATGACATGTTCCCTAAAATCCTCTCCTCGCTGCCAAATCGTTACATAACACTCCGAGTATCCCCTACAATCAACGTCCCTGTTAAAACAACTTTTACCCTGATTTCTATTCAATTGTGCTATGGCTGCGAGCTCCCATTAGACATGAACCACAGGTTTCTGAACTATTGGATTCTCGGCCAAAGAGAAAAAAGAAGTCCGAGAAGGTAGGATGGCTACCATTTTTTTTCAGAAATTCTGTGGCCATAATGCCAAGGTGATGAAGGCCTTTGCCTTGAATCTTAAAAGAGACCAAGTGCAGGTTTGGGACCTGCATTTTTGATTAATAGAAGAATTGGTATTGAAGGTATGCGGGATTTCGTGGGACAATGAGAGATGGTTCAAGAATCGTTGGTTTGGCAAAGAAAGATGCATGCCATTCCTAAAGGAAGACCCATTAAACTTGAGTTGGGGCAAAGGCATCTAACCAGATTTACTGAACTGTAAGTATCGATGGCTCGTTTTCTTCTTACAAAAATATGTTACATGTGAAGGCCGCTTCGGCCTGGTATTTTTGTTCCACATGCAGCTCCTCGGATAGTTCCAAGACGACCCCATTAACCTACCTTATTTTCTAAAAATGTCTCTAATTAAGATGTCTATGGTTGCATAAGATAGGGCTTCTAATATTGAAGAGAACCTTTATCACCACGGTTTGGTGAAAATCATTGTGTTGGAAGTCCTGTGGAAGCATTCCAAAACTTGGGAGGCCTTCCTCCAGGAAAACGGATTTACAGACCCCGATTTGTTGGAAGCTAACAAAGAAAAATATGCAAGAAAAGTGAAGAAGGGGTCACAACCATGGGAACCCGAAGAAGTTCAGAAGGAGAAATCCTCAGGGAGAAAATGACGGGTTTAGGACCTAGAGAAGGAAATTGATGAAAAACCCTTGAAAAGGTCAGCCAGGAAAACCAATGTGTCTGAATTTACCAAAGGAAAGGATCGCGAAAAGAGATCAGCAAAGAAGGCAACTGTGCCCGAGCCAACAGAACATATTGAAAAAGCTAAGGATAAGGCGACAAAGAAAACGTTTGCCTTCGAGTTGGCTGAAAAAGAGCATGACCAGAAGAGGTCTGGGAAAAAGGCTTCTGTGTCTAAGTCAACAGAGGAAGAAATTGAACCCACAGAGGAGGAAACCCAGGATCATGAATCTAGGAATGAAGCTCAAGATGACGAGGATATAGCCTAGGACGATGAAGCATAATTCTAGGAAGATGAGGAAGGCCGGAACAAGGAGATAGAAGAAGACGATGACGATGAGGTCATTGTGACTGGGGAGACTTCTGGTTTTAGCTCCCAGCAAAAAGGACTTGTAACCCCTTCTAAACGCTATACTAGGAGCCAAGCCGCTCAGTCTGCTGCCAAAAGTTTCGAGAAATCCAAGAACGGGAAGCTTGAAAAATCCTGCAGCAAGGAGAGAAACAAAGAATCGGTAAAACCTGCTACCAGTGATAAGAAGGAATTTGTATCTTTTCCTACTCCTTCTCTGCAGGAAAGCCAGAACGTGGCTGCTCTGCCATAAGAAGGATAAAATTTGCCCCAATCATCACAGGGACATATCCATGAGGAGAAAATTTTACCAAAGAATCCATCGCAAACAATGTTGGAAGAGACTATCGTTGAACTGAATGTGTCAGAAAGGGTTATGAGGGTAGAAAACGAAACCCTTAGAATGCAAAAGGAAATCGAACAGCTGCGACAGGAAATTAATGAATATAAGAAGTAGGTTCTAGCAGAGATAGATCACCTGCTTGATCAATTGGCTACAACAGCTGTAGCACAAGACACATAAGGGATATGCAAGAACCTTGGCCTGGGGGAGATGTTGAGTTCAGAGATTACCATCTTTTTGCTGATAATATCCTACCCTATTTCCCCAATTTGACACATTTTTGCCATCTTATTATACCTAGCTCTCCATATTTTCTATTTTTTGGCTAAATAGGGTATCGAGGCTTAAAGGTATGACGAAACATCTTTAAATGTCATTTTTACCTGCATTCGAGTATCCTCCTAACTATTTGTGCTTTTATATTTTTTCTTTTTGTTCATGACTCGAAATTTCTTGCAGATTTCAAAAGCCGCAAATCCTGCAGACAATGTCTATCTCCAAGAATCCTGCAGGAATTCCGTGATCCAACAGATACTCTAATTCTCGCAGAGCCTCCGCTAATTTTGGACTACAGCTACAACCATATAACCAAATACTAAATTCATGCTTACAATCATGAATTATACTAAACAAAGAACATTCTGTTATGATGATGGATGTATGCCTAAAAATTATTCTTTTGTTTTGCTGTAGATTCGATCTTAGGGATTAATCAGTTAGAGGCCGAGATTACATTTGTTATTTCCAGCCTAATATGGCTGCGGGAAATTGTATAAACACAACCTCATTTGCTTTTGAAAAGTCAGACAGTATCAGATGCTATTAGGAGACAAAGTGTGACTGTCCCAACACTCAGTCTCTTTATGTATCGACTTTTATTTTATAAGCAAGTATATCGTTGATGTTTGACATTCTGCTGTAAGCAACTCTTTCATGTTTGAAGGAGTTGTGAGTTAAGGAGGGCCCCCTTCACTCACAACTCCGGTGTATATTAAATGTATGTATAATTTCTGTCCTATTTATTAATGCGTTTACTTTTCTTTGTAATAACAATGTGTGAATGATACGATTTCCTTTCTATATTCCCTGCAGCCATTACTCTGTGTTGGATTGTGATAGTGTAGATTGATGATGTCATTTGTTGGCCAACACTGTTCTGATTTCATGATTAATATATGATTTTTTTATTTATCTCTTTCTTGCATGATTGTCTGAAAAATAAGTTGTCAAGGGCTGTTATATACCCTTCATGACTATTGTTGTAACAACACTTTTGCAAGAACAGAAGCATGCATGATTAGTTGTTGAGTGATCCTTCACCTTCTTTCTGATCAATAATCAACAAGTCAACAGTGCTATAAAGAGGAGTGTTATATACTGCTCAATGGCTTTGCTGCAACATTGTTGATTCAAAAAGGGACATTAGTTGTTTTCCTGTAACGATACTGCACTCAAGGGAGTCAGGCTGCATATACTTTTCATGGAACCTCACTAGTTTACCTCCCTGGGTTGACAATTCATATTGACACATTATACAAGTATAATTTGACTCAACACGCACCTTCAGGATGGGTAGGGGAATGTCATGGGGTTGTAGGGCTACTTCTTTCTTCTTCACTCTCAGATCCTCCTAACAAGGGGACATAGTTAGTCTCAATGAAATTATTTGGATTTGTTTTGTATTGTTTTCCACTTTGTGTAGACCCTAGCTCAGGCTTATTTCCTCTTTTTCCAAACATTAATCTGACTGCATTCGCAGAATCCCCTTTTCACACAATAACATCTTAATCTAGAGATTAAAATATCTTAAGAAATTACCTCGTGGTCCTTTGAAAAATCTTCGTTCAACTTCTCTATAGGATACGATCGCATCTATCACGAACTCAGTGATAAATCCTCCTAAAATTCTATCGATCTAGAAATAACCAACCCTTGAGATACTATTACTGATGTTCTTGAGTCACCGTATCAATTCAAGATTCCACTCCTTAGGTTCATCGTTCTTGAAACAAGTCTTATGTTCAGCCAACTTAGATACCCACTCGTACAATTCAATGTGGAATGAACCAAAGAATATTTCGTATTTCTCTTCGAAGATATACTTCTGCAACCAGTCCTCAGTTGATAATCAAGGGTTTCTTTTTTCGTTTTCCACAAATTCTCTTTCTTTCTGTTCAACCAACTCTTGGATTTCTTTCTTCGACGGACACCAAAACATATCCCTTAAGTAGATCACTATCCCGATAGTAGAACCATTTGTTGGTTCAAGGGGGCTTGACCTAGGTTTAGAGTGCACTGCGCACCAACAAAACCCTCAACCATTGGCCCTTTCGGCAACAACCTGCAAGCATATCACAGTCTCACCTGAAGCAGTTATGGGAGGTTGCAGAACACCTGCAAGCAAATCACAGTCTCACCTGAAGCAGTTATGGGAGGTTGCAGAACCAGTGTTCTGCAACCAGAGGGATATGTGCACTGTGGTGTCTGTGTATTCACTTATGTCTTATATCTACCTACAACTTCACATACATGAATTACTTTGCATTGATGATTAACTACACAGATTGGTAAACACATAGACATAACATGAAACAATATAACATATATTCTTTCGCATAATTTAGTAAAAAGCATGCATAACAATATCAATAAAAATAGAGAAGGAACACAGAAAGATACACAATACTTTGCAAAAAATTATTCTTTATTAATAAGGATCTTCAATACATGCTCTTCCCTGACCTGTGCACCCAGCTGCAGGTGGTCTGCACACTCAACTGCAAACTCTTCAAGGCCTCTGTGCACTCAGCTGCGGAGCCTTCCCCAAAAATACAAACTCAAGATAGGGAATATGAACAATCTATGTTTAGTATTACATCTTCTTTATATACACTTCCTTACTATAAGACCACAGTCCACATACCATCGATCCGACAAAACAATGGACTAATACCCAAAACCTGTTACAAAATAAGGGACTTTTGACCCACCCCAAAGCCCTTAAACACTGTGCGATGAATAGAACTTCTCCAGCTCCACGCGCTCCTCTCCTCAAAATGTGGAGTCTTTGACCCAAAAATTGGACCAAGTTGGGCTGCGCCCAACACATACCAAAAGTGAATTTCTCCAAATTGGCACACAATTTGTGTTGTTGCAATGTTTAGATGACCTATCAGATATGGTGTATGTGCTCTTCCCAACTTTGGCTAAATATCAGGATGTCATCCAGGTACACTACCATGAATGAGTTGGTGAAGGGCCACAATATATCACCCATTATCCGCATGAAGGTTGCGGGGGAATTGATCAACCCGAAAGGCATGACCAACCATTCAAAAAGGACCTCCTTGGATTTGAAGGCAGTATTCCACATATAATAAGGTTCAATCAGTACCTGGTAATAAGTGGACTTCAAGTCAATCTTCTTGAAATATTTGGCCCCCTTGAGCTAGTCTAGAAGGTCATCAATCCATGGGATTGGATACCTATTTCAGACAGTGATCTTATTCAACGCCTGATAGTAAATACAGAGCCTCCAAGTTCCCTCCTTCTTCTATACTAACACAATCAGGCTCCCATAGGGTGATGAACTTAGCCTGATGTGCCCTTTCTGTAATAATTCCTCAATCTGCCTCTTAATCTCATCGTTTTCTAGAATAGAGCATCGATATATTTGTCCATTGGGTAGTGGCACACCCAAGGTCAAATCGATGGAGTGCTTGACCTAACAGTGTAGGGGTTCCACTGTGGGTGAGGTGAAGATGTCCTTGTACTCCTCCACAACCTTGTCCATCTTCTGCTGTCGTGCCGAGGGCCCTATTTTAAGGGGCCCCCGTCAAAATTCCATGTAATAAAGTTAATAAAGGAAAAATAAATAACCAAGATCATGGGACACGTATTCCAAGCTGAGTGTTGGTAAAAAAATCCTATAGTGGGTGTTCATTTGTTTTATTATGGCTAAGGAAATTGGAAAAGGAAATGGAAAAGGATTTGAAAGGAAAAGTGGCATTAATTGGAATTTATTTATGAAAAAAAGGAAATTAGGAGAAAAGAAAGGTGAAAGGTCACAAGTTTCATGTGAGGAGGAAAATAATGTAAAATTGAAGAATTAGAGGCCTCATTAATAAAAAGGATTCTGAGGATCAATTGGTACCTTTTCGGTTCAGTTTTGGAGCTCTCTCTCTATTCTCTCTCACACTCTTGGACACTTAAAGTTTTCTTGGAGCACTCTAGAATTGGATCAAGAAAAGCAAGGAAGGACCAAGAAGGCAAAGGAAAGAAAATATCAAGTGAGGAAGAGTAGCATCTAGCAGCTACAACAAGATTATTTGAAGGTATCAATTTGCATGTGTGATTTCCTTTCTAGATTTGGCATGTGTGTACTTGGTTCTCTTGATATCATTGGCATGGGTTTTTCCAGGTGTGATAGTGTTCTTCAACCTTGCCTTTCCATTTCTGGATAGCCATGGTGTGATGGTTTCTCTTGTATTTGGTTTAGATGTATTTCTGGATGGTTTCGAAACTATGTGAGGTGGTCTCTGAAAGAAAGAACACCAGGCATAGGAATCCCTCTATTTTGTGTGCCTTGGTGGGCCTAGGAATCCTCGACCGGTGAATGCCAAGATATATGGTAAAGCCTAGAGGTGTGTACCCTCGATCAGGCCTAGGATGTTGGAAAAAATATTGACAGGGGGGGTGAATCAATATTTTAAAAACTCTAAACATTTCAATTTCATATCCATATTTATGTATGCGAATTTACTGAAAGGAACCCATGTATGTACCCAATTGTTATGCAAACAACTAACATATATCTAGTACATGTATTTTTCAGTTAGTTAATCATCTGTTTAACTTGAACCAATGTATCAATACCTCACTAAACATTAGTTAAATAGTAACCACGTGCGGAAAGAACAAAATAAACCATCACACATAAGAAACACATCGACACACATGAACACCAAGATTCTTAGGTGAAAACCCAATGTGGGAAACAACCACCATTACTGTCGTCTCTATATTCCTTTTATTATAAAGGAAACTTCTTACAATATTATACTGGTGCAGACTCATACTAGCACGAAGGCACCCCCCCTGCAGAAGGCTATAACCTTATCTTGTTCTCCAGCACCCACTGGAAGGGAGCTTCAATCCCTTGATCTCGTTTACTGGCACCCACAGGAAGGGATATCCAACCCCCTGATTAGATTTACCAGCTACCACTGGAAGGACGCTTCAACTCCCTCACTGAATGCTCCAACCCTCAACACCTCCGTGGACCATGTTTCATAAATTTTCATACTGGATCCACCTGTTACAACACATCACAACTGTAGGCCATATTTTTAAACTGGACCCACTATCATCGTTTAAGTTGAAAACTAAATATCAAAACTAAAACTGATCATTGCAACAAATCACTCAATAATAACCTGAAATAACCAATCTCTAACCCAATTAAATCAACCAATTAATGAATCAAATGAAACCCGAATCAATCAACTTATTCTCAAACAAACAAAACAATTAGATCATTGTAACCATAATACTAATATTGAACCCAAACACTGCATCAAATTATTGAATCAACTGAAAGCCCAGATCAATAAACTAACAAAATATATACGCTACTTTACTATAGCAAACCCGTGTGTATATGTGACTTCCTTGAAGCATACTCGCATACAGATCCCAAAACATTGAACCCTGAAACTGAACCACTCTCACTCTGAAATAAACACTGAATCATACACATATCCACTGCATCATTTTGAAATAATCACAAAACCATCACTGATTTTTCAATCAGAAACAGCTAGTAGCATTATCATTCTTCAACATATCAATCCTCAATCAAGACATCACTATTAAGCCTAGATCATCAAGTAAGACTTCATTGATAGAGAATAGAAACACAATAAGATTATTTAAATGGATTAGACATCTTTTCCAGCAAAACCCTAGCTTATATACACGCTTTCCTCAAAAAAATTCCGCATGTATATGTGCTTCTCAAGAATCAAACCCACATATAGATCTGAATAGATACGCGACTTACTAGTATTAAACCTGTGTTTGTACGTGCCTTTCAGGTTATCAAACCCATGTACATATCTGCAATTACTGGCACAAACCTTGACATACACAAAATAATCACACGTCAAAACATTATCATCACAGATCAAATCAACCCATAATCAATATTGTCATTTCATATCTATTGGATCTGATCCATCATCAAATGCCTGGGTGCATACTTAGTTTTAGATCAAACAAATCAATAATATCCCATTACATTAGTTTTAGATCAAACAAATCAATAATATCCCATTACATGCACACTTTATTAAGATCTAACTATTCATGAAATATTCATCACTTGCACCAATAAACACTTTGATCTTCATCTCCTTATATAACTTAGTCCTTAGACAATACCACAGGTCAAAAGCATACTAGTGTCAATGGTATTATTGAACAAGATCAAATATCTGTTGCTAGGTTAATATTATAGGTCAATACCATGGTAAAGACCTTTGGTATTTAGAATACCATGGTGCAGAATATGCACATGCATTTTCTTCTTCATAACCACTTGTGTACATGGATTTTCTTCATAGAACTCGCATATACTCTACTTTTCTTCACCAAACTTGAGTATGTACATGACTTTGCTTCATAGAACTTGCGTATACTTGACTTTACTTCACCAAACCCACATATACTTATTCAAACTTCATCTTTATCATTCTTCTGTCTCTGAACTGCTATGCCTTTGACCAAACTCTCTGTCACATGTAGACACATCCTTTTGACATCTTCATCAAGTATGTTTCCAACAAAAGACAAAACATCAAGTAGGTTTCCATCAAGGACAACAAATTAGTCATAATGCCAACAATATCCCCCTTTGGACTTGATGGCAACAACTTTGGTGTTTGGTCACCACTACCTGTAGATACCTGTAAGACACATCAAGCTAAGCACTAAGCTTTTCAAACACTAAGTTACTCTCCCCCTTTGACATCAAGGAAAAAGGGATGATCAATGTTGAATGAAGGCTTCTCTCTTGAGCGTTGTAGATTTTAACCATTGAGTATGAACACTGAATACTAACCATGCTCCCCCTGAGCACATGCTGAAATTTCTAAAGGATGTGCAATAAAGTACATGAATCTATCACTCATTGAATATGACTTTTTCTATCACTAAGGACTCAAACTTACATCAATCACCCAATCAAAGTGGGGTTACATTTTTTACTTCATTATTACATCAACCTCCCAAACATAGTGGGGTTAGAAATTACATCACATGCCCAAAAAGACTTGACCACAATAGTCCATACATGACTGAATTTGACAATGATTACATCATAGGTATTTTCATGACCTTTACATCAAATGGCAGATATGATATTTAGAATCAAGATAAAAGACCTCTATAGTGAGGTAACAAGACCAAGATAGTCTTCAACAATCATCATATACTATGTAGGACCTGCACCAAAAGCATCTGTCAGCAACAACTCATCATCAATGTGAAAGATAGGACAATGTAGCTTCAATATCATCAACCTGTGACTAGGTATGTAGCAACAACAACATAAGTGAGGACCAAGCATATCATCATAAAGTAAGGTAGGATAGTGTAGCATCATTCTTCAATATCATCAAAATATGCCATGTTCTGAAGTATCATCAAGCATATGTAGCAATAGTGTATCAATAACCATGTCTTTGTGAAAATTGTAGCAACATCATTCTCTTAATCCAAATTCTTCATACTTCAACCACTCATCCCATAGACTTCATCCATGATAGCAACATTATCATCAAATAATTATAGCATAAGATAACAAGACAATCCTCAATCATATCATCACCTATATCATCAATATAGAGTTTTCTATCATCACAACATTTAATAAGCATCAACCATAATTAGCAACTCATGCATCATCATTCAAGAACTTCAGCAACATAAGAAACATCACCATTCATAAGCATCATTATGTACCAAGGATTTCTAAAACACAATGCACTATCATAGTAAATTCCCCCCCTGAAACTGTGCCAATTGTTCACTGTTAGATTTGATCACATCAACTCATCCATCAGTTAGGATGTCAAAATATATTCATCAATCGATTATCCATCAAGGCATCAACAATTTATAAAAACAACTTCTAAATAACATAACAGACTGTAACCATCAACCATCAGAACATGAAAGCCAAATAATAATTGATTGAAGCATATCAGAGCCTTTTCTTGAGTCTGTCTCATTGTTTCTTCATCATAACAAAACATATGTGACTGTTAAGATCAGAACTCACGTATATACATGACTTGTCTTCATAGGATCTGCGTACAAAAAGTGACATACTGAAACTTCACAACTTCAACTCCCCCTGAGCCTGTACTGTATGTACCTGTTCACTGTTACTACATGGCCAGATGCACTATCAGTAGTATAAGCAATATGAATATCAAAACAATCATAGGAATCATCATCAATACAAAACATGTATTTCTCCCCCTAATATTATACATCACCGATCTCGAGGACCTAATAATCATCTTTTGTTCTTATGAGGTCATGTACCTCACATCACTTATGCAGTCACTCTTAGGAGTATTCTTTAAGAATAATGGACTGTAGTGGGCACCACCTTCTTTTACTCTTAGTCTAAATCTTTCTCATATCTGCAATAATTTCGTTCTTCAAGAACATATAATTTGTCTGGGTTTCTATATCCTCTTGCTATGAATTTTCTAGTTTCTTCATACATCACCTTGCACTTGGTTGATGTAAACACAATTATATTTCATTTTTCTACCATCTGACCTACACTTATACTATTCTTCTTTATCCCTTGAACTAATAAAGTATCAACTGCTACTCTATGTTTATTAATTCTGGATCTACCCTTTCCCAGAACTTTTGCTGGAGCATTAGTTCCAAGAATAACATTACCATATTGGTTTTTCTTGAGAGAATCCATCTTAATCTAATCTCTAGTCATGTGATGAGAGCATCCACTATCTATGTACCATTCATATTCTTCTTCAAATGAGCAGAGAGCAAGACCACACCTTATCTATTCTTCTTCGTTCTTCTTATTATGAGAAATTTTGGTGGATCCATCTTTTTTAGGTCTTCTGACATCAACATTCTTATCTGGTTTCTTACCATGTTCTCTACGACTATCCATAGACTTGTTCCTGCATTCTTTTGCTACATGCCAAGACTTGTTACAAGCATACCATCTTTTTTTTTTTATCGTTAAAAACTAAGCTATTTCTATTATTTACAGTAACAGTAGAAAACAATTACAGCCAGGATAACATGTCGTCAGAGGCCAGGGGTGGCGCTCTGGAAGGATGGTATTCACACAAAACTACCCGTGCAGGGGCATACTCATCGTGACTGAACACCCACGCAGGGGCGACACCAATAAGACCAACAACCCATGCAAGGGCACCGTGACTGAGACTGGTAGCCCACGCAGGGGCTGTAGAGCTTTGAAGACCAGAAAAAACAAAATTAGCTATCCCACGCAGGGGCAAGAGAGAGAGAAGGAAGTTTTTTAGCAAAATCCCTCGCAGGGGCATGGTCATGCACAGAACAACACAATTTTCCAGCCAAACATAAACATTCACGACATACACTGAGTATTTGCGATAAGAGTAACAGTTGACAAAAAAACCTGAACATTGTCTGAGGGCAGGGGCTTGGTTGAGCCGGTGTTTATTCGTCCGAGTCCTCCGGATAAATCCAATACTCGCCTTCTGGGGGAGGTCCCCAATCATACTTGGCCTTGCCTGAAGTGGGCGCTGGTTGAGATGATGGTGGAGCGACCCCTGGCTCAAGTTGTGCCTCCGCCTTTTCCTCAGCTGCTCTGGAGCTTTCAGCAAGATGAATTTGGGCGCTGGGTTGCTCACCAATCTCCTCTTTCGCTTCCTCCAGGAATAGGACTGAGACGTGAGCTTGAATGTTGGAATTGCCCTGGGCACCGCTGAAGGAGAATACTGCTGTACCAAACGCGGGTAGCGGAGCAACACTTGAATCCGGCGTCCTGGCGTCCATGAATTGCTGCGACTGGATGGGATTTGCTTCAGCCACCCGGTGGCATAGACAACGGCAGCAACTTGATGATGGATTGGCGACCGGGGGGCGTGAAGTTCCGCCTCGTCCCGTGCCTCGACGGTTAATGAGCCTCTGTCTCGGCGGCATGGTTTCCTTGAAGTCCGATGAGGGTGTGAAACCGTCTTCGTCCCCCTGTGATGCCCTATCTCCACCTCCAGATGCCAGAGGGAATTCTCGAGCTTGTGCACTGAGACCTGAAGCCCAGAAGCCCAAATCCACAATTCGAACCTTATTCGATGCAAAACATTCCAAATGCTTGCCATACTTAAGTTGCTCTGGCTTGCCTCGAAACTGGTAAGCCATAACTCCCCTCTGCAACAGTTAATGGTGCATAACCTCGGCAATGAATTGTCGTCCTCTCCCTCCTTAGCTCTCACGCTTGCCATCCAGGGCGGCGGAGGGCAGTTAATGGCTTGTTCAGACTTGAGGCCGCCCATGCTGAGCAGGTGGTGCGCCGTCCTTCTGCTGTGTGGCACCTGCATCCGGGTACAAGCATACCATCTTATATGAGCAGAGGAATCATAATATTTCAATTTCATATTCCTTCTATTGCAATCAATGTATTTGTGACCAAATATATTGCAAGCAAAACAATATCCCTTAAAGTACCTGTAAGATGATGATGTTTTTGTGAGGTAGTTATTAGCTTGAAACATTCTACTTCTACAATTGGCTGCAACGTGCCCATAATTATGACATATAGAACATTCAACATTATTGGTTAGAGGAGAGAGTCAATTAACATTCCTATAATTAGGAGTAAATGGTTTTATTTAAAGGTTCACTTTCCGTGGTTGTTGATCAAGTTGCCTTCTTATCTCTTTGTTGAGCATTTTAGGTTTTGCATTGTTACTCTTTAAATTTCTTGCCTCAACTTGTGAAGTAGATTCTCCTTCAACAATTTCATGAAAACTAAGACTAGATTTGATGGTGGGAGACCTTTGACTACTAAGAATATTATTCAAAATCTTAGTACTATCTTGAAATCACAAATGCTTATCTTTTTCTTCTAATTTACCTTTTAGGATGTTTACCTCAACCTCCATTCTTTGGTGTTGTTTTTCCTTTTCTAGATACTGCTTCTTCATAAATTCTTCAACCCTTCTTCCTTCCTCCATTTTCTGCATTAATTTGAGAATCTCTTCTTTCAACCCATTTTCTTGTTCTTCAAATGCTTGAAGTAGTTCTTCATTCTGCTTATCTGATTTTTCAAGATATGCTCTTAGAGAGACGTTCTCATCTTTAATACCTTCACAATATTGTTTAGATACCATACCAACATGATCCTTGTTATCATATGCTTTTAACTTATCTTTAAGATTAACAATGATTTTCAAAGCAAGATCAAGTTTTGTTCTAAGATCAAAAATGTCTTCTAGCATGTCTTCTTTTCAATCATCAACTCCATATGACATTTTGGACACATTGTTAGGGACATGATTATTTGGTAGTTCCCTTGATGAGGAATCTTCATTTGGGACTTATTCATGGATTTCTTGTAGCTTAACCCACACTTGCTTTGCAGTGGTACAATGCATAACCTTATTTAATGTTGAATCATGTATGCTACAAAAGATGTCACTCAAATCCTTACTGTTCTTCTGCACTTCCTCTTCTGATGGAGGAGTCTTGGTGTAGCCATTGCATACTAGATAGCAAACATCAAGATCCATTATATTATACTTCATATTTTCTTTCCATTGTTGATAATTATCTTTTCTCAACATAGACACATTTGCATTGTCCATTGTTTCTGACTTGCCTTGATATTTTGCTTCTAGAGGCATCACTTTTGAATATGTTTTCTCTTTAGAGTGCTTACTTTCACTTTTACCCATAAGTGCAAGTTCATTTGTTTCACTGTCATCATCACCATCATTATTGAATAAACCAGGAAATGGATCACAGTTAGAACAAAATCCCATACCTGATAATTCTTTGTTATTGTCTTCTTCATTCTTGATCAATAGAAAGTGGGGTGCTCCCAAACTTGAATATTTGCTAACATCTGTAACTGTCAGTACATCTAATATATAGTTTTCCAAATCTCTTCTTCAAGAAATATTCATTCTACCCATCATCTTGATGGATCTCCTTAAAGCAATCAAACTTCTTCTGAAGGACCTGCTCTGATACCAATTGTTAGGAAAAATAATGAGAGGGGGGCGGGGGGTTGGGATGAATCAGTATTTTAAAAACTCTAAAATTTTGAATTTCATATCCAGATTTCTATACACGAATTTACTAAAAGGAACCCGTGTATGTATGCCACTATTATACAGACAACTAGTGTATATCCAGTAAACTTATTTTTTAGTTAATTCATCATCTGTTTAACTTGAACCAGTGTATCGATACCTCACTAAACATTAGTTAAATAGTAACCATGTGTAGAAATAAAAAAATAAACCATCACATGTAAGAAACACATTGAAACACATGAACACCAGGATTTTTAGGTGGAAACCCAATGTGGGAAAAAAACCACCATTCCTGTCGTCTCTGTCTTCCTTTTATTATAAAGAAAAACTTCTTATAATATTGTACTGGTGCAGACTCATACCAACATGCAGGAACCCACCTGCAGAAGGCTCAACCTTCTCTAGTTCTCCAACACCCACTGGAAGGGAGCTTCAAACCCTCGATCTCATTTACCGACACCCATCGTAAGGGAGCTCCAACCGCCTGAATCATATTTACGAGCTACCACTGGAAGGAAGCTTCAACTCCCTCATTGAAGTCTCTAACCATCAATGAGGCACTACAACCCCAATCACATATGTCCATAAACCAAGGGCTTTAAAACCCCTAAAAATGTTGTTTCATACCCTAAAAGATCAAGGTCAGCTGATTACATAATTTCCTAGAAGTTCTCCTTGAAAAACTGCTCAGAACTGGTCAAAATTGGACCATATAGACAACTCCATGCTAAGGGTGCGATGCATCTCACCTGCTACACACAAAGGGTGCAATGTATACTAAAAAGTCCTTTTGTAGGGTGCGATGATCAAGAGCAGACAAATGGCAGAGGCAGTTTGCTAGGTGGAAACCCAGAGAATCTTCTAGAAACTGCTTATATGACACTTGCCTCTCTAAATTCGCCCAGGGATGAGTAAGAGATCATGAAATCTCCAAGTGGAACCAAGAACTATCAGTGAAATGAAACTAATAAAAATCCCAGAAGCTGACTCACCCCCCTGCAAATATCTATATATGGATCCCTCATCCTAGAGATCCAAAGGCTGGAATTTTGTAATTTGTAAGGAAGTGCTGTTGGTTTCTCTTTGAGACATTGTATTGTTGGGTGATCTTGCTTTTTATGAGGTGAAGAGGGCTTTCATGCTGGGAGGATGATGCTGGATCAGACAGCTGGGTTGTAATCCTCTCTTCTACTACTTCTATCAATAAAGCTATTTGAGTTTTCCTCCATATACTTGTATATTTCTGAATCTTGTATTTGTGTATGCATTTGTATGGTTAATGTACATCTGATTATACATTGTTTATGGTTATAGATCTCTATGCTTTGATGGTATTTTGCTGCTTTGACTCTAAAGGTGTTCTTTGAAGTGGGACAAGTGAGAAGCGGGTGGCGAAGCTCTATTAAAGGAGAGAGGAAACAAGCAAGGAGCCAAGCAAAAGATTGAGGTTGGTACTCTCTGCTTCTCTCTCATCTATCTCTCATAAAGGAAAACACAAGTTACTTTGAATTATTTGTTTCTAAGATAGCTACCCGTCTTAGTGGGACTAGCAGCTCTGAATAGACACTAGTTTTCCCGGAAAAAAAATGGTGACTCCACTAGGGAGCGAATAGTTTGTTTGTTTGTTACTGTTGTTTGCTTTATAAACTGCAGATGGAGCCTGAAGTTAAGCCAGCTAACCTTCGAACTGCTTTTGCTATGCAACTGCAAAGTAGATCAACGCTGCTTCAATCAATCTCCGCTTTGGTTTATGGACTGAAAATCTGACTTGCAACATCCTAAGTGCCCTGGTGGTAGCTCAATAACCTCATTAGATCAGCCCCTATACTTTTTTTTACTACCTATCATTAGCTCAGCCTAAATCCTTGAACTTAGTTGCAAACTGTGGGTGAAAGCCAAGCTCAGTCTCGTTCCTAGACCATCGCACTGTCTCTCATTAGTAATCTAGATTCATCTCACCTCTCTTGTGTTGCAGGTGAGATGCATCCCTGTTTTCCTTAAGGACAGGTGCGATGATTTAATGAGACTGTTTCTGCCTCCAGATTTTGGTTTTTTCTTAATTGTTTTCAACTCTATTAAGTAGTTTTTCTATCTATGATCAGTATATCATTGTTGAAACCTTCTTCCTTCACATTATTCAACCTCCATTGATAAGGAATTGTGAATGTTTTTATGTATTTTTCATCATTTACAATCCTCCTTTGCAAACAGTAGCTTAATCGAACTGTCGTCTTTTGATTTGAAAGTGTCGCAACTGTCGTTTTCAGTCAAGAAAAAGAGTGTCGTAAAGTCTTCCTCTTTTAGATAGTCGATTACACTTTTGCCATTGTACTTGATTTTGAAATTATTAGTATTTCAAGTGTTGAAAGTAGTTTTAGATTCGAAATCACAAAGTGTCGTCTTAGTCTTCCTTTCGTTTCGAAAAGAGAAAATTGTTAGTACTGTTGCTTTGAAAGAAAATAGTTTAGATCTATACTTAGTTTTATTTTTGTCATTTTCAAATTAAGGGAACTGAAAAACAAATACATGCATGTGCATTTGGATTTAGACTGCATTTGGAAATTGATTTAGGAAAAGTGCATTTAGTGTGTGCTCTCTACTCTATGTTGAAAGAATCATATTTTTCTTTCCTTAGTAGCTAGGATTTTCATTGCTAAAAGAAAATAAACGACTGCCTATCATTTTAGATTGCATATTTAGGAGTTGTACATATACATCAAGCGGTGCACCTTGAAAGGAAAACTTCTTAAGAAAGATCAACTATAAAATAAACCTCAATGAACATAAAAATGCTTTGGAACCTAACACACAACATCTAGAAGTCTAGGCTAGGGACGTATTCCGGCATCGTAAAGCCTGGTAACTATCGTTTTCATCATAGGTTGGGTGATTCCTCCTCTTTGATACGACAAGTGCCAGTATGGACTTGTGCTCCCATGTACTATCGAGTATATATTGGGAGACCACAATAGGCTGATATCCTTTATCCTTAGGAAGCCATGTCTGCCGCCCTATTGATCGCAATGCACTAAACACAACATTCGGGAATATTGATTGCAGTACATAAGGTCCTCGGTAATTTCTCTATAATTTACCACCGAGGTGTATATTGCAGTTTTGCGATTGGTTTGGTAATCCCTCTGTCTAGATTTCCAAAGTAGTCACTTTCGTTCCTTTTCAGACTCCTGAAAAGAAAAGGTCCATCTGACCACTTGTCACTTCAAGCTCATTAAAAATCGAAGGCGACTAGAGTCATCTTTAGCTTTTTCTCAACTCTTAAAAATTGAAAAAGCAAGTTGTGTCAAAGCATCATAAAATTTATTTTAATTCGGAATAACATCACTGTTCCCTCATTAGTCTTAGGTTGAGAGATGGAGTCCACCAATCAAGGATTTCCCCTTGGGGGGAATCCTAGTCCTTTCTCCTCTTGGGGAGATGTTGGTGCTTCACACATGGCTACATTGTCCCTTCCAGGACTCACAATTGGCCTGCCAGTATGGCTATTCTCGACCTCTATCGTTCAAAACACCATAAATCCTCAGCAATCAAATCAACAACCAGATGATACTGAAGTTAATCCCCCACCTTCCACTTCATTTGTTTCTCCCTCTCCTTCTTCTTCTTCGCTTGGTGAAACTAGTAACACTAAAAACGAAGTAACGAAGAAGAAGAAGAAAGGGAAGGAGAAGAAGAAGAAGAAGCCAATGGCGAAAGGGGGCAACCATGCATCATCTGGCGAAAATGCACACACAGCACCATCAAAACCCAAATCTCCGTGTGTCATTTGCAAAGGAGACCACTATCATTGAGATTGCCCAACATCTCACAGATCTTGAGAGACTAGTCTCCCCACTTGCACAATCTGGTGTCTTCAACCTCTGTCGATCATGTTGAGAGTACACTGTCAACTAGTGAAAATGAAGTCAATGGGAAAAAAGGAAGATTTAAATTTCCTTGTAGGTTGTGTGAAGGCAATCATGCCCTCCACCATTTCCCTTTCCTAGACGAAGCTAAAAGAGTCTTAGATAACCGTCCTACTTCACCGCAGTGACTTCCTCCTGGATACAAGAAACTCTTGCCAAACCCATCGCTAGTTGAAAATCTGACTGACAGACCTCTATTTTCGGTCAAAATGCCTATCATTGAAGATAAACCTTCCAAGTCCACACCGGACCAAAGTCAACAGGTCGAGATGGTAGTCGACCCAGTTTTGTCTTCAGAAAGTCCATCTTCAGATGATACAGTCTTCAAAGAGAATGAGAATGACACCGTTCAAATTCTTTTTGTTAACATAGAATCCGATGAACAGGGGGGTAATCTGCCCATTCCCCTTCCACAGGAGGGGATTTCATTAGTTCAAGAATTCAGCTGGCCATTTATGCGGTCCCTCCTCCAAGCAATCTAGTCATTTCCTTTGATTGGAATCTACTAGCGAGATCCCGCCTACCATCTAATGTACCATTCCGAATCATAGTACAAGCTTACAGAATGATCATGGCTGGTACTATCATAGATGAAGGGGCTTCTGTGAGTATCCTTTCCTTAACTGCTTGGAAAGAACTTGGTTCGCCATCGCTTCTACCTGAGATTCGAAATCTATCAGGTTTCAATAAAGGAACCAGTCGACTGTTAGAGATCCTTCCAAATTTTCCTATAACTTTGAGAAGGAAAACCGTTCATCTAAATGTGATGGTATTCCAAGGACATATAGATTACCATCTACTCCTTGGATGTGACTACATTTATAGCATGGGAGTTATTGTTTCCTCAGTCTTTCGGGTGATGTGTTTCCTGTATGAAGGCAGAATGGTCCAACTGGTTGACCAGCTTTCATTCCTCGGTTCAAACACAACTACTAGTCAAATGCCATCCCTAAATGGTATTTTTGCACAAGGAATGTCTCATCAACCTCCAGTCCGTCCACCTGATGATCGCGAGTGATTTGGTGAATGTGACTAAACCCAGGGGGCATGCGCCCTGGTCTGCTTCGGTAGGAAAAAACCTCAGATATAAGGTAGGTTTCCTCATAGGATATATGACTTGTCTAACACACCCGTTCATTTAGGAAAATGGGATCAGTTCGGAATAAGATTTCCTCGTCGAAGGTTATGTGATTGGAAGCTCACACCTTTCACCTTTGTCTATTTAGATGGACAGAGCCAAGGAAGTGTTTTGTCTACGACGTGGACAAAACAACCTTGTTTTAATGCAAGAACTTCCATATGGGAACCTCGGAACTCTACTTCTCTTTATACCAGGGGGCATGCAACCCTTTTTTATGCAAGTGAAAAGTGACCAACGTAACTCTAACCCTGTAGTTTTACTAACTTTGACTGCTTAAGCTAGGTGATTGGTCTGATCCACCATTCACCTTTGCTGGGACCAACGACGATGGCAAAGTAAAGGAAATGTTCCCCGACGGGAAACTATCCTACCTAACCTCAGTAGTTCTTTAACCCTTAGGATAGTAGTTGGTCGTTCCTAGCTTGCATACAAAAGGCTCGGAGCAAAGTTTCGCATGGGGCAAGCTCCCTAAAAAATGAACCTACTAATGAGAGACATCCTTATTATATGACTGGCACGAGCACGTTTCCGCGAAGTTCAAGTTCATTAAAAAATAAACCTAGCAATGAGCACGTTTCCACGAAGTTCAAGCTCGTTAAAAAATAAACCTAGCAACGAGCATGTTTCCATGAAGTTCAAGCTCATTAAAAAATAAACCTAGCAACGAGCACATTTCCGCGAAGTTCAAGCTCGTTAAAAAATAAACCTAGCAACGAGCACATTTCCATGAAGTTCAAGCTCATTAAAAAATAAACCTAGCAACGAGCAGGTTTACGCAAAGTTCAAGCTTGTTAAAAAATAAACCTAGCAATGAGCATATGTTTCCCCAGAGTTCAAGCTCATTAAAAAATGAACCCACCTTCGGTAAATAAACTTGTGATTACATAGCTATCAACTTTTGAGCCTTGGTCGTGTTCTTACCATCACCTCCACTCTTTTTTAGCCGATCATACGCCTCCACTTGATTGTTTACCCTTTTGAGGAACAACTGAAACGAGTGATTCTATTAGTCACCTTCTTTACACTGCCATGATTGAAAAGTTCCAAACCTTACCTAGAACCAGTTGCTATCAGAAAACATCACCCACTCCTCAAAAACGAGTCTCCTTTAAGCTGTTTTTAGACTCGTAAAATATGAAAAGATTGCCAAGAAATTGGCCTCTCCAGCTCGTTAAAGTGATTGGAAGTGCCATCCCTCCTCTAGATTTTAATCTTTTTGGACCTGAGGGATCATTACACAAAAATATTGAGCGCTTGTTTTTTTCGGCTCTCTAAAGTGATCGGAAAAGTAATCCCTTTTGTATTATTTTATACTTTTTTCAGACTTAAGGGATTATACTACAAAAAAGGACTACTGGAGTCTCCTTTCCGTCTTTTTTCAGACTCTCTAAAATTGAAAGGGACCGAGTTATCTTTGTCATTAAACTCATTAAAACAATAGCGACAAACTTGTCCATACGGACAAGAGCGAGTTTCACTGTCGCTAGGCTCGCTAAAACATAGTGACAGGTTTGCTCGAAGGGCAAATTATAGAACAAGCATATCTTATCCTCCTTAAGCTTGACAAAAATAAAGAGGTACTGGTAAAAAATGACTGGGGAAAAAGGGAAGAAAACTTGAAGAACTTCATTGGTAGCAGGTCGCTCCTGAACATGACACTTTCACTCCATCACCATGATTGAGTCGGGTTGGGTTATTTCATTCACCAGTCATATCACCATTGGTCCTCCATACCATCCATTTTGGCGTTAACGCTGCCAATCCATTTCAGTGTCGCCGATATGTCCAAGAGAAGTCACTCAGAGAATTCACCAACCCAGCTAACGCCTCATCTACTGCAATACCTTCACGCTCCATTCTTTCATGTCCGTCACCTTGAACCTTGTATCATCAGATCGTTTTCACCTCCACAAAATCATTTGCTCCATTTCGTGTCATAGATGTGGGATTCATTAAGGCTCTCCTAGGACGGGTCACTTCTTGTCGACATCATCTCATTATCCAAGAAGTTGACTTAGGAACAACCCTTTCAGTACTTTGAAGCTTGCATTCCTCAATGGCAAGTTTCTCACTTCCGGCGATAGGTTTACATCAATGGCCTTTGACTGAAAGATTTTGCGTGGTGTTCGACATCGACTCATGTATTCACACCATGTGAATTATACTATAGTACCTTGATGGTCATTATCATTATCGATGATTCCTCTCGCGCCTGTTAATAGCTTACATCATTAGCTAGTAATCAAGCGATATCTTTCCATGTTCGACATCAGGACATATTTTCACATGGATCGACTTGTACTTCAGGCAAAGATTGAATGAGTTTGAAGACCCCGGATCTAGTTTCATACATCTGGGCTGCGATATATGTAGGAAAATAAAGACATCAAATGTACATCATAGCTGCACAGATAATCATCCAAGCTAAAGGATGATGGCTCTACCAGAATCATCAGTCTACTACATAGACGATTGTTTGTCCTATGCACATGAAAATGAATTTATAAAGCTGAGCATGGGAATGCCTGCCTCATCTAGATCATGACAATATTATGAAGATAATGTATTGTATTGTATCTTATTATAGGTCACCTTCCAATTCGAAAAACCTCGGATCCTCATGATAAAGCATTTCACCCGACATCAGAAGATTTATGACCTAGTGCTTTAGGGGGCAACTGTTATAGACATATTTGGGCACTGAAACTCCAATCACATATGTCCATAAATCAAGGGCTCTCAAACCCCTAAAAATGTTGTTTCACACCCTAAAATATCAAGGTCAGCTGATTACATCATTTCCCAGAAGTTCTCCCTGAAAAACTGCTCAGAACTGGTCAAAACTGGACCATACTGACTGCTCCATGCTAAGGGTGCAATGCATCTCACCTGCTACACACAGAGGGTATGATGCATACTGAAAATCTCTTCTGTGGGGTGCGACGAGTGAGAGCAGACAAATGGCAGAGGCAGTTTGCTAGGTGGAAACCCAGAGAATCTTCTAGAAACTGCTCATATAACACTTGCCTCTCTGAATTCGCCCAGGGATGAGTAAGAGATCATGAAATCTCCAAGTGGAACCAAGAACTACTAGTGAAATGACACTAATCAAAATCCCATAAGCTGACTCACCCCCCTGCAAATATCTATATATGGATCCCTCAGCCTAGAGATCCAAAGGCTGGAATTTTGTAATTTGTAAGGAAGTGCTGTTGTTTCTCTTTGAGACATTGTATTGTTGGGTGATCTTGCTTTTTATGAGGTGAAGAGGGCTTTCATGCTGGGAGGATGATGTTGGATTAGACAACTGGGTTGTAATCCTCTCTTCTACTGCTTCTATCAATAAAGCTATTTGAGTTTTCCTCCATATACTTTTATATTTCTGAATCTTGTATTTGTGTATGCATTTGTATGGTTAATGTACATCTGATTCTACATTGTTTATGGTTATAGATCTCTATGCTTTGATGGTATTTTGCTGCTTTGAATCTACAGGTGTTTTTTGAAGTGGGACAAGTGAGAAGCGGGTGGTGAAGCTCTATCAAAGGAGAGAGGAAACAAGCAAGGAGCCAAGCGAAAGATTGAGGTTGGTACTCTCTGATTCTCTCCCATCTATCTCTCATAAAGGAAAACACAAGTTACTTTGAATTGTTTGTTTCTAAGATAGCTACCCGTCTTAGTGGGACTAGCAGCTCTGAATAGACAGTAGTCTTTCCGAAAACACACCTCCATGGACCATGTTTCATAAATTTTCATATTGGATCCACCTGATACAACACATCATAAATGTAGGCCATGTTTCCTCAAATTTTCAGAATGTGTTATCACTGAGAACTGCAGTCACATGTATATAAGTTGAGTCCAAAATTTCATTGTTAAAAATGGATGTCAAATGGTTGTTATCCTATATTTACTACTTAGGGGTCATGTTTTTCAATGATATTGATGAGAATCATTTTCAAAACCGTTAGTCATCCTCCATCGTGATTGATTAAGACATGTCTTATCTCGTATATGTCATTTGTCCTTTTCGCAGTTTCGTAGCGCAGTTTGATTGGCTGATTTTGAAGCACAATAATGTTTTAGCCTTTTCGTAGCGCCAGCCATTTCGTAGCACATGTCGCTAAGTTATAACTGTCTGCGCTACGAAATCACGGATTCGGGGATTTTGCAGCGCAGATCTTCGAAATGTCATGTCCGGGGATGAGTCATTGTGTCCGGTCGGTTGTTGTCAGTTAATGTACCTTCCAAGCACTTACGAGACATCATTCCACCAATAGGTTCATAGTCATGCACATTAAGTTCATTCAAATGTTTTTGTCATACATGGTTGTGCCATGATGTTCTGTTATTATTACATGAAGTGGCCAGCTTATATGTTAAGATATTTGAATTGACATAAGCCCGAGTTTCTTCTTCAAGAGAGCTGCATTGCAAGCGAGCCTGTGTTCTAAAGTTTGAATTTGCTTTTCGAGTTGAATCTGCGGTGTTTCTCTGTGCAAAAGCTTTCAAGGTGTAATGGAGAAGAAGGAGCATCGGTCCGGAAGGTGTCAAAGGGCAGAGCCCGAAGGATTGGACTTGACATTAAGGGAGGAAGGTGTTAAAAAGGCCTTCAAAGACGCTGGTTGCTGGAGTTTTTGTGAAAAGCTGAAGGGAGGACACACTCAGGTAACAAAAGAATTTGCCTTGAATTTTACAGGCTTAAATTCCAAGGTATCTATGTTAGAATTCCCAGTATCTCCAGAGGCTATTGCTAGGGTAACTGAGATTCCTAGAGGAGGGCAGGAGTGGTTCAAAAATTTCAAATTTGATATGAGCCCCTGTAAAGTATTCTTGAAGGAAGCCTATGTGAATGAAGATTTAACCAAGGCTGTACCTAGAAGTTATGTTAAGGAGAGTTATGCTATGCTTCTTACTTGTATTAAAAAATATTTAACTTGTGAGGGCAGATATAACAAAGTTTATTCATATCATTTCAAGTTGTTGCTGCATTTCACGGGTAAAGCATCTATAGATCTCCCATTTTACTTGTTTTGAAGCCTCAGTAAGATGTGTGATAAAATTCAATTGAGGAATGATGATTGTGAGTCATCACTGTTTCTTCATGGCCTAGTTAAACTGTTAGTGATGGATGGTTTGCAGAAGATTGGTAGGGATTGGGATTCTTTCATCTATATGGCCGGTTTCCAGAGTAAGACAGGCCTCACCCCACAACCACTTAGAGGAAGAGAAGAATTAATGGAGGAACCTACTATTGCCGAGCTTAGAAAGGAGGCTAGGGAGAAAAAGAAGGTTAAATCTCAGTTGAACAAACCAGTCAAACCCTTGGTTATTAAAGAGCCACCACAGCCACCACAGTCATCATCAAAGGAAAAGGTCAAGCAAAAGAAGGATGTTCATGGATCAGCTGAATCTGAAAAAGCATCAAGACTTAAAACTAGGGGTCAACTAAGCAAGGAGAAAGGTAAATCAGTAGCTGTGGAAGAAAGTCCAATTTCAAAGGCCAGCCTAAGTGACCTACTTGAGGCTATTGAATTTGAGCAGGAAGAACCAGTGCATCTTGAACCCATGCATATTGATTTGACCCAATCTTCTCCTGAGAGCACTAAGAAATCAAAAGCTTCGAAAAGATTAAGGTTTGATGAGCCTAGTGAGGAGTTTCTGTTCAAGCCAAGAAGGCCAGTTACAAGGAAACAAATTAAAGAGGCTGAGAAAGTGCATAAAGGAGAAGAAGCTGTAAAGGAGAAAGTGCATAAAGCAAAGAAAGCTGTAAAGTCACCCAGAACAGAGGTAATTGAAGTATTGACAAAAACAGTGGAGGCAGTCAAACATAAAGATAAGAATAGGAAGGTCATCATCACCCAAGGAGGAAATGTGATTGCCATAAAGAGTCAAGTGGAAACAGCCATAAAAGATCAGGTGGGAGCAACCAAAGAAGAAATTGTCAAAGCCAAAAATGTGATTAAGGAGCGTGCAGTTAGGTATGCCAACTATAAAAGAGCTGTGTTAAAGGGCAACAAAAACCTAGTGGGTCAGACAGATTCCGTGGCTGATGTATATACCTGGACGGTCCCAGCCCTCAAGCAAGCTAAACTCCTCAGAAAAATGAACCTGACCCTGAGAGCTAAAAACAAAGCTTTAAAGAAGGAGATTTCAAATTTGAAGATACGGCTAGGTCAGCTAGCTCATTGATTTGAGGAAAAGGTGATATTTTCAGTTTTGGTCAATTTTGTTTGAGTTCCACTATTTTGAAGTCATCTAAGTCTTTGACACCTGTAGAGGAAGTTTGAAAAGTCAAAAGTTCAAGCAAAGGAAGCTTTAGTGCAAATGCCTTCTGTTTTAGCAAAAACAACAGTTTCGTAGCGCGCTACGAAACTGCTGTAGGTGCTGTTTTATAAGAAAAACAAAGAGTTTAATGATGAGGTCAGCAGATTTTTGAAGGAAAAGCCTCAAAAACATAAGGGAAACCTTAAAAGACTCTCCTAGCTATTCAGAGAATGACAGATGTGCATTTTGGAAAAGGTGAAATATTTTGTTTCTAGCTCAAGTCTCGTTAAAGGTACTTTATGACCGAATTGTTAGGGTTCCTGTTAAGGTTATCGGAGATTTTTGTTTGTACACTTGTTCAGCTCACAAGGCTTCCAGCTCATTGGAGAGTATGGTGATATGCGTTGTTTATGAAGAATTAGAGAGCAGGGGACATGTTCTTTAAGTGATGAAGAATGATGGGAAACAGGGACCGTAAAAACAGAGCACTTCTCTTGGTTAATTAATGAGCCATCTGCGCAACTAGAATCCAAAGCCAGCTCGTTCAGTGTATTCTCCTCCAAGATACCTCAACCAAAACAGATAAAGGACATGTGTCAAGAGTCAGAAAAGCATCATGCTACGAGGAGGACAGATTTTGAGTTTTGAGTAAATTAAGACCATTTGTAATTACAGTTCAGCAATCATGTAATTAATGAATTAGTTATACAGTAGATAAGGATAGTTAATAACAACCTTCGATGCTCCCCTCATGCTGGAGGAGGAAGCTCGAGGTGGTTAAGCATGTATTCCTATATATGGATTAAACTTGGATGTAATAGGGGTTGGATACTTTGATAGAGAACAAGTCTATTTTGGTTTATGTAAAGCATGTTTCAGGAATACAAATGACTGTTGTTTTTGACTCAGGATTCTCAATAGATCTCATTGTTCAAATGTATGGTGGCTTGTTATTTTAGTGTTCTTTTACAGTTCTGTTATTGCATAATCACTCAGAACTCATGCCCACATGCTCTGACTTCCTGTATGTTATGGCAGACTGTGTTTTATGTTAGTTATGTTTGAGCATAGATGTAAAGAGCCCTGACTTCCATGAAAAATAGTATTTTGGTTTGCTGAGATGTGTGAGACTCCATAATCCCAATGGGAATCAATCTGATATCTGTCCAGCCAGCTTATTTTCATGTGTTTGTTAAAGAGTTAGCCATCTTTCCTTGTTAGTGATCAACATTCATAATCTGTGAGAGAGCCCTCTCAGACTAAGGAGGCTAAGCCTTAGTCCAAAGCTAGGTTTGAAATAGTTACACATTATCTTACTGATAGGCAGTCTTCAGTGTGTGATTTTGTGATAACAGAATGGACCCACTATCATAATTTAAGTCGACAACAAAAAATCAATACTGAAATTGATCAGTGCAACAAATCACTCAATCATCAACTAAAACAACCAATCTTTGACCCAACTGAAACCAAAATAAATCAAATTATTCTCAAACAACCAGAACAGTTAGATCACTATAACATAATACTAATACTAAACCCAAACACTGCATCAACTTACTGAATCAACTGAAAGCCCATATCAATAAACTATCAGAATATATATGCTACTTTACTGTAGAAAACATGCATGTATATGCAACTTACTTGAAGCATACTCATGTACAGATCTCAAAACAATGAATCCTGAAATTGAACCACTGTCACTCTGAAATAAACACTGAATCATACACAGATCCACTGCACCATTATGAAATAATCATAGAACAATCATTGATTTTTCAATCACAAACAACTAGTAGCATTATCATTCTTCAACATATCAATCCTCAATCAAGACATCACTATTAAGCCCATATCATCAAGTAAGACTTCATTGAAAGACAACAGAAACACAACAAGACTGATTAAACTGATCAAACATCTTTTCCAACAAAACCCTAGCTTATATATGCACTTTCCTCAAAACATTTTTGCATGTATACACACTTCTCAAGAATCAAACTTGCATATAAATCTGAATAGATACGTGACTTACCAGTATTAAACCCGTGTGTTTACATGCCTTTTATGTTATCAAACCCACGAACAAATCTGTAATTACTGGCACAAACCTTTGTTGAATAACAAAACTTTAGACATACCCAGATCTCAACATACATAGAATAATCACACATCAAAACATTATCATCGTAGATCAAATCAACCCATAATGAATATTATCATTTTAGATCTATTGGATTTGATCCATCATCAATTTCGTAGGTGCATACTTAGTTTTAGATCAAACAAATCAATAATATCCCATTACATGCACACTTGCTTCAGATCTAACTATTCATGAAATATTCATCACTTGAATCAACAAACACACTGATTTTCATTGCCTTATATAGCTTAGCCCTTCGACAACACCACAGGTCAAAAAAATACTAGTGCCAATGGTATTCTTGGATGATATCAAATATCTGTTGCTAGGCTTAATACCATAGGTCAATACAATGGTAAAGTCCCTTGGTATTTAGAATACCATGGTGCAGAATCTGTACGCGCCTTTTCTTCTTCATACTCGCTTGTGTACGTGGATTTTCTTCACAGAACCCACGTATACTCTACTTTACTTCACCAAACCTAAGTATGTACATGAATTTGCTTCATAGAACCTGCGTATACTCGCCTTTGCTTCACCAAACCTGCGTATACTTCTTCAAACTTCATCTTTATTATTCCTCTGTGTCTGAACTGCTATGCCTTTGACCAAACTCTCTGTCACATGTAGACACATCAAGTTTACATCTTCATTAAGTAGGTTGCCAGCAAAAGACAACATATAAAGTAGGTTTCCATCAAGGAAAACGCATTAGTCATAATGCCAACATAGGAATCCTTGACTAGTGAATGGCGAGATATACGGTAGATCCTGAAGGGTGGAGTCTTGATTATGCATAGGAATCCTTGATCATTGTATGGTGGTATATACGGTAAAGCCTAGAGACTAGGAGGTAGGAAAATTCCTCACAGTGTAGGTGGACAAATACAGTGGCATCCATGCTTGTTTAAGGCCTAGTGATCTGGTGGGGATTGCAGTAAAGCCTGAGAAAACTTGGTATGGTTTGGTTTTGAGTCCCACATTCATGCTTGGAATATAGCACGAGGGTGATTGGCTGAAAGAAAGATTTGGTTCAACCAATCTATGGTTGAGTGGTTTGTGGAAGTCCCATACCTAGTTGGATTTTTCATTCATGAATAATAGCTTATTCTCCTTGGTATTTCATGTGTAAATGTACTTGCTTATATGTAGAATTTATGGATGTTATATCCTTGTTATTTATGTTGGTTATATGATGGTTATGAGTATGTTTTGTGACAGAATTGATGTATGGCTCTCATCATGTTTTGATTTTCAAATGAATCTACAATGAATCCATGAACTGATATATGATAAGTTAGTTATTATGATATGGAAACAATGCTTCTTTACGAATCTCAGATAAGTATGAGACTCCTATGCTAAGATATATTTTTATGACCTGTAGATTGCATACTTGTGACATGTTTGACGAAATGTTCGTCATGTCTAGTAGGGGTCCAGTTAATTCATTGATCAAGTGTTTACATTTATACCTTTGTTTTAGTGTAATTTATCATTTCTGAAGGTTTCATGAAGTTTTGGTTAGTGGCCCTAGTCATGGCCCTGAAAAAGTGGAACAAAATCATGGGTTGCCAGATCAGAACTATTTGGAAAAGTCCACAATCATTAGCATGCCCTCTCTATGGGAGTGTCGGAAGGGATTTGGTAGCATGCATGCCTTGTAATAGGAGAGACAAAGGCTCTAGGATAGTAAAAAGGTAAGTTGTCTCAGGGGTTAAGCACCTAGAAGGGTTGGTTACCTCCTTGTTACACAATATTTTTTCACACCTCCTACACTTCCTTGTGACATACCCTGAAGTGACTGAAACATGATCATTATACAATATACTCATCCATGTATACAGTTTAGATCCCTCCTTTAAATTTTCTTGGAAAATGTCTGGAGCTTTCCCTGAAAAAATAACTCTTAAACCCTAAAATGAGGGTCATTGCTCTTATGAAGCTCAAAACCATGATGGTCACCTGTTGCTCCATGTTTGACCCACGATGGAATCATTGTGTTCCCTTACATACCCGCAATGATCCCAAAAAAGGTAATTTTCCCAAAGAGGATGAGAAGATTCATGATCTAGAAGCTTCCAGAGCGGCGAGTTGGAGGTGGTTTCGCATAGATGAGGTCGAATCCTCCTAAATTGACCTCTTTGTCTTATCCCTATGAGCTACCTCCTTGAGGTTTGGGCCTAATAGTATCTTTGGAGGAGTCCTAACTCCCTCTCCCAACCTATAAATTCCTCCTCTCCCATTCCCAAATGGTTGGTCTATGTCCATTTGCATCCCTATGCTGAGCTTGTGCTTAGAGGCTATTCATTAGACTTGGAGAAGGAGCGTTTGGAGAGTTTCTTGGCTTGGAATTGTATTAACACTCAAGGAGAGTCTTTCAACATCAAGGCTATGGTTGTAAGTTTCCCTTTATTCTTTAAATAATATACAATTGCTAGTTCATATTCCCAAATAATATATGTTCATGTATGTATTAGCTTGGAATTCCTTGATCAACTAAGTAGGTTATTATTGGTGGCATGATTTTTTGTCTTTTGATCACTTGTGTAGGTACATGAGCATTGAAAGAAGCAGTAACAAGTCCATGACACAAGCGGTTCGAGGCTCTCAACAAAGGAAATCAAAATAACATCAAAGCGAGGTAGGTCATCTCTCTCGTTCTACTTTTAAATTATAATCTAGGAAGATGTCTAGTTGATTGTCACTTTAGTTGCTAGACCCACTCATTAGGTTAGAGGGATCGTCTCTATCCGCAGAGAGGATAAACCTTGTCAACAATCCTTAAGGGTTTGTAGCTCCCGGGGAAGGTCAATTGGTTGTGTTTTGCCAGTTCCACTTCCTTAACTGCATTTGGGGAGTTGAATCACATCATAGTAACCTCTCATCACATGTTTACCCAAGTGGAATTGTTAGCGTGGGTAAATATGGGAGGAGGGTGTTAGAGAGTGGTATCAGAGCATGGTTCACCCCTTGGACTAGATGAGCGATGTGTTGGTAATGCATTCATGCTAGTTGAATATATGTGTTCTCTATGCTTGTGGTATATGTACTTGTTGTTTATGCATGGCCGTGGCCATGGTTGTAGTGGTGTCATCATGTGAAAGTGGATGGTGTGTTGTTGGATGTGGTTGTCATGAGTGTATGCCAGTTATGCATGTTAGTGCTTATATATTGTTATGAATACATTGATATGGTTGTAGTTGTCATGCATGAGGTCATGGTATGTGGTTGGTATGATCAGGCATTGATAACTGGATAGTGGTTAAACTAATGTTATATGCTGATGTGATTATGATTATACATGTATCATGCTAATCTGGTTGATCTTGCAGATGAGATATCCTCCCTTGAACTATACTGAGGTATGTTGATTATGTTATGTTTTGGTTTTAGCTGACATGGTATACAACGTGGTGTTGGTAACTCTTCTGAATTAGCAGACACATTGAGAAGCTTGAAGGAAAAACTAAGGAGTTGAAAGGTAGATAGTGACATAATCATGCAGGCACAGGAGAAACAAGCAAAAGTTAATGCAATAATTCTTCAAAGTTTTTCAATGCAAAGATAGGGACCGCTTCAGATCAGCCATGGGTAGGAGGGCAAAACTAATGGGGTATATGGAAGTAGATCTCATGGTGGGAATAGGTCGTATAGAGATGACATGATAAAATATGGCAGGGTCTTGGATAATCCGAATAGGAGAGGTGATAGACACAGATTATATTCTAGTTTTGGTTCCGATTGACACTTTTATCTTCATCATTATCATCCTTACAGGAGGAGTGCCAACGGATATTTTCCAGATGAGTTCAAGAAAGTGAAGCCACCTACCTTTGATGGAAATTTGAATAATCTAGAGGATGCAGAATCATGGTTACTTGGAATGAAGAAATTCTTTGAGTTGCATGAATACACAGAGAATATGAAGGCCAAAATAACTATCTTCGGCTTCAAAGGTAAAAGAAGACATATGGTGGGACGATGTGAAGCGGGTTAGAGACATTAGGATAAAAGACTTGAGTTGGCATGAATTCAAGAGAATTTTCAGGAAGAAGTACTTGTCAGAGAGGTACTACGACGATAAAGACAAGGAATTATATGAGTTAAAGATGGGATCGATGATAGATGAGGAGTACATGTCTAAGTTTCTAGAGTTATTAAGGTATATACCTTATATTAAAGATGAGAAGGAAAAATTTAGATATTTTTCAGTGGATTTCCATTAGAATTTATAGATCTGATTGAGTATAATGAGCCTTGGTCACTTGAGGAAGTTATTGGGAAATTAAAGCATTTTTATGAGCAGCCAAAGCACAAGACAAAATCTCAACAAGGTTGGAAAGCGAAAGAAAAATCTAAAGGTAAATCGAAGTAAAAAGGAACAAGGCCTCAGGATGTAGGTGAGAAAGAAAATGTTGCACCTTACAAGAATTTTAATGGGTCACAACATGGAGGGGGATAGAATAAAGGGGATGGTACAAGACGATTGTTGTGTGGACATGTGGTAAGGAGCATCTTAAGAGGGATTTTCCACAAAATTAGGGTGGTAGGCCTCATATTTACATTGCACAAGAAGCGCAAACAGTTGGGGATGTTGGGCAGAGCATTCCATGAGCTTATGTAGCGCTGGATAACAAGTAGGCAGATAACCAGGCAACTGTTATCGAGATGGATGATATGCTTTGTTATCAAGTTGTTTCCATTTTGATTGACCCTGGATCTAATTATAGTTATGTTGGTCCTGACCTGGTGGATAAGTGTGGTTTGACTAAATATTTGCATGTAGAATATTGGTTAGTGCAGTTTACTATAGGTACAAAGAAGAGAGTGCATCATTGGGTAAGATCTTGGGCATTCGAGTTGAATGGTATGCCGACCTCAACACATTTTAATGTATTATCATTGGGATCATATAGTATGATTTTGGGTATGAATTGGTTGTATATTCTTAGGACCAATGTGGATTGTTATGACAAGGCCATTGAGTGTTTGGATGACAATGGAGAACAAAGAATCTTGTAGGGTAAGAAGAAGGAAACATTAGTTAGAATGGTGATAGCTATGCAGGCAAAGTGCAGTCGTAGAAAAGGGTGTGTGTTATTTGTAGTGCATATTTCTAGTGATAAAGGAAAGGATATCAAGGATGCGGAGGTATTGAGTAGGTACTCGATCTTGCAGTAGTTTCAAGATGTGTTTCCAACATAGATTTCAGAGTTGTTGCCTCACAGGGAAGTGGACTTTTCCATTGAGTTGGTACCAGGGGCAACATCAACATCAAACACATCGTACAGGATGAGCACACCAGAGTTAATAGAGTTGAAGTTACAGTTGAAGGAAATTCTTGACAAGGGATACATTAGGCCAAGTGTGTCACCTTAGGGTGCACTGATGTTTTTTGTGAAGAAGAAGGATGTTACTCTAAGGCTATGCATTGATTACAGGAAGTTGAACAAAGTTACCATCAAGAAAAACTATCTATTGCTTAGGATTGATGATTTGTTTGATCATTTGAAGGGAGAAAAAATGTCCTTGAAGATTGATCTGAGATCAAGATACCATCTGGTATGCATTAAAGAAGAGGATATTTACAAGACAACTTTTCGGACCAGGTATGGAAATTATGAGTTTTTCATAGTTCCATTTGGTTTGACTAATGCTCCAACTACCTTTATGTGCTTAATGAATAGTGTATTGCGCCCTTATCTGGATAAGTTTGTTATTGTAGTAATTGATGACATCTTGATATATTATAAAATCAAGGAAGAGCATGCCGAGCACTTAACAACAATATTGATATTGTTGAGAGAGAATTAGTTTTATGCTAAGCTTAGTAAATGTAGTTTCTTCCAGACAGAGGTACATTACTAGGGACATGTTGTTTCCAAGGAAGGCATAGTAGTGGATCCAAAAAAGATAAGAGCTATTATGGAATGGACAGCTCCTAGAAATGTGGATGAGGTAATACCATTTATGGGGCTAGCAGGTTATTATAGGGAGTTCATCAGGAACTTCTCTCGCATTGCATATCGTATTACGTCACTGTATAAGAAGGTAATAAATTTGAATGGACAAAGGAATGTTCAACCAATTTTGAGCAATTAAAGCAATTGTTGACAAATGCTCCATTTTTAAAAATTGCAGATCCAGACAAAATTTTCATGGTGTGTACATATGCTTGTAAGAGAGGACTTGGTGGAGTCCTTATGCAGGAAGGATAGGTAGCATGCTGCAAGTCACGAAAACTGAATGAGCATGAGAAAAATTATCTGACACATGATCTTGAGTTGGCATCGATCATCCATGCATTGAATATGTGGAGGGACTGTCTTCTTGGCAGGAGGTTTGTACGTATGAGTGATCATAATGGATTGAGGTATCTATTTAACCAACTGAACTTGAATTCCACACAATTTAGATGGTTGGCCACGATCAGTGAGTTCGACTTTGAGATCAGGTATATCAAGGGTAAGGAGAAGAGGATTGAAGATGCTCTTAGTAGGTGAATACATGTGAACCATATAACAACTATGAGTTAATATGGGACAAACTTACATGATCGGATATTACAGGAAGGACAATATGATGATAGGTACATAGAGCTTATGCATAGGTTACAATAGGGCACATGTGTTTAGGATGTGGACTATTGTCTTACAACAGATGGTTTAGTCAGATTTAGGTAAAAGATATATGTGTCGAATCACAATGATCTAAAGAAGACTATATTGTGAGAGTTTCATGCAAAACCATATTTCGGTCACCCAAGTTACCAAAAGACAATGACAACAGTGAAGAAGTTTTACCATTGGACGAATCTAAAGAAGGAAGTGGCAAAGTTTATGGCTAGACCTTTGGATTGTCAACAGGTGAAGTCAGAGTGTAAGCATCTAGGTGGACTACTACATCTGATTCCAATTCCAAAGTTGAATTGGGAGGTCATTTCCATGGATTTCATCATAGTTTTTCTGAGGACATCTAGACAACATGATTCCATCATGGTTGTGGTGGATAGGTTGACTAAGGTAGCGCACTTCATTCCAGTAAAATTTACGTATTTAGCTAGTGATGTGGAACAGGTATTCATCAGAAATGTAGTGAGGTTGCATGGTGTTCCATGAAATATTGTGTTAGATAGGGATGCTAAGTTCACTTCCAAGTTTTGGAAGGAGTTGTTTGCAGATTTGGGGGTAGAGTTTGCCTTCAACACAACTTATCATCCGCAGACAGATGGAAAGATAGATAGGGTCAATAGGATATTGGAGGAAATCTTGAGGATGTATTTGATGCATCAATAGAGTAGATGTGAGGAGTAGCTTCCGTTAGTTGAGTTCACTTATAATAATGGTTATCAGGAGTCATTGAGAATGAGTCTATTTGAGGCACTCTATGGGTAGAGTTGTAATGCTCCCATCAGTTGGAGTTATTTAGTGAACAAGGTATTGATAGGACCATACATGTTGGTAAAGATGGAAAAATAAATGCAGGTAATCAAGGAGAATATAAAGGTAGCACAAGATAGATAGAAAATTTACGCAGATCAAAACAAGTTGTTTAAGGATTTTCAGGTTGGGGAACAAGTGTACTTGTGCGTCAAGCCTAAGAAGAGCTCCTTGAGGATTGGATCATGTGCCAATCTGGCACCTTGGTTTTGTGGAACTTTCAAGATTCTTGAAAGGATTGGACTAGTATCCTATCGACTTGCACTATCTCCAATATTGAAAGTCCATGCTGTTTTCCATGTGTCATTGCTTAAGAAGTATGTTAAATATGTTGATCATGTGATTGATTGGTCTATATTGTAGGTGGAGCCAGATAGAGAATTCCAGCCAGAACCTTAGTGTATATTGCAGAGAAAGTTTCTCATGCTTCGGAACTGAGAAATCAAGTAGGTTAAAGTGTAGTGGAAGCACTTTGGGCCGGATGAAGCTACATGGGAGATGGTGCATCAAATGCGGGCTATGTATCCTTTTCTATTTGTTGGTTGAGTGAATGTTTTTGGTATATGTTTTAGTGTGATGTTTTTGGTATATGTACATATGTATATGAATGTAAATACCACCATGAGTTGTGTTATAAAGATTCAATAAGAGGTATGGGTGTCATGTAGTCATGATTGTCATGTTGTTATGTTTTTCATGTTGCTTTTCTTCTTAGTAGGTTGATCATTGTAAATAATGCATCGAGCTAAGTTATAAAGCTCCATGGGAAGTATGTTTTGCTTTTCAACAATCTTGTTGGTTGTAGGTGTCATTGAACATCGAGGATAATGTTCCCCAAAAGGGGAGGGTTCTGTAACGACCCTAGTCAAAATTCCATGTAATAAAGTTAATAAAGGAAAAATAAATAACCAAGGTCATGGGACATGTATTCCAAGTTGAGTGCCGGGAAAAACATCCGAGTGTGGGTGTTTGTTTGATTTATTATGGTCAAGGAAATTAGAAAAGGCAATGGAAAAGTATTTGAAAAGGAAAAGTGGCATTAATTAGCATTTACTTATGAAAATAAAGGAAATTAGGAGAAAAGGAAGGTGAAAGGTCACAAGTTGCATGCGAGGAGGAAAATGAAGCAAAATAATGTAAAATTGAAGAGTTAGAGGTCTCATTAATAAAAAGGCTTCTAAGGGTCAGTACCTTTTTTCAGTTTAGTTTTGGAGCTCTCTCTCTCTCTCTCACTCTTGGACACTTAGAGTTTTCTTGGAGCACCCTAGCATTGGATCAAGAAAGTAAAAGGAAGGACCAAGAACGAAAAGGAAAGAAAATATCAAGCAAGGAAGAACAACATCTAGTAGCTACAACATGATTATTTGCAAGTATCGATTTGCATGTGTGATTTCCATGCTATATTTTGCATGCATGGTACATTCATGTGTGTATTTGGTTTTCTTGTTGTCATTGGAATGGGTTTTGTTAGGTGTGATAGTGTTCTTTAGTATTTCGTTGCCGATTCCAAATAGCTAGGGTGTGATGGGTTTTTTTGTATTTAGACCAGAGAAGGTGGGGTTGCGGTAAAGCCAGATTTTGTGTGCCTAAGTGGGCAAAGAAATACTCGATTAGTGAATGGCAGGATATACAGTAAAGCCTAGAGCTGTATGCCCTTGATCAGGAATAGGAATCCTTGACTGGTGAATGACGAGAAATACAATAAATCCTAGAGGGTGTAGTCTTGATTAGGCCTAGGAATCCTTGACTGTTGTCTGACGGGATATATGGTAAATCCTAGAGACTAGGAGACAGGAAAATTCCTCACGGTGTAGGTGGAGAAATCTGGTGGCATCCATGCTTGTTTGAGGCCTAGTGATTTGGTGGGGATTGCGGTAAATCACGAGGAAACGTGGTTTGGTTTGGTTTTGAGTTCCACATTCATGCTTGGAATATGGCACACGAGTGATTGGTTGAAAGAAATATTTGGTTCATCCAATCTAAGGTCAGGTGGTTTGTGGAAGTTCCATACTTGGTTGGATTCTTCATTCATTAATAATAACTTATTCTCCTTGGTATTTCATGTGTAAATGTACTAGATTATATGTGGAAGTTATGGCTATTATATCCTTGTTATTTTTGTTGGTTATATGTTGGTTTTATGTTGGTTATGAGTATGTTTTATGACATACTTGATGTATGCTTCTCATCATGTTTTGATTTTCAAATGAATGTACAATGAATACATGACCTAATAGATGAAAATGTAGCTATTATGATATGGCAACAATGCTTCCTTTCAAATTTCAGATAAGTATGAGACCCCCATGTTGAGATCTGTTGTTATGACCTGTAGATTACATATTTGTGACATGTTTGATGAAATGTCTGTCATTGTTAGTAGGGGTCTAGTCAAGTCATTGATCAAGTGTTTTCATTAGTACCTTTGTTTTAGTGTCATTTATAATTTCTGAAGGTTTTGTTGAAGTCTAAAATTGTTTCCTTTTTTACTACCTCTTTCCCTCTCCTTTATCTTTTTGTGACCATTTTTGTAGTAGTCTCAACATACTCAAGGTTATTTCAACTTATAAAAGGTATTAATCATCCATGTTTTAGAATCTATGTTTCTTTATGAATTATAATGAAAACATATCTACAATAACAAAATATTGATCATTCTACAACTAATGTTGAATTCCACATCCATATCCATGATTAGATAGGTTGCAATCCATCAATAAAGGGATGAAAAGTATCTGAAGATGAAAATTGTTCACTACATGGACGACCACCTATTGGCATGACTTGTCAAGATACAAAGATTAGGAGATCTAAGATTTAAACTCTATGTATGACAATGTAGCGGTCAAGCGAAGATAAGTATGAGATCACGACAACATCTGGCAAGTGTACAAAATACCAGTTTAATCACGAGGATATGATTCGAGAATAATCCATCATGATTTTCTCTTTTAGTAGCAAATCACGACGAGATAAAATTCTAATTTAAATATATTTCCTAGATGGAAGAACAATTTCATTTCTTATCCACATAGAACTCTTGAATTAGTTTTAATGAAAATTGTATAAAAGCCATAAGGAAAAACCCAAAAGACAGGTCAAAAATTAAAGTACGCTGTGGTTTATTTACAATGTTGTGAAAAACTGTTTCAAATTAATAGAATCCTTTGTTTTCAATGCGGGGTTGAGAAATTAGTTGAGCAATGATAGACTTACACTCACGGGAGGGCCCCCTAGTGAGTTGTAAGGATAGTTGGTTTTGCTCCTATTTTAATTTACTCATAGTGTAGTAGTTTCATTACTCTGTTATGTTTTAATTCGCTCATAGCATGGTAGTTTTATGAAGTTTTCTCCTTGAATAGTTTTGGTTTAATCCTTTATTGTTTTGATTTCAGAGCGCTCATAAAAAATAAATGACAAAGAGATTTGATATGCATTTTCCTTCCAACAATTTTGTTTTATTACTAAGTTAATTTTGTATATGGTGAAAGAAATGTATTTTAAAATTAATTGTGCACATCAATAATCATTTGGAGTTACAAGTTCTCATTTGATTTTTGCTTCTGTAAGTAGTTTCATTAGCATTCCTTTCTGCAATTGTAGTTAATTTGTTTTCTTTATGTAATTAGAACTTAAGTTTTCTTTATGCAGTTTCCTTTTTTGCAACTGGTGTAGAGGTTCTTTTCTACAAAGTAGTGTTTTCAATTCTGCAAGTAGCATTAAAATCCTTTTCTTACAATTTAGTGTTAGCATTTCCTTTTATGTAAATAGAAATAGGTTTTGAATTATGCAATTAAAAATAGATTTTCAATTCTGCAAGCAATAGATTTCAATTCAGTTAAGTATTTGGGTTTTTGATGTAACTTTGAATATAAATAACTTGTGCATGATTACTCTCTCAAGCTCATTTAAATATTTGTCTATACTTAGAATAATTTCATACTTAGAATAATTCAATCCACAAATATAATTCCCAACATATCTGGTGAACATACACTTCATAAGTACACAAACCTTGGTTGACAATTAATGAAGTAATTTAAGAATAATTAAATTACCCAACATTTTGGCGTCATTGCTGGGGAGGTGTATATAAGATTCCATTTTTGGTTTGTGTTATCACTTAAGAAATGATTTCTAAATTCAGAGCACCAATTCTATTCCAAAGGATTGGTGTTAGCCTTGGTCTAGTCTTTCCATGGTTGCTTTAGTGTCTAAGATCTAGAAAAGAGTCTTGTTGGTATGGTCAAATAGGATCAACACTCCGTTCTTGCCCATCACTGGTCCCACATCACACATTATTTCCATGTGTCAAGCTTGTGTCAAGGTTTACATTTTACATTTGTTCCTAAGTCATAATGCTAGATGGTGGTTAAGTCGCTTTTATGGTTTTTAGAGTCTAAGTCATAGGGTTAGAGTCTCATTTCCATCATCAAATAAAGGTCAACAACCTTGTTTTACACTTTATGGATCTCATATCATGTTTTGAAAGTCATGTGTTTAGCCATTTTGGAAAATTTTTGAAACTTGCTACGAATCCATGTTTTCATAGCACAGACAGTGTAAAAAACCAGTTTTGCGCTACGAAATCATTGAACTAGGAGTTTTCGTAGCGCGCTATGAAACCCCTGAAGCAGCCTGTTTCAGCAAAAAAACTATTTCTACTTGTCAACTTCCAGAAGGTTTCCTGAGCAGCTGAAAACTCAATTTTGAAAACTGAAAGAGGCTTTTATTTCTAACATGCTGAAATACAAAAGCCTCTTTCAGTTTCTTCAAATTCATTCTGAGGTTGGAGGAATTTATGGTTAAACGTGCGCTACGAAACTGCTGAAAGTCAAGCTTTATCTTCTGGTTTTAGCAGTCTTTTTCAAGGTCAGTTTCTGGTTACAGGAAAACATATTTTGGAATTTTGAGGGAGTTTTCTCTTCATAAACTCTCCAGATACAATAACCTATCTCACTTTCTTCATAAGTGTTTCTAGTTGGGAGATAATAAGCTTTCTTTGAGACTCTAATTTCAGAGAACAAATTTTTCCTGTTTGACACGTGTTTTTCAAGGACAGATTCTGGACAGCTAGGGAAGTTTTTTAAAAAGCAAAGAGAGGTTTTTGTTCTAGATGACATGGAATACAAAAACCTCATTCATTTTCATAAAATATGTCATGAGTGATAAGATAAGGGCTCTGTCCCACGTGCCATTTTCAAGGATCCTAAGTCTAAAAACATGGAAACTATTATAGATCTAACCCGGAAATACTATAGATCTGATATGAAAATATAAGATAATGAAAATAAACCCAGAAATAATATGAAATGATTCTTTATTGATATCAAACCCTTAAGGTAAAGCAATAGCATAAATTCACTCCTTAAGGAAGGAGAACACTCCACAAGCCATATGCCTGTTCATACAATAATCCTTGACACTCTTCCTTGACGTGGAGTCTCTAGCCTCTATATAGGCCTCATACATACAATACCATATCATTACCATGGTTCCCTCATACCATCAAACTAATACCATGGGCCCATTACATTATTACTAACTACTTGTGGTCCCTTACATGATATGGGTTAACCACCTTATTTATTACTATGGCCCATCCCATTATTACATTATCACATTGGGTACCTCCCTTGGTACCCCATATTATCCCCCCTAGGTATATAACATTCCACCCCCCTTAACATGTTTCATCCCCGAAACATGAGAAGAACACAAATAATAAGATCTACTCAAAAGAGTAGTCCACTGGTACCATGCACGTGCATCTAGCCATCCAAGAGAGAGGTGAACCCTCAGTCTTGCTGGTGCCTCGCTTGCTTGAGATGGAAGTTGACCGTGGTAGCTCTTCTGTGTGTGTAGTAGGTGGATTTTCGCTCCTCTCTATCTATCCTGCGGGGTTTGTTGTCCATGTGGCTAATTGGTTGCCATCTTGATGGTTGTCTTGTGGGGTGATGTGGGTGATGATATGTTGAAGTTTTAACCCACGGTGTCTTTTTCCTTAATTCACCTTGCTGTGGTGCCTGTTGTGGTGTCTTCTTTTCCAATATGACTTCAACCACTGAGCCCTCATCTGATGTACCTGTAACCTTTTCTGCTTCAGCCTCTGTTTGTATTTGATTGTCGATAATCAAAGGCTCATCAAATGATATGTCAGTCCCTGGAACATCTTTTGCTTCAGCCTCCATGTACTCTACCTGTTTATTGATGGAAATATCCTGTAATGTAATTTTCTTCTTTTTATACTAGAGCTTTAGGAATTTCTTTTGCACATTAATATTGATAGTACCCGCAGATTCCATCCAAGGATATCCCAAAACAACATCCATATTATCCATCTCTGAAGTATAAAAATCACCATGCAACACATACTTATCCATAGAAATCTTCAAATCCTTATACACTTGAACATCCTCATCATCCACCTGTGTGTTTTCAATGTGTTTTGCTGGAACTTGCATTTTTTTGCCAAATTAACATTGATAAAATTATGCTTGCAACTAGGATTTATAGAAACAATGATCTTTTCCTTCTGAATCAATCCATGAACCTTCAATAAGGATATACCAGTATGAAATAGCCTCACATGTTTCTCCTTATCTTGTTTTCTGGCATGAGACCATCTGTCTAAAAGTAATTTTTCAAATTCTTCATCGGGCAGGTTGTAACACTTCGTTTTGTTAAGTAATCCCCACCATGTGGCTGCCTCCTCTCTAAATAGCTCCACTACCCACATTTCCAATTGTTTTTCCATAAGGATTTCTGTTTTTTTATGTATTCTTCAATAGTAGGACCATTATCTTTTCCTGTAAAACCTAGACCCGCCATGAAGAGGGTTTTGAAAAATTCACTTACTTGGCGAAAATTTGAAATTGTCACAGTTTAGTCAATATTGCTCAGAATCCCTATTATGACCTATTTTCAGAAAAGGAACAATCATTCTGCATCTACCCATGTGATAGAAATCTTGATCCAGGCATTGGAATTTCAGATCTGTGCTGCAACTCTCCCGCCGTCACCAAAATTTCTACAAAAAGAGCTGATTTTAAATCAGCTATATCTCCCTCATCCAGACTCCGATTCGACCGATTTTTTTTTGAAATCGGGTATTTTTTCACATAGAATCCAGATCTACAATTAGATTTTGCATATCTTGTACCAGGACGTCCAGATCTGCGTCGCAAACTCGCTGCCCCGAAAAATTGTCTGCAACACCACTGATTTTTAGATCAGTGATATCTCCTTCATCCGGACACCAATTCAGCTGATTTTTTTTTTTGAAATCGGGTATTTTTTCACAAAGAATCTAGATATGCAATTAGATTTTGCAGATATTGCACCAAAACATATAGATCTGATCTGCAAACTCACCGTCTTCGAAATCCTGCAAAAAAAAAATAAAAAAATCAAATCTCCACTTTTGCCCAAGAAAGTGCTATGATACCACTTTTTATAGATCTAACTCGGAAATACTATAGATTTGATATGAAAATATAAGATAATGCAAATAAACCTAGAAATAATATGAAATGATTCTTTATTGATATCAAACCCTTAAGGTAGGGCAACACCATACATTCACTCCTTAAGGAAGGAGAACACTCCACAAGCCATATGCCTGTTCATACAATAATCCTTGACACTCTTCCTTGATGTGGAGTCTCTAGCCTCTATATAGGCCTCATACATACAATACCATGGGTCATTATCATGGTTCCCTCACACCATCAAACTAATACCATACATTATTACTAACTACTTGTGGTCCCTTACATGATATGGGTTAACCACCTTATTTATTACTATGGCCCATCCCATTATTACATTATTACCTTGGGTACCTTCCTTGATACCCCATATTATCCCCCCTAGGTATATAATAGAAACATGTTCCCTAATTTCTAGGGTTTGTCATCAGAAGTCAAGTGACAACGTGGGAGGCTTCATCAAATTCGACTTCATGAGGTTGCAGTTGTCAAAGAATGCATTTAAATGTTTAGATAAGGTTGTTGTAATCATAATAAAGGAGTTACACTCCTAGTTGTATTAGGTCTCTAGCATTGCTAGTTAGCTGTCAAATGCATTTAAAGGTTTGTTTTATGGTTAGAATAGGTGTCACTGATGGCAAATTTGAATTCTCTTGATGAGGGATGATGGAATACTTGTTGTAAATACTATATATAAAGCAAGAGGTCGAATTAGCAAAAGGGTTGGAGACTTTTTGGCTCAACTGCTGCTCTATGTGTAGACTGTGTATATTTTTAACCTAATGCAAATTTCTACTTAGACAACTCAAGATTCATGAAGAGTTCTTGTATGTTCTTGTTTTGATGGCATCTTCCAATACTTACATTGCAGTGGTGTTTACTTATGATACTCATAACTCATCAATGATGCTCTGACTTCCTTCATAGATAAACTAACTATGTTTCACTGTTTTATATTTTCATTTATGCACTTGAACTCTATAATCCCTTGACTTCCATGCTAGGTAGAATGTTTTGCCTTCACTACTTAGGATTCAAAGAGAGTTTTTATGTCATATTGTCTCATGGCTTTCCTCTTTCACTTACTTGCAGTGGTATGAATACATGTTACTTAGAACTCATCAATCATGCTCTAACTTCCTTCATGTATTTATAAACTGTGTTTCCTTGCATTGTATCTTTGTTTTGTTGATGCATAAAAACTCTCTATGCCCTGACTTCATGTTAAGCTGATCTTGCTGTGGTACTAAAACATACTTTGACTCCATAGCCCAATGGTAGCCAGCCTTCATCTTTCAACCTATAAACATATACAATCACAAACCATAGAGTTAGCCATCTATTCATATCTTTAATCCAAATCATTAACCCTTTGAGAGAGCCCTCTCAGGCCGAGGAGGCTAAGCCTTAGCTAGAAGATTGGTTTGAAATAGTTACACCGAGATAGTCTGATCAGCAGCCAATCAGGGTCTTATTTTGGTGACAACATTTTGGTGCATCTGCCGGGAGCCTGAAGTCTATTCATTCCCGAAATCAAGAAGCTAAACTTCTGAAGGTAGCAGAAGCTCAGACATCTTTTTGAGGCTGCAAAACTACCTTGGTGACTCCACATAACAAATTGGAAGGTGACTCCACTGCTAGAGGATCAGTAGCTTGATGAAGTTTCAAAATGAGTTCCATTGCAAGAATGAATGCCAGGTATGCCCCTATGAATCAGTCTCATATCCCTGGTTTTCCAAATCCTATGCCAAAGGTTGATTGGTTAGATGATCTTCCAATATTCAAAGATGAAAAGAAAGACAATGCTTCTCTTCATTTGGTTAGGTTCCATATGCATGTACGCATTCTTAAGGTTCAGTTCCCTGAAGATTGTCTCATGAGGATGTTTATGACCACTTTAGAAGGAAAAGCATGGTCTTGGTATAGAAGCTTGGAAAATGGTTCATTATATTCTCTCATTGATTTGCATGATGTATTCTATGACATGTATAAAGAGTGTCACCCCTCCTTATTGTTGGTCAAAGGTTGTTGTAAACATTCTACGAGTTTTATTCAATATTTGGAGGATTTTTATGATGGTGATGAGTTTATGGATGAAGAAATTTTAGAGGCTCTTCATAACAATACATTTCAACAAAAAGAAGAAATGATAACATCCTATGAAATGCAACATGAAGATCAACAGGGGTTTACTTATGAAAATCATATGATGTCCTCCGAGATTGATGTAGAGATGCAACAAACTTGCTAGTTTTTTGATCATAAAGAGGATAAAAATGATTACAAACACCAAGAAGAAATGCTGGAAGAAATTTTTATAACCCTCAGGCAGAGGAAAAGGTTGTTCATTTTTGTAATTCCTTGCAACAGCTTGCATCAAAGAATGATTTTTATAATGAAGAAAATTACATTGTTTGTGGGCATCATTCAGAAAGGTAGTTGGATAGCATATCAAATAAATTTTGTGTGACTAAAGATCAGTTGTTAGAAGTAACAAGATGTTATGAGGATCATCAAACTAACCATGTGTTTTTGACGCTATAGCTGACTACATGGAAAAGATTTATTGTTCAGGCTTCTAGTTATATTTTCATCTTGAAGAACAGTTACACCTCATGCTGCCTTGGGTATTTCAGTATCTGGTTTATTTTTGCTTCAAGCACAGTCAAGAGATTCAAGTGTCAGATCAGATTAATGACTGGCTTCATTGGAAGTTTCATGTTCCTTGAGCTACAAGTGGAGATTGCAGCTGATAGGTAGGTAGATGCAAATAAGCTTAGGGTAGGTTGACTGAGCATCTATTTCAGTAGGTGCAGTTTGAATTCTTCTTGCAAAAAATCATTAAAGGCTTGAGGAGCAGATTGGGCAGAAGTTCAGAGTTTTATTCTAGAGAATGGATAGTGGCACTGGAGCTACAAGTTCTTAGTGTACCACAGGGGCACACTATCCCAAGTGGAGCCACTGTTATCACTTAAGAAATGATTTCTAAATTCGGAGCATCAGTTCTATTCCAAAGGATTGGTGTTAGCCTTGGTCTAGTCTTTCCATGGTTGCTTTAGTGTCTAAGATCTAGAAAAGAGTCTTTTTGGTATGGTCAAATAGGATCAACACTTCATTCTTGCCCATCACTGGTCCCACATCACACATTATTTCCATGTGTCAAGCTTGTGTCAAGGTTTAAATTTTACATTTGTTCTTAAGTCCTAATGCTAGATGGTGGTTAAGTCGCTTTTATGGGTTTTAGAGTCTAAGTCATAGGGTTAGAGTCTCATTTCCACGTTTTCGTAGCGCAGATAATGTAAAAAACCAGTTTTGCGCTACGAAATCACTGAACTAGGAGTTTTCGTAGCGCGCTACAAAACCCCTGAAGCAGCGTGTTTTAGCAAAAAAATTGTTTCTACTAGTCAACTTATAGAAGGTCTCCTGAGCCGCTGAAAACTTAATTTTGAAAAATGAAAGAGGTTTTTCTTCCCAACATTCTAAAATACAAAAACCTCTTTCATTTTCTTCCAATTCGTTCTGAGGTGGGAGTAATTTATGGTTAAACTTTCACTACGAAATTGCTGAAAGTCAAGCTTTGTCTTCTAGTTTTAGCAATATTTTTCAAGATCAGTTTATGGTTACAGAAAAACATATTTTGGAATTATGAGGGAGGTTTCTCTTCGTAAAATCTCCAGCTACAATAACCTATCTCATTTTCTTCATAAGTGTTTTCAGTTGGGAGATAATAAGCTTTCTTTGAGACCATAATTTCAGAGAACGAATTTTTCCTGTTTGACACGTGTTTTTCAAGGACAGATTCTGGACAGTTGGGGAAGTGTTTTAGAAAAAAGAGAGATGTTTTTGTTCTATACAGCATGGAATAAAAAAACCTCCTTCAGTTTCATAAAATATGTCACGAGTGAGAAGATAAAGGCTCTGTCCCACGTGCCATTTTCAAGGATCCTAAGCCTAAAAACAGGGAAACATGTTCCCTAATTTCTAGGGTTTGTCATCAGCAGTCAAGTGACAACGTGGGAGGCTTCATCAAATTCGACTTCATGAGGTTGCAGCTGTCAAAGGATGCATTTAAATGTTTAGGTAAGGTTTTTGTAACCATAATAAGGAGTTACACTCCTAGTTGTATTAGGTCTCTAGGACTGCTAGTTAGCTGTCAAATGCATTTAAAGGTTTGTTTTATGTTTAGAATAGGTGTCTCTAATGGAAAATTCGAATTCTCTTGATGAGGGATGATGGAATACATGTTGTAAATGCTATATATAAAGCAAGAGGTCGAATTAGCAAAAGGGTTGGAGACTTTTTGGCTCAGCTGCTGCTCTATGTGCAGACTGTGTATATTTTTAACCTAATGCAGATTTCTACTTAGACAACTCAAGATTCATGAAGAGTTCTTGTATGTTCTTGTTTTGATGGCATCTTCCAGTACTTACATTGCAGTGGTGTTTACTTATGATAATCAGAACTCATCAATGATGCTCTGACTTCCTTCATAGATAAACTAACTATGTTTCACTCTTTCATATTTTCATTTCTGCACTTGAACTCTATAATGCCTTGACTTCCATGCTAGGTAGAATGTTTTGGCTTCACTACTTAGGATTCAAAGAGAGTTTTTAATGTCATATTGTCTCATGGCTTTCCTCTTTCACTTACTTGCAGTGGTATGAATACATGTTACTTAGAACTCATCAATCATGCTCTAACTTCCTTCATGTATTTATAAACTGTGTTTCCTTGCATTGTATCTTTGTTTTGTTGATGCATAAAAACTCTCTATGCCCTGAATTCATGTTAAGCTAATATTGCTGTGGTACTAAAACATAATTTGACTCCATAGCCCAATGGTAGCCAACCTTCATCTTTCAACCTATAAACATATACAATCACAAACCATAAAGTTAGCCATCTATTCATATCTTTAATCCAAATCATTAACCCTTTGAGAGAGCCCTCTCAGGCCGAGGAGGCTAAGCCTTAGCTAAAAGATTGGTTTGAAATAGTTACACCGAGATTTAACCTTAAGGATGAAGTATTTAAGATGATGTAGATAGAGGATGAAAGCCTTTAAGACCTAGTTGAAAGACTTGCTCACAATATTAAAAGGGCTAAGATGCATAATTTAGATGATGAAACATTAAAAGCTCTTTTGTTAAAATCCATTAGAGATGGATTTACCTTCTCAATTTAATGGGCAAGGGATAAGTTTATCAACTTTCATTTGGAGAAATTTGTGCTTTGTGTAAGCATATTTCAAGGGGTAAGGCTAGAACTGGTAAAAATCCAAGAGATCCTATGATGTCCAGAATTAGTAAAACTACAATAGGAAATTTTCTTGATAATTTCAAAACGGATATCCTTGGGAGTCTTAGTGAATAACTATATACCCTTAAGATAAAAAACAAACAAAAAGTCGAGAGTGCTCCATTACCTATTTTCTATCCGAAATGTAGGAAGAAACATTCCTTGGGAGAATGTCCCCTTGATAATATAGAAATTTGTGTCATATGTGATGAAAATCATAATACAAAGGAATGCCCCTCAATACCTGGTCTTAAAGTTGTTTTTCAAGATGAGTCTGGAACAAGCCAAGCTGAATCACCCCATTTTATCAGTAAAAGACCATTTATCACTCTAATTCATGATTGTGTGGAAGTATAGATGGATGGATTCACTGTGTATGGAGATAATTTTGAAGAAGCCATTGAAAATTTGGAAAAAGTTCTTATTAGATGTAAAGAGGAAAACATTAATATAAGCCATGAGAAATGTTTATGATGTTCAATGAAGGGATTGTTTTAGTTCGCCATATTTCAATTGATAGAATTAAATAGGATACATCTAAAGTAGAAATAATTTCCAAAATTTCAATTCCTGTTTGTCAAAAAGATGTTAAAATTTTTCTCAGTTTTACTGGATATTATAGAAGATTCATAGAAAATTTCTCAAAAATAGTCTCTCCACTTTTCAAACTCCTTAAAAAGGATTGTGAATTTGTTTGGAATTCTGACTATCAAAAATCATTTGAGACTTTGAAACAAAAGATTATTGAAGCACCATTTCTAAGAGGACCTAAGTGGTCTCTTCCTTTCCACATTTCTATTGATGCTTCAGATATAACTCTAGGAGCTGTGTTGCGACAAAAAGATTTAAATCCTTATGTTATTTATTATACAAGCAAAAATTTGATTCCAACAGAGTTAAATTACACTGTACCAAAAAAGGAGTTTTTAGTTGTCGCGCATGCCATTAATAAGTTTCATCATTATATCATTGGTTATGAAACTTTCATTCATACATATCATTTCTCCATTAAATATCTAATGAACAAACCAATTACTAATTGTAGAATTACAAGATGGTTGCTATTGTTACAAGAATTCAACATTATTTTTCTTGATAGACCAGGAAAAGAAAATACAGTTACTGATCTTCTTTCTAGAATGTAGAATAATAATGATGCTGTTCCTATAAAAGATAAATTTATGTTATAGAGGCTACAACCATCCTCCAAAATTTTGCCCATGCTTTTTTTTTGGAGCCTCCCTTCTAAATTACAGTAGCTCATCTTGCATTGACCCATGTACTTGTGCTTTGATTGAGCCTCATCTTTGCATCATGGCTTGTATTTTCTCACTTTGTTTACTATTTAACCCACAAGCCAATCTCTTAACTTGGTTTCCACCCAGTTTCGAGCTTTCCATAGAGAACTGTGCAATCCCAGAGAGAAACCAACCTTGCTCTTGGGAATTGTGCAGTTCAAGCTAACAGTGAGTCTTCAACTCCAAAATTGCATAAAGCTAGTTGAAAACAAAACTTCAGCTTGGAAATTGCGTATAGCATGAGAGGCAGCCCAGAGCCACTCAAACCAGAAATTGTGCAAAATCCCCTTGCCTAGAAGTTTCTCAGTGCATGAGCCAGTGAGTTGCACAGTCCTTCCCAGAACTGTGCAATCTCTCCAGGCAATGCATGGCAACTTTTCGTGAAAAAAAAAAAAAAAACAAAAAGAAAAAAGCATCGCTAGAAAATGGGGATATATTTTTAGCAGTCCAAAGGAGGCACTTGAGTTATTTTGGAAACTGCTACCAAGTGTCATTTTTTCCTTGATTTTTGGCCTTTGCATCATAAAACCTAAATCGACCAAATCTATTTAATGGAAACTGCCAGAGCTTATTTTCACATTCGATCTTGGAGATTTGGAATTCCTGAGGAGATCAAGGAACATTCAGTGTGATCGTTGTGGCTTTCCGAGTAAGTCTTGCTTTTCTAGTCTTTTGTCAAATTTTCTGTTGCTTTTGCTTGTTTAGCTTGTAAAAGTGTTGTTTTAAGTTTTGCATTTCCTTTCACAAGTGTTGCATGCATTATTGAGTTTTTTTCACTAACAATCGTCGTTGCGATGAGTCTCTCCACTTGCTTCATTTCCCTTCAGTTTGTTTGATTCCTGCACTTGTTTCACTTGCATGGATCATAATTAAGTTAGATCTACACACAACATCTCACCATCCTTCAGGTCTGATAATTTTCACACTCCCCTTAGGCAGATATGGGCTTCCGTTTCCTGGATCTCAATTTCCCTTGCAAGCACTTTGCATTCTAGGAGCTCAAGGCCTCTTCCTTGGCTTCTGGAACTATGCAAAGGTAGCCCTGGCCTGGGTTTAACTGCGCTCTACATAGTTCCAGGAGCCAACCTCTTAGTCTTGGCCACTTGGACTGTGCAATGTGTAGCCTCTTCTGGAATGTGCCCAGTTTGACTGCACATTTCATAGTTCCAGCCAACAAGCATCCCCCACTCACTGCTGGGACTACACAGTTCCAACAGGTAGCCAGTCACCTATGTGAACTAGAATTGTGCAATCCCTCCCATAATTAGCCCAGTTTTTTGCTTGATCTGATATTGAAGTTTATTTTGGTTTTAAGCTAACATTTGCATGCCATGAGTGTCCTCTCTGTCTCGAGGTCTAGCAATTGTTGAGCATCTCTCTCACAGTTACAATTAACATGGCTTCCAAGAGAGCTGCACGAAATGAAACTTTCGAGACTAGTACCAGGGAAAGCAGTTGAGCAGGTGTTAGTTAACTTGCCAGTTTATCTAGACACTTAGTTGTTCATTGAGAAGGGAACCAAGTTGACATGGCAGCAGATCAAGGACACTTTTATAGAGGACTTCAAGGAAGACTTGGAGGATCAACATGTTTATATCAGTATCCAACGATTAGGCTTTTACAAGGTTGCATGCAGGTACCCTGCCTTCCCTTGTGTGAGAATTATCAGCTGGATTGTCTCACACGGAGATCCAGAGACTATGATATTGAGAAATTCCAACAAGATAGAGCTTGCCACCTTCAGGACAAAGAACTATCATCAAATGTATCATTTACCTCAATCGACGAGGTGCATGGACACAGTTTATATGCCACCAAAAACCAGGTGAATATGAGAGATATATTCAAGCATTGGGTGAAAGATATGTCAAAGTGCAGAAAAACACCCAATCATGTTTATAAGACCAAGTCACTTAGGAAGGCCTACCAATTATTGATCATTTTTGCATGCCAAATATAAGATTAAGAAAGCATTGAGACCTTTCCTAAAGGTTGGGTAGTTGTGTTGGACCACTTGGTGAATGATGGAAGGCCATTCAATTGGTCAGACTTGTTGGCTTATCAGTTGAAATTCGATGTGACTAAAGCCCAAAATTCACCCAAGGATGAGAAAGCGAAATTCTATATGTCCACATACTTACTGGATGCAATCTGTGCCCAACAACAGTTTCCTGGTATGAGCTGGACATGGACACCGAAAGAGACTGTCCTCAACATCTATTGCAAGTTTCTTTTAGATTGCAGCTACTAAGGATTAATGGTAAGGCTGACTAACCATTTCATCATCCTATTGTACAAGCTGATCTTTGACCATGATCCACCTTTCATGTCCCAAGAAGTGATGGAGGCGATACTTAACATTGCAGATTGGTATGCCTCACTTGGTGGCACCTTCATTAGAATGTTTGGCGAAGAGAAGCCTTCGCATGTTTTACCAAGGTATGGCATAAAAAATTTGGTCATGCAAGAGGTCTCATATCACCTCTCCACAGGGCTATCATCAGGACTTCATAGGAAGAAGAAGGCACCATGGCCCGCTATTCCTTTGTAGATCAGATTATACGAGATTAAGAGCTTGAAATATGCGGATGCCGAAGCTAACGAGATATTGAATTTTGAGTTTGGAACCAAGGACTTTAATTCATATGATCCATGTGGTATTTGCAATAACCAATGTGTGAAGGTGTACTATCCATGGATCCACAAGACATTTCACTGGCATGATGAGGACCCTTGGAGATAGTGTTACAATGACTGCAAGCTCCACGAGACAATCAATATAGACACAACTTGGAAGGCTACTCTGTAGGCAGTAGTAGCACCGTAAGAAACAACAACAATAACAATAAGAAACAACCCAGCGTAGGACAAGGGCATGAGGAAGATTTCCGAGAACCCAGAGGTAGAGAAAAGATACAAATTAAGAGTAGATCTTATCATTGAGAAAGCAGCTTTGGCAGCAGAGGCAAAGAGGGAGTAGTGAATAAAGAAGGCAAAATGAAGGAAGAAAGAAAAGCAAAGGCTAGAGGAAGCAGAACGAAAGTTGTAGGAAACAGAGAATAAGTTGAAGGAAGAGCAAGAGCTGAGAAGGAGAGAAAGGGAAGAGAAGCAGAAATAGGAGAAAGAAGAAAGGCAAGGTGTGATGTTAGAGCAAACATCACCCATATGTTCTCAAATCTCTTGAGAACTTTTATGGTATCTTTCTTCATTACTGTTTTTAATTTATTGAAGATGAATTTGAAAGGAAATTTTTGCAGGGAAGATTTCAATATCTTGTTCAAATCTCTGAGAATCGGTACAAGTTAGAAACTTTCGACTTTCTTCCAACATACCTCAGTGTTAGAGATTCAACATCTAAGACAAATGAGATTGTTGTCCCAAGTGACCTCCCATCCCCTTCTTATCAATCATCTCTAGCTCCACAGGTCGAGGTGGGAGAATTTTTGAATCCACCTATTGATTTGTCACCATCTCCTCCTACCTCACCTGCTTAGGATTTCTACGTAGATGTGGATTGCAAGTTTGATGGTTGTCATGTGGTCTCGTCCTCTTAGCCCTTGTCCTTTGGTTCCTTAGATTCTCCATATTTTGGTGTGTTGTGTTCATCTGTTCCGGATTCCACATGTGATGTTCACGAGGAGCAAGTTTTGGATGGAGTTGGTGTTGAACAACCAACTTGCGCTATCATTTTTGATGAGTATGTGTGGGATTTTGAACAAGAATCTGCGACGAAGGATGACCTCCTTATGCCCTCACCTTGTCTTCTTTATCCTAATATCTTCCACAATTCTACCATTTCTGTTCCATCTTATGAAAATTAGTTCCAAAATTTTCCACTTTCAATCATTCACAGAACACGTGGGATGTCAATCTTTCATTTGATTGCACAAAGGACAAATCTTTCTTCCTGAATCCACCCAATCTCTAATATTTCATTTCCGAAAACTTAGAGGGTGAAATTTCGTGTTTTTCATCACCCCCTCTTTATGATTCGTCAAATCATGAGGATGTCATTGTTTGTCTTGAATTTTCTGATCATAGCTGCCATGATTTTTTCACTCATTCATTCGATCATGGTTCTGATTCATCTACTATCGATCTTTCTAATCCACTAGTCTTTGATGATCCATCTTCTAATGAAGTGAAAACTACTCAAGTTGTTGAGACACTTTAGCCTGAGCTGATGGTTATGTTAGGTTCTCGTGGCGTTGAGGTTAGTTCCACTTATGATTATAAATCTGTTGAATCTCCCCAGGCTCCTGATCACTCTCTTATTCACTCTAAAAATCAATCCATTTCACAGTTTTAGCATCCTCCACCAGAATCACACGATCCTATTGCTCATGCATTGGAGGAGTCATACGTAGCAAGCACTATTGCAAAACAAAAGTTTTATTCTTTCTTCATGTTTTCTGATTTTCCAAGTTCGAAGGTGTGTACGTGATTATCTTCCACACATAATGTGATAGGACATCGTAATACATCTACAGAGTGCCTTTCATATGCTTTCATTTTTTCTTTTCTTCGGATGCATTCAAGCTTCAAACAATTTGGTTTTCATTGTTTTATCTTTCTCATCTATTGGTATGCTAGAAGATCTTTCTTGTCAATCATGTTGTCGCCTACATGGGTCAACTAATGTGCCGGTCGCTGCATTGGAAATATCACTTCACGTGAGTTGGCCCATGATTTTCTTAGCTTAGGAGTAGGAGTAGTGTTTTCTTTATTGTTTTGTTTCTTGATTTACTTACTTTTTTTTTCTTTTTCTTGCTTCTTTCCTTTTCTTGTTCACTTTTGCACCCGTAGGTTAGTTTCCACATTAAAACCATGTTTGGCTCCTTAAGAAAAGCATGGTGAAATCCAAGAGGAACTTGTACATCTATTAATGTTCAGTTATCTGTCTATTCCATCTCTTTATGAGACTCTTACGCTTCTTGTAGTCAATGATAGCCCGATGGAAAATACGTTTCTTTCAGAGAGATTCATGGGAAATCATAATGCTTGCACTTTTAACTAGTATCACCTACTCTAATCGGTTTTCTATATTTGGTTAACCCTTGTCAACCCAGTCAAGTAGAGGTAGGAGAGGGGGAAAACATTAACAAGTATGTCAGAGGTATATGTAAAAATCCTTGTATGAAGGGACAACCTCTTCTACTCTCAATAAGTTAGGATCCCTCTTCCACCTCATGAAATAAATAAGTGCCTATGCACAGTTCTTTGAAAAATGAAAAAAATAAAATAAAGGTGAAAGAAGAGAAAGGGTTATTGCACAAAGAGGTGAAGCAAGTAACTCTGCTAGGGTACTGTCTAGGCTCGTTGGTAGCAGAACAATACTTGTGTCCCTGAAGTGACTCCGTCGGGGTACTGTCCAAGGCTTCTGGCAGCTGAGAAACACCAGAGATGAAACTAAAACTCTGACAAGATATATTACTTGTGCATTTATATATCCCTCATCCCAAATTGAAACAAATTAGTTTGAATTGGCTTGGCATGTGTGATGCCGATAAAGAGAATGGTAGGGACTACATTTTTAACTCAAGCTAGTGAAGAAGCTATGATAATTGAAGAATTGAAAAATACTTTCAGAAGAGTTAGACTCACTTTAAATGAGATAATGTCCATACAAAGAGCCGAAGTTATACCAGTCTATCGCCAATGTTGTAGCGGCTACAACCACCCTCCAAAATTTTTTCCATGCTTCGTTTTGGAGCCTCCCTTCTAAATTACAGCAACTCATCTTGCATTGACCCAGGTACTTGTGCTTTGATAGAGCCTCATATTTGCATCATGGCCTTTGTTTTCTCACTTGGTTTCTTGTTCAACCCACAAGCCGATATCTTAACTTGGTTTCCACCCAGTTCTAGACTTGCCTTAGAGAGTTGTGCAATCCTTGAGGGAAACCAACCTTGATCTCAGGATTTGTGCAGTTCAAGATGACAATTATCCTTCAGCTCCAAAATTGCTCAAAGATAGTTGATAGCCAGCCTTCAGCCATGAAATTGTGCAATGCATGAGAGGCAGCCCAGAACCACTCAACCTAGAAATTGCAGAAGCCTCTTGCTCAAAATATTTTCAATGCATGAGCTAGTGAGTTACCGAATCCTTCCCAGAACTGCACAATCTATCCAAGAAATGCATGACAACTTTTCCTGAAAAAAGAATAAAAGAAAAAAGTAAAAATCATCCCTAGAAAATAGGGATCTATTTTTAGCAGTCCGAAGGAGGCACTTGAATTATTTTGGAAACTGCTGCTAAGCGTTGCGTTTTCCTTAATTTTTTTCCTTCATTTCATAAACCCTAAATTGTCCAAATCTATTTAATAGATGTTGCCATAGCTCATTTTCACATTTGACCTTAGATCTCTGGCATTCCCAAGGAGATAAGGGAACATTCAGTGTGATTGTCGTTGCTTTTCTGGGTAGGTCTTGCTTTTCTAGTCTTTTGTTGCTTTTTCTATCACTTGTGCTTGTTTAGCTTGTGAGTGTTTTGTTCCACTTGTTTTTGTTGAATGACTATTAGCATTTTAACTTGTTTGATCTTGTAGAAGTGTTGTTTTAAGTTTTGCATTGCCTTTCCCAAGTGTTTCATGCTACCCATTTTTGGCACTAACGGTCGTAGTTGTGACGACTCTCTCCACTTGATTCATTTTCCTTCAACTTGATTGATTCCTGCACTTATTTCACTTGCATGCATCATCATTTAGTTAGATATGCACTCAGTATCTCACCATCCTTAAGATCTTTCCATTTTCACACTCCCCTTGGGTAGATTTGGGCTTCCCTTGCCCATATCTCTCTTTCCCTTGCAAGGACTGGGTATTCTGGGAGATCAAGGCCTCTGTATTAGCTCTTGGAAGTGCACAGAGGCTGCCCTGGCCTAGCTCCAACTGCACACTGTGTAGTTCTAGGAGCTAGCGTCCTAGTCCTGACCACTGGGATTGCATAATGCACAACCTCTTCTGGTTTGTGCCCAGAACTACGCATTGCATAGTTCCAGTTAGCAAGCCTCCCCCACTTACTGCTAGGACTACGTAGTGCGTAGTTCTAGCAGGTATCCAATCATCTATGTGAACCATAATTGTGCAATCCCTCCCAACATTAGCCCGGTTTGTTTCTTGATCTGATCTTGAAGTTGCTTTTGACTTTAAGCTAACATTTGCATGCCATGAGTGTCCTCTCCGTCTCCAGGTCTAGAAATTTTTGAACAGCTCTTTAGCAGTTACAGTTAACATGGATTCCAAGAGAGTCGTATCAAAGGAAACTGTCAAGAGTAATATTGTGGAAGCATTTGAGCTGGTGTTAGTTAACTTGCTAGTTTATCCAGACATGCAACTGTTCATTGAGAAGGGCACCAAGTTGACATGGAAGCAGATCAAGGATACTTTTGCAAAGGACTTCAAGGAAAACTTAAAGGACTGGAAGGTTTATATCAGTATGCAACGCTAAGCATTTACAAGGTTGCATGCAGGTACCCCGCCTTCCCAAGTGCGAACATTATCAATTGAATTGTCTCACACACAGATCCAGAGACTATGACATGAAGTAGTGCCAACGTAATTGAGATTTCCACCTTTAGGTCGTAGAACTATAATCAAATGTATCATCTACCACAACCGGCGAGGCACATGGACACAATTTTATATGCCTCCCACAACTAGATGAACACGAGAGATATAGTCAAGCGTTGTGTGAAAGAGCTGTCAAAGTTCAGACAAACACCCAATCATGTTTTTAAGACCAAGTTACTCGGAAGGCCTACTAGCTCTTGATCAAATTTGCATGCCGAATATAGGTTCAAGAAAGCACTGAGACCTTTCCTGAAGGTTGGGTAGTTGTGTTGGACCAGTTGGTGAATGATGGAAGACCATTCAATTGGTTAAACTTGTTGGCTTATCAGTTGAAAGTCCATGTGACTAACACCCAAAATCCACCCAAGGATGAGCAAGTGATCATTAGGGAAATTTTGAGGTCTAAAATGGGTCTCCTAATGAAATTATAAAATAATAGTGGAAATAATAAAATAATATTAGATTACATCATCAAATTTTAGAGGGTAAAAAGAAAAAACTATTTTTTCAACTCGTATTTTCAACTTATTTGCTTATGGGTTTACTCAAATTTCATGTAGAAACACTCATTGGATGCAAAATTTGATTCCTCATCAAAGGAGTACCCATGTTGCATACTTTGGATGGACCTTGCTACAAAAAAATGAGAAATACATGAAAAATGTGATTGCAATCACATTTTTTCATGTATTTCTCATTTTTCGTGTAGTAGGGTCCATCGAAAGTATGAAACATGGGTACTCCTTGGATGAGGAATTAAATTTTACATCCAACGAGTAATCTTGCTCAAAATTTGAGTAAAACTGTAAGGAGATAAGTTGAAAATACGAGTTGAAAAAGTAGTTTTATTATTTTATTAATTTTTAATCTTTTTACTTTTTTACTCAAAAAATGGTGAATCATCCCCCATGGTTGACATCATCATCTTGAATCCTATTGGTTCTTATAAATTTTATTTCGGTTGTACATTTTTCTTAGGAGGCCCATTTTAGAGCTCAAAGTTCCCTTAAAAATTCTAAATGTCCGCATACTTACTGGATGTAATCTATGCCAAGCAACAGTTTCCTGGCATGAGCTAGACATGGACACTGAAAGAGACTCTTGTCAACATCTATTCCAAGTTTTTTTCTACTGAAGCTACCAAGGAGTAATGGCAAGGATGAATGACCATTTCATCATCCCATTGTACAAGCCGATCTTTTAGCAAGATCCACCTTGCATGTCCAAAGAAGTGATGGAGGCGATACTTAACATTGCAGATTGGTATGCCTCACCCGATGGCACCTTTATCAAAGTATTTGGTAGAGAGAATCCTCCGCATGTTCTACCAAGGTATGCTACAGACAAGCTGGCCATGCAAGAGGTCTCATATCACCTTTTCATAGGGTTATCAACAGGGCTGCATAGGAAGAAGAAGGCACCATGGCCCACTCTTCCTTTGCAGATCGGATCATACGGGATTAAGAGCTTGAGAGATGCAGATATCGGAGCTAAGGAGATATTGAAATTCGAGTTAGGCACCAAGGAATTTAATATTTATTATCCCCACGGTATTTGCAAGAACCACTTTGTGAAGTTGTATTATACATGAATCCATGAGACATTTTGTTGGATTGAGGAGGACCCTTGGAGATAATGTTATAATGACTCCAAGCTCCACGAGCCAGTCAGTATAGCCATAGCCATAGCCATAGCTTGGAAGGCTGCTCTACAAGCATCAACAACACAGATAGTAACAACAACAAAAACAATAAGCAACAACCCACCACAAGAGGAATATTTTCGAGAACCCAGAGGTAGAGCAAAGCTACAAGATGAGAGCATATCCAATCACTTAGAAAGAAACTTTGGTAGTGGAGGCAAAGAGGAAGCAGTGAATAAAGAGGGAAAAGAGAAGGAAGAAAGAAAAGCAAAGGCTAGAGGAAGTAGAACAGAAGTTTTAGGAAACATAGAAGAAGTTGAAGGAAGAGAAAGAGCTAAGAAGGAGAGAAAGGGAAGACAAACAGAAATAGGAGGAAGAAGAAAGGTAAGGCATGATAACAGAGAAAACAAGGCCCATACGGGTTGAGGATTCAGAAAATCCAACAACTAAAGAAGAGGGTGAAAAGATGTAGGATTGGGAGCTTTCTAAAAAAATTGAAGTGACGGACATGGAGTTGGGGAATGAGCCACAAAATGAAGACACCGGTCTTATGCTGAGAGCACCCGAGGTCACCTCTCAGTCTCCACCACCTACAGTGTTAGAAGCAGTCCTGACCGAGCAAGGAGAGGTTGTTATCTTTGATGATGACCCAATTATCGATGTGAACAATATTTCATTTGATGATTTGTAGAAGAATATTGTACAGGCGTGGAGGAAACACTTTCCCGATAATCACTCGTCACCTACATTCAGGAAGGAAAGGATGACAGTGTCAGATGTCAGAAAGGATCTACCTTCCATTTTCGATGCCATCTTAGCCTATGCAGGAGCCACGAGCTTGAATGTTAAGTTCCTATTGGCCGAGAATGAACAAATGGCAAAGAACTTGTAGGCAACCAAGAAAGAGGTAGAACAACTCAGAGAGCAGAGTGTAGTTTCCACATTGGAAAAGATGAGGAAAGCGATACTTGATGAAGTATACACACTTGAGACTACCATGTGAAAGCTCTTTGACATATTTTTCACCATGCATAAAGAAGTTATCCATGTGCATGGCTTACAATAATGGAGCAAAAATTTTGTTCAAACTCTCAGGAACATACATGCTGCCATCGCCCATGTGCAAGAGTGGACAATGCAGTACAAAGGGGCCCCGCTTCACTTGCCAAAGATGATGAAGCCTCAGGAAGAGTTGGAGAAAGTGAAGGTCCATATGTTGATCCAAAACTATGAGCAACTCACCCCATTCATCACCAACACACATGCCTCATATGCACAATTGTACAAGAGTTTGGATGTCATGGTGAGAACGCACATGATCCCTTCAATCGGTTCCCTCACCAAGGTTAAACAAAAGAACCACGTCTGGCTAGGTATCGACAAGTACATGGAGCAGCTAAGGTGAGAGGCCACTAGGGATGACTTGGAGCTCAACGCACATAACATGCAGAAGTACATTGGTTGTCCCGTAATGGTCAACACCATGCTACACATGCTTTAGCATGAGTTGGATACATGTTCCAAGACCATATACCGAGATTCTATGGAAGCAATATTCTGCTATCAGAAAGACACCATCAAGCAGTTTGGGGACATCATCGTAGGGTACCAAGCTTGACATGAGTACGTGACCTAGAAGCACCAACTGAAGGTTGTTGAGTTGGTCTTTCCCCAAACTTCAAATTCATAGTGTTTTGTCTTGTTAGACCATCTCTAGCCTATTTTGTCTCACATGGGTACATGTGGAAAATGTAATATTATTTGTAAATAAGTTTTAAGTGAAATTCCAAGTGTCATTAGAGGAATGTGAAAGGTCATCATGTTATGTAATGAGATATTTGTAAATAAGTTGAAGAGTCATGAGGGTAGTCAAAGATTCACAATGATCCAGGTGGATATTGGTGGCTACCCTCCTATTCCACCTAGACCCCCTAGTCAGTTTCACATGTTTCCTTAATTGTAGCACAATTTACTATTTTTGTTAGTTTTTTGGGTCTTGAACTTCGAAAGCTGTTTTGAAGCCCTAAACGATATATTTTTTAGAAAAATGCCTTTAGTGATTTCTAAGGAAATCACATCAACAGCTGTAGTCCTAAGAGAGATCTTTCCAACGAGGTATCATATGCATCAAATAAAGATAATATGACCAAGTTACGACTGTGGGAAGTTGGCTGCCCAAATAACCCCAACAAGGCCCATAAACTCTTGGTGTTACATCTCCTCGAGTTAGGGTTTTGGTTGTTTAGGGTTTTCTCTTATTGTTTAATAATAAAAATGCCCTTAAGCCTAATTGCAACTTAGTTTAGAGGCATGTAGCCACCACATCTCTTCTTAGAGATAAACTACAATCGCCCGAGATAGTCTTATTTCCATTCTATTTGTTAACATACTTCAGTATTTGAGATTAATGAAATGAAGTGTTATTTATGCTGCATCTCTATATTTATGGTTATATCTATAATTTGTTGCGTTCTTGTTTAAATCTGGATCAGTGGTATAAAAGCGGTATGCTCTTTCTCTGTTTTTCTTTCCATGTCCCTAACGAGGTCGGGATATAAGGAGTTAGCGATTGAACTGGTCGAACCTTTACATGAACAACCTAGAAAATCACGATGGTCTCCTGTGGTGGATGAAAAGAAAGATGAGGGGGAAGGAGATCCTATAAAAATCTTGCTCGAAGAAGCCCTCGAGCAACAAAGGAACACAATGATAGACAACTTTTCCTAGATCCTTTAGTGGCTACCCAGGGGTGACACATCTCCTTCCAACAACTACTATGGAAATACCACACCCTTTAAGGTAGAAGTTAACTTTGAAATTCCCATATTTGAGGGTCAGATAGATGCAGATGCCGTAGATAAATGGTTAAATCTTCTAGAAGGATATTTTTTTGTTCATGATTTTTCCAATCGGGAAAAGATCACTTTTTCACTTCTCAAATCCACCCCCCACATCAAGGACTGGTTGGAAACCTACTGCGAGCAGAAGGATTAAAGTACGATCTCATTGTTTTAAGCTGCACCCACTTCGAATTCATTCCAGGATTCGATCAAGGAGTAGTACTACCCTGTTGGAAGCTATGAATATAAATACACAAAGTGGACCACGCTGCGGCAAGGAAGGGACCAAGACATGCCAGAGTTTATGTTATAGACATTTTTGGGCACTGCAACCCTAAGCATAAAATGTCCATAAACCAAGGGCTCCTAAGTCCCTAAAAGTGTTGTTCTAACCCCTAAAGGAACAAGGTCAACTGATTACAACTTCTCCCAGAAGTTCTCCATGAAAAACTGCTCAGAACTGGTCAAAACAGGATCATTTCACCTGCTCCATAGGCAAAGTGCGTTGCATCTCACCTAAGTACACTCTGTGGGTGCATTGCATTTCAAAAAACCCTTCTATGGGGTGTGATGGGTGAGAAGTAACAAATGGCAGTGTCAATCCGCGAGGTGGAGAGGCATGGAATCTTCCAGAAACTTCTCCTGTGACACCTGCCTCTCTGAATTCGACCAAGGATGAGTAAGAGATCATCAATCTCCAAGTGGAAGCAAGAAATATCATAGGGAAGACACTAATCAAATCACAAGCTGACTCATCTCCCTTACAGATATCTATATATGGATCCCTCATCCCAGAGATCCAGAGGCTGGAATTTTGCATCTTGTAAGGAATTGCTATTGGTTTCTTGAGACAACATCATAGTGTTGGGTGATCTAAGCTTTGTATGAGGTGAAGAAGGGCTTACTTGCTGGGAGGATGATGCTGGGTCAGAACAACTGGTTGTAACTCCCTTGGCTCTTTCTTGATTATCAATAAAAGCTATTCAAGTTTTCCTCCATACTCTTGTGTCATTTATGTTTTATGCATTCGTATGGTCAATTTACATCTGATCCTAGATTGTTTATGATTATAGATCCATGTTCTTGTATAGTGTTATGCTACTCTGATTCTACAGGTACTCTGTGAAGTTGGGCGTACAAGGAAGCAAGTAGCAAAGGACTATCAGAAGAGAGAGGAATCGAACTAGGAGCCAAGCACAAGACAGAGGTTGGTCTCCTTTGTTCTTCTCTCATCTATATTTCATAAAGGAAAAACGAAAGTAGCTTTACTTTGTTTGTTTCTAAGGTAGCTACCACACCTTAGTGGGATTAGCAGTTCTGCATAGACACTTTTCCTTGTAACAGTTTACCAATATTTTTCATACCCTTCGCACAAAATTGGGTATCAAGGATTCTGAGCAACATTTGGTACTCAAATACCCCGACTTCCTACATAGGTACATCTAGGATGAGATGGAGTTCCTGGACATCTCCTCACTTTGCACGACGTAACGATACGTTTTCAATATTGAGCAGAATTTTAAACAAAAGAAGCAAGACTTTGGATCTGTGAATCTGAAGAATAAAGGAAAAAGCCAAGGTGGGGTGACCCAAGACAACCCCTCGAAGCTGCCAGAAAAGAACACCACCACAAAGTCAAAGAAGGACATAGGAAAGTGGTGTGAGTTCCATAAGAGCCCCACTCACAACACAAGTGAGTGTCGGGCCAAGCAGTCACTGGTCAGTGGTGGCCGAGTTGAAGGCTTCATAATTAGATGAATTGTCTAACCCTGAGTCAGGACCCGACAAGAGGAATGACAAAGGGAAGAAAATTATTGACATGGAGCTCAGTGTCACTGTTACCACCACCAAGATGTAGAAGAATGATCCCGAAGATCCAGATGAGGGGGAGCGTCTTTTCCACTCACAAATGTGGGTGAAGGGTTTGTCATTGCAATTCATTGTTGATAGTGGTAGCCAAAAGAACCTCATTTCAGTAGAGGTCGTGAAGCAACTGGGCCTACTAACCATAGAACACCCGCAATTATACAACATCGGGTGGCTTCACCAAGGACGAGATCTCCAAGTCAGCCAGAAGTGCCGCCTTCCATAAAAAATCAAGCCCTTCATAGATGAGGTATTGTGTGATGTTGCTCCTCTTGTTATTTGTGATGTATTTTTAGGACAACCATACTTGTGGAAGTGACATGTTGTATATGAGTCTATACCTCACTCTGATTATTTGTTTGGGTAATATGTTATACAGGATATCAAAGTTAGCTCGTTATACAGGATATCAGAGGTAGCCCCACCTACCACCACCTCTTTGATCTTTGCTAAGACATGCAACACAATCATCTCCTAGACTAGGAAATTTATTTTCTTTCTACTTCACTCTCAAAGTAAGGGGAAGATCGTAGCCACATCTATGGCCCCTAGGAAGGGTTCCTCCACACAAAAAATGCAAGTGGATACGGCTATGAAAGAATACAGGGACATCTTCTCCTCACCCACAGGGGTACCGTTGCACTGTTAGGTCAAGCATTCATTCGATCTGACTCTCGGAGCACCTCTGCACAATGGGATGATATATCACTACCCCATTATGGAAAATGCCAAGTACAAGCAATGACATTATCAACATCGGGTGCCACACAAGTTTCAAGTGGACGACAAAGTTTGGTTACATTTGTAGAAAGAACATCTTACAAGAGCCCATTAGAAGCTCAGACCACTTCGATATGGTCCTTACGCAATTACCAGGGCTGTGGGAAACAATGATTTGAAGCACAACATTCCCCCATTCCTTTTCTTGCATCGAGTGTTCAATATGGACCACCCTCGACCATGCTTCCCACCATTACTGGACACATTCGAGATTGTAGGACATCTCACTAGGGACTAGGTTCACAGAAATTTCCTCACCTCATGGAGGCTCTGCATGCAATGGGGACCATTGCTTCCTAAGGGGGGAGGAATGATCTAGGTGGATATTGGTTTCCACCCTCCTATTCCACATATACCCCCCAGTCAGTTTCATCTGTTTCCTTAATTGTAGCATAATTTACTATTTTTGGTAGTTTTTCGGGTCCTGAACTTTTGGAGCCATTTTGAGGCCCTAAACGACATTTTTTTGGCAAAATGCCTTCATTGATTTCCACAAAAATCACATCGGTAGCTGTAGTCCTCAGAGAGATATTTCTAGTGAGGTATCATATGTGTCAAATGAAGATAATATGAGCACGTTACGACCCCGAGAAGTTGGCTGCCCAACTAACACCAACCGGGCCCATAAACTCTTGGTGTTACATCTCCTCGGGTTAGGGTTTTGGTTGTTTAGGGTTTTCTCTTATTGTTCAATAATAAAAAGGCCCTTGAACCTCATTGTAACTTAGTTCAGAGGCATGTAGCCACCACATATCTTCTCAGAGATAAGCTACCATCGCTCGAGCTAGTCTTATTTCCATTCTGTTTGTAAGCATACTTCAATATTTGATATTAATGAAATGAAGTGTTGTTTCTGCTGCATCTATATATTTATGGTTATATTTGTAATTTTTTGCATTCCTATTTAAATCTTGATCACACAAAAGGGAATGTCAAGGGTCACCCCACCCTTTTCTATAAATAAAATCTCATAACTCATAGAAGAGGCTTTCGGGAGCCAAGACTTTGGTTCGGCTTAGGCTTAGAAAAAGCTTGGGAGTATTTTGATGAGCCTTGGATTCTCCACAACGTAGAGTGAATATATTTCTTTGGAGGAGTAGGTGTTCTTGAATTTAATGTTCAACTATTGGGGCTAGTGGCCGTCAATGGTGCATGTATGGATGGAACTTTCACTTATAATAATAATATCAGAGGAAACACATTTTCATGCATATGTTGTTATTGTAGTTGGAATATTCTGGTTGCTTTAGCAATATCTATTGTTTAACTTACACATTTTCTTATGAAATACTTTTTATGCAATTGTATGAATCTTGTTGAATGCGTGTTGTTGGATTAACCTGTCACTTTAATTTGTGGACTATTATGCATTTTAGCTTGTGATGTCATTCTGCTTGTGTGTTCCTTTCAAGTTGCGTACTATTACAGGCTTCTAAGGGGCACACTTACTTTTCCACTATGTGTGTTAGAACCCCCATACATCTCACTTGACTTGTTCGAAGGTCACACACTTTCTTCATCCCAAAGTTATCATACTTATCTCTGTGTGCTACCGCGGTCAAGGCATTACATTACCACCCACTATTGGGACTCCTACTCCAAACAATCTAAGGTCTAGTTGGGACTTCTTACTGGGGAGATCCCCTGAATGTTGGCAGGTCCAACACTGTCAACACTTTCGCAATGAATATATTTTTTCAATATCTACTAGAAAAATTTGGTTTGCATATATTGCTAATTATTTGGCTACATGAAACTTACCTCCATGACTATCAATTAGAGAAAAGAAAAAAGTGATCAAAACTAGTGCACCTTATTCTTTGATAGATGGATAATTTTACAGAAATGTACCTAATTTGATCATTCGAAGATGTTTTTGAGAAGACGAAGTACCTAAAATATTTAAAGATTGTCATGATGAGCCATGTGGAGGACATTTTGTTGACAAAATAACTGCCTACAAGATCCTTCTTCTGAGATATTATTGGTCATCCATTTTCAAGGATGCCAAATAATATGTCAAAATATGTGATAGTTGTCAAAGAATGGTGAAGCCTGAACCATCAGATGAAATGCCTCTACAACCATAAGTACTTGTAGATCCTTTTGAAAAATGGGATCTATATTTTCTTGGACCAATAAATCCTCCATTTAAATAGAAAAGGTACATACTTATTTTCACAGATGATGTTACAAAATGGGTGGAAGCTAAACCTATTTTATTTGCAACTGAAAATGTTCTAATTACAAGCCCCAAGGGTTAGCTCAATCGGTCAAGTCGGGGCCTCGCCAATGGGAGGTCACAGGGTCGAAACCCGAAAGCTCTTGGGGTTAGGTCTGTGGTGACCGAGGGGTGGACCCCCTTCGGGTGGGGTCCACCCAGATTTCTCGAACCTGGAGTAGCGGATCAACTGACCAGGGTCCGTGAACCAGCTGGAAAAAAAAAAAAAAAAGAAAATGTTCTAATTACATTTATTTTTGAGGATATTTTTACTTGTTTTGGTGTTCCAAGAGAAATTGTAACAGATCAAGGTACTCAATTTGCATCCAAGTTGGTGAAAAATATCATGGAGCAATATAATATCAAGCATCGAAAGTCTACTCCATATCATCCACAAGCCAATGGACAAGTGGAATCCACCAACAAAATACTTGAAGCAATTATAGTCAGGACTATGCATTTGCATAGGAAATATTGGGTAGAAAAGCTTCCAGTAGCACTATGGGCATATCTAACCACATGGAGGAACATAATTGGACATAATCCTTATGAACTTGTCTATGGGTAGCAAGTTTTTCTTCCAAATGAATTCCAAGTGGCGAATTTCAGCACAATTGTTAATTTGGGCCTTGATCTGTCAGAAGCTCAAAAACAAAGACTAGCACAATTGGATGAGCTAGATTAGATCCGACAATATATTAAAAGAACTAGAATAGCTCAACAACAAATATAAAAATGGCATGACAAATTTATCAAAGTTAAAAAGTTTAAAAAAGGTGACTAGGCTGTTCTTTTTTATTCCAAATTCAAATATTTTCAAGGGAAATTTCAAACTCATTAGCTTGGTCCTTATGAGATTGGTACTATTTTTTTATAATGGAGCAGTCAAAATAAAAACTATTGATGATGAACAAGTTACTTTCCTTGTTAACGGTCATGGATTATGATTATATCATAAACCAATAACAAACCAAGAGTTTGTCAAATGTTTGCAAGAAAATTCTGAATTTAAGTTGGTCAAGAAAGGAGATTATTCTCCTCATTCTCCAAATCAATTGTAATTCTTTTTATCATGTCACATATATAATTTTTGTATAAGTATGAAATCCAACAATGTTGGCATACTTATATAGAAAATCTTAACTGAAAACCAAGGGTTCTTGGCAGTTTAGATTTTCATAATAAATTTCCTTTTCTTGTCCCTATTTATTTATATCCTTCTTTTTCTAATAAATTTCATGTGGTAAAAAATAATTATGAAGACCTATTTTCTTCATTGATTACCAAAGAAACAACATTAATACATAATATTTCCTCTTATTAGAGCAACAAAATTTCAAAATAAGTAGCAACATAATTTATGTCATTCTGCAACTGATCTTCAATTCTGCAACCGAGTCTGAATTATGCATCTACGTCAACATCAGAAAATCCATAGCAAAGGAATATCAAAGGAACTCACAAGCAAAGGTATGTAGGATGTTTAATTATTTTTCATATAAGAACATTAGGTTTTAATTCATGGGATGATTTTATTAAATAAAAGCTTGAATTATTAAAGAACCTTATAAAACTATCCAAATATCATAACCATTACATCCCACCATCATCATTACTCATTCGGTCACATCAATTCTACTCAACAATTGCATACATCTCATAGATCCTATGAAATCAGATCTAAGAATCGTGGGAAATCATGTGGAAAAGTGCAGTCCTATCACAAAACTAATACTCCATAAGCAACTTACTCTGCTATCATTTTACTCAACCTCATCCCATTTCGCTCCATTATGAAACCCTCACCATTCAACTCCGTTAATTTCGTATCAACTTTCCATCATCCCCATCGAAAGGAAACATTTGAAGATTGAGACTTTTCTCTACCATGGGTATCATTCTCTAGTCTAAACCAAACAAAATCAAGTTTCTTCAAGCATACACGAGAGTGAGAGACCAATTGTAGTAGGTAGGGTGGCTTAAGTTCTTTGAAAAATTTGACGGGCATGAGATAGAGGTCACAAAATCTTTTGCTCAGGATTTTGATGGGGTCGAGGTAGGAATTGGAGACATCAAGCTTATCTTGACAGAGTCTATCATGGCAGAAGTTACAAAATTGCCCAAAAATGGAGAAAGTTGGTTCAAGAACCGGAAAATCAAGGAGAATGTCTTGATAAAATTCCTCGGAGAATCAGGCATGGATATATCCATATTTAAAAAGGGAATTCTAGTTACAACACTAAAATGGAAATGGAGAAATTTATTGTTGGTTATCCAAAATTTTTTAACTTGTGAAGGAAGGTTCAAAACCATGTTTTTCTATCATTCTTGGCTCCTGATGCATTTTATTGATGGAAATGAAATCAATATGCCCTACTTTTTTCTCCATAGTCTTAGAAATATGGCGTCTAGTATACAGAGAGAGTCTAAATCTATTGAAAATTCCCTATATCTTCATGGACATGTCAAAATTCTCATAGAAGCACATTAAGAATCTAAGGGAGACAATTGGTAAGATTTCCTAGTTCAAAACCATTTTGTATAAATCCAAGAAGAAGAAAAAATAAGGAGGGCTAAAAGAAGTTGGCGAAGGTTAGCATCAAACCCTAACCCTGAAGATAAAATTGAAGAATAAAGTCTAGAACACAATGAAAGAGAGGCACTAGAGGAGATGTTTGAAGATGACACCCCACTCTCTCAGTAATTTGAAAAATGTAAGCAGAAAAAAGAAAAACAAAGTCTTAGAAAAAAAATCCAACTTAGATCCTAAACCACCTGAAGAACATGAAGAACCAAAGAAAATTAAGCAGGAACAATTCGAAAAAATAGGAAAATTCAGAGCATTTCAGAGTCAAAAGTAAAGCTAAGAATAAGTAGAAGAATTTCAAAACTCTCAAATATACAATATAAAGAAATGATCGATCTTGAAGAAGAAGGATACAAGACACCACCTCACACAATGAGCCCGACAAGGAAAACACCAGAAACTGAACCAATTCAGGAAGAAATTTATCCTTATGTGGAATCCCTGGAACAAAGAGTGCAACAGAAGGTAATCTCCTCTCAAAATCAAGAAAATGCATTCAATGAAACTCTTTTGTTAGACCATAGGCTTGAGGATACTATGAAGAAGGACATATATGAGCTAGAAGTTCTTAATAAACATCTCACATAGGAAAGGGAAGCAACAAAGGTACACAATGAGATATTAATAACTCAAAATGATAACATAGTTTTACATCTCTACCATTGGTATAAGAAAAACAAGAAACTCAAAGAAAACAATAAGTTACTTAAGAATAAGATCAGGGACTTGCAGAGTAAAATTTTGATGAAGAGACCAAGGGATACCTTCAACATTAGAAAGAGAAAATAAAACACTAATCTAGATGTGCTTGCATAGGCTTCATAAATCATACATTAAAGAAGAAAGAAGAATAATCTTTGAATTTTTGATGCATGAGGACATGCAAGTCCTTTGGTGTGGGGGAATGTTGAAGTCTGAAATTGTTTTCTTTTTTACTACCTCTTTCCCTCTCCTTTATCTTTTTGTGACCATTTTTGTAGCAGTCTCAACATACTCAAGGTTATTTTAGCTTATAAAAGGTACTAATCATCCATGTTTTAGAATCTATGTTTCTTTATGAATTATAATGAAAACATATCTACAATTACAGAATGTTGATCATTCCGCAGCTAATGTTGAATTCCATAGCCATATCCATGATTAGACAAGTTGCAATGCATCAATAAAGGGATAAAAGGTATTTGAATATGAAAATCATTCACTACATGGACGACCACCTATTGGCATGACTTGGCAGGCTATAGAGATAATGAGCTCTAAGAGTCAAACTCAAAGTCAAACTCTAAGTATGATGGTGCAACGGTCAAGCTAAGATAAGCATGAGATCACAATGACATCAGGCAAGCATGCAACATACTTGTTCAATCACGAGGATATGATTCAAGAAGAATACCTCATGATTTTCTCTTTCAGTAGAAAATGATGAGGAGATAAAGTTCTAATTTAAATCTATTTCCTAGATGGGAAAACAATTTCATTTCTTATCGGCATAGAACTCTTGAATTAGTTTTAATGAAAATTGTATAAAAGCCATAAGGCGAAACCCAAAAGATAGTTCAGAAATTAAAGTACGTTGTAGTTTATTTCTAGTGTTGTGAAACTCTATTTAAAATTAATAAAATCCTATATTTTCAATGCACGGTTGAGCAATCAGTTAACTAGTGATATACTTACACTCACGGGAGGGTTCCCTGGCAAGTTCTAAGGATAGTTAGTTTTGTTCCTATTTTAATTTACTCATAGTGTAGTAGTTTCATTACTCAATTATGTTTTAATTCTCTCATAGCATGGTAGTTTTATGAATTTTTTCTCCTTGAATAGTTTTGGTTTAATCCTTTGTTGTTTTGATTTCAAAGCGTTCATAAAAAAGAAATACCAAAAACATTTGATTTTCATATGCATTTTCCTTGCATGAATTTTGTTCTATTACTTAATTAATTTCGTAGATGGTGAAAGAAATATCTTTTAGAATTAATTTCGCACATCATTAATCATTTGGAGTTACAAGTTCTCATTTGATTTTTGCTTATATGAGTAGTTTTATTAGCATTCTTTTCTACAATTGCAGTTAATTTATTTTCTTTCTGCAATTAGAAATTAAGTTTTCTTTATTCAATTTCCTTTTGTGCAACTAGTGTAGAGGTTATTTTATGCAAAGTAGTGTTCTCAATCCTGCAAGTATCATTAAAACCCTTTTCTTGCAATCTAGGTTTAGCGTTTCCTTTTATGCAAATAGAAATAGGTTTTGAATTCTGCAATTAAAAATGGATTTTCAATTCTGCAAGCAATAAATTTCAATTCAATTAAGTATTTGGGTTTTTGATGTAACTTTGAGTAGAAAGAAATTGTGCATGATTACTCTCTAAACATAATTTAAATATTTTTCCATGCTTAGGATAATTTCATACTTAGAATAATTAATCCACAGATAAAATTCCTAACATATATGGTGCACATATACTTCATAAGTACATGAACCTTGGTTGACAATTAATGAAGTGATTTAATAACAATTATATTACCCAATAGGTTTCATGAAGTTTTGGGTAGTGGCCCGAGTCTTGGCCCTGAGAAGGTGGCACAGAATCTGGGGTCGTTGGCTTAGAACTATCTGGAAAAGTCCATAGTCGCTAGCATGCCCTTTCTGTGGGAGTGACTGGAGGGATTTGGTCGCATGCATGCCTTGTCATGGGAGAAACTAAGGGTATAGGACAATAAAAAGGTAAGTTGTCTAAGGGGTTAAGCTCCTGGAAGGGTTGGTTACCTCCTAAAGGACTTGTAGCTCCTGGGGAAGGTCAGTTTGGTTGAGTTTTTTCGGTTCCACTTCCTTAACTGTACTTGGGTAGTTGAATCGCATCATAGTAACCTCTCGTCACATGTTTACCCTAGTGGACTAGTTAGCTTGGGTAAATGTGGGAGGAGGGTGTTACACCTATCTAGAGGTTGTGGATGTGGCCAAAATATTCCTCTTCTTCTAAGGGTGAATCATAAGGAAGAAAATTTTCTCAGTCCGGGAAATGATCTTACAACATTGTTTAGTAGTGATCAAAGAAAGGGCAGTAGACGGTGCTACCTCTAGTATCATGTACAATTTCTAACCCAAAGTAATAATAACAGAATGAGGCCTAGATTCATATACATCATGATTCTCCCATAGGTATGGCTGACCTAATAAAACATCACAGACTTCTAGAGGGGAAACATCGCACAATACCTCATCTGCAAAGGGCTTGATGCTATAAGGCAGGCGACACTACTGGTTGACACAGAGATCTCACCCTTGGTTAGGTCACCTGATGGTGTACGACTATGGGTGAAACATTGTTGGCAGCGTCAATCTCTTAACAATCTTGACAAAGATCAGGTTGTTCTGGCTCCCTCTGTGAATGATTAACTGCAACGAAAAACCATTTACCCATATCTATGAGTGGAAGAGGCACTCCCCCTCCTCTAGATCCTTAGGCTTTTCCTTTTGGAGCTTTGTGGTGGCTACCATAGTGGGTTTAGTGTAAATGATCTACTTTCCCTTGTCGGTTCCCTTATCAAGTTCCAACATAGATTCAACTCATGCATCCATCTCTGAGTCTTTCATCTCGACCAACAACACGTTCTCCGCGCAACATATTTTCATGTTGTGAGTGTGATTTTTATGGAAATCACACCACTTGTTGGTGTCTTTCTTCACCTTCCCATTATTTTTGGCTTGCAACTTTGAGTAGTTGTCCTGGGGGGTCGAAACCTGATTTTTCCCTTTTATTTTTGGCTTAGGGGTTCCTTTTCTCTACTTTGGGTTCGCAGATCCAAAGTATCACTTCTTCTTCTTGAATTTCTACTCAATATTGGTAGCATATCGATATCTTGCACCAAGAGAGAAGATGTGCAGGAACTCCATTTACTCTTGAATTTATTTGTGCAAACAATTGCGGTACTTGAGCACCATATGTTTCTTAGAATATTTTATACCCAACTTTCTACACAGGGCATGGAAAAGATTCGTCAACTCTTGCACATCTTGATCCCTTTGATACCACAGTGTAGTCCATTGTATGTACTTATCCTCATAGCTCCCCATAGCGTAATATTTTTCCTTGATGGTATCTCGGAAATAATTCCAAGTGGGTGCGGTGGAAAATAGTGAGGGTTCTCTCTCGTCCCTCTGTTCATAGTAGGTTTCCCACCAGTCCTTGATATGGGGGGTGGATTTGAGGAGTGAAAAAGTAATTTCTTCCCTATTGGAAAAATCATGAACCAAAAAATATCCTTCCAACAGATTTAACAATCTATCTACGACGTCTGCATCTATTTGGCCTTCAAGTATGGGAATGTCAAAGTTGACTTGTACCTTGAAGGGAGTGGTGCCTCCGGAGTAGTTGTTGGTTCTAGGAAAATTTATCCATCATTGCGTTCCTTTGTCACTCGAGGGCTTCTTTGAGCAATATTTTGAAGGGATCTCCTATGCCCTCGTCTCTCTTTTCTTATACCATGGGAGGCATCAGGGTTTGCGAGGCTAGTCTTGCAATGGTTCAACGAGTTTCAGCCCTAACTCCTTATACCCCGACTTTGTTGGAGACATGCAAAGAAAAATATAGAAAGAGAAAACCCCTCTGATACCACTAATCCAAACTTATGCAGGAATGCAACATAATACAAATATAAACATAAAAACTGAGATGCAGCAGAAATAAATCTTCATTTCATTAATATCAAACAACTGAAATATACTTACATATAGAATGGAAATAAACTAGCTTGGGTGAAGGTAACTTATCTTTGAAAAGAGATGCGGTGGCTACATGCCTCTTAACTGTGTTACAATGAGGCTTAAGGGCCTTTTTATTATTGAACAACAAAGGAAAATCCTAAACAACCAAAATCCTAACCCTAGGAGATGGAACGCCAAGAGTTTGTGGGCCCCGTTGGGGTTAGTTGGGTAGCCAACTTCTCGGGTTCATAACTTGTTCATATGATCTATGTTTGGTGCGTACGACGCCTTATTAAAAATATATATCCGAGTACTACAGGATTTGCGGCAGGCCCCTACAAATTCATATGCGCCTGCTACGGACCTCAAAAAAATGCCTTTTAGGGGGCCAAAACAACTCCATAAGTTCAGGACCTAGAAAAATGCTAAAAGTAGTAAATGTTGCTATAATCAAGGAAACTACTGAAACTGACTGGAGGTCTAGGTGGAATAGGTAGGTGGCCACCAATATCCACCTAGATCATAAAACAATAGTTAGCATCAATATAAAACAATGTGAAAATTTAAATATATTTGTGGCAGGTGGCAACAAATATATCAATATTTAGCACCAATATAAAACAATGTGAAATTTAAATATATTTACTTGTGCAACTTGCACAAAAGAGATAAGGTATTGCATGTTAGAAAAAGAGTTTGTCAAAAAAGGAGTCTTCTAACCAAACTATAATTTTGCTTAGATAAATAAAATTATCAGCTTGGAAACCCCATAAACCTCTCAAAGATGATCCTTCATTTAATTAAACTATGCTATGAAGATGATCTTGTGGAAAAACCCCAACATGATCCAGTTCAGGTATCTTATCAAGATCATGAGGTCCTGGCATAACCATTAGCAAGATATAAAATGCCTCTTTTTCTTGATAGATCTCTAAACCTTTAGTTGTTGGATGATTGAACTTTGATGACTTAGTTAGATCAACAGACACATGTGGACAACCATCATCAGTTGTATCAATGATATTATTATTAACTAAATGATATTTGTTAGAAGCATTGGTTTGATCAAATGTTTCAATATCACCAGAATTGTTGTTCAAAACACAAGATTCTTATTTTCTCATAAATGGAGATAAATCAATTAGAGGGATTTTGTGAATGGTCTGAGCTAAAGAGTTATCTTCTTCCAATGTTTAAGATTGCAAACCACAATAGAGATGGGAAATAGTTCCATTCTTTTCCTCTTCCAAATGTGGGACCATATTTCCTTATGTTTGCTTAAAACCCAATTCATTAGAATGAGAGTCTAGAGGATTTAAAATGTTTTCAAGTGTAGTATATCCATAACACATGTTGAGATACAAGGAGTAGTGAATTGAGGAATAAGAACCATCAATTCCCATAAGACAATATTATATAATCAAATTTGATTCCAAATCTAGTTTTTGCATTCATGTCTTCTTAAGTAATAAACAAATTAACATTCATGTTATGCTCTATGGAATTAGTTAAACCTTTAGCATTATCCAAGATAAGCTATTGGTCATAGCAAGGAGGTAAAACACATATCACACCATGAGGAGTTTCGGGGATGGTTCCTGATGGAATATTAATGGAATCAGTTTGAATTTCAGGAGCATGATGAGAAAGAAATGGTTTACGAATTTTTGTTTCAACTTGTCCCTCTTCAAAAAGAATTATTATAGTTTCTAAAGAAAGACAACTTCACTCTTTTCATGAAAAATTTATTCATTACCTAGAAAACCGATAACAAAAATTTCATTGTTAGTATAACTCCCTCCTCCCACATCCTCCCAAGTAACCATGCCAACTAGGGTAAACATCAGACGAGAGGCTACTATGATAATATTCAACCTCCTAGGTGACCTTAAGGAAGTGGAATCAATGGAACATCACACCCAGTCATCCAACATCTCAACAGAACCCTCAGAAGACACGTCAACCACTTAGATAGCTTGTCCCTAGGTCCACTGTTTTTCTGGACCTTTGAGGCCATAGTTGCTCTCATGCTATGGGCAAGGGAGTGACCAGAGACCTAAATTCACTCTCATAGGCCTGCATGCTAGCGAATGTGGACCAAAATTGCTAGTTATGTGCCAGTGACCCTGAGATTTAAGACACTTTTTCAGGGCTAGAGCCCAAGCCACTTCCCAGAATGGAATGAAAGCTTGAAATCAATTAAAATATAGGGAAACAATGATGCAAAAGTAATAAGATCAATAAGACCTTAACCAGACCCATACTAGCCATGATAGAAATTTTTTCAAACATATCATTGACATGTAACATACAGGTGTAAACAACATAATTAAGTGTAGGGATCTCATACTTATATGAGAATTGCTATAAACCATTGTTTTCTCATGTAATTTTCTGCATATTCATTTATTAGGTCATAAACACATTATCCATTCATGTACAAGTAAAAAAATGCTGAGAGCCCTACATAGCTGTTGTCATAAAATGTACATATAACCAACATAATAGGAACGTAAATACCATAAACATATCAGACATCAAAATCCATATATACATCAATACATTTGCACATGAAAATCAAGGGAATAAATTTCTCATTAATAAATGAAATGAACCAATCGGAGATGGGACTACCACGTTCCACCCGACCATAGAATGGCTGAGCGAAATCTCTCTTCAGCCATTCACCCCCGTACCATATTCCAAGCATGAATGTGGGACTCAAACCAAAAGAACTCAACCATGGCATACTGAGGCTAAACCACCTCACCCTCATCAATAGAAACCAAGCTTTACCATAATCCATCCTAGATCACTAGGCCAACATAATGAACACATCATAATAGGATTTACCATGATCTCCACCTGATCACTAGGCCAAACAAGCATGGATGCCATTGGATTTCTCCACCTACACTGTGAGGAATTTTCCTGTCTCCTAGTCTCTCACGCTTTACCACAATCCAAACCCAGATCACTAGGCCCTAAACCAAGACCCCAGTATCTCAGGCTTTACCGCAATCCTCACCAGATCATTAGGCCCTAAACTGGGACCCACTCTCTAGGCTTTACTGCATATCCTAAACCTGGGATTACTAGGCCCAAAGGAGAGTAAACCACCTCTTTGATTTACTGTATATCCTACCATTCACCAACAAGGATTCCTAGGCCCACCGAGGTAACACAAAATCTAGCTTTACCAAAACCCACAATCAAGTTCAAGGGTTACTAGGCCATGCATTCTATCATTTCAGAGATCCACCTCACTCAGCTTCGAAACCATCCAACACTCTAGCTCAACCAAACCTGAGAATCCCATCACACCATGACTATTCGGAAATGGAAAGGCTAGGCTGAAAACACTGTCACACCTGGAAGAACCCATGCCATGATAGAAAATAACCACATGCAATACCATGCATGCCAAATCTAGCAAGGAAAATACACATGCAAGTCGATACCTATAATGAAGCCAATTGTAGCTGCTTGATCTTTTCTTCCTCTTGCCTTGTTTGCCTTTCTTAATCCCATGCATAACCATCGAAAAAGATTGAGTCAAGAGATTACACTGACTAAGAGCTTAACACTGAAAAAAGAAGTTGCCAACTGATCTTCAGAAGTCTTTTTATGAATGAGGCCTCTATTTTCTTCATTTTCCATTATTTTCCTTCATTTTCCTCCTCACATGCAACTTGCAACCTTTCACCTTCCTTTTTCTCCTAATTTCCATTTTTTTCAAAAATAGTGCCAAAAATGGCATTTTGCCTTTCCAAAGCCTTAGCCATTGCCTTTTCCAATTTCCTTAGCCATAAACAACCAAATGAACATCCCCCTAGGATGTCTTTCCCAACATTCAACTTGGAATAAGTGTTCCATTCATCCATGGTTATTGTTTTTAACTTTTATTACATGGAATTTTCACCAGGGCTGTAACAGTCAGCATAAGAGATCATTTCATTGGGTAATGAAGATGAAGGAGGATGAGAAATATTACAGGTGAGAATCTCCTCCTTCGAGGTATGAGATTCTTCTTGCAGCACATCTGAAAAAGAGACAAAAGTTGGCATAACAAAAGTAGGGATAAGGTTTGGATGATTTGCAACATGTGTATCATTAGAATCATTTTGTGATTGATTTTCAATATTTAGTCTAGATTTAGATTATTCCAGAGAAAGGTAAACCAATCATAAAAAAATTTCACGCAAATAATTATAATCCACATCTCTCTCAGGAAATATTTAATGAAGATTATTAAATCTATATGAAAAATCATTAAATGATTAATATGGTTGCATTCTAAGCTTATTTATATTTTTAGATAATTTCTTACGACTATATCCTTCAAAAGTGTATACAAACTCATCCATGATTTTTTCAAAAGAAAAGATAAATGTAGGTGAAAAAGTTTGACACCAGGATTTGACATGGCCTTCAATTGTGAGAGTGAAAATTTTGCATATGAGAAATTCATGAGACACATGATTCGAAATGAAACTTTCAAGGATTGATAGATATGTTCAGACGCAGACATTTCACCCTTGGCATCAAACTTATTCTTTGACAAGTGATTATCTATCTTGATAGGAATTTTGAAACCTGTTATTTTAGAAACACATTTCCAAATAAGTGTTTTCGAAGGAGCCATTTAGAGATAAACATTAATTTGTGGTCCTCCCAGGGTTAGATTTTCATCTTCCCTCCTTCTAGCACCAAAATCATTGATGAAGAGAAATGTACCGCCAATAGTAAGGGGATCTCCTTGGTGCAATGTTCAAATTAGGTCTCACACAATTTGGCGTAGGAGTCCCATCTAATATGTGGGTCTGATTGACACCATGTTTATTTCCTCTTGGCTCTCAAATGAAAAGATGTTAATATCAGGGATAGTATGAAATACTCGGAGACTGGGGATGATTCATCCCATAAAAGATAAGCTTAAATTTCAAGGTACATGAATATAACAACAAAACAATAAGTCCAATTACATATCGAGAGGAATTTGTGAGCTAAAACCATATAATACATACAAGGATAAGAAAGTACTAGAAGTTAATTGCAAATTAGTTCATGATTGGTTACTAGTATTAGCATGGAACGAAAGAGCAAAGATTATAAAAAAAAATGATCAATAAGCCATGAACTAGTTCATCAACATACAACTCATGTGAAAGCAAACATACACCCATAACAATATTACTAGATAGCCCTTATAACCATTAGAGGAGTGCACGAGAATCTATGCCAAGAGTGAAGAGTTTCTAATTAATTATAGTACATGTACCACAAGTCCATAAAAATACAATAGTGGAAGGCATACTGCTCGTATCATCTCCAAAATAAGTCCCCTAACCTAACCAAAACTCGATCTATAATTACAAGAGCAAGAGTGCTCACGACTACCTAAGTGCCAAAAGGCTCAGTGCTAAAAGCCTCCTTACCTTAGAGGCATGAGGATATTTTTATAAAATGGGTAGGTGACTCTTCACCTTCCTCATGACCTTTCAACTACCTTGTGACTTCTTCTATTCCTAATAAACTTTACAATGCATATTCACTTTCACATAATTTTACCATTTTCATAATTATAACAAAATAATGTAATAAAATTAATGTTATGAATGAGGTCATTCATTTTGTTGTTTCTCCCTCGCCATTCAAGTGTTTTCTTCATTCATCCATGAAGTTTCAAGTACTTTGGATATGCTTTCTTCTCCTTGGATTTGAATGAGTCCCAAGGTGCTTGCTTCACTTCTACAACTTAACCGCCTTGACCAAACTCTATCATGCAACATTTTGTATAGTGCTTTAATAGCAAATGCACACATTTCCTCCTTTTAACAACCCTTTCAAGTTCCTTAGTTATTGTGAAAGGCTTGATTGAGATGTATGGTCCCTTCATGAAATGCTTAATCTAAGCTTCCTTGAAGACGCCTTGTCTATCAATAAACTAAACAAAGTAGCATGGTTCCTTAGAGATATCTCATAGTTGTTGTCCTTTTTTGGTGAAGTTGGAAACAAGAATCCACAAGCTCTTTGTCTTGAATGGATGTTTTCATATTGTGAGAAACCTTCATATTTAACTCATTCTCGGTATGTAATAAGAAAATATGAGTTGAAATCCTCTGTCAGTGGAATTTTTGCATAAGTTGTAAGCATCTAATATTGCATGAAATGCTTGACAACAATATATTGGACCCTTGGAACCAATTGAAACGGTGATATTAAGACATTTGCAGCCTTTGTGCACACCTTCCTTTTTATTTTAACTAGATGACCAAACAACATGATTGATACTTTTGTGTCCTCAATTGGATTTCAATGTCATTCAAAACTCTAGCGAACCACCAACAAACGTTCTTTGATTGTTGTGACATTGATGACAATGTATTGACAAAAACTTTCATCGTTGTTTTAGGATCCTTAGTGGTCATTGACTAGTGTGAGATCATTGTTGATATCAACTGCTTTGAGGCATTTTATGAATAAATATCATCCTAGATCATATATTTGATTTATCAATATAAGAAGTCTTATAAGAGCAACCATCAATGGGAAAAAATATGGATCTAGACCACTTATGTTTGATTCCTTTATTGGATTTGGTGAAGAGTCGATGTAAAACATATGCGACATTTTCCCTGTAATAAGTTATGTCTAAGATGGAAACCTTTCACATCAAAAATATCCACTAGCAAAGTCTTTGTCTCTGAAACTTGCTCAACAATATGACCTTCTTCTTGTATCACAAATAACAATGTATACTTAGCATATGTTGGAAGCTTAAGTGCATTGGTTAAAATATATAACATAATTATTTCCTTTTTCTTTCGCAAAACCTTATTGAATAGATTATCTTGGACTGAAATGTGTATGCTTCATGAATTCAAAATATAACTCAAAAATGGGTTGAGGAAGTTTCCATCAAAATAAAAAACTTCTTTAAGATGTAAAATGCTATCCATAAATTATTCAAAAAACATTCATTGAGGTGTATTGTTTCTGCAGAGGCTTAGATCCATTTTTCTATGAGGATGTCTCCTCACCCTAGAGAAAGTTATAAAGTTGTTGGATGCATTTTATTGTTGTTTTCGAAATAGCTTGAACAAGGCTTCCTATTGCCACTATAATACATAGTATGGTTGGTTGAAATTTGATCCAAATGGATCCAAGAAACACTCTCTGTCTTCAAAACTTAAAGAAATCATGCCAAAAAACCAAGGAAAAATCGCACAAGGAAGCCTTTCAAACCACTATTGGGAGGCAAAAACCCGTGAAATCAATGAAAAACAGAGTATCGGAGGCGGAACAGGTAATACACAGTAGCCGTCAGATCTGGCTGATCAATAGTCCAGATATGAGTAGCGGATCGCAATCGGTGGTGACCTTCTACAGGGATTGGCGGGATCCACATAGGAGATGCAACAACGATCAGTGGGTATTGGTGCAGAGCTCATGAAAGTTGCGACGACGATTGGTAGAGTTAATCTGGACCGTCGATCAAGCGTGCAGATCGACGGCCCATATTACATCACAAGATCACTATCGGGGATTGCAGAAGCGCTTACAATGACCTAGGGATTATTGCAATGAGCGATTGCGATATCGTAATTGGAGTAGCCTAACGGAGCGGGGTTATGGTACATGCATACATGCGATCCGATGGACCAGACCCGATGAATATTATAAGCCATATTACATGGATCTTGAGATCTGCCAAGCATCATTTTTAATGTATGTCACAGTTTCGTTTGTTAAACGAAATGCGAAGGGGAAAGCGCCAGAACCGAAAGGGTACCTTAAGGCTATTCGATATAGTTTCAAGTCTGGGGGAAAGCCATTTATAATGCATTTTTTGCAGTTTTTAAATATTTATGAAACACAAAGGGACATAGCCATTGGGATTTGCGACAACAACAATAGGCGGAGCCGATGGGAGAATAGGGAGGATTTAAGGACTTTTGAAGTCCGATATATTTAGTTTTGGCAGATTTTCTCTGTGAAAATACATTTTCACTATGAAAGCAGAGCGTGGCTATCTCAGGAGTTTTAGAGGCCTAAGGCACTCTAGCGTTACAGAATGGGTGGCCACCTCATCTCCATGCATTAAGCAATGATTACATGACGCTAAAAGAGGGATTCAAAGTGTGCAGAGGCCGAGGAGACCAAGAGATGGGAACATGAAATGGACAAGCAACGTTGGCTTTAAAGCCACAGACAGAGAGCGCAACAAACGAGGCAGTATTGCAGGAAAATGCCAAGACAGAGTTAGGACAGAGACAAAGAGCATTGAGGGAGTCTGTGTACTTATAGAGAACTTGAGAGGTTCAAGTAAGCTCTTGTTATTGTATTTTGTTGTGTGCGAGGCTCAAATTGAGCTCACTGTTGTAAAAAGAACTCTGCTTGAAGACATAATATAGAGGCCACCACTGAAGGCTGGACCAGGAGATGTAGCCTAGGAGTATTGGGTGAACTCCTCATTAAATTTGCTTTGTTATGTGTTGTCTATTATGTTTTGTTTATTGCTTCATTGTCTGTGCTTTTCGGAATCTTATCAATCCATTATATATAATGACATAGACTAATCCATGCACATAAGTCTGTAATACCTTATTATTGTCTTAGATCTCATTATCAGATCAAGTGGCATTAGAGCTTTAGGTTGCTAAGGTTAGACAAGCTTGTGCTGGACTATTTGTGAATGATAACTAGGTCAAAGCTTAAATTAGGATAAGGAGAACTAGTTGAAACTAACCCAAAAATTGGTAGAGTCTATCCTAGGAGGAAAATGACAGAATAAATTCCCTTGGAATTAGACTCTCAGTTCATTGACAGTTTCATGACCATGAGAGCCATGGTAGAAGAAATGTATAGAGAATTTAAGAAAAGTTGAAGTGAAGATTCTTCAACTTCCAAACAAGACGAGGGAACAAAAGAATCTCTTCGAGATGACCATTCTGAAGGAAAAAGGAAATGAAAAGAGGCTCCTCTATCCACACCTCCTGATAGCCCTGAAAATAAAAAGAAGAAAACATCTTTGATTAAATTAGATGTTAAATTTTATTTGCCAATATATGATGGAAAGTTAAATGCAGAGAAGCTAGATAACTGGATTAGATATATTGATGTGTATTGGAGGGTGCAGAGCATTGATTCAGACAGGAGTAAAATTCAGCTGGCTAGCCTACGCCTTGGAGGAACTGCCTTGGTATGGTGGGAAGGCAGGACACAAGCTGACTTGAAGAAGCATGGTAAAACTCTTTCTGTCTGGAGTGAATTTGTTTATGCAATTAGAAAACAATTCTATCCACTAGCTTATATGAAGCAAGCTATGATGAGTTGGCAAACTCTTCGCTAATTAAAAGGGCAAAGTGTACAAAGCTACACTTAGAAATTTAGAAAAAGAGCTTTGATTCTAGGCATTTCTTTAGACTCACCTAAAACTTTGCTGAAGTATATAGGTGGTCTACATAGTTATTTGAGGCACAACATTCTCATGTTCAACCCGACTAGCATAGATGAGGTATCTGTTCAGGCTACCCATCTAGAGGCTAGAGGTAAGAATGTGAACCCAGAGATTAGGGGATCATCAAAACCCACTGTAAGCAAGAACAAGGAAATGGGGAAGCAGAAATGGAAAGATAGGAAGGCAAATGTTGTACAAAAGGTCAAACCTTCATGCACTCACTGCAAGAAGGATGGACATGATGATGAACATTGTTGGTCTTTGCATCCGGAGTTGAAACCCAAGAAGTTAGATGGCAAGAAGAAGAAGGATGCTGCTGCTGTTCAGTAACATTTGGGGTCAGACTCAGGTGATGAAACAACCATCACGACCACATGTATACAAGGTAAAAATTCTGAAGCATCTACTAGTAATTCTGCCCAAACTATTGATAGTGAAGAAAATGAGAGAAGAAGACATGAGCTTTTTCATATTAGAGTTATTTCCAAGCATCAAAAGATTGATACTTTGTTTGATAGTGGCTCACAAGTAAACTTAATTTCTGAAGCAATTGTAAAGAAGCTGGGATTACTAACCACACCTCACAAGAAGCCATATCCATTAGGTTGGTTATGTGATAAAGCAAAGCTACAAGTGACTAGACAATGTAAACTTAGGTTTGCCATTGGTTCAACATTTGTAGATGAGGTTGAGTTAGATGTAATTCCCTTGGATATATGTGGAATTGTTTTAGGAAGTCCTTACTTATATGACAGAAAAGCCATCTTCTATAGAGCTAAAAATGAGTAGCAACTTGTTAAATATGGAATAGGATATATTGTAGGAGCTCACAAACTCAAAAATAATTATACTCTCATAAACTCAAGGCAGATGAAAAGGATTTTAAATTCATGCAAACAATTTTTACTGATGGTTGTAAAGGAAAAGAAACCTGAAAAAACCAATGAATTTGAGGGCTGTGATGCTAAACAAAAGGCTGATTTAGAAAAGGTTGTTTCAGAATATGATATCCTATTTCAAGAACCTAAAGGTTTGCCACCAAAAAGGGAAATTGTACATGATATTAATTTGCAGCAAGATGCCCATTGCCTAACATCGGAACGTACAGGTTATCCGATTTAGAGAATGTAGAAATCAAGAAGTAGGTACAGGAGCTGCTCGAGAAAGGGTTCATAGGACTAAGCACATCACCATGCAGATCTCCAATAGTGTTGGTGAGAAAGAAGGATGGTTCGTGGAGGATGTGCATTGATCACTGAGCACTGAATAAAATAACGATCAAGAATCGTTATCCCCTTCCTTGCATTGATGATCTATTGGATCAGATGAAAGAGGCTGTTTACTTTTCCAAGTTGGACCTACATAGTGGTTACCATCAGGTCAGAGTAGCAGAGAAAGATGCATGTAAGACTGCTTTCAAAACAAAGCAAGGGCTATATGAATGGCTAGTTATGCCTTTTGGCTTAACTAATGCTCCTGCCACTTCCATGAGAGTAATAAATGATGTACTCAGGCCTTTTATTGATGATTTTATAATTGTATATCTAGATGAAATTCTTGTATTCAGTAAAACATGGGAAGAACATTTGAAGCATGTAAAACAGACTCTAGATGTTTTGAAAAAATAAAATATCTATGTTAAATTATCAAAGTGTGAATTTGGTAAAACATCTTTGAATTATTTGGGTCATATTGTAGGGGGTGGTGAACTGAAGATAGATCCCTCTAAGGTTGCAGTCATTGTAAACTAGCCTAAACCCAAGTCCGCTACAGAAGTTAGAAGCTTCCTAGGGGCAACACAATATTGGAGAAAGTTTATTGCTAACTTTTCCTTAATTGCAACTCCCTTACATGCTTTTATAGGATTGAACAAGGTGTTTTAGTGGGGAGGAAAACAACAGAAATCCTAAAACACCTTGCAAGAAAAAATTAGTACAACACCAGTACTAGCATTGCCAAATATTCAACTACCATTTGAGATCGAAATAGATGCCAATGATTATGCCATGGGAGCAGTGTTGATGCAACATGGTAAACCCATATGCTACCATTTTGAGACTTTTAATTCTGCAATAGTTAATTATCCTACATATGATAAAGAATTGTATGCATTAGTTCAAATTGTGAAGAAGTGGAAACATTACTTAATGGGGAAAGAAACAATAATACATACTGATCATCAGCCACTTCAGTACTTGCACTCACAAAGTAAGTTTCAGCAATCAAGATACTATAGGTGGATGGGTTTCCTACAACAGTTTCATTTAGTCATCATATATAAAAAGGGCATACACAATAAAGTTGCAAATATGTTGTCCAGACCAATCATAAATGCATCTACTATACTTAAGCATAACTCAGTAATGCATGAAATCTACATTGAACAATATGCTCAAGATATAGACTTTAAATATGTATATGCAGCTTTAAGTAATGGCAAAAATGTAGAAGAATTGGATTACTATGTTAATGATCGACTCTTGTATCATTTGGGAAAGCTATGCATTCCATAAACAAAGAGAATTAATATAATTAGGGAGGCACATACTTCCCTGATATCAGGTCATTTTGGTGTAAGTAAAATAGTTGCACAACTGCAAAGATACTGTTATTGGCCAAAAATGCATGAAACAGTTTCTAGATATGTAAGAGGGTGTACCATGTGTGCTAAAAGCAAGCCCAACAATAGAAAACTAGGCTTGTACACTCCACTACTAGTTCCTTCCCGTCCTTGGGAAAGTGTTTCCATGGACTTTGTTGGGGGATTGCCAAAATCTAGGAAGGGACATGACTATTTGTATGTTATTGTGGACACATTAAGCAAAAAGTGTATTTTAATACTTTGTAATAAGCAGATTAAAGCTGAACAAATAGTGAAATTGTTCTTTCAGCATGTTTGGGTGCATTTTGGGTTAACCACTTCCATAGCATCTGATCGAGACTCTCGATTTGTTGGGAAGTTTTGGTCAAGTCTGTGGGAATTAATGGACACCAGACTAAAGAAAAGCACAACCTTTCATCCACAGACAGATGGCCAAACAGAGGTAGTCAACAGGACAGTGATTTAGTTTCTTAGGGGTTATTGTAGCAAGTATCCCAAGCTTTGGGATGAACACTTATATTATGTGAAACATGCTTACAACCGTGCTAAACATTCTTTTACACAGAGATCTTCTTTTCAGACCTGTTTTGGTTTCATACCTAGATCTCCCTTGGATTTTGTCTTCGAAAAAGACATAGCAGTTGCTGGACATAGTGATGTGGACAAAACAACCAAATTCATTGAAGAAATCCAAGAAATTCACCAGGCAGTGTAGGAATATCTGGAGAAGAGCCAAGCCAGATATAAGGCAAGGCATGATAAACACCGGGTGGAGCACAACTTCCAAGTTGGCGATCAAGTCTGGCTGTATATCAGCAAGGACAGAATGCAAGGTGAAGGAAAGAAGATGAAGCCAATAAGAATGGGCCTTTTAAGGTACTTGAAAAAATTGGTGAGAATGCTTTCCGCCTTGATCTGCCAGCATACATGCACATCTATTTAGTAGTAAATGCAGAAAATTTAAAACTGTTTGAACCTTCATTAATTGAAGATCCTAAAGAGAAAATTCAATTGTCTTCCATTGATGATCTGTTGCCTGAATACCTCAATGAGCTACATGAAGATACAGTTCTGGACAGGAAGGTGAGGAAAACGCCTAGAGTGGACATGGAGTACCTTAGAATTGGACTCAAAGGTTAAAAAGCTACCAGTGTAAAATGGATAGAGATTAGGCAAGTGAGGCAGTTGTATCCTCACTTAAACAATGCTTGAAAACCAACTTTTGGTGGTCCAAAAGCCTTTTCAGTGGGAAGGCGTGATCCAAATGGATCCAAGAAACACTCTCTGTCTTCAAAACTTAAAGAAATTGTGCCAAAAAACTAAGGAAAAATCGCATAAGGAAGCCTTTCAAACCATTATCGAGAGGCAAAAACTCATGAAATCAATGAAAAAACAGAGTATCGGAGGCAGAACAGGTAATACACAGTAGCCATAAGATCTGGCCGATCAACAGTCTAGATCTGAGCGGTAGATTGCAATCGGCAGTGACCTTTAGCAGGGATCGGTGGGATCCACATAGGAGATGCGACAACGATCAACAGGTATCGACGTAGAGCTCATGAAAGTTGTGATGACGATTAGCAGAGTTAATCTAGACCGTCGATCAAGCACGCAGATCGACAACCCATATTACATCGCTGAATCGCTATCAGGGATTACAGAAGCGCTTACAACAACCCAGGGGTTATTGCGATGAGCGATTGCGATATCACAATCGGAGTAGCCTAACGGAGCGGGGTTATGGTACATGCATACATGCGATTCGATGGACCAGACTTGATGAATATTATAAGCCATATTACATGGATCTTGAGATCTGCCAAGCATCATTTTTAATGTATTTCACAGTTTCGTTTGTTAAATGAAATGCAAAGTGGAAAGCGCCGATGTGATACGTCGGACCCGAAAGGGTACCTTAAGGCTATTCGATATAGCTTCAAGTCCGGGAGAAAGCCATTTATAATGCATTTTTCATAGTTTTTAAATATTTATGAAACACAAATGGATAGAGCCATTGCGATTTGCGACAGTGACAATAGGCAAACATGATGGGAGAATAGGGAGGATTTAAGGACTTTTGAAGTTCGATATATTGAGTTTTGGTGGATTTTCTCTGTGAAAATACATTTTCACTGTGAAGGCAGAGCGCGGCTATTTCAGGAGTTTCAGAGGCACGAGGCACTCTGGCATTACAGAATGGGTGGCCACCTCCTCTCCATGCGTTAAGCAATGATTGTATAATGCTGCCAGAGGGATTCAAAGCATGTATAGGCCAGGTAGACCGAGAGAGGGGAACATGAAATGAACATGCAACGTTGGCTTTAAAGCCATAGACAGAGAGCGCAGCAAAGGAGGTAGTATTGTAGGAAAATGCTAGGACATAGTTAGGACAGAGACAAAGAGCATGGAGGGAGTCTGTGTACTCATAGAGAACTTGAGAGGTTCAAGTAAGCTCTTGTTATTGTATTCTATTATGTGTGAGGCTCAAATTGAGTTCACTGTTGTAAAAAAAACTCTGCTTGAAGACATAATAGAGAGGCCACCACTTAGGCTGGACCAAGAGTATTGGGTGAACTCCTCATTAAATTTGCTGTGTTATGTGTTGTCTATTATGTTTTGTTTACTACTTCATTGTTTGTGCATTTCACAATCTTATCGATCCATTGCATACAAATACATAGACTATTCCATGCACATAAGTCTGTAATACCTTATTATTGTCTTAGATCTCATTATCATATCAACATTTTATGACATTAATGCCTTGCATTCTATTATTTCATACCACTTTTCTTTTGGTAATTCCAGACACAAGGGGTGTCAAAGCATTCCGGCCTTTCACATGCATTTTAATATGAAAAATTGATCCTTAAGGTGTGAAAAATAAAAGGACTCCAACATATAATTTTTTTGAAAGTTTGAGTGTAAGTAAAATTATTGAATCTACTTCAGTTTTCATAGAACAGGAAACATGAGGTGAAGAATTATCCAAACCCACAATTCCATGGAAAATCCTTATCATGCAAGATCAACAATGATCTAGTTGGAAACAAATGTTACTCCATTGTCCAATAATACCCCACCACCAGATATTTGTATTCTAAAAAATTTTACGCCTTGTTTGGCCTTCTGCACTCATCTTGTAAAACATACTACAATAGATACTTTTTCTTCTTATGCAATTGCTAGTGCAATATTTGCCAACCATCGACTTTTGCTAAACAAAAACTTAGATTTTGCAACTAAATGGTTTGTGAATTCTTCCAGGTGAGTAACTCATTCTAACTCCAATTTAACCTTCATATGAATAAGCTAACCATCGAACCCTCGTCAATATTAAGCCCTATAGCTTCTTTGGTTCCTTTATATCAATCATGTAATAAACTATCCTCTAGTCTAATGCATGAATAGGTGACCATTATTATTCATAATTTAAAGGCTCAACATAATTTATCTTTGTTAGGATTTGGCTCACAATGCCATCATGTGTTCTAGTTCCATCCCTTATCAATTCTCGATTCTTGAAAATAATAGTCTACCATTCACTTTGGTCACTATAAATATTTTGATCATTCTTTCCGCCTGAAAAATATCCCAAACAATTTACCATTCCTCCCATGTACTTGTTTAAGGTGTCATTAATCAACAACTATGGAAGACAAAAAGACACCTAGATTACATGTGATGCATTTGAGGGGAGCCACAATTTATTGAGGGAAGTTGCATTCTTGTGAAGGAGAATATGATGTGTTTATTGAGGGAAAGTCACAATTTGATGATTTATGTCACGATGATAATATCTAAGTTGTGATTCAAGGAGTTATGTCATGTTGTAACGAGCTATGGTGCGAGGAATTAAGTGAGACTATGATGCAATTGAGGGAAGTCATACGTCTTGATGAAATGAGTAGAAGCATGATGAGTTAATTTAGGATGTGATGTGATTGAGTTATTGTCCCATTTGTTGCAAGGAGCTTAGCCACTCCCTTTCATCCATTCATTTTCTCTAGTGTTCTTCAGAGTAACAAAGACAAAGCATCCACTTTTCCCTCTGTTGATTGTAACTTCAGTTGAATTAACATAACACACAAAGGTGAAAAATCTGTTTCTTAATTAGAAATTTGGTAATGATCATTAGTTGACTTATAAAGACCTATCAACCTCTCCTCTTAAGATCATGCTATCGTGCTCTAGCTGAGACATGTTATTGTTGGATACCCATAATTTCACATTAAGGGAATCCGTCTTTGTGTATAGTTCCCGTGTTGATTTTCGAAATATCTTCTAATCTGATAATTGCTTATGATTTATTACATTAATATTTCTTGTGTTCATTTTCATCATAAAGAAATTATCACATTCATCATAAAGCAATTACATAGAAGATCTCAACAGTATAAACAAAAAGGCTAGTAGGATCATATAGAGACAACCAAACACATGAGACACAAAATTTTACCCTGGGAAAACCCACTTAGGGGAAAACCCAACAACCTTTTCCTTAGAGAAAATATTCAATTCAACAAGAGATGCAATCTAATATTCTAGTAAAAAAAATTCAAACTAACAAAAAATATACCTTGTTCAACCAGAGACAAATTCAGCCTCCTAAAATCCTGATCTCTTGGAATTCTGTGCCCTTGAAATTTTGGCACATTTCCACAAAAATTGGTTTCTTGTTGCTTCAGAAATTAGGTCTTCCCAGATTCTTGACTTTCCCATTAAACTTGGTCTCCCCTTTTCTTTCTCCTCCTTTGCTTAAACAAAAGTGAACCTTTCCTTGAACAAAAGTAATCTAAATTGCCTCCCAATTGATGAAGTCTAATATATATATATATATATATAGAGAGAGATATATATATATATATATATATATATATATATATATATATATATATATATATATATATATATATATATATATATATATATATAGTGATTGGATGAATCTGAAGTGGTGTGTCTGAAGGGTCAGGACGACTTGATCTTTTGGAGGGCCAACTTGACATTCTTGAGCCAAGAACTTAAATTTAAAAATTCAAAATATTTCTTTTGAAAATGGCATGAAGAATATGTATTGAATTTAATATTACATATATATTTTAGAGGGATAAAATAATAATTATGAAGATCATTGATAGCTACAAAAATAAACACTCCCTCATAGCTAGGGAGGTATTCATAATGACTTCATCATATGTTCTATTCTTGAAAAATTTTATAGGGAAAGGTTGACTGAGTTAGAAATGTTGATATATCTATCCACTATTTATGGAAACCATCATGCATCTACATCATGCTCAACAAGTCGTCACTTGGAGCCATTTACCAATTATATAAGTCGTCACTTGGAACTTGGTCAACACTTGTGACCTATGGTGAAACCTTGGGTTATTACCATTCATGCATGTTAATTGAATGGTAACTCTCTTGCCCGATGTCAGAGGCACTCACTTGCCCACCTAGGGAGCACTCTAGGCCTTGATTCTCTTTGGTACATTATCCCTAGCCACATTTTGTGGCTCCTAGTCAATACTTTGAACTGTTTATATTTTGACATAGAGAGAATCTCTTTCCCTTGATGCAACAACATCAACACTCCCTCTAATTGAGGAAAACATTCTCAACCACTCTAGCTTGTCCCTGAAGTATACAAACTACTCAAGTTTGTCCCTAAAAGTATAAAAAGTTATCAATCTTGTACCTAAAGTGTACAAACTTCTAAATCTTGTCCCTAAAGTGTAAAAACTTATCAATCTTTTCCCTGAAGTATACAAAAGTTCTCCCTAGGATAGAGGCTATATGAGAATGTTAACAACCTTCTTGACTGTAGAAATGCATTGGAGCCCCACTCCTCCCTTCTGTACCATGTCTAGGTAGTTTATCTAGTTGTGGTTTGAATTGTCATCACGTTTGTTTCCTGAACCTGATAAAATAATCCTACGAGTAGTTATTGAAGCCACATTTCTTCACAACTCACCAAACTAGTTCTAATATACCCAGCTTCTACAGTCATGTGTGCAACAGATGTTTTCTTCTTGCCCAAGCTGAATCCAAGTTGAATCATCATCATGATGTGCTCTTCCTATCTTCAGCACTCTCTTCCCAATATGAATCTGTATATCCCTGCAACTCTACTTCTCGATTCACATCTGATTGTACCATGCATGTAACTCAACACATGTTGTACCACAACCACCTTCTAGTCATCCTGACTGGGTGCTTCCTCTAACACTAGAATAGATCTTGTTGTGAAAATATCGACTGCTCTCTATGGATTCTACCATACTTCTAGTTGTAAGAAGTAAAGTATCCAACAAATATCCTTCATCACAAACTCATATGTAAAATCTCTTTAACACTGAAGTGGGCCTTGACATCTACCTCTATCATAGAAGCAAACCCTCCTACCACAGATTCTCCCTCTGTCACATGAGTCCTTATGATTCCATTAGAAACAAGTCATATAATAACAAGATCAACCAAGGCTCATCAGATATCCACCAAACCAAGAATGTCATGCCCGAGATCTATACAAATCCTTCTTTAGTATGCAATCATGAGACTTCTTCTCATGTACTTCAAATCCATGAGGTAGCTCTATGTACGCTTCTTCTTCCTCAATTACTCCATTGAGGAAATTGATCTCCACATCCACCTAGTGCAATTTTCAAGACAATAATAATAGTTCTAACAGAACTGTACTTGAAAACTGGTGCAAATGTCTTGTCATAGTCTTCTCCCTCTTTTTGGGAGAATCCTCAAATCTCAATTTGTACTTATTTATGTTGCCATCTACTGCATACTTGTAGATCCACTCAAAATTCACCATTACATTTCCTCAAATATTGACACAATTTTCATTATGGCATCTTCCAAACTTGTTGGCCCGCATGCTCCCTCTAAACTAGGAGCTCTTCTGGATATCAGACATGGTTCTAGATGTTAGTACAAATTCTCCCCTTTGAACACAAAACACTCTAGGATAATCCTCTTGTAGTAAGCTTTGATTCGTTCTTCCTAATGCTTTCAACTACTGCTAAGGATCGAAAGCCTTTATGGTGTACCTACAACCCTCACTAAGAGGTCATGGAAGAAATGATTATATCCTAGAAAAAGGAAACAAAGACAAGAGGGTAACTAACAATAGAGAAATAATAATCAAGGAAGAGAGATATAAAGTACTTATCTTTTTAGGATTATAGGGAAATGTCATCTCCCTCTTGATCTTAGCTTTCTTGCAACCATATTACAAGTTTACCAACCTCTTCTGCATTATCAACATGATATCATACCTTCCTTGCATGAGCTAGATTCTCTTATTTCAGAGGAAACATTGAACTAGGTTTATATCTAGGGTTTTATCCACAAAACCTAGGGTTTTCACATCCAATATTTCAAGTCTTCTATGGTTTACAAACCTATGCTTACAATTTCTCATTTACACCTTCTACAAGTCGAACAAAATTTGACTTATGTAAATTTTTCTTTCAAATGTCCAAAACCATAGAGTCCCCATGCCTTAGCATCTAAAATTCATCGTGTCATCAAATAATCAAGGATATGCCACATTGATACCAAGAAAAAGTATTATAATTTTTGTAGGACTTGTATTTTGTCCTTTTCAAACAAAATCCCCCAATTATCATCAATGAAAAATATAGAAGATCGATTCAGAGATACAAATCTCCAAGGAAGGAATGTAATTTCATTGTTCTTTGGAGCATCTTATAAGAGACCTTTCTCCATCAAGAACTATTGTTAGGTGCCAAGAGTACGATAAAAAATTCCTTCAGAATCATTTAGAAACTATCTCCACATGATTTGTTCACAAAGATGATTTCTCTCAACCCTTTAAAATTAAGTGGCCCAGACTCTAGTAAACCATATTACTTAAATTATGCTTTTGTGCATGATCAACATAGCATACTGATAACACATGAATTATATGGATTTCAAATTTATATTATTGGTCTAAATTTGATCATTATTATGTCTTATCAGTCAATGACACTTGAAACAAGTGCATCCAATGTTCATTTTTCCTCAATAAGGTATCTTTATAGGTTTTCTTTAGATTTAGCAAAGTCTATAGCCCATACTCTAAGTTTTTCCTTCTTCAAACAATGGTAGGGGTTGTCTAAGAATTAGGAACTAAAGATTAGATCCCTTTGGCTCAGAATGGTGATCGTAATTAATTCCTTTCCATTTCAGGTTGTCTTCCAATGCCTTCTAATGCTTTCACAAATGTTTCTTTTATACAAGATTGATTCTCCCTTAATCATGCTACTGTTCATCTTCAACATGTCACTCTTCAGAATTTCTAAGAGATTTATGTACATGTGTATTTCATAACCAACATACTTTTTCCATGGAATTCTTAACTCAAACTCATATTTATTTATATATATCCTTATCATATTCTAAAAAGCTCTTCCATATAAATAATGGCGTTGGATACAATCATAGTCTCACTAGTGAAATTCAAGACAAATTTTGTATATTGGTCCATCCTCCTATTAGCAAGGCTTATCTTGTCTTGGGGTAGGCCTTATGTGTGGTACCATTGAGATTTCACGAGGAATTGGATAATAGTATGTAAATGTCATCATTAAACAAAGGTATGCTCCACCAAGCTCTACATAATACTTGAAACAACCCTTCACATGTGTAGAGAATAATTTGAACTTGTCACTCTACAAGATTTGGCATAAATCTAGGTGTTGCTTCATAATTTATGGATCATGCTTCTTGACACCTTCCAGGTAGATTTTAGCATACTTCTTTTGGTATGTAGGAACATAGTCCTTGATTACATATCTTGTTTTTGATACATGAAATGAACTTTATTAATCATGAAACAATAGCCAAATCCATTTTTAAGAGGGATTCCTTTCCTTGAATTAAATGTACAGTGCCTTCCATAATCGAAGGGTTACAAACCACATTTTGTAAATAGATTTTAGTGGACCTCATGCGCAAAATACAATTCCATTGGAATTTCCATTGACTAAAGTATTTTGGTCTAAGACCCTTCAGATCTTTTGAGGGAATCTCTAAGGCCTCTCAACCCTCTATTACTAGACTTGAGACCTTTTCGTTCCTCAACAAAATTTAATCCTTAAAATAATAAGGCTTTGATCCTAAGAACCATGTTTTGACTTCAATTATTCTGAGATTTTTGAGCTAGGGTTACAAGATTTATATTAGGGCTTTCCTTGGTTTCTCTTATAAGGCTTGTTTTCCAACAAACTCTAAAACCATGTTGATTTTCCAAATATATTCAAATATGATAATTACTTTATACGATTTCATATGTTAATCTTACTTGTGCTCACATTCATCATAAAGAAATTACACAAAATATCCCAACAATAGAAACAAAAAATATAGTAGGATAATATAGAGATAGCCAAACACATGAGACACAAAATTTTACCCCGGGAAAACCCACTTGGGGGGAAAAACCTAACAACCTTTTCCTTAAAGAAATTATTCAATTAAATAAGAATTACAACTTGATATTCCAGTAAAAAACAAATTCAAACTAACCACAAACAAACCTTGGTCAACCAAAGACAAATTTAGCCTCCTGAAATCTCAGCCGTTGCCTCAAAAATCATTTTGTTGTTGCTTCAAAAATTAGGTATGCCCATATTCTCGACTTACCCCTTAAACTCAATCTGTCCTTGTCCTTCTCCTTCTTCACTTAAATAGAAGTGAACCTTTTCTTGAACATAAGTAATCTAAATTTCCTTCCAATTGATGAAGTCTAATGGGTATATATAGCGATTGGATGAACTCAAAGTGGTGTGCCTTAAGGGTCAGACCGACTTCATCTTTTGGAGGGTCAACTTGACATTCTTGGAGCCAAAAACTCAAATTTTAAAATTTAAATTATTTCTTTTGAAAATGATATGAAGAATATGTCTTGCATTTAATATTACATATATATTTGGAGGACTAAAATAGATATTTTGAAGACTGACCATAGCTACAAAAATGAACAGTTTGCAGCTTTCTTAATAGTGCCTCTACTTGGAAAGCGTGTAAAGCCAAAACAATGCTACCATTTTCAATGATAATGGACATAATCTCTTCAAGCCAGTGAATTTGGTTTTCTTAGGGCATGTGGAATATTCAACTCTAAGATATTAATTTATGTCTTGCATTCCCCAAAGCATCTCATTAAGTTTCAGGGCCTTCCTTCAATTAGGTACTAACCTGTGAGATTATTAGAAAAGGAACTATTGCGAGAATTATCCACACCATCCAAAGTTTAATCATTGGTTCCTAACAATACCTTTTTATTTCACCATCAACAGAGTGCATATTTTCTTGACTAGTTCAGTATTCACAATTGCAATTAAACAATAGAGGACAACAATTTGAAGGAAGCAATGAAATTAATAGTGTTGAATAAAATTAGCATTGTTTGAACCATGGATTTACGTTGTGCTTGAAGTTTTATTTCAAGTAAAATAAAGTTTAATATTCTCCCGTATCTCACACTATATCATTATTTTCTTGGAAGCCTTTGGCTTTTCTGAAATTGATGGCGTGTTCTTAAATTGTATGGCTAGAAGCAGCTAGAGTATATTTCTCATCATCATTCAAGCCATCCATTTTCACTTTTCCCTTTTAATGATCAATTATTTGTGTGAAATTTGATATATCTACTTCATCTTCTCTTGGAGAAAATAATTGGGGTTTGAAGCTCCCATATACCAACATCGCCTGCAAAAAAGCTATATAGAGATACCAATCCTCATAAGGAAGTCGGAGGTCCAAAAATAATATTTATCTCTTACAAGTGATGTCTCTATTGGGATAAATGACCCAAAGTGTAACCCCACATAATGTAGATATAAGAATAAATACAAGATTCTTGAGAGCAAGGCTAAAATATTCCTTGCAATGTTAAATGACAATTCTTAGGGAAGATGTCATAGATGTTGAAATTGGAATAGAAATTTATTAGAGATCAATGTGAGAAGATTTTTTTCCCAAGGAAAAATCATAAATTTCATTAATAAAAATGAAATTTTACATGTTGTAGATGCCCAAGGAATATCCAAAAAAACTAATGAGTTGTATGGGCGTTCAGATACATATCCATAAATACAAAATATATCTAAAGCATTGACTGTGTCAAAATATAAGTTGATAGAGTCGGAATCCAACGAGAGGCATATCAAAACTAATCACTGAATAACATATATGACCAAAAAAATTGATTATTCATATTACCCAAATTTTTACTGAAAGGGAAAATATAAGATCACTTAAATTGACTATTGAAAAGAAATCAAATCTACAGTAAATCCAGAGGAAGTCCCTCTATAAATGGATGATGAAAGAAATCATAACAATCACCATCTAATTGCTTGTGAATCTTCCATGAGACCCAATCATACTATGCACCTTCCTTGGAAAGGCCATCAACAATGGAGTTGCACTCCTTCTAGATATGATGACAAGAGATAATATCAAAATTTCACTTGATCAAAAGAACTTCATCCAATATAGGCATGAGTATGTGCATGTGACATAAATATACTTCATTAAACTAGTTAATAATCAAATGCGAGTCACCAAAAACTTGTAATTGTTAGCACCCTTTTTCAAGAGCGAAAAATAAAAAGGAGTTTTAAACTTAGAAGCTCAACATATTTATTTGACCCATGGCCCAAACCACCCTTGAGGATAAAGGAGTGATTTCAGATAGATAAAGAATAACAACCCCACCACAAGAACCATCCCTCTGAGAGGAACTGTCTAAATATGCCCATAGATAAGACTTGTCAATTTATACTTCTTTGATAAAACGAGGTCTAGAAGACTCAGGTTCCTACATACTCAACTCATATATAGAAATAATATGTCCAACTATACAATCCACACATGGAATCTTATCCTAAAAAATGAGATCATTTCTACCAATCCAGATATCCCAATTTATCAAGAGGGGAAGATTCCTCAATTTTAGCTTTGTGACCGATCTCCACCAAGAAATGAAGGCATTAGAGAAGGAGGGACCCTGCCATAAAATGGAGATTAAGAGTATAGGATTCACCGACTACCATACTTGAGAGGAAAAGGAATAGGAAAAGAACACATGATCAATTATTTCTTCAATAAATCTATATAAAGAACACCATGAAGGCCTAGAGAAACTGCACTTTTCAAGTTATCCTCCATTGAAACTTTGCTTTCTAATAGACACGACTAAAACATGTGGTCCTTTGAGGGGTATTTTAACTTCCAAAGAGGTTTCCACCACCATACCAAATCCCTTGGTTCTTTATCCACAAAAATGTTCAGATTTCCATACTTTGGGGAGTACTCACCAGAGGGTGCATGTACCCATTGAAATTCATCTGCCTCATCTTGAATCCTAACATGAGAAATAATGAGAGCAAGAGTATAATTTCAACATATCTCATGTCAATATTCTGGAATTCTCGAAGCAAGGACCAGGGATCCATGCTAATTTTTACTCGCTCGCCTAATCCCACTCTCCAAGCCAGACTACTTTCAATCACTAGAAAAGGTCAAACATAGCTTTCCATACAACATAGATATTGGGTTTACACTTAACTGGACTTCGAATCCAACCCTCCAAAGAAACAGGAAGAATGTATTTTTTCATCACCACCTTAGTCCACAAATTAGAAGAAGAAGTAAGTCTCCAGCCAAACTTTGCCGCCAACACTCTTGCGAAAATGATGAGGTTTTTCAGTCCCAAACCTCCCCATTTTTTTGTAAGAGCTATTTTATCCCATCTTATCTGGAAGAAATTTTTCCCTTCTTGTGAACCCTTCCATAAAAATCTACAACGAGATTTTTTTATCTGATTTAAAATCCCTTTGGAATCTAGGCTAATGACATTCAGAAAATAGGGATAGCCTCCAATAGCATCCATGTAGCCTTATAAAAAAGACTAAGCGAATTTTTGAGGCTTAAAGAGTCTCTATGAGAGCCATCACTAAACAATAGGACATCATCAACAAACAACAAATGAGACATGAACATATATTCAGACACCATAGCCCCTTTTAAATCTCCATTTCTCTTTGTCTATATCAATAATATTGTTGAGCCCCTCAACTATTAATAAGAAAAATCAAAGGAGAGAGAGGTCACCCCTATCTTAGACACTTTTTGCATGAAAAAATGTTGATGTAGACCCATTTATTAACACCACAAAGGAAACATAGTAATATAAGATATAAACCAAGAAATAAATTTTAAATTGAAGCCTAGGTGAGTGAGAAACATCCTTAGGTATAACCAGTTGGATTTATCACATCCCTTCGATAGATCAATCTTATAGACCATGCCCTTAAATTTCCTAGTCTTCAAACTCTGCAAGACTTCCTTAGCAACTCCTATAACTTCATGAATTTATCTTCCTTCTAGAAAGGAAAATTGTTCCTTCGAGATAAACTTGGTGTTGAGGGCCCCGAAGTCGGGTCGACAACAAGGGGGATACCCACCCGGTCCGGAACCTGGTTGGCGGCTCCTTGCCCGTTTGGAGTAGCGAGTCCGACTGGGGGTAATGGGACCAGTTTCCCAATGTGAAGGGTGTGCGTGTGTGTGTAGAGTTTGATGGTATTAATCTAAAGGTTTCTCTAAACTAGTCTTAATTCTAACTGCTAAACTATCTCTATGCTAATGTAATCTAATGAAGAGAAACAATACATCTAGTCTACGCTAACCCGGGGTGTTTTCTTTTGTTATGCGATCTAGAAAGATTTCAAACAACAGCTGGTAATAAAGATCATTCAACTGTTATCAGAATATAAATCGATAAAGATAAACCATTCTGCATAAGAAGTTAGGCAGAGTAGTTGTGAACAGCATATCGCATAATCAGTTTTCTATATGTCAAGCATAAATAAATGACCCCACCGTACAGAAGTGCGAAATGGTAATACAGACATTCATACAGTAACATATAAAGAACTCAGCTGTGTATTACTTTAGGGATACTAGCAGAATTTAGTCAAGAGATAAAAGTACCATTTATGACTGATTTCACTAATAAACTTCAAGCAATAATGATTTATTTCTACTTGTTCTAATATCTGCTAAGAGTACAGAAGTGCAACATCAGTAACAGACATTAAAATGCAAACATAAATAAATCTCGATCCATCCATTCATCAAAAACCTCCTCTGAGGGTGCAGAAGTGCATGTTCTGAGGACAAGTTTTTTGACAGATTTCCGGACCCTTCTCCAAATTCCATGAGAAGGGTTAAATACTACTAACTAATTAATCTTAATTACACGAAATTAGGGAATCGGCTTCAAATGACCGCCCTTTACTAAAAGCAAATTTATTTCTAAAACTTTAAATCTAATTTCTGACTGTTTCTGTATATTCTCTTTAGTGCTGTCAACAGCGCAACGTTTTCCTGGGAACAGTCGGCTGGCCGCCTTCTTCTTTCGCTCGGGAGATAAAAGTGGAAATAACAAGAGCTGGCACTTCCTTCTGACAGACCAGAAGATATTTTCGGAAACCTTTCTCTAGCTGGGTGTATTCGCCGCGTGTATACTTAGCACAACCCAGGTTCTTCTCGAACTGATTTTGCTGTTGCTATTCCGGTTTCCGGTCGTGCGAATGACTGAGTGGGTTAGGAGTCGCGCTGTATGGACAATCCCCTGTTTCGAGAATTGTTTCCGCTCTTTGTTCCAGGCTTTTCTGGAGCATCTTCCTTCTCATGCGCTTCTTTCTCTGCTTTACCAAGTCTGAGCTTCAGGATCTTTTGTGAACACGCTGCTTTTGTGCGCCTTTGACTCTGAGTCCTGGATAGTCTAATTTCATCAGTGCTGGTTGGCTTATAGTCTGGAATCCGCGGTCCTGCTGCATGCGGCATTCATTTGTGGAGGCATCTTCTCTCTGCTGTCTGATTGGCGCTTTCCCTTTTCCTTTAGATATTTCCTGCATATAGATTTATATTAGTTGCGTGTCTTGCAGTCTACGCAAAGAAGAAGGGAAATGAAAAGATTGACATGAAAGCATTAAACTCTAATGAATGCATAATCCTGACATTCATCATGACTTGACTCTTCGAAAAATGCGATGCAATCATTCCTTGATACTCAAGCATGCGGTCATTAATTTCCTTTAAGGCGCGCGCTTAATCTTGGGTCTATCGGGTATGTCGGAGAATTCGTGCGATGAGTCTTTTCATATCGCAGATCGCAGATCGCAGATCGCGGTTCGCCGATATCGCAAATCGCATATCGCTGTCATCGCAGATCGCTGATCGCAGATTTTATTCAATGGTTTATGCCGCCTAGTGCGACGTTTGTGATGTGCGATGTCGCATATCGGCGATCGACATTTCTTGAAGATCTTCTTTTTAGAGAGCGCTTGGGATGCATGCGATGCGATGAATTTCGCATCGCTCTTTCGCAGTTTTGTTTTCCGCGCTTGGGTAATGCTTCAGCCTTCCCTTGCGATGCGATTTAAGCCTTAGGGAGAAAAATACAAAAATTTAAGAAAAATATTTTTGGGATTTTTCTTTCAGGGTCCCCCCTTTGCTCGATGTTATTGCTAATATCGAGCAAAGAGGGGGGGTTGTTGGTGACCACAACAATGGCGATTCACTGTGAAGAACCAGTTATCTCTGCTTGTTCTATTGCATTTTCACTTCCAAAACAGAAAAAATTTTCTTATGCCTAAATTTTGTTATGGACAGATAGAGTATTACCCCTTATCCCGTCAATGATGTTTCGTCACAACTTTTATTTCATTCTGATTGTTTGCTCCCTCTGGGTTATTTCTTGTATTCACACCTAGACATTACTCAGTGCTTTTCAAAGACAAAATAAGGTCTTCTCTGCGTACTGGCTTTGTAAAATATGCTCATTTGTCGTAGGTAGAGCCTCTGCTGCCCGCAAGTGTCCATAGCCTCGACAGGGTTACCATGTTATCCAGCAATGATCCTTTTTCCTGTTTGAGGTTATTTACAACATACCAGAGAAAAATCCTTTTGACACTTTTTCTTTCTTTTTAGATTTTTTATTCTCTAAAGAACAATGTCTTGGTTTGGTGGCCAAATTATGACACAGTCATTCACTTGATTTACACTTTTGTTGAACAAGCTGGCTCGTGATGAGACCCCTTGTCTTTTGATTGCAACAATCTTGAGTCATTGCCCTGTTTTGGTAGACAGTAGTGGCAAAGTCAGCAAGTTATAATATCTGTGATCATGATAAGCCGGCTCGTGATGAGACCTCTCATTCTTTGAGATATAGTGTTTTCTTGGATTGTTTCTCTGGATGCTGCGATTTCCTTAACAGGGAGGAAGTCATTGTTTTTCCTTAAGAAAGCTCTGGACGACAATAATAGAGTTTAAGAACAACAGTTTTGTAGAGAATAATTATTTTGCTATTGATGATACTTTTCATTGCGTTAGCATAAAACAATTTTTTGCCAAAAGTTACTTTCATCCCAGATTTCTTTGTGAAGTTGAAACTAACATCATATTCAGGCTAAAGTTAACTCTATCTGTCAATAATAAAAGTCAGATTTTTTCCGAAAAGTTTTACTATTTATACAAGTGAAATCAAAATCTGATAGAGAAATGGTATGTTTCTTCATGAATATAATTTATGATCATTCACAACCAACCTTATTTATAAGAAATAAAAACTAAAATAAAATAATAAAAACTAAAATTATCCTACAAAAATAGAAGGATGACCTTCTATGGAAAATACATTTTGAGGATTTGTCCATTCACAGGCAGAGAATCTCTCCTGCCTGTCAAGTCCTGCAACACAAAAGTCGACGGGCCTATGACTTCTACGATCTGAAAAGGACCAAGCCATAGCTTCTGGAATTTCGTATGTTTGCCCTTTTCTTTGTGATCCTTATCCCATTTCAAAACTAAATCTCCCATCTGAAAGTTTTTTCTGGTCATTATGTTCGAATCAAAAGAGGATTTTATCAGCGCTTGGTGGTGAGCATGGGTTTTCTTGGCCTGTTCTCGTTGTTCTTCTAGCTTGATTATTTCCATTTGCCTTAGCTGTAAGGGAGAAGTAGATACTTCATCAATGTATTGTACTAAGGACAAGGAGGGAATGACTAAGTGAGTAGGAAGAACTGCTTCTCTCCCGTAAACTAAATTAAAGGGAGAAGTGCCGATAGAGGCTTTATTTGTAATTCTGTCTGCCCATAAGGCGTTTACCAGCGCTTTATGCCAATTCTTTTGGTTTTGGTCGACTGTCTTTTTGATAATCCTGATTAGGTTCTTGTTCGTTGATTCAGCCAGCCCATTACCTTGCGGATAGTAGTTGGCAGAATACTTCAGTTTGAACCCTCTTTTGAGCGCGAACTCAGTCATGGTATTTCCAGAAAAATATGAAGCATTATCAAATATTAAGGCCGTTGGCAATCCAAACCTAGTAATGATAAACTGATCTATGAATTCAATAATGTTTTCAGAATTAGCTGCCTTGAGAGGAACTGCCTCTACCCATTTAGTAAAATAGTCAGTTGCCATGAGAATATACCTATGCTGTTTAGAGGAGTGAGGAACGATCTCACCTATTATGTCCAGGCCCCATTGGCTGAACGGCTGTTCGATGTTAACCGGCTGTAGTGGCATGGATGACTTCTTTTGTTTTCCTGCAGCAGTTTGGCAGACTTGGCATTTCTTTACGTGATGGTACGAGTCTTTGAACAGCGTGGGCCAGTAGTATCCTGCACGTAAGATTTTGTGCGCGGTGGCTTCTCCAGCATAGTGTCCACCTGCTGGTCCATCGTGGAGTTCCTGCAAAACCTTTTCGGCTTCAGTTTTCTCAAGACATCTAAGAAGCACAGAATCATAATTCCTTTTAAACAGGACACCATTTACGAGCTGGTATTGTTTAGCTTTTAATCTCAGGCTCTCTTCTTGATGTGATCCAGGTGAAATGGAGCATGCCCGTTTTTTAGGAAATAAATGGTGTCAGCATATAATGATTGTGCGTCGTTTAGGCTTACCTCATGCACGTGTACCTCTTCAGATGATTTTTCGAGGATTTGCGATGCTCCAGCTAACATCTTGCAGAAGCCTTGGCCACTTACGATGTGTGCCAGCTTGATCTCCAGGTCATATTCTTGCAAGGCGGTGATCCAATTTGCTCTCTTTTCGCCCACATCTTTCTGTATTAGGAGGTTTCTTACCGCTGGGAATGGTACTATGACCTTGGTATGGGCCTTTAGCAAGAAAGGTCTGAAATATTTGATTGCTTTGAAAACGGCGTATGCCTGTTTCTCTACGTCCGAATATTTCAGCTCAGCACCTTGTAAGTTTGAGCTAAAGAATGCGATCGGAGCTTCTACCTTTTCTTGATTCGCTTGAGTCAAGATCGCAGCATAAGAATTCTCTGAGGCAAACGTGTATAAGACAAAGGGCTCTGAAAAATTTGGGGTTGCTAGAGATGGAGCGTTGATGATGGCTTGTTTGATTAAGTTAAATGCTTCGTGCTCGTCTAGACCCCATTTAAAGTTTGAATTCTTTTTTATCATTTTTTGTAAAGGAGAAATAATACGTGAAAAATCTGGGACAAATCTTTTCACAAAATTGATCTGTCCTAGGAAAGATTGCATGGTCCTTTTGTTATGAGGTATGGATATCTCGGAAATTTCTTTGATCCTGTCAGGTTCAATGTGAATGCCAGATTTGGACACTATGAATCCTAGCAATTTTCCTTCACTTAACGCGAAAAAAGATTTCTTCGGGTTAAGCGAGATCCCATACCTTAAACATCTTTGAAAGATTTGCTTCAAATCTTTGAGGTGGTCGTTTCGGTTCTTGGAGTATACAGTTATATCATCCAGGTAGATCACTACCGATTTATTGACTAAACCTTTAAACGCAATGTCCATGGCTCTCTGAAAAGTGGCGCCGGCGTTGATCAGACCGAACGGCATTTTCCGATACGCGTAGGTACCCCATTTAGTTTGGAAGGTGGTTTTTAACTGATCATCTGGGTGTACCAACACTTGATTATATCCTGAAAATCCGTCCAGGAAAGACATTAACTCTGAGCCTGTGACTGCCTGTAATATTTGCTCCATAGGTGGGAGGGGAAAATTGTCTTTTTGACAGGCTTTGTTGAGATTCCGGAAGTCGATGCAGATTCTAATATCTCCGTTTTTCTTCCTAACAGGTACCATGTTGGATACCCATTTGGAATGTCTGACCGGGAAGATTATTCTGGCTCTCAACAATTTATTCAGCTCAGTTTTTATCTGATTTTCCAAGATGGGGTGGATTTTTCTGAGCTTCTGTTGGACAGGTTTCTCGTTGTCAATCATAGGGATAGTGTGTTGAATGATAGAAGTGTTGTAAGTCTTCATCTCATCGTAATTCCAGGCAAAGACGTTTTTGTACTGTCGTAGAAGACGGATATATGCTGATTTTTCTTCAGGAGCTAGGCCTTGACCTAGATTAACGTTTTGCGGCTTCTCATTGGTTCCTAGGTTCACTGGTTCGTAGTTCAGAGTTGAACTGTAAAGTTTGGCGTTAGTTGACCTTTTGAACCGACTTTTCAAGTTGTATAAGTCTTCTAGTTTGACCACCGATTTGGGTATAGCATTATCAGTGCTATTTTGTTGTATCTGGTGATCATGACAGTCTTCGTCGATTATCTGGTTTGAGTAGGATCCTTCGGAGGTGAGGAAACTTACGATGTCTGGGTCGTCGTTGAATACTCTCCAGTTTGTGATGTTGTCAGGGATAGATGGTTTAAAAATCAATTCTATTGAAAACCTATCTGGACTAAAGTCTTCGGAGGGGATGAGTCTGGAGGCTACGTTAGCTAACAGGTCTGCGTTTGCATTGTGAAGTCTCGGGATTGACGAAATATTGAACGCTGTAAAATGTGCAGTGAGATCTTGTACTAAAGATTGATAGTGCTTTAAATGATTAGACAGGCAGTGTATGGTGTTACGTACCTGTTTGACGACGATCTCAGAATCTCCAAAGACTTGAAGATATTTGACGTTGCAGCCGATTGCTTTGTATAGGCCTTGCACCAAGGCTTCGTATTCCGCTGTGTTGTTCGTGCAATCGAACTCCAGTCTGCATGTGAGCATGGTCTTATTTCCGTTTGGGCTGATCAAAACGCATCCTGCTGCCGCTCCCTCGTTGGATTTAGAGCCATCAAAATATAATTTCCAAAATAAAGAAGTATTTACAGGGTTATCTAAGAAACTAACACATTTTGAATCATCAGTCTGGGAAAAGTTTTCAACTTGGGACAAAAATGAATTTTCTAAATATGGTGATATGTGAGCATTGAAATTTCCGAGGAAAGAGTCTACCGAGTAGTTGCATATGATGCTGTTGTTGTATGCTATGGCTTCGTTCTCTCCTTCCAAATCCGTCACTATGTATTTTTGGTGCAATTCTCGTTCAATCTTTATTTGATTTGGTTTCCCGTTGAAGGGTAACCACATGTGCGACCAGTCGGTTGAAAAGTATCCGTGGAGTTTCTCGGACCAGTCCCTGCTAAGAATCAGACCATAAAATTCAGGGATGTCAGCCACTAGAATGTCGATAACCTGACATACCTTGGGGTTAGACGACAGTCTTATGGTCACTTGATTAAGTTCTCCTTTCACTTCGACTTGCGATCGATCAAGTTGAACTATGCGCACTGCGGATTTTTGCGGTTGAACATTAAGTTTGGCACATATTGACTTGGGTAGAATATTGGTTGAAGCACCAGAATCAACCAAGCAGTTGTGCATGTTTCTGTTAAAGATTTCATAAGTGAGGAGGAAAGGAGGAGTATGAGATCTAGATCTCCCTCCAATCAGAGCGATGTCATTTGGATCGATTTTATTGATCGTGTTGATTGGAGGTCTTCCTATATTATGGGAAGCTACAGCTGTAGGTAAAGGTGTAGTAGGTACGGCGTGTAACTCTTTCATCATGATTTTCTGTTGGTGTTTCAATTTGCTCAACTCATACAGAGTGATATTAGCCCTAGTCTTTTTCATGTCATCGATGATGTTATACTCCATTTCATCCGACACTATTAGTGTCTTTGATGGAGGTTATTGCTCTGATTGGACTGGGCTAAATGAGGTCGTTTTAGCAATTGTTTTCTTTGGTGCGACCTTTTCTTTTGCTACAGGGCTTGCGCCCTTCTGTTTTGGGGTATTCTGGGGAGGATCAAGTTGATTTCTGCTTCGTGTGCTAACCGGAAGTTCTTCTTGATCTTCCTCTTGTGGGAGGATGAAATCCCACATTCCTTGCAGTTCCACCACTTCTTCATCGTCGGTCTGCGTTTCGATGGTGCTCTCCTCTTCTTCTTCTTCAGATTCCACATTTGAGACCACGTTGGGTGGCTTCGTCTCCATGGGAGGGTTTCTTTTGAAATTCCTAAAAGGCTTTCTTGGGGACGATTCTGCCACTTGTTTTCTTATGTCAATCATCTCATTAGACATGGCCTTTAATACCTTTTGTAGTCCTTCCATGTCAAAAGGATCTTTCGTTTGCTTCTTCTTGGTATCTTCTTTGAAAGAGATTTTCTTAGATTTACGCTCTTCGATTGTAGATCTCTTTTCTAGGGCTACTACGCGTCTTTCAACTGCTAACGCCTCAGCCAAATTTTTGACTAAGGTTGTCTTGCTCGCCCTATCTACGAAGATGGCCAAGTTTGAAGGTAAGGCCGTGATGTACCATTCGCATCTTACCTCCTCGCTGGGTTGAGAAGCAGCGGGGATTTTGTTGAGGATCTTGTTGAACCGTAAGTTAAAATCTTTAATGGGTTCCCTAGCCTCAGCTTTAAGATTGGATAAATCGTTGATCAGTGTCGCTGTCGATCTATCATCGCCGAATTTGGTGAGAAATTGATTTTGAAAAATGTCCCAGCTGGTGATAGATCCGGAGGGCAGCGAAAAGTACCATGACCCGGCTGTCCCTTGCATTGTATAGGGGAAAAGTCGGACCACGGCATCTTCGTTGGTAACTCCGTTGAGATTAACAGAAAGCATGAAGTTATTGATATGTTCTTCAGCTAGCATTCCTGTTTCCGGATTGAACTTTGGTAGCCATTTCTCGGGATGGGCAGGTATTGGACTTAGGGGTGGAGGCATTAAAACCGCCCCAGGATTGTTCCATGGAGATTGGGCCATCGCTGAGTTGCTAGTCAACAAAAGTGTAGGAGATGGTCTTTGATGTTGAGAAGATGGAGATGTTATGATCTTCGACGATTGCGGAGGAAGGGTTGTGGAAGATGGATGAGTGACCTGAGGTGGAGATGTGGGTGGTTGACTTCGCGGAGAGGGAGTTGAAATGGACGAAGTGGATGAAAGAGTCTCTCTGTCAGACTCTGGGAGTGATTTCCTTGCTCTTTTCCTAGTGGGGAGAGGGATTTCAGTTGGCTGGACGCCAAACTTTTCACTCTTCAATCGGGTCAGGGGATGAGTAGGATTGTACTGCGAAGTCAGGCTGCCTTTAGATTTATCAGACTTCTGGGTAAAAATAGAGAATCCCTGGAGTTTACAGATCAAAGTTTGAACTTCAGGGGGATCGATAATAAGTTGGTCTGATGTATCAGTATGTATAGCAGCGATGGATGTCCGAGCGACTTCTAGTTCCGAGATTAGTCGTACCGGGGAAGTCGGGGAAGTTGGTGAGGGTGATTTGCTCTCAGAATGGTATTTGGATTTTGAATTATGCGCCATTCATAGCTTCGGCCCTCCTTCTAGCGCCAGAAATGTTGAGGGCCCCGAAGTCGGGTCGACAACAAGGGGGATACCCACCCGGTCCGGAACCTGGTTGGCAGCTCCTTGCCCGTTTGGAGTAGCGGGTACGACTGGGGGTAATGGGACCAGTTTCCCAATGTGAAGGGTTTGCGTGTGTGTGTAGAGTTTGATGGTATTAATCTAAAGGTTTCTCTAAACTAGTCTTAATTCTAACTGCTAAACTATCTCTATGCTAATGTAATCTAATGAAGGGAAACAATACATCTAGTCTACGCTAACCCGGGGTGTTTTCTTTTGTTATGCGATCTAGAAAGATTTCAAACAACAGCTGGTAATAAAGATCATTCAACTGTTATCAGAATATAAATCGATAAAGATAAACCATTCTGCATAAGAAGTTAGGCAGAGTAGTTGTGAACAACATATTGCATAATCAGTTTTCTATATGTCAAGCATAAATAAATGACCCCACCGTACAGAAGTGCCAAATGGTAATACAGACATTCATACAGTAACATATAAAGAACTCAGCTGTGTATTACTTTAGGGATACTAGCAGAATTTAGTCAAGAGATAAAAGTACCATTTATGACTGATTTCACTAATAAACTTCAAGCAATAATGATTTATTTCTACTTGTTCTAATATCTGCTAAGAGTACAGAAGTGCAACATTAGTAACAGACATTAAAATGCAAACATAAATAAATCTCGATCCATCCATTCATCAAAAACCTCCTCTGAGGGTGCAGAAGTGCATGTTCTGAGGACAAGTTTTTTGACAGATTTCCGGACCCTTCTCCAAATGCCATGAGAAGGGTTAAATACTACTAACTAATTAATCTTAATTACACGAAATTAGGGAATCGGCTTCAAATGACCGCCCTTTACTAAAAGCAAATTTATTTCTAAAACTTTAAATCTAATTTCTGACCGTTTCTGTATATTCTCTTTAGTGCTGTCAACAACGCAATGTTTTCCTGGGAACAGTCGGCTGGCCGCCTTCTTCTTTCGCTCGGGAGATAAAAGTGGAAATAACAAGAGCTGGCACTTCCTTCTGACAGACCAGAAGATATTTTCGAAAACCTTTCTCTAGCTGGGTGTATTCGCCGCGTGTATACTTAGCACAACCCAGGTTCTTCTCGAACTGATTTTGCTGTTGCTATTCCGGTTTCTGGTCGTGCGAATGACTGAGTGGGTTAGGAGTCGCGCTGTATGGACAATCCCCTGTTTTGAGAATTGTTTCCGCTCTTTGTTCCAGGCTTTTCTGGAGCGTCTTCCTTCTCATGCGCTTCTTTCTCTGCTTTACCAAGTCTGAGTTTCAGGATCTTTTGTGAACACGCTACTTTTGTGTGCCTTTGACTCTGAGTCCTGGATAGTCTAATTTCATCAGTGCCGGTTGGCTTATAGTCTGGAATCCGCGGTCCTGCTGCATGCGGCATTCATTTGTGGAGGCATCTTCTCTCTGCTGTCTGATTGGTGCTTTCCCTTTTCCTTTAGATATTTCCTGCATATAGATTTATATTAGTTGCGTGTCTTGCAGTCTACGCAAAGAAGAAGGGAAATGAAAAGATTGACATGAAAGCATTAAACTCTAATGAATGCATAATCCTGACATTCATCATGACTTGACTCTTCGAAAAATGTGATGCAATCATTCCTTGATACTCAAGCATGCGGTCATTAATTTCCTTTAAGGCGCGCGCTTAATCTTGGGTCTATCGGGTATGTCGGAGAATTCGTGCGATGAGTCTTTTCATATCGCAGATCGCGGTTCGCTGATATCGCAAATCGCAGATCGCTGTCATCGCAGATTTTATTCAATGGTTTATGCCGCCTAGTGCGACATTTGCGATGTGCGATGTCGCATATCGGCGATCGGCATTTCTTGAAGATCTTCTTTTTAGAGAGCGCTTGGGATGCATGCGATGCGATGAATTTCGCATTGCTCTTTCGCAGTTTTGTTTTCCGCGCTTGGGTAATGCTTCAGCCTTCCCTTGCGATGCGATTTAAGCCTTAGGGAGAAAAATACAAAAATTTAAGAAAAATCTTTTTGGGATTTTTCTTTCAGGGTCCCCCCTTTGCTCGATGTTATTGCTAATATCGAGCAAAGAGGGGGGGTTGTTGGTGACCACAACACTTGGAGAGAATGGGATTCATCCGAAATGAAATGATATTTTCTATAATTTTATAGACATTAGTGTAGAGAGAAATCAGATGGAAATCATCTAAGTACTTTGGAGTATCTTATTTAGGGATCAGAGCTATAAAAGTCAAATTGAATGTCTCATACATTTGGCCCAACCACCTTCTTTCCTCGATTAACTTGAGAAGATCAACCCCTACTAGCTCATAAAAATCCATGAAAAGATCGACAAGCTACCTATGAGGGCTAGGACTTTTATCCATCTTAAAACTATGCAAAACCTTTTCCAATTCCTCTACAGAAACTGGAGCCATCAGATCACAATTTTCTTCTCTTCGAATAACATGGAAACCTTCATTTCATGGCCAACGTCTCAACCAAATAAGCTTCATGAGAGGCTTTGAATAGATTTCTAAAGTGATTAATACCCAACCTAGCCAAATATTGAAAATAGTGCACCAAGCAACCATACCGATCCTCTAGCTCTTAGATAGTATTAGTAGCGTTCCTTCCTTTTGCAAGGTTTTGGAAAATTTTTGTATTGTCATCACCCACCTGTAGCCATATCACCATACTCTTCAGTCTCCACACTTCCTACTTTTCCTTCAAGATTCAACTCCTAACTACTTCGAGCCGTACTATATTTTGTTCAAAATATTGGTAACCAAACCTACTTCTCTCACAGTATGTCATCTGCTCAAGCTTCGAGTCAATATTGGTAAGATATTCCTCCTCCTTATCAACGTTAGCTTATACCCATGTCACTATATCTTTTTTATCCACAACACATTTTCAAGAAATTGGGGAGCGAAAGACCCAACATCCACCTCATTGAGATGATGTTAGTGCTCCTGGACTAGAGCTCTAAATTCCTCCTCCTTTGACCAACTTAAATTGAATTTGAATGGAGCCTTAGGCTTCCATGAACCACTCCTAAATTCCAGGATTATGGGATAATGATCAAAAGCTCCTCTAACACTAACCCATTGATGAAATAAAGGAATGGAGGCCATCAGAGCTGACTTGATCAAGAAATGATCAATCCTTTGGGACAAGTAAAAGCCTGACATATGAACTTGTTGATGGGACAAAATGTACCGCCAACGACTAAGGGGTTTCCCTGGTGTGAGGTCCCAATTAGACCTCACACCATTTGGGATAGGATCCCCATCTAGTATGTGGGCCCAGTTGCCGCCATGAATGTTTTTTGCTCTTGGTTATCAAATGAGAAGATGCAAGGGTGGGGCAAGAATGAAGTGCTCGGGCAGTGAAAAAAAATTAGCTGAAGATTGAAAAATTTCAGAAAGAGGTGAAAACAAGTCACAACAATGATAAGAAGAGATAAACAATGAGAGGGATTAGTGAGCTAAAACCCCATCGAACATAATAAACAAGAACATGCTGGAGGTCAATGGAAAAATAGTTCACAATAGTTTATTGACATGGCAAGGGAGAAGTAAACACAGATTCGAAAGCGAAACATACATGCAACCACTATGTATCAGTACATAACATCTCATTGTAGGTTTTAACCCCGTAAAAAAATTACCTGCATACGAATTCTAAAACATAGAAAATAAACAATGCGAGAGCATAACACATAAAACACATACATACAAAGATTTTCCCCTGGATCCCAAAACCGGGACTACCAACTTCATTTTTCATTATGTTCCTTTCAATGTTACAATACATATTTATACATGCCGAAACATCCAATATCATGGACCAAAAACCATCGTGTCTAAAACCATGGACCAAAAACCATCTCATCCAAAACCATGTGCGAAAAACATGCACAAAACCATAAGTAGGTCCGCCCAACCTAATATAGTGTCCAAAACCAAAATTTTTCTGGGCGCTACCCCGGACCCCATAGAGTGGGGTTACCTGCACCCCTCAAACCCCCTATGACTCCCCCTCACTATGCAATCGACACAACGAAGGGGGGGCTTCGCACCCCTTCTCATCCCCCAGTTAACTACGTGGGCTAATCATGGAAAGAATATAACACAACCCAACATTCTCCCACTTGTTGTTTTCTTTCCATAGGGGGCCATAAGAGAGCTTAGTCATTTATCCAGCCCTGCAATGCCTATTGTTTCTCTACACCAATAGAACTTCTCAGAGCTCACAGATTTTGTCAATGCATCTGCAGTATTCTTCAAAGTGTCCACCTTTACTAGCAACACCTTTTTGTCTTCTATCATATCCCTCACAAAGTGATACTGAACATCAATGTGCTTTGTCTTTGAATGATATGCAGGGTTCTTTGCCAAGAAAATTGCACTTTGGTTGTCACAGTCTATCCTTATAGCTCCCTGTACTAACCCCATACTTGAACACAATCTCTGCAACCAAACTGCTTCCTTGCTTGCACGAGTGGCTACCATGTATTCTGCCTCTGTAGTTGATAGTGCCACTAGAGATTATTTCTTACTCATCCAACTGACTGCACCTCCAAATAGGTTAAACACATACCCACTTGTAGATATTCTCTAATCCAGATCTCCAGCCTAGTCTACATCAACAAAGGCACGAATATCCAACGCTCTATCAAATCCTAGTCTTCCTTGGTAGCAAAAACCATAATCACTAGCAACACCTTTTTGTCTTCTATCATATCCCTCACAAAGTGATACTGAACATTAGTGTGCTTTGTCTTTGAATGATATGCAGGGTTCTTTGCCAAGAAAATTGCACTTTGGCTATCACAGTCTATCCTTATAGCTCCCTGTACTAACCCCATACTTGAACACAATCTCTGCAACCAAACTGCTTCCTTGCTTGCATGAGTGGCTGCCATGTATTCTGCCTCTGTAGTCGATAGTGCCACTACATATTATTTCTTACTCATCCAACTGACTGCACCTCCAAATAGGTTAAACACATACCCACTTGTAGATATTCTCTAATCCAGATCTCCAGCCCAGTCTACATCAACAAAGGCACGAATATCCAACACTCTGTCCAATCCTAGTCTTCCTTGTTAGCACAAACCATAATCACTAGTGCCATGTAAATACCTGAAAACCCGCTTCACTGTTGTCCAGTGCTCCTTCCCTGGTTTCGACATAAACCTTCTCAATACTCCCACTACCTGTGCAATGTCTGGTCTAGTACAGACCATTGCATACATTAGGCTACCAACTGCACTTGCATATAAAACAAGGGACATGTCCTCTTCCTCTTCTTGTGTCTTGGGACACTGCTCAACAGATAAATTTACACCTACAGGAATAGGAACCTTCACCGATTTACTATCCTGCATATTAAACCTCTGCAATATTGTCTTGACATACTTCTTTTGGTTTAATCAGAACTTCCTCTTTGTCCGATCTCTTTTAATTTCCGTGCCCAAAATATATTTTGCAGTACCAAGATCTTTCATGTCGAATTTGGAGGACAAATGGGTCTTCAAATCCTGGATAATTTCTTTGTCATTTCCAACCAGCAACATATCATCCACATACAAGACTAGATAAATAACATGGTCACCAATTAATTTAAAATACACACAGTGATTTTCTTTTCTTCTGGCGAAGCCAAGTCCCCGTATAAATGTATCAATTTCTGAAACCACATCCTTGGTGACTATTTTAACCCATACAAAGACTTCTCTAACTTGCATACTAGTTCTTTCTTACCCTTCACCGCAAAGCCTTCAGGTTGCTTCATGTAGATCTCCTCTTCTAGATCCCCATGAAGAAATGTTGCCTTCACATCCATCTGTTCTACCTCAAAATCAAAAGCAGCAACAACAGATAAAAGTAATCTAATAGAAGTTACCTTGGCAACAAGAGAAAAAATATCACCAAAATCAATTCCCGGCACTTAGGAATAACCTTTTGCTACCAATTGAGCTTTGTATTTCTCCACCTTTCCTTCTGCATTTGTCTTCTTCTTGAACACCCATTTTCTCCCAATGGGTTTTCTTCTAACCGGAAACTCCATCAGATCCCAAGCCTCATTTTTGTACAAAGATGCCATTTCATCAACCATGGCCTCTTTTTCGAGTTTTCCATCCTCTGAATCTACTGCTTCCTTCACAGTTCTAGGATCATCATCAGTAATAGATAAAGAAAAATTTGAACAGAAAGTAGATGGACTATACCTTTCTAGCTACCTTCTTTCTCGAACTGATCTTCTCACACCCAAAGTTTTTGTCTCTTCATCTTCTGATTCCTCCTCTGCTGTAGAGTCTGATTCTTCCTCCTTTAGCTCAAACTCTATCTTCTCAGGTTCCTTTGGTTGGACTTCATGTTTAATAACATCTTTCACCTCTCTGAACACCACATCTCGGCTGTACACAACCTTCCTTGTTACTGGGTTCCAAAGCTTATAACCATTTAAACCATCCTTATACCCAATAAAGATGCACTTTTCAGATTTACTATCCAACTTGGTTCATTTCTCCTTTGGAACATGTACATATGCATCACATCCAAATACCCTCAGATGTGAAAGAGAGGGTTTCTTACCAGTCCATACCTCTTGTGGAGTCTTATCCTCCAACATTGATGAAGGTGATCTATTGACTAGGTAACATGCTGTCTCCACCACCTCTACCCAGAATTCTTGTCCTATCCCGGCACCACTGATCATGCTTCTTTCCCTTTCCATCAACGTCTTGTTCATTCTTTCTGCAACTCCATTTTGCTGAGGTGTATATGGAGTAGTCTTCTACCATGCTATACCACACTTCTTACAAAGTTCTTCAAATTCCTTACTGCAAAACTCTCCGCCGTTATCTGTCCTCAGCACCTTTATCTTCTTCTCTGTCTGGTTTTCCACCAGAGCCTTAAATTCTTTAAACCTGTCAAATACTTCAGATTTCTTCTTAAGGAAATATATCCATGCATTCCTTGAGAAGTCATTTATAAATGATACATAGTACACAGACTTACCCAATGATGGAACCTTCACAAGTCCAAACACATCACTGTGCACAAGCTCTAATATCTGTTTCGCCCTCTTACCACCAGAGGGGAAACTCACCCGATTCTGCTTCCCATATGCAAAATTTTCACAGAAATCAAAATCCAGAGAGCTATTACTTATACCTTCTACCATACCTTTACCATGAAGTATTCGAAGGCCCTTCTCTCCAGTATTTCCAAGCCTTTGATTCCACAGCATGGTCTTCTCTCCAGAGACCATTAGATTTTCTGCTCCACTTTTAGGAACCACGGAACTGTTGCACCCATCAACAACAGTGCTACCTTGCAACTTGTACAGAGTTCCAATTCGAACTCCCCACATCAATACCAATGCCCCTTGAACCATCTTGTAGGTATCCTTCTCGAACACTATTTTTACACTTGCATCATCCAACTTGCTTATAGAAATCAGATTTTTGGCTAATGCTAGAATATGTGGAACACCTGGAAGTGTTCGAACCCTTCCACCTTGAAACTTCAACTTTACTTTTCTGTGACCAACAATGCTAGCCTTCCTGTCATCCCCCAAGAAGACATCACTGCCATCATATTTCTCATACTCGCAGAACCACTCTCTATGAGGAGTGAAGTGAAAGGATGCACCTAAGTCAATCACCCATGCCTAATGATCTACATGTGTACTTGAAGAAGCCAAGTACACATCCCCACCTTCATCTGAGGTGGTTTTCGCCTCTGCAGAAGGAGCATCATCAGATCCCTTTTCTTTATTAGGAGCTTTAGATTTATAGTCCCTTTTGTAGTGCCCTTCCTTTCCACATTTCTAGCACACCACCTTTACAGGTTTTCCTAGAGATTTAGATCTCCCGCTCGATGACTTATTTTTGTTTCTGTTCTGGGACCATCTTTGTACAGACATGGCATCACCATTCTGGCTCTCCATATTTTTCCGTTTCATCTGTTGAAAAATGTGCAACAAGAAATGCTAAATTTAGAAAGTGCTAAAAATAGATCTACTAAAAATAGCATGTCTAAAAATAGCAGTTTGGCCAATGAGCATTTTGGCCACCTTGGGTGAGAGGTGAAACTGCTAAAAATAGAAACTTCTAAAAATAGCATTTTTGGGTCCCTTCCTATTTTTAGTAGTCCCTGGTCTAACTATAGGAAGTAAAAACGAATTTGGTCTTAACAGTAGTTTAAAATATTAATTAACTAATCTCCATGAGTTAATTAGTTAAGGAAAAACAAACTTGAAGTCTATGTGAGGACATGCAACAATTTATCTATTAATTGATGAATTTATCCATTAGTTAAAGAGATAAGGATGAGTTGTAATTATGAGTTGTAATTAGTTGGCTCAGTTAATTGAGTCAAGTCCAGTTAGATTAATTTAACAAGTTGTTAAATTAATGAGATTCAGTTTGTTAATGCTTGCATGCATGTAACAACTGGTATTTTCAAATAACTGAATATTATAGCTTAAATAACTCATGCATGTCAGTTCAGACAGAGACCTAGTTGAGATCAGAGAAGGGACAATGTACTATCAGTTGGATGAATATTTTTCCTATAAAGGAAGCTCATCCATGATGAGGATTTATCTCCTTCAGGTTTGTGTAGTTATTTCAGAGGTCACTGTTGTGTGTGAGGTAAGAATCACATAGGTTGCAGCTGGAGGACCCAGGAAAACTGTGAATAGAAATAGGAGGCTTGGAGGGCAGAGGAGAAGGTTTGTGAGAAGCCTTTAACTGTCTATGAGCAGCAGAGGATTGTACTGAGAGCTGGATAGCTTCCGAGCTAAGGCTTTGTGTAATCTGGACTATATTTCCACTTGTATGATAATACAGAGATGGGGTTTTAGGCATGTGCTTTCCCCGGGTAAATTCTTCTGCGTTATGTGTGATTAATTCCTTCTTATCAATTATATGTGTTCTTATTGATATTGCTCATGGTTCATTAAGCTTCTGCTAAATTGTTTGTAGAATTAGATCAAGTGCTTTGCTTTAGTACATTGCATTACCAGGTTGATCTATAGGTGGGAAATTTCTACATGGTATCAGAGCTAGCTGATTTGTAGAAAAAGTTCTACATGTATCAAAGCTAGCTGATTTGTAGGAAAAATTTTACAAAATTCTACATGGTATCGGAGCATAGGTGATCAAGGAGAGAACAATATACTGAGAGGAGATTTCAAAGTTTTGAGTTTTGGGCCGAGAGTTTTTAGAGAATATCTGAACATTTCTGTACAAAATTTTTAGAAACAAATAGCAGATTTGGATTCCTTGCAGAAAAATACCAAAAAAAAAAAAAAAATCGGCTGAATCGGAGTTTGGATGAGGGAGATATCGTTGATTTAAAATCAGCTCTTTTTCTAGAAAATTTCACGATGGCGGGAAAGTGGAAATGGATTGGTGTGCGGGTCAAGAACCAGTATGCTCTTGAGGTTCAAGATGCATGCAAAGCCTTGAGCAGCAAGAAAACTTATGGCGACTTGGTGGTTGAGAGGGAGAGTATATTACCTCTCAACATGCAGCGCCAGAAGAAGTCTTAAACAATTTTGGAGGAGCCACGATTGGTGTAGTAGCTTCAGGAGGTTATGGATCAGCCACAATAGGGGAAGCTGAGAGGAGATCGAGTAGAGACATCTACTCATGCAGATACCTCCAGTAGGGGAAAATTCAAGCCAGGTGGGCAGAGGGATCACATGCAGCCATACCTCCAGGTAGGAGGTGGGGCGATATAGAGTGATCGTCCCAAGGAGGAGGGGCAGGACCCTTGAGGTACCAAACCTCTTGGATGAGACCTTGCTACGGGAGCCCCGATGTGGAGTAGCAGGAAATGACTGATTGGGTAGAGACAGATGCAGATGGAGCAGCAGAGAGAGCTACAGTGCATGGAATCCCAAGACAGCGCAGAGCATGTAGGTTGCAGCAATGCGAGAGGCACAAGTGTGTTGCAGAGTGCTAGGTGGCACAGAGAGGTGTGCAATGGTGCTAGATGCATGGAGATGTTGCAGTAGCACAGATGTCAGAGAGGGAGCACTTGTCAGTAGTAGGTAGAGCTTCAACATCAGAGTATGTTTCTAGCACAATAGAGAGGTTAGTTGGGAGTGTTTTTGTTCCGAGAGTTTCAGGAACAATTGGACTGGGTAGATGTGTTGCATGCAGAACATTCCAGAGGTACATGATTAGGTTTGAGAGGAGGCCTTTCTTGTTGAAAGGGAGTTTTGAAAAATGTGCAACAAGAAATGCTAAATTTAGAAAGTGCTAAAAATATATCTACTAAAAATAGCAGTTTTGCCAATGAGCATTTTGGCCACCTTGGGTGAGAGGTGAAAATACTAAAAATAGAAACTTCGAAAAATAGCATTTCTAGGTCCCTTCCTATTTTTAGCAGTCCCTGGTCTAACTATAGGAAGTAAAAACGAATTTGGTCTTAACAACAGTTTAAAATATTAATTAATTAATCTCCATGAGTTAATTAGTTAAGGAAAAACAAACTTGAAGTCTATGTGAGGACATGCAACAGTTTATCTATTAATTGATGAATTTATCCATTAGTTAAAGAGATACGGATGAGTCGTAATTATGAGTTGTAATTAGTTGGCTTAGTTAACTGAGTCAAGTCTAGTGAGATTAATCTAACAAGTTGTTAAATTAATGAGATTCAGTTTGTTACTGCTTGCATGCATGTAACAATTGGTATTTTCAGATAACTAAATATTATAGCTTAAATAACTCATGCATGTCAGTTCAGACAGAGACCCAGTTGAGATCGAGAAGGGATAGTGTATTATCAGTTGGATGAATATTTTTCCTATAAAGGAAGCTCATCCATGATGAGGATTTATCTCCTTCAGGTTTGTGTAGTTATTTCAGAGGTCAGTGTTGTGTGTGAGGTGAGAATTACATAGGTTGCAGCTGGAGGACCCAGGAAAAATGTGCTTAGAAATAGGAGGCTTGGAAGGCAGAGGAGAAGGTTTGTGAGAAGCCTTTGACTGTCTATGAGCAGCAGAGGGATTATACTGAGAGTTGGATAGCTTCCGAGCTAAGGCTTTGTGTAATCCAGACTATATTTCCACTTGTATGATAATACAGAGATGGGGTTTTAGGCAGGTGCTTTCCCTGGGTAAAATCTTCTCTGTTATGTGTGATTGATTCCTTCTTATCAGTTACATGTGTTCTTATTGATATTGCTCATGGTTGATTAAGCTTCCGCTAAATTTTTTGTAGAAGTAAATCAAGTGTTTTGCTTTAGTACATTGTATTACTAGGTTGATCTACAGGTGGGAAATCTCTACATGGTATCGGAGCTAGTTGATTTATAGAAAAAGTTCTACATGGTATCAAAGCTAGCTGATTTATAGGAAAAATTATACAAAATTCTACATCATATCCTTCGTCAGCAAGGACGAGACTATTTCATCAAACTGCAAGGCAGTTGCATTGCTACCTATTGCAATAACCAGACTATCCCATTAATCTGGTAGAGAACACAACAAACTAATGCACTTATCTTCATCTGAAATTTTGATATCAACAGAAGATAACTGACTTACCACAGTATTAAATGTATTTAGATGCTCTGTCACCGAGTCTCCATCTTTCATCCTCAGGTTATATAGCTTTTTCCGTAGGAGCAGTTTATTCACCAAAGACATAGATTGGCACAAAGTCCCTAAATTGTCCCACAAATCCTTCACCGTAGCTTCCCCTGATACATTCAACAATACTTAATCTGAGACACACAATCGTATTGTGCTCTTTTCCTTCTGATCCAACTTCTTCCATTCTTCATCAGACACTCCTGTTGGTTTAGTACCTGGATCTATCACGATCCACTGATCTTTATCCACCAACAGATCCTCCATCTTGAGTTTCCATAATTCAAAAATTTGACCATTAAATTTCTCAATCTCAATCTTTCCACTGCTCACCATCTTCTTTCACCACCAGAATCGATCCCGCATATCTCCCACTAAATAGGGTCTACCACAGGCCCGAGTGAAAACTCTCAGCAACAAAGGCATCCCCTTGAAGCCAAAATAGCTCTAATACCAAATGTAGGTTTTAACCCCATACAGAAATTACCTGCATACGAATTCTAAAACATAGAAAATAAATAATGCAAGAGCATAACACATAAAACACATACATACAGAGATTTTACCCTGGATCCCAAAAATGGGACTACCAACTTGATTTTTCATTATGTTCCTTTCAATGTTACAATACATATTTATACATGTCGAAGCATCCAATACCATGGACCGAAAACAATCGCGTCCAAAACCATGGAACGAAAACCATCGCATCTAAAACCATGTGCAAAAAACATGCACAAAACCATAGGTAGGTTTGCCCAACCTAATATAGGGTCCAAAACAAAAATTTTTCTGGGCGCTGCACCGGACCCCATAGAGTGGGGTTACTTGCACCCCTCAAACCCCCTGTGACTCTCCCTGCTACGCAATCGACACAACGAAGGGGGGGCTCCACCCCCCTTCTAACCCTCGGTTAACTACGTGGGCTAGTGGTGGAAAGAATATAATACAACCCAACACTCACGTATATGAAAGCGCACATACAAATATTGTGAGGTACCAGACAACTAATACAACCGCCATGAGTAAGCATGGGAATCAATGCAAAAGGTAGAAGAAAACATCTTATTAATATTGCTGCAACTTCAAATACATATCATGCAATTGGTTAATACCGATAGTGGAACATGGACTGTCCATATCGTCGCTCGGTGCCACAACCCTAGACCCGCTGCAGATCCACTCTACTAGCTACCAAGAGTTGAGGGACCTTAGCTCTCAAGCATCAATCAACTATCTATCTCTGCATCAACTCAAGTGCTAAAAGTTCTCTTGCAAGGAGGCATAAGAGTATATTTATGAGAATGGGGAGGGTGACCTTTCACCTCCTTCAGTGACCTTTCTCCTACTGTCATGACTCTTTAAATTCCTGACTCGTCTCTCGTGTCTATTGAATATTATGTGCCCAGTTGATCTATGCATAGTTGTGGGAATTATAGTGAGGAATATGTACATATTAACAATAGAGTAATTGTGAGAAGAATGAGTAGGGTTTCCAGAAACCCTAATGCTATTGTGCAACCATGATGTTATGAAACCAGCTCAAGAAAAGATAGAAAAGATAGATCAACGCCTTAGAATTCAGCCTCTTCGAGGGGGCAACCTCCTTTACATTACATAAATGAACAATTCTTTGATGATTCAAATGAAAAAACCTCCTTTCTATATATAGGAGTCTAAGGAGTCACAATATAATCCAGCCGACCTAACAATAATAATATAAAGCCACAAAAATAACAATAGAGGGATTCTATGGGGCACAATAATAACAATATGGGGGCAATAGGGGCACAACAATATTAATAAGGGGTATAACTACAATAGTAATGGGGTAATCACTAGTATTATAGGGACCCAACATGCCCCTCTCCTTCAAAAAAAGTGTTGTCCTCAACGCTTGAGTAGTTCTGGATACTTATGCATAAAATTCTCATCCTCCCATGTGGAATCTTCAGCGGATAAGTTCTTCCACTTGATAAGATACTCTAAAATTGATCGATTTCGTAGCTGTCGAGTTCTTGTTTCTGTGACTACTTCCGGTTCCAATATAATTTTTCCTTCCTCGTCAAGTTCTAGCAATATTGTTTGAACTGGGAGCTTTTCGCCTATAACCTTCTTTAAACATGAAACATGGAAAACTAGGTGCAATCGAGAAGCTGCAAGAAGCTCCAATTTGTATGCCAAAGTACCAATCTTTTGCAACACCTTGTATGGACCATAATACTTTGGTGATAATTTATTATCCTTCTTAACTTGCTTGAGGGACATTTGATTATATGGTTGTAGCTGTAGGAATACCCAATCACCTACATCAAAACTTCTTTCACTGTGATGTTGATCTGCCTGTTGTTTCATTCTATTCTGTGCCAACGCGAGGTTATCCTTTAAGAGTTGGAGGACTTGTTTTTTATGTTCGATGTGATGTTCCACTGCCTGAACCTTAGAATTTTCTCTTAAATATGATGTGATGGATGGTGGTTTATACCCATAAAGTGCCATAAATGGGGTCATTTTTGTTGCTGTATGGAAGGAAGTGTTATACCACCATTCAGCCAGAGGCCACCATTTGACCCATTGTGTCTGTTTATCAGATACAAAGCAACGAAGATATCCTTCCAAACATTTGTTTACTATCTCAGTTTGCCCATCAAATTGAGGATGATAAAATGAGCTATGAGCTAACTGAGTACCAAGACAAGAAAATAATTTTGTCCAAAAATTTCTAGTGAAAATGGGATCTCTGTCACTTACAATAATCTTTGGGTTTCCATGTAGCTTTTGAATTGTTTCCATAAATGTAGTAGAAACTATACTGGATTTAAATGGATGTGATAATGCACAAAAGTGTGCATACTTGGTAAGTCTGTCAACTACCACCATGATGACACTCTTTCCCTCAGACTTGGGTAAACCTATGATAAAATCCATTGAAACCTCCTCCCAACGTTGGCTTGGAATGGATAAAGGTTGTAATAGACCCGATGTCTTAATTGTTTCAACTTTATTTTGTTGGCAAACCAAACATTCCGCCACAAACTTTTGAATATCTGATTTAAGGCCATCCCAAAAAAATTCCTTCTTAACCTTGTGGTAAGTTTTTAAAAATCCTGAGTGCCCTCCTAATGGAGAAGTGTGCAATTCCATAAGAATCTTTTGTTTTAGCTGGGAATTCTTACAGAGGTATAAGCGATCCTTGTACCATAATGAATCATTTTGCCAGCTAAATGTATCAGACGTACTGGAATCTTGTTGTAACTTTCGAATAAGTGCCCACACTTCTTCGTCATTCTTCCATTCCTCCCTTGCTTCATTTATCCAATCTGGTTGGATAATAGAAATGGCGCACAACAATGCTTCCACATCCTCATCCTTTCTTGAGAGTGCATCTGCCACCACATTTTGCTTCTCTTTTTTGTAGATGATTTCAAAGTCATAACCCAACATCTTTGTGACCCACTTTTGTTGCTCTTCAGAGGATAATCTTTGTTCTAAAAAGTATTTAAGGCTATCATGATCCGTTTTTACCTTTAAGTGTCTTCCCATTAGGTAGGGTCGCCATTTCTTAAGTGCATAGAGTATTGCCAACATTTCCTTCTCATAAATAGCTTTGCTTAAAAACTTTCCCTTGATTGGACGACTTTCAAAAGCAATGGGTCTTTCTTCTTGCATTAGAACAACACCAATTCCATTTCATGAAGCATCACATTCCACAGTAAAGGTTTTTGTGAAGTCCGGTGTAGCTAAGACTGGTGCTTGGCACATTGCCTCTTTAAGATGTTCAAAGGCCTTTGTTGCTTCCGGAGTCCATGAAAATGCATCTTTCTTCAATAATGTTGTTAGAGGTGTTGCTATTCTCCCATAATTCTTAACAAACTTGCGATAATACCCTGTCAACCCGAGAAATCCTCGCAGATTCTTTATGGATGTGGGGATTTTCCATTCCTTAATGGCTTTAATTTTGCTAGGGTCTACCTTAACTCCTTCATGAGATACAATATGACCCAGATATTCCACCTCTTGGACTCCAAAGAAACATTTGGATCTTTTTGCATATAATTGTTTCTCCTCCAATAGTTGTAGCACCCTGTCAACATGTTCAACATGATCCTTCCAAGACTTGCTGTAGATTAGTATATCAAAAAATACTAACACAAATTTTCTAAGGAATGGTTTGAAAATTGAATTCATCAAACCTTGAAATGTTGAAGGTGCATTGGTAAGGCCAAAAGGCATGACCAAAAATTCATAATGACCCTCATGAGTTCTAAACGATTTTTTCGGAATGTCTTCAGTCTTCATTCTGATTTGATGATATCCTGAACGAATATCCAACTTGGTGAAGTAAATTGATCCATGCAATTCATCCAGTAATTCATCAATGACAGGAATGGGGAACTTATCTTTAATAGTGAGCTTGTTGAGCTCCCTATAATCTGGACACATGCGCCATGATCCATCCTTCTTGTGCACCAATACTACTGGGGCAGAGAAAGAACTTTGACTCGGTTGAATTATACCAGCCTCTAGCATTTCTGCAACCATACGTTCAATTTCACTCTTTTGTACATAGGGATATCTGTACGGCCTGATGTTTGGAGGAACACTTCCTGGAATCAGATGAATAACATGATCATGATCACGCATAGGTGGAAGACATTTGGGAGTCTCAAATACCTTGGCATGATTGTCCAGGACTTTTTGGAGATCTGGAGAAATAGATGATTCCGATGTGGAAACATCTTGCGAACATAATTGTGCAATTACACCTCTTTGCTCCTTTTTTAGAAACTTTGTCATACCATTATAGGTGATTATCTTTCCTGGTTTCCCTGCAATACCCCTTAATTCAACTTCCTTTCCTTCCGTAGAAAATTTGATGAAAAGTTCTTGAAAATTAAAAGCTATTGTACCCAAGGATTGTAGCCATTGGACTCCTAGTACAACATCAGCACCTCCCATTGGAATGGAAAGAATTGGGCTAGTCAATACATATTCTCCCATGGATAGCTTGATATTATGGCACTTTCCAGAGCAATTTATTGTTCCTCCATTTTCAATCATCACTTGACACTCTGGTGCTGAATATAGGAAGCAATTCAATTCTTTTGCTACCTTACAATGAATAAAATTGTGGGTGCTTCCTGAATCAATCGACACTATTACCCTTTTCTTCTTGATTTGTCCTTCTATCTTGATGGTTTGAGGAGTGGTAATTCCTGCCAATGCATTACAAGATATGGTTGGATTTATTTTCTCTTCATCTAGGCTTTGTTCCTGGAGTATATCCTCTTCTTTTGAACTTTCTTGCTCCTTTTCTTCTTCCTCTTCACAATCTATGTAGAATAATTTCTTCTCAGCACACTTATGACCTTTAGTGTATTTGCTATCACAACTGTAACAAAGCCATTTTGCTCTTTTTTCTTCCAATTGTTGTGGTGTCAACCTTATAGGTTGTGGAAGACTAGGGGCAACAACACTTCTATCTTTATAGTTGTAAGTGGTATGCTTCCTGGTTGCCATAATTTTGCTTTCCATTTTTCTTGCTAACCTGAATGCCTTCTCTAATGAATCAGGTTCCCAAAGGCGAACATCATGTTGGATATTATCCTTTAAAGACCCTATGAACACATCAATCCTATGCTCCTCTGGAATATCTTTTACCCTTATGTTCAATTTTTGGAACTCCTCAATGTGCTCCATTATTGAACCCTTTTGTTTGAGACTTATCAATTGGCTAAAAAAAGTGTTGCTTTTGTATACTCATAATGTGCTATCAATTCTTCAGTAAAAATTGCCCAAGTGATAAATTGTTTACGAGAGCAAAGCCATTGATACCATACAAACTGATTTGGTTCCAAATATAAAGTTGCCATACGTACCTTTTGTGTGTTTTGCACATTATTGAGATCGAAGAATTGTTCTATCTGTAATATCCATGTGGCGGGATCCTTGCCATCAAACTTCCTCATATCGATTTTTGGAACATGGTGAGTCTTCGATCCAACATTAGAGTCTATGGAATCATGATTAACATTTCTTTTTTTCTCATCATGAGTTTCCTTTAGTACCCTTTCACCCTTAGTGACCATTTCTTGTAGCAACTTATTCATATTTATCTTCAATTCTTCCATCTTATCATCCATGCCATCAATTTTAGCGTCCATGCCATTCACCTTAGCTTCCATGCCATCCATCTTAGCTTCTACGCCTTTCTTTAAACCATCCATCTTAGCTTCTACATCTTTCCTTAAACCATCCATCTTAGATTCTGTTGCTTTTTGTGCAAGTGAAACTTTTTGCACTTGTTATTGTAACTTTGATATATCATATAGCATTTCTTCTTCTTCTTCATGAGTCATGCTAGAGCTTTCAGGTTCCTTACTAGGTGTTTGCATTTTCTTTTTTCACTTTGTAGGAGCTCGATATTGCCTCTGACGTATCTCTGTACTTTTCGATCATATAGTTCTAAATTTGTGACCTGTAGTAGCCCTCTGTGTCCTCTTTCCAATGCCACAAGTTTGACCCAAATTGGATTCTCCAAGGATATGCGAAATCTCCCACAATGACTTGATTATAGACTAGTTCAGTAGAGTGAACTTTTACGACGTGCCACGAGTCACTGTTTCAACCTTTGGATCTGAAAAATGCATACAAGAAACTACAGTCTGTCCTCTTTCTGTACCTTCTTACAAAATTTCAATCCGATCCCCAGAGAGAAAGTTATGAAAATTTTCCCTAGGTCACCTGTTTGGAATGTAATTCAGGAGTCTACAAAATGACCAACTTCCTCAGATCATATCTCCGCAAATATAGTGCGAAATGATCTGAAATTCGGACCTGAGGTTTAGCGTGATTTCTTCTCAAATGGGTTTCTTTTGTAACTTCTGAAACATCGCAGAAAAAAAGTTATAGCGAAAATTCCATGATGATCTGTTTGGAGCAGCGAAACCCTAGAATCCAAAGCTCTGATACCAAATGTTATGAAACCAGCTCAAGAAAAGATAGAAAAGATAGATCAACGCCTTAGAATTCAGCCTCTTTGAGGGGGAAACCTCCTTTACATTACATAAATGAACAATTCTTTGATGATTCAAATGACAAAACCTCTTTTCTATATATAGGAGTCTAAGGAGTCACAATATAATCCAGTCGACCTAACAATAATAATATAAAGCCACAAAAATAACAATAGAGGGATTCTATGGGGCACAGTAATAACAATATGGGGGAAATAGGGGCACAACAATATTAATAAGGGGTATAACTACAATAGTAATGGGGTAATCACTGGTATTATAGGGACCCAACACATGATGAGCCACTGAATAGGGTTGCAATCCATATGCTATGTTAAATGTTGATATTCCTGCTATATTTCCTACTACATGGATTTAGCTAGCTTATTAGTCAAAACCAAGACAACAAGGCTTCTTGCAAGAATTCATGGTTTCCTTCATGCAAATCAAAATCTCCACCTGCAAACAAATACAATTTTCATATAAGTATGTAGACAAAGAATAATGCCAGAAACACGACAAATTAACTGAAAGTAAAACATCAATTTGGACCCATGTATAGTCCCTTTCTGTGCCACAGTGCAGTCAATTAATGTGATCTTTATGGGGTGTCTTTGGGCTCCAAAATGTTTACAATAGTTCCTAAAAGAACTATCCATATCTCTGCTTGCTTTAATCAATCATCAAGAGGTGTTTTAGGGAGAAGGACGTAAAGAATTTGTTATCTTCTATGGAGGAAATGCAATGCTTAGAGGCATATAGCTTCTCAAGCTTCAAGATCCAACACTCTAATTCATGTGGCCAACTCCCTTGAATTTAATTTTGGATGGCTATGGAGGTTTCTTCTCAATGCCATATATGTTCATCCACAATCCAAACATTACAGTAGTCAAAGGAAATGACATTTCATAAGAAAAATTGGTAACGTAACTTACACTATTCGAATAAAAGACACCTCCATCAAGAAGACTGTTGCACAACCCTTCTATAACTTCCTTGTCATTTGGACATTGATAATATCTCCCTTTTCCATCGGTAATGCTATCCAAGAGATGATTTGTAACTAGTGCACCCCTGTAAATGGGCGGAAGTAGTAAATTGTTTGTCCTTTATTTACTTCATGATTTCTTTTGTCTCATGGTTGTTGCACATTCTCATCATTATTTTAAGGAAAAATGCATAATGCTCATTTTCACTGCCCCATGCAACATCTTGAAATGGTTTGAGAAGACCCTATTCAAATCAAATCATGTCATCTTCATGACCCAAGCATGGATCCCACAGCCTCACAATCATTAAATCAATCACATTTGGAAATGCGACTTGAAGAAGTTCGACAACCTCATGATTTGTTGAATAAAATGTGACCTTTGGGAGAAAAGTCGATCTGTGAGGTAGTTTACGACTTATGAAGGTCGCATGGTCGCATTACAATGAAGTCACATCTTCTGGCTTCTTCCCGAGGCATAAAAATGCAATTGTGCGACCCCGGTGGAAGTGCGACTTACCAGAGGTTGCATAGTTGCATTGCAGATAGGTCACTCACTGTGGATGCTTCTTTGAGGTTGTTGGGCCGAAGAATTATCCTTAAAATACATCCACTTTCACTCCATTCACATATTTTCTCACCTCTAGTCCACCACCATGTCATCACATCCGCTTCACTTTCATCATTATATGTGTTACCTTTGTGTTTTCCAAAACATTATTAATTCTTAGTATTTTTAAGTGAATTTGTGGTTAAACTTTAGAAAACAATATGCTTATACTTATACCTAACAATTGGAATGAGTTTGTTGACATGTGTAGGTACAAAGGAAGCTTCTAAGGAACCATTATGTGTCACTCTATGTTCAAATTCGAATTTGGGCAGATCATGAACCTCATGGATAAGATCATGGACCTCATGGATAAGATCATGGAGGATAGGGTCATGTGTCACCATTGGTTGAGAGATATGTGGATTTCAAGAGGGAATAGTGGATCATCATTGTGAGTTTGTTATCATAACTTTTGTACAAATAGGAGTGTTATCTCCTTCATTTGTAAATTTGGAATTTATAATTTAAAATTGAGAAGTTAGAATTTAGAACCTTAGGATCTTATAAGTTGTAATGAGAAGTTAGAATTTGGAATCATTGTAATGGATATTTTAGAGCCTCTTGGGATGTAGAACTTGTAATTGAAATTTGCAATTGATGATAAATAAAATGGAGCTTCTTTGATCTTCTACATTTGACTTCTCTTTTGATGTGCTTGTGAATCCTTGGAAGGGCCCCCATTGTTTAGCAAGTACACTTTTGTTTTGGTAAGCTTTCATTTTATGTTTGTTTTTAAATTTCATTAGGTTCATATGTTTGAAATATTAACGAATGACCTTTCATAAGAAAGTATTAATGTTTCTTTCAATGAATCTGATTTGTTTGATTTCATTAGTTTAAATAGTTTGTTGATTAAGATGATTAGAAATATTAATGAACAATCTCCTGTAAGGGAGCTTTAATATTTCTTACACTTGTCACAATGTCTTTAGATTTCATTTTGTTAAACGACTAGATAGGTGTTGGAGATCCCAATGAAAGACCTCCTGTAAGGGAGCTTTGGAATTTCTTCACCTAGCTTAGTTTAGTTTGTCTCTAAGTCCATATATATTGGATGATCCTCGAAGTTTACTTACCCAGATTGATAATAAATGAAACTCTAATTTGCATCCGCATTTTAGACCCAACTGAGGCTATAGAATGTGATTATGCGACTTCGGTGGAAGTGCGACTTACCAGAGGTTGCATAGTCACAATACATAGCTATTGGCACTTCTTGGTGGCTTGCATAAGGCTCATAAATTTGATTTTGTGACCTTTGGAGAGTTCGCAGTTTGAAAAATGTGACTTGATGGGGATTTATGACCTGGAGCTTGTAACAAAGAAATTACGACTTGTGGTGATTTCCTTTGATAAAATTGCTAGACATTGTATTATTCTTGTTCTTCTCAGACCCTAAGATCTTGTTGGGCAAGGCATGATAATGAGAATCGTTGGAAGCCACGGATCATCTAGGTGATCGGAATAAAGATATCTCGACTTTCACTTTTGAAGCATTGGAAAACTTCCCAGACTTTGCAGCCGATTGAACATGAGAATTATTAACAAAATTCAGTTCGGATCTGCATGCCTTGATAGCACGCATTAATCTCGACGACGATGTTGAAGAATTAGAAGATGGAGATGATGCTGCAGGCCTAGTAGGAGCTCCAACTCTAGATATCTTCTTTGTACTGCCTTTGGCTCCATATTTGACCGCGCTCGAGTCTGGTAAAGTCCAATGGCTGCCAAATTTGTAGGCGTCGAGGTACGAACCAGTGGACGATCTGACTCTGCTGCTATCTTTGGGGGGAATCGATTGAGACTGTTGAGTGCTTGGCTACATGAACCTTTAGGTCAACGTTGGAGGAACACAGTGAGATGGGAGTCTGTTTACGATTGTTATGATTGCAGCCATTGAAGGGATTCCCTGCATGATTTTGTTTTTCTTCTAGAAAGTGGACGATGCAAGAAGATTTAGTGGGTCTTTTTCTCGAATTGGAGAGCTTCATAGCAGAAAGCCTAAAAACTTCCAAACCTTTCCATCCTCCATCTTTCACAGACATATACAAAACTGAACGCAAGAATTCACCGTTTATTGATTTTGTCGATGGAGCGCCTTGAGAGTGTGTTGACATTAAAACTACTAGCATCCTTTCCCCTTGTCAAATGCATCACACTTGCTTTTCCTCAATTTCTAAATGCCTTGCCAATGTTTATGCATCCATGGCTCTTTGTTCCTTATGGGTCGGTGTGGGCATGATTCTAGCACATGCCTTCTTTATATGGTTTTCTCACTGCATAGTTTAACCACTGGCACTTTTCAGTATAGACACCTCAACATAATATGGGCAATGCACTCGGCGAAATGTCTCCTTGTAACATGACCCCAATACTATACTGGCGTAGCATATTCTCCATGCGATATCGCTAGGTGTGCCTTCGATGATCCAAAATCACTTTATTCATGATTTTCGTGGGTGCCTTTGAGGCTACCAATTCATGTATACACATAATATTTATGTTCTTTGAAAAGTGCCACTCTAATGCAATGCTAATGTATGTGAGGCCTGAAAATGTGAGCATCATAGTGTTCCACTTTGACATCTTGTTGGATATACATATATATCAAAGATTATACTTTAATCTAACGTTGATTGGTGATTTCCAACTCATTTTACAATGATCCAAGGTTGATATTGATTTTCGAAAGGCCTTCAGGCTTTTAGCTTGTCTTCAGAGTCATAAAATGATACCATGCTTTGGAAATAATGACATGAAGCTCAACTAGTTTTGTTTCCAGTATTCTTTATTGCCTTATCTTGCCTTTGGGTCATACTTTCAAATGCCTTTATTCATCTATCTATCTTTTTGAGACACTACCTAGCCTGCTTAGCCTTGGGTACTCGCCTTAGGCACAAGCCACAAAAAGCACTTCCTTTCTTCTGGAATCACCTGTAAAGCCCAGAGGGGCACCAGCCTGCAGTTAACGCACTTTGACGAAATTGCTAATTCTTGAAATAAATGTAGAATGCATTGACTCAAAAAGAAAGGTATTTTTTAGTCTAGATATTCCATTGGTGGGTGTGCACCCATTCCCATTCCATTTAATGCCCCATTTAATTCCCATGACCCTTGACCTCCACTCATTGTCAAAACTATTCAAGCCTGCATTTGACATTAGTTTTGTGGAAAACAATTGCCTTGTTGGACATGTGCCCGAGCCACCTCCCCTTGATCCCTACAGAGAAGGTGAAACAAACCAATCACTTTACCAAAACAACATACACATGTATATATTTTCACATGGAAGCATGGAACTTAATGAAAATAATGGAAATAACTCATTAAAGGAACATGCATCCAAGGTATCCCAAATTAAGGTTACATACATTATCTGGTTGAGTGAATTATGCTTTCATTTGGAAATGAGTTCAACATTAAAACATCGTAATGGGATTCCTAATTACAAGTGGTCATGGTATTATATGAGGCCCAAGGTAATTTCCATCTCATAAGATAAACACCTAAAAATATCTTGTTAATATATATCTGAGAGTGAGGATTGATTCAGAACATGTTTGGACCTTCAATCACATATTCCAGAGTTGTAAGGATGCAAGGAAAATATATAATTCCCATAGACCCTAACACACATGCTGAAGTGAAGGATCTACCAAGGGCCTGAGGAAAATGTGCTGCTATGAATCCCACGATGATGCCATGTGATGTAGATGGGATCTCACCCCTAGAGGCATGCCGATATGGTGACAACAGGGAGGGGAACACTCTTCTAACAATCTAGGGTTTCTCCAAAACCCTAATATTGTCACTCTTACAAGAAGCCACCTTGAATGCATGCTTGTTCAAATATAGGACATATACTAATCATGATGCGTATCATCTGAAGATGAGTTTTAAAATCATGAGAGACTCTTAATGCATCAATTAAGCCACTGACCTTCGAAACCCTTTATGCGATTTTGAGGCCTATATATGAGATAAAACATGATGTGTGAATGCGATGCATGAAACGTGAGTGGGCATACCAAATTTGTTGGATAGGCAAGGTTGCTAGGAGAGCAACTGGTTGGGGCCCTATCAAAAATGCTAGAAGCTTAGGGTGAGTAGTGGGGTACCCAAAATTTTGAATATGCCCAAAAATTTGGGTGGTGTTGTAGCGGCTACAATGGTTGGCGAACCACTGGTAGAATCCAATATCTCTGTCAACAGCCCTATAGTAGTCTAAGTGTGAATAATAATGCAAGGGAATATTGAACAGACGCTATGGGCACCTCTTGCATTGCCACAACCTTTGCAGATTTTCCTTCCCTCGTGCCTCAGCTAGGTCTTTCCAGTGAGTAAACACCCCATTGATAGTTCAAACATGCCGGTAGTTGATGATGATGCAAAGAATAAGACAGAGGGCTTATTGTATTCAAAATTTAAAAGTACATTTATGGTGTTTCTCCACTACCAGCGGGCCTATATAGTACCACGGTGGAGTCACTTCAAGAGATCACAAATGTTGCTCCACTGCTAGTGAGCCTGGTTAGTACTCCAATGGAGTTGTTGCATTACCTCTTGGTGCAGGAAGCCTTTATCAATCCTTTACCCTTTATTTGGTTTCATTTTCTTTTACATGCGCATTTTCACTTATTTCTGGGCATTCATTGCGCCAAGGCGGATGAGGGATCCCGACTTTTTTTATGAGCAAGAGAGGTTGTTTCTTGTTTGACAGAAACTAAGAGACCTGATTTAGGTTGTAGCTCATGCCAAGCTTTCACATCTCATTTCCAGTCAGCAAGTGAAAAAGAACACGTCATTGAAACAATCAAGACCATGCTAGGCACTAGGTTCAGGGTAGGGGTATAGGTCATTCAAACAGATTAGGGTTCCCCATGAGCAATTTGTTCTTATCTTCCCTGTTAATAAATTAGACTCGTAGGAGAGATCTCCAGGATGCAACTTTGATGACTGGTTCCAAGAGAGGCTACTCATCGGTGTAACCATCACAACTTCACACCATCATTAGGGCTAGGGTTTCAGCTCTAGGGTTAAGGTGACTAGGAAACTCTCCTAGGGCTTTCAAACATGTGTGAAGAGGTCAAAGCAATGCACTTTGAGGTTGGAGCAAGAGAAAAAGGTGCTAGAAAGCTATTCACGACACCACAGGTTTGAAATCTTCAGGTTCATGAAGGCTCATGTGGCGGTATGCAACATAGGTGAAATTTCCAGGCTAGGTCAAAGGTGAGTGTGTGCCAAGTGAGAAGGAAAGTGTATGATGCAATGCAACATAAACGGTTAATGACACAATGTAATGTTATGTGTAGAAGAGATCAACTAATTGCAATTAAAGGACCAATGCAATGCATATGCAAAGATTTCATGAATGTCATGCAACAATAAACAAATGCAAGGACATGAGTGCAAAATAACAAGTAGGGAACTAACTACCAACAATAGAGAAAATGAAGCATGACACATTTAAATCGTAAAGCAAACTCTAATCAGCAAACTAATAAGCAAAACTAAAACCTAACTAGTTTAAAATCCTAAATCCTATTTTAACCAAATCATAGGTCGGGTTATGTGAAATCAAACTTCCAATGCAGCCATTGCAACAGTTCCCAACCTGCAAAAGCAAAGATGAAAACAATTAGAATTTGTGAAAATATATGTGCAAAAAATAAAATTCTTACCTGTAAAGTACACACAACAGAAATAAAACCTTGTTTACTTATAGGGAAACGTGCTAAAACATACCTTTCAAGGCAAATCACAACCCGATCCTGGTAAACCAAATTACAAGCACTAAATCATAGTCATCCGGACATGACGTACTTCCGTTCATGCTTAACCCTAAATCCAAAGCAAGCAAGGAAAGATGCTGCTGAATAGTAAACGGATCTGCCAGATTAATCTGATCAACAATCCTATCATGATGTAGATGATGATCAACTTGATAACCCTGAAAAGAGGGGCCTCTGTCGGGTGTAACTGAGATCTCTGAGGATTCAAACACATGAAACCTAATTTCAGAAATCCTAGTTTGAAATTGTTAATAGACTTCGTCAAGGACGTGAGGACCTGACATAACCATTAGCGGAAGCTGAAGTGCCTCATTGTCCTGGCCAACCTCTGAAGCTTCAAATGACACACCATCAAATATTGGTAACTTCGCAAGATTTGTAGATGGATGTATATAGTTATTGTTGGTTGTGACCGGATAATTATCAGTGAAAATATTGTGGATTGGATCCATTGTCTGAATATTGATAGATTGGCAGCTCGACAAATGAGACTCTTTATATTCTCGAGAATGAACTGAATCAATCGCAAGAATGTCAGGCAAAGGGGGGATCAGGCGATTGTCACCTTCCCATATAGGAGATTGTAAGGTATCATTTGATTGTGTATGTTGATATACTGTATTGGCTGGGAGACAATAAAAAATATTCGAGACAATGGCTAGAGCACTCCCTTCAGCAAACAAATTAGGATATAGAGGTTGATGTGCATTAGTTGAAAGGTGATCAAATATTTTCTCAGAGAGACATTTCCCGAATCATAGGGTTTCGAAGATCAGCTCGCATCCAGCGAGATGATGCTGTGAGGAGCGTGATGTGCATAAACCCTAATTTCAGGAACCCTAATTCGACTTGGTTCATGGGTCTCATCAGGAAAATGAGAACTTGACATAACCATCAACGGAAGTTGAAGTGCCTCAACTTCCTGATGATTCCCTAAAGTTCGAAAGGTGGGTCAAAAAATTCTGGTGGCTTCGTAGGATCAACAGATGGATACGTAGGATAATCACCAGAGGCATGAGTGAATATATATCTGACAAAATGAGAATCGCTAAAACCACCAGTTTGATCAAGTTGGGTATCTGATACATAAGGCTCTTCTTGGCTTGGGGTGAAGAGGGATTAATGAGGGAACCATCTTGATCTAGATGAGATGCAAGGCCCTCTTCTTCACCTGTTAAAGACTGTGAGTGGAAAATATTAGGAATAAGGGATTTAGACTCTGCATCCCTTGACTGTGAAACCTCACCTCCATGAACATGATTGCAATCAATGTGAGTAAGATAAAGATATGAATGATCTGAAGGAACCGCCGATGCAATAGACCCATGGACTAAATCAGGGTAGAATGGATGCACAGGGTGAGATGAAGGAGCACCGATCAGACTCAGACTCACATCTTGCCCATTTATGTTCACCAAAGAGAAAAAAGGATTTATAGGCCTGATATGTTTTGTGGATTTGATAAGACAGTCAACGTTACTTGACATAAGACCAAAGACATCATGCACAGGTGAATTTGATCTCAGGATATAGTGAGACGTATGTTAATGGAATCGATCGGAAGAAATGTTATTTGATTTTCAGATTCAAGACCAAAAGAATGTATGATGGATTTAGAGGCGAGACCATCAGATCTATTTCACAGAAAGCACACAATATTATTATGTAACAAGTCAAGAGGAGGATGAGAAATCCCACAAACAGTAATCTCTTCCTCGAGGGGTTGAGGTTGTTCCAGATTTGGAGAGATAGGCAAAACGAAATTATGGGTATAATCTGGACACTTTTTAATCTGAAAATTATGATGATACTCATGTGAAACAAGACTTATTTCTAATTGAAAATGTTGTAAAGAAATGAGAACCAATCACTAAAATTTTATATTCAAATACACCTAGTCGACATCACTTTCAGGAAATTCAAAACAAAGATGCACATATCTAAAAGAAAATCCTCTAAATATTCCTAAGGTTTCATCCTAAGCTCATTTATCCTCTTTAACAGATATTGAAAATTGTACCTATCAAATGCTTGTTGGAGCTTATCGACGAGTTCCTTGAACGAATGAATGGACGCCGCCAACAACGTGTGGCACCATTGCTTGGCGTGACCTTCAAGGGTGGGGGAGAAAAACACACAAAAAAACTCTCCATCGTTGATCTCAAAAGATTCACAAAACATGTGCTCGACTAAAGGTGTTCCATCCTCACCATCAAACTTTAACTGAGACAAGTGATGGAGCTGCTCTTGGGGGATGGAAAATCGAAAAATAGACAAACCAGATAAACACCCTAGGAGCAAGATTCTGGTTGGAGCCATTAACATATATGAGACTAAATTGTAGGCTCCAAGGGCTCAGCTTGTCATCTAGCCCTCCTTCTAGCACCAATTTGTTGACGGGCCAAAATGTACCACCAATGACTAAGGGGTCTCCCGGTGTGAGGTCCCAATTAGACCTCACACCATTTGGGATAGGATCCCCATCCGGTATGTGGGCCCGGTTGCGTCCATGAATTATTTATTCTCTTGGTTACCAAATGAGAAGATGCCAGGGTCAGGCAAGAATGAAGTGCTCGGGTAGCAAAACAAAATTAGCCCAAGATTGACAAATTGTAGAAAGAGGTGCAAACAAGTCACAACAACGATAAGAAGAGATAAATGATGAGAGGGATTAGTGAGCTAAAACCCCATCAGACATAATAAACAGGAACATGCTGGAGGTCAATGGAAAAGTAGTTCACAATAGGTTACCAACATGGCAAGGGACAAGTAAACATAGATTTGAAAGTGAAACATACATGCAACCACTATGTATCAGTACATAACATCTCACGTATATGAAAGCACACATACAAATATGGTGAGGTACCAGACAACTAATACAACCACCATGAGTAAGCATGGGAATCAGTGAAAAAGGTAAAAGAAAACATCTTATTAATATTTATGCAACTTCAAATACATATCATGCAATTGGTCAATACCCAATAGTGGAACATGGACTGTCCATACCGTCGCCCGATGCCACAACCCTAAACCCACTGCAAATCCACTCTACTAGCTACCAAGAGCTGAGTGACCTTAGCTCTCAAGCATCAATCAGCTATCTATCTCTACCTCAACTCAAGTGCTAAAATTCCTCCTGCAATGAGGCATAAGGGTATATTTATAAGAATGGGGAGGGTGACCTTTCACCTCCTCCAGTGACCTTTCTCCTACCCTCATGAATCTTAACCTTCCTCACTCGTCTCTCGTGTCTATTGACTATTATGTGCCCAATAGATCTATGCATAGTTGTGGGCATTATAGTGAGAAATATGTACATATTTACAATAGAGTAATTGTGAGAAGAATGAGTAGGGTTTCCAGAAACCCTAATGCTGCTGCGTAGCCATGATGAGCCACTGAATAGGGTTGCAATCCATCTACTATGTCAAATGTTGATATTCCTGCTATAGTTCTGTTGTGGCTAGCAACACCCCCCCTTATTCAATTAAGTATCAACCATGATACTGAATGAATGGGGACCCTTAGTTAATTTTTAGGAAAAGCAAGAGTTTCTTCTTGAAGTCACAATCATACACTTAGGAAAAACCTTTTGGATATTTCAAGCCTAAGTCTATGATAAAAGAGAAAACCTTTAAGGTCGCATTGCAAAAGATAGGAAACACCTTCATTTCCCTTTTTATGCGCACCACCCTTGTGTTAATAATGACATCGCATCGCAAAATAGTAATGTTCATAAAGAAAAACTTAAAGATTCGCCGATCTGCGATAACGCCGATCGCTAGATCGCATATCGCAGAAATGAGCCAGGCAAGATTTGGTAAACATCAAATTTCTGCGATCTGCGATATTGCGATCGCTGCGATGCCACATCCATGCGATTAGCGATCGCGCGACATGCGAGGTTACGTCATCAAATCATAAATCACTTCGGTACGAATCCTTCGGGCGCGCCATTCAAAGAAAAGCCACTTACTATAATCTGACCCAAAATCATGCGCTTTTAATGATAGTAAATGAATTAGTTGTCAGTTATTAAATGGATTAAAGACGCGTGCCTTGGTAGATATTTGCTTCACGTAAGGTGGCATATTTGATTTATTTGTTGCATTTAAAACTCTCCCATCACCTTTCTGGATCAGTCATTTCCATTTCACTCGTAATCTGCAGGAACAAAACGCTAAGACGACTCAGACAGAAATGCAAAGAGAAATGGGAAAGAAAAATAAAGCTCAAAGCTCCGAAGCGAGGGAGAAGACCAAGGAGATGGCGCCCCTGTACACAGACACAGCCTGTAACAAAGACGCAGGGATATCAACATGGGAAGGCATGTACAGGCTGCTAGAGGAAGAAAAGCCTAGAATAATGAAGGTGACTGCTGTTGCGGGTGCACCACGCTCTTCTGAGGCGTCATTGGAGGACCTAGCATGTTCATTCCTTCACAGGATAGCGGCAAGACCAAATTCTACCATACACAAATATGATCAAGTGGATACTGGATGATGCAGAATTGAAGAACAGACAATTCAAAGTTCATGGACATGGGCTCGTAGGATCGTTTGCTGCGCAAGATTTGAAGCTTATGTATCACCTTCCTGAACCGCAAGCGACCTATAATGCACAATTTGTTAAGAAGTTCGCGGCGGAGAATCCAGATCTATCAGACACCACTAAAGAATGGTCTAGAAGAGACGAGCCGCTAAAAAAGGATAAAAACGGTATGTACAGCACTGGTTCCCTCACTCTCCATATTGTTTTGCTGCGGCTATGCTCTGTAGGTTATTTGGGATGCCGGATATCAACAAGTTTTCATCTGAATGGCTGCCATTAATTGATGCTGCCACTAATGCCGACATCCTAGATTGGGCCAAAATCCTTTCAAATACTCTATACACGGCTGTTCTCAATTACCGGTCTAAGAGATCCTTCTCTCAAAGGGTCTATCCTCCTTTTTATCTGTCTGCCTATATTATGGATTATGTTTGTCTTGTATCTGAATTCCCTATTATGGGTTGGAAATGGACTACCCAAGACCCATTGCCCATCCATGTTTATCATAAGATCTTATGGGATTCCCAGTTTACCCCTCACTTTTACCAGATTTGCCATGGGCTTATTTTGCCCCTATATAGAATGATATATGATAAGGACCCCCAAGGTG